>OX439485.1:145469338-146151838 GCA_949320155.1 Melangyna quadrimaculata | reverse complement strand
CCAATCCTTAAACGGGGAGGCATTTGTTTGCATTACCATAATGGATTTGTGAAGGCTCCTTTCATCCCTCCTCATAACTTTCAATATGTAGTCTGAATTGGTTTTAAGGTTTTGAATGTAAAGAGGCGTTAGACCAGACTCCACATATATAGCATAATTGGGCGTCGAAGAAGGCAATCTGAACAAGCGTTTGAAGAAATATCTTTGTACGGTTTCAAACTCCTCCAGTTGTAAATATCCAAAAATTTGAGTACCGTAGCACATGCAGCAGTTCACTGTTGCTTGAAAAACGCGATATTTGGATGTATGATCGATTTTTTGGTTAGAGTAAAAGTTAGGCCACATTACGTTTAAAGCTACTTTGGCTTCGTTGCTTTTCTCTTTCACGTGTTTCGAAACATTTAGATTGTAATACAGCAAAACTCCGAGATATTTAAAATATTGAACGACCTCCATAGGCGCGATGCCTAGTGACCAGTTTTCCTCTGGGAGCCTTCTTCTCTGACGTGGTTCAAATATCATTATTTTTGTTTTGTTAGTATTGACGCACAGACTCCAGGATTCACAAAAGATATTAAGTTTGTTGATTTGCAGCTGAAGGGTAGATGGATTGTCAGCAAGTAGAACTAAATCATCGGCGTAGAGCAGAACCTTGACTTGTATATCGGCAAAGAGTATTCCTCCCGGAAGTACATCACACACATCATCAATAAACAAGGCGAATAATATCGAGCTTAATATACACCCTTGGGGAACACCTGTTGTGGTTTCAAACCATTCAGAGAATTTGGCTCCGTCCCACACTGATGCAGTAGATGAGGTAAGAAAGTTGAAATAAAACATTAAGAATTTACGAGAAATTCCTAACGATGACAATTTGTACATCAGGGCATTCCTATTTACCTTGTCAAAGGCTGCTTTGAAATCCACAAAACAAGCATATAATTTCTTTTTCTGCTCGATTGATCTCCTGGCGATACTCGTCAGAGCGAATATATGGTCTTGCGTAGAGAATCCTGATCGAAACCCTGCTTGGAACATGCTAAGTCGATTGTTGTTCTCGATCCATACCGTCAACCTTTCATAAAGAATTAAAGTAAGGATCTTTCTTAGCGAGTTGAGAATCGATATTCCTCTGTAGTTCTCCGGCAGGTTAGAATCTCCTTTTTTAAAGATTGCAAATATAACCGCTTTGTTGAAGTTGCTTGGAACAAAAGAGTCTTCAAAAAGATTGTTGAAGTATGCCAGTAGATACTATTGTATCGATAAAATAAAATTATGTAGGGTTAATGAATCAAAGGATCTAGGTGTTATTTTTGATGATAAACTGTTGTTTGAGTCTCGCATTAATTTTATTGTTTCCAAAGCAAATTTTATGCTTGGTTTTATTAAACGAAATACCTCTGATTTCAAGGAGAACGTCTAACAATTTTGTTTGAGGTATGCATTGAAGGATTTCCCATTAAACGGTAATAGATACATGCATTATAAAATTGGATGTTTGTTGCTTGGAATGCATACTCTTGAATCGAGGCGTAGAATGTTTAGTGTTATGTTCGTTCGTGATATTTTTTGTAGTGATTGTAGTGATTGTGCTGATTGTATTTCTTTAATTAATATTTATGCTCCAAGCAGAACTTTTAGGATGAGGCAGCTTATTTTCGAGATACCTCACTCTACAAATAATGGACAGCGAGAGCCAATTTCTCATTGTTGTAGATTATTTAATATTTATTATGATGTTTTAGATCTGTTCCTGCCAAGATATGAGTTCAAAATATTTGTTTTAAATTTACTTCAAAACGCTGTATAACTTTCTTCACTTTGGAATAATAATATTTTTGCATATTATGTACTTTTATTATTTTATAAATGTTATTATTAAATTATTTAAATTATTAGTTATAAGCCAAATCTGTGGATTGATTATCGTAGATTTGAAATAAATAAATAAATAAATAAAAAGAGTAACATGGTTCAATGTGTAGAAAAAATTTAATAAACGAGCAACACAGTTCTAAGTGGTACATAGAAATAGAACCTTCTTATGTTTAACCGTTGAATCGTTGAGAAACATGGTCCCTCGTCGTTTTTTAAATGTAAATTTAAGCATCAAATCATTGTATTTATAAAGACAATGCATAGTTTATGAAGTGAAATAATATCTGATTACTATACAACCGTTAAACAAACTAGTTCAAATATTCAGGGGCTGATTTCTCGAAATTCTTATTGGTGTACATTTTTTCCTAAGGTTGCGAAATCATCAGAATTTATGGAGGAAGTTCGTGAGGCCGCAAAAATTATTTCAGTATGTGTTGGCAGCAAGTTATTTCCTCATCTGTCACAAAATCAAAACTGGAGGATCATTATAACGGTCTCAACTTAGTGTTAAATCTAAGTGGGCTATTGGAGCTAAGACACCCACCATCTATAGATTAACATTCGTAAAAAAGAAAAACGAATTTAAAGCTAAACAAATTTAAGTGCATGTTAAATGCAAGAACAAAAAATTTTTTTAAATAAGCTCAACAAAATTTGATGAACAATCGAATTCCGGACAAAATTAAAAGAATTAACTTGGCTAAGTTCACACAATTGTTGGGACTTAGCTCTAAGACTGTTAAGTTAGTCTTTAATTCTGCAAAGGCCGAAGTCGATATTACGCGCAAAACTAGTTTGGGACTAAACGATAACTTACAAAAATTTCAATACCATATTATTTGCAAAGCAGTTTTGGTATGTCTCATTCTCGACTAACAATCTGCGATTTTTGACATTTTATTTTTTAACTATCTAAATAAATTTCATTGCTGTCCGATGACAGTTCGAGCTACGCCAAACAAGTTGATTAGGAACATGATTTATGAAATTGGAAGAAAATCGGTCCACCAGTTTTTAAGACTTCTTCATCACTGGAATACTAAACAAAACCAATTTTTTTTTCGTAAAATGCAAGTAAAAATATGTGGCACTTAACAATTTCCTTCTTAATTCCCTAACTTTTAACTTATGCAGTTTTTCTTTCTTGAACTCATGCAAATCGGAGCGTCTTACATCAATTTTTAATAAATACCAGTTAGTTAACCTTCGATGGGTCTTAAGCACTTTGGTTCTGGAACTTACTAAATACAAGATGATGCGATTAAAACCAAATACTTGTTTCTTATGTATGCCAATGGAGCAAAAAACAAACAATTCACCCCAGAGATATTCTGGAAATGTAACAATAATTTCAGAGGAGAGGATATCAGGATAAAGAGAAGCATTCATGGTGATTCTTTTATGAATGCACCAGCCGCCTGGTCCATCAGAACCAGAAAACAGCTATCGTCTACTTTTTCGGTGTTCTGAACTCAGGATTGAATTAAGGAAGCACCAAGATCTTTCTCTTACACATCCTTAACCTTACTTTACCTTGCCAACATTCTGGGAAGCTCAATAATTCTAATGAGAAATCCGAAAAGGATGTGAAACTCCATTAATATGCTATTTGTGTGTGCTACATCTACTTTAAGCACAGGTTTAAATAGACTTTGTATTCAAAAAAAAAATAAATCGCGTGGCACAACGGCTCATGAAGAACCAGGGCCTAGTGACTAACAACTCGCAACCATTCCTGTGTGCGCCTTTCGACAGGAATGGAAGGGACCTACAATTTTATGCCGAATCCGAACGGCTAGACGAGAAGCACTTATTCGTGACAAGTGATACTCTTGGAGGATTTGTCAATTCCTCGCAAGAGGCAGTAGCCCTGAAAAAAAACTTATTTAGTTTTTAGATGGACGAGGCTGGGAAGCGATCCCAGACCTCCAGCGTGACAGTCGAACGCACTAACCATTACGCTACGGGCTACTACTTTGTATTCAGCACTTTTTAAATAAAATAGCCCCATCCCAAAGAGCTAGTTTAAATGATATGCCCTGGCCTTTCTAATACAACCTATCCGTATTTTATGTTCAATTATTTCTAAAAATCATTTTTTGTAACTTTCCAACTTTTTCTTAGATATGGGTAATTCCTAATTAGGCCGTACAATTAATGTCCCAGCAAAAACTATTTACTTCTGGCACGGCAGGTGAACAAAACAAACAAAAACTCACTTAACCTCTCTCACATTGCACTTTATACATTTATTTCGGAATTAATTTCAATCAAGCATTCAAAAAACAATTACCGTAAAATATTGCGGTCATAAAAGTCAGGAATTTCAATTCCTTAAAAAAATATCTATGTCTACATGTATGAAGTTAAACTATGTGCCTTAATCATTCGACTCTTATAGAGTTAGGTTAGGTATCTGTCTATCTATAAGCAACTTTGAATGTCAAACAGCTTCCAACATAAGCACCATCATCATTGGCTTATGTATGCAAAATGGTCCATTTGTCCATTCAGAAGCTTAAATTTAACTGCCCACTCCACCCATATTGACGAAGCTCTATCTACATATATTTGACCGTTCTATGGACATGTGCTGCTGCGACTGCGCTGCTGCTGAGTCGAAGCATTGTATGCTCTTTGCAACTTTAGAAGACAAATAACCGTCCATAAAACAATTCAAAAAATAATACGGGCAGAGAGCTACTGCAACCAACAATAACAACAAAAACAGCAACAACACAAAAATCAAGGAACAACCGATCATCCCAGAACTAGCAACAGGTAGTTTCTCTATGTGGGACCATTGCCATGTCCACCTGACTGCGGTGCATACGAATGTTTTGCTTCAGGAGAAGCCATCATCAATATTAAAGAGATGGTCGAGACTCCGACTTCCTTTTCATTCTAGAATGGTGACCTGTTAACTCCATTCCAAACCGACAACCTTCTGCCAATGATGATGCTTCTCCCGCTGCCGGACGTCAGACCGAGCAGCCGAGCCGCCAATTCCAATATTATCTATATACCTACGTATGGGTTGATAGTTATATTTCTTTTATGGCCACCTTATTCGTTTGGCAGTGCTAGCTAGTTCCTTCTCCTAATCCACATCTGGACACAAACACCGCACTGCCACTAATCACAATCAATTTCCATATGATAATATTTTTGCAGGACCAAGCACCATCAACCGACCAACCAACTGACGAAGGAGAATTTCACAAGTTGATAAAGTTTATGGAACCTGTGCATTGTGCTGAGGCTCCGAGGTTCTTAGAAGACCATCTGTTGTTTAAACAGGTTGAGTCCTATTCATACGCAGCGGTATTATTTCAGACCAAAGTACCAAGGCAAAATGTCTAGAAGAAGGTTCCGTTTCTGAGGGATTTCTGTTCCTCGGTCTCAAGTAACATAGACCCTGTTTAGATTGGGAAGATTGAGTACGGACTGGTGAGTACCATCGTGTTTACATTACAAACTGTGAGGCGCCTCAAAATACATTGAAACAACAACAACAGCAACAACTTCCACATTGAAAGAAGTACAAAGCAGACTCATGAGTCCGTTGTTGATATTTTCTACATGCCTCACGAGACCTCTTACCCCGCGTTTCTCTTGCCTACAAACTGGCGTGAGTCCGTACACAAACTTCCCAATCTAAACAGGGTCATAGAAACACTTTCTTATGATTCGTTTCAGCCGACACGGATCTTGACCAAGAAATCTATCTGTAAAATTCACCTGGTTATACGGCCGGCTCAGTGATGTGAGTAGCTTCCGTCATACACTTGAAACAGACAAGGTGGGGTAGTTGTGGCAATGACGATGATGATGGGGATCGTGTTGCGTGGGTGGTCGATCTTCCTAGTAGCACTGTGCTCGGTGGACGAGCAATTTCAACGGAAATTGTACCACAGTCTGAAGTATTAAAATTTTATTCGCGATATTTATCACCCCAAGTTGAAGAAATTGCTCCTAACAGAAGGCTGGTGGATCTGGCATTCGACCAAAGGAAGAGGTGTCTTCTGCATCTGAACCCGTCACATACAGGAGATTTCACTTTGAGTTGAGTGCGGAATCCAAATCGCATCCCAATATGAGTTTGAGTACCTACCTACCTATCTTACTTATACGAAAAAGATGATTGTGTTGTCTTTGGAAACTATACAGAGAGAGCATCCGAGTTAATGGAATTCCATTTTAGGTGCAGGCTTTTGTGATTGTTTTATTGGTGGATCGATCGTTCGTAAAGCCAGGAAGTTAGACAGCCATATGAGTAGCAAAAGATGTGTAGCTATGTACTATGTAGATACGTGTAACATTTTACGATGTCGAGGATGTATGCATTGTAGATAGGTAGGTACATTGTATAAGTTCAATTCTGCGGGCATCAATTTTTATATGCGTTTTGTTAGAGAGTTTATGTTGCATCTAGGTGACCTTTGGTTGATGTTTTTGAGCTTGAAAGTGATGGTTTGTTTTATGAATTTTAGTTTTTGATTTTTATTGCATTTAACGTGGTTGAGACAAGTTGTACTTGATGTATAGCTCCGGGTAATCATTTAATATCTGGTCTAAGTTAAGATTTCTAATTTTAACTTTTATTATGTACGAATGTAGCAAAATTGCTACTGGATATAACGTCTTTTCATTCCGATTATGGTCAATATAATATAGAATTTATTTGGTGGACTTTTGAAACAAAAAAAAAAATACAGCATCCAAAGAATGAGTTTTGGAAGGGTTCGGCCTAGTCACTTAAGCATAAGATAACACTCATCTTTCAGATAAATCAAAAATGTGTTCCTACTTAGTAACAGTTAGCTTAATGTTAAATTGATTATTAAAAATCGACTATATGTAAGTGTTGTACCCGTTCGATACGCAATAGTACAAGACAAAGAATATTTATATGGACTTTTACCACATCAGACTGGCAAATGGTTAAACTTCTTTTCCATTACCAGAATTCAGTGTCGGGGTTCATGTCGCCACTTACCGAACAAAATCAAAGACATTTCTTTCAAAGTAGACTTAAGAACAAACATTTTTAGAAATATGTTTTTCTATGCAAATAGACCATGTCGAAGTTACCAAAATCCAGAGCCTTCATTCAGAAAATAAGAATTGTGAGTTCAGCTTAAAAAAAGTATGTTCCGACCAGGCACGCAAGACGAAAAGGTTTGCTCTTCCGGTACATACTTTCTTTTTGTTCCATTCGTCCCTATGATTAAGAGGAACGACGACGGGGGAGGTATCAAGTGTTGAAACTTTGAACTAAAACAGTGGATACGGTGTAGGATACAGAATTTTCAGAAACTTTTAATGAAGTTTTAAATTTATAAAGCAATTTTATAAAAAATAAAGCCTGTAAAGTTTTCCAAAATTAAATTTACATTTATGTTTCGAGCAGGGCTAGTTTTTGTATGCGCTAATAAATACAAAATTTGCACATAAAATGTGCACGTAAAATTAGAAAATCTGCGGTTGAAAAGTAAAAATATGCTCTGAAAAAGTTGTAAGATAATGAAAAAAGCATTAAAAATTTAAAAAAAATCAGTCTTTTATTTTTCAAAAAAAAAAAACAAAAAATAAACAATTTGTCAATTCCCTTGCGAGGAATTCCAAGAGTGTCACTTGTCATGAATAAGTGCTTCTGTCTAGCCGATCGGTTTCGGGATAAAATTGTAGGTCCCTTCCATTCCTGTCGACACGCGCAGACAGGAATGATTTGGAGTTGTTAGTCACTAGGGCCTGGTTCTTCACGAGCCGTTGAGACACCCAATTTATTTATTTAATTTATTTTATTTACTAGTTGTCCATATATGTAGGTATTCTTTGAATATGTTTTGTTCTCACATACATACCATAAAGTTTTTTTGAAATCTTTAAAAAGAAATATTTGTCTATTTGGTCACAAAAAAACTTTATTACATTGGAAAAGTTATTTCAACGTCAAAAGATGTTCTAATATAAAACATTTTCAATTTTCTTCAAAAAAAACTCTGCCTATTTTCATTTTCAATTTTCTTCAAAATAACTCTGCCCATTGAACCTTCCACTGAATTAATTTTTACAAATGCATCTTCCATCATATCAATTTGCGTTTTGAGTGTGTTCCATGCCTGCAGTTTAGTTGTACTTTCATTAAGGTATCCATAGTTGGAACTTATAAAAAATATTTTTGTTTAAAATAAAAAGCTTAAATAGTGTTTAGTGCTGCCAAGCTGGCATTTCCATAGAAGTTGGAATCGAAAATTTTGCGAAAGTAAATATTTAAATTTTTAAATCTTTCGAATATTTCGAAAATATTCATTCAAAATAAACATTTTTTTTAATAAACCAAAAAATGCATTTTTTTGTATTTATAGTAAAATAAGCAAAAATATGCTGTAACGATTGAATACCATTTTTAGAGAAATTTACTGATTTAAAAAACTAGTTTAATTGTTTTAACAAAGAAATAGGTACTTGCCCTGGTTATGAGCTTTGTTTTAATGAATTTGTATACAGGGCGTCCCATCATCACCGGCCCAGAGGAAAACTATGGGTTCCTGAGTTAATTTTAAGTCGAAAAACTTAAGAAATAATTTTTTCGTTTTCGCTTCCTTTTCGAATTATAACGGTTTTTTGATTTTTGATCTTATTTCTTTTAACTACCTCTAACTTTGGCAAACTGCATCCGATTCTTAATTTTATTTACACAAGCAGAGTAAGCTGTTTATATTTGTGACACAATTATCAAACCCATTAGTTTGGCATTTTGACGTTGTTTTTTTGACTTTGGTGTAATTTTTTTTTTTTCTCGAAAACACGTTTCTGTGGCATCTTTTCTATTTTATTATGAAAGCCCATTATATTTTCTTAAAAATACTTCACACTTTTTTAACAAAATACAACATTACAATTTATTAAACAAAAATAAAATCAGGAATAGCCTATAAGAAATTAATCGAAGACTTGATTTTTGAGCAACACAGGAGTATTTGGTTTATGCACGATGCTGCCCAAATGAGAACTTCTCGGAGCGGTGGATCGGGCGAGGAGCGTAGGAATGCCAGATTTGAAAAATTTCTCTGTGGAACAATTTTATTTTGAAAATAAAATTGTCCGACAAATTTGGAAATTGTAATTTATTTTTAACTAAAATAAAAAACAATAAATAATTTTTGTATTATAAGAATGAGGGTCGCTTACTCAATTATCTTACTCAACATCTCAAATTAGTGAAATTTGCTCTTTTTTGATACAAAATTGAGTTTAAGAATGCAACGTTTGAGCTTTTAATTCTCAAAATTGCTAATTAGCCAATTTCTGTTGATTAACAGTGAACAAAGGGTATACATAAAAAAGTAACACAAGTTAATGTTATACTCCACGGAACTGCACTTCAGCGGAATTACACTTCACAAATAAATATTCAAATTCGCTGCCAATTTTTTTTTTTTTATGAAAATGACATTTGAAATATCTAAGCCTGTGTTAACATTCGACTTATTCCTCCGAATTTTTTTATTTTACAAAAGAAAACGTCCGTCAGCAAAAATCCACGAGTTTTTTTTTAATCTGTGGATTTTTTTTTAAGTTTTCTTTTAAAAAAAAAAGTTGGAGAAGTCATGTGAACACCGACTTTGTAATCTTATGAGCCTGATTATACGGTTCGTTTTTTCGTTCGTTTCGTCTTTTGTCTTTTTGACAGGCACGAACGTTCATGATTACATGGTTTGCGGAAATACATATAC
The DNA here is from genome assembly GCA_949320155.1 of Melangyna quadrimaculata. NCBI lineage: Eukaryota > Metazoa > Arthropoda > Insecta > Diptera > Syrphidae > Melangyna > Melangyna quadrimaculata. The sequence continues at coordinate 146,142,212 of OX439485.1, read as the reverse complement.
GTACTTCCTTTTGTTATTTTGACGTTCATGGAATCTGGGGTGGTTTTGTGAGAAAAAAATCAGTAGTAATAATTAAAAATATATTTTAATCACTTCTTTCTCAATTATACTGTAGTAGCCCATAGCGTAATGGTTTGTGCGTTCGACTGTCACGCTGGAAGTCTGGGATCGCTTCCCAGCCTCGTCCACCTAAAAACTAAAAAGGTTTTTTTCAGGGCTACTGCCTCTTGCGAGGAATTGACAAATCCTCCAAGAGTGTCACTTGTCACGAATAAGTGCTTCTCGTCTAGCCGTTCGGATTCGGCATAAAATTGTAGGTCCCTTCCATTCCTGTCGAAAGGCGCACACAGGAATGGTTGCGAGTTGTTAGTCACTAGGCCCTGGTTCTTCATGAGCCGTTGTGCCACCCGATTTATTTTTTTTTTTTATTTCTCAATTATACTCGTATATTAGCCAGTCTAATTCGACAATAAATTCGCAAAGCGCGATGTAATTCTGCATTTGTGATATGTTATTGGGGCATGTTAGAATAGTCTGTAGCTAAGCTTGCAACTTCGAAAAACTTGTGCTGGCTGCAGGAAAAATGCAACAGTGAAAAAATCACTAAAATCACACTCATTTTTTCCGACATTTTCCTTCATTACTTTGAAAATATGCAACTTAGGAAAAAACCATCCACTATAAACTTGTTTGTTATAAACTTTTCTACAAGCCCACATTCGTTTTAAATTTATGCATGTTATTTTTGTGTTGCTATCTAACCAGGAATTAAAAAACAAAAATCTGAAAAACTAAGCCCTGTAAGCTAAAAAAAGGTATGCCATCTGATTTTTTGGATTAATATGAATTTATGAACAAAAAATTTCATAAATCGTTTTAGAGCGGTTTTCTTAAAAATAAATTTTGTATATATAAAAATTCTTGAACATTTTTACAAATAAAATTTTGCATGCCAACTTTAAGAATAAAATATAATACAATTTTACACAAAATTAAGAAAAATATTCATTAATCCGTTTATGGAATATTCAAAAAAATCAATATTTATTTTTTAAATCCAAAAACTATTTTTTTTTTCGGAAAATTGTATATTCACAATAGTTAAAATTGTAAAGGACCCTTTACACACAAAATTTGGTTGAAATCGGTGTAGCCATTAACGAGAAATTTGAAAACCACAAAATCGGTTCATTGGCAGGTACGGCTTAGTAACCGTTATAAAAAAAAAATCTACCAATATATTAATTGTAGAAAATATAGTTGTATGGCAGGTACCGTTATTTTTTGAGCTAAAAAAATTCAATTTCCCTCCTAGGGAATCCCATAAGAACCTTAAGTCCAAAGTTTGAAGAAAATCGCTTCAGCCGTTTAGGCTGCAGGTCGAGGTACAAACAGACAGACGGATAGACGGACAGACGGACGGACAGACAGACAGAACTATGAGACCCACTTTTTTCACGTTCTCTATCATCGTTATGTTAGGGGAAATTATTATCTCCAGTTTTTATTTTTGCACGAATCCTAAACTTGACCTAATGCTACGTAAATCGCAAGTAAAAATTGTCCCGATTTCAAAACCGGAAATCCTCAACAGAATTTTAATATAAAAGCTTTAACAAATAGTTTATTCGTTGAATTACAATAGTTGGATTTTGAGTTTGCCCAAAAACCACTTAACAAATTTTTGTTGTGTTGTTGTTTTTTTTAGTTGTGGGCGTTCTTTCCATTTCTTGATATCTTTATCAAGAAAAACCACAACGTTTAAAATTTTAAGCTGAAATATAAAAACTGGAACTAAGGCCCAAAAAAAGGAAATATTGTCAAAACTAATTACAAAATAATAAAGTTACGGCCAAATGCAAAGAAATATCGCCAAAATCCAAAATCTTTTGAATGGGTATTTTACTGAAACTATTTTGATGAAGCTACACGATTATAAGATAATACTATTGCATTCGTCTATTTCTGGACTACAGTAGTGCAAGAAAACTGCTGATTTAGGAAACTGCCTGCCGACTGAACTTACCCTAAGCGGAGCGAGGAAGTCGTGTGAGCACTGAGTTGGACAGAGGCCCCAGAAAGGTATATAAAAATCCATTGAATCCCAAGGTACCTACTCTTGTTTAAGAAAACTATAGAAATTGACGCCTAGGTGATAAATTTTATTTTGTTTGGAAAAATTCTATTATTTTTATATGCTGAAATTGTATTCACATGAGACACAAGCTCGGGGTCATTTTAGGTAATAAAATTTAACCCCAAATTTAAAAAGGCCCTAAAATATGAAAAATTACCAAAAATTCGTTAAAGCAAAGCAATTTTTATTTTGGTACTTTTAAAATAATTTTTGTAGGCAATTTTTCATAACCTTTTGTAGGGCCATTTTACATACCTAAGTCTGTGCCATTTTTCCATGTTAAAGATGGGAACATTTGTCATTTTTTGTTGTAATTTTCCTTCGGGTTCAAATTATATATATCCTTTAGAGATTGTGTATTTTAAAGGAAATCCTAAGCTATAGCTTGGTATTACGCATTTTAGTTCTTAATGTAGGTATTTGGCGTTCTCAAAATGGAACATGACTTCTCATACTTTTGTTAAAATTAAGCGAAGCTATCCCCATTTGTTCATTTTCAAATTCCATACAAATCGCCAGTAGATACATAGGTACATATAGTATACAACTATGTGTGTACCTAATCACATTATATTAAAAAACAACATTTCTAAACCCCAATAAATATAAAATTTAGAAACCTTTAATTAACTGTTAATTGTCAGCTTTTAAGAAATCAAAAAACATTTTTCATGTTTCATTAACCCAAAATAACTTTAATAAAAAAAATTAATTTAAGAGCAGCCATAATTATTATAAACCCAGTTTTATTTAACACAAAATAATATGCAAATAAAGCATCCATTTTTATTTTATAAATCTGCACCCTCAATCCGCAAATCACTTAAGATACAACAATAAATTTCCTGTCAAAAAAATCCACACAAAAAAAAATTACAAAAAAAACTTAAAACTTCAATATCGCCAATATAATAAAAAAGATACAAATCTGCAAATTAAAAAAAAAAAAATAACATAAAACCTTAAAAATATTTCCCACAGAAATACAAATTTAACCCAAAAAAAAGAAAAAAAAAATATGAACAAAAAACTCAACAAAACACCAAAATTCAAAATCAACAGGTAAATTTAACACAAAACAATAAAATATCTTTGTTTGAAGGTTGTCATTATTTTAATACCAAAATGTATCTCTCTTCTTTTTTTTTTGCGAGTGCTTAACAGCATCAACAAAATCTGTATAGAAATAGGTATAGAATGGCAAACAGTTAGCAAGAGGTAGGTATAGAGGTGGTGTGCTTCTGCTTATATGGAACTCCCAACAAGCGAATTATCGGAATCCATAAACAAAACAAAGATTTCACTTTACCTACTTATTTCTGGCGAAAGGATATTTCACAAATTGCAACACAACAAATAAAAAAAAACTTATCCACAACAAAAAAAAACCTCTAAACAAGTTCACAAAGTCCTCAAAAAATGATCCGCAAAAAAGTCTAAACGAGTTCACATAATCCTAATTCGACAAAAAAGACAGGTTCACACGACATTATAGGATTCTGCTAGTGTGCTAAAACGAACGAACCATTTCACAACAAAAACAAATAAATACAAACAAAAAAACTCTGTATCTTTAAGATTCCATCTACCTGCTCCTGTTGATGGTGAATTGGTGATGATGATTGCAACTTGTCCAGTTATCCAGGTCGCTTGTTAGTAGAGCTACCTGTATGCTCCTTTGCCACCTGTGCGTGTGAATGACGAATTTTCCTATAAAGACTCGCAGAAAGTTCACTCTCTTTCGTTTCCCACATACCGAATTGGTCCATTCATGAAAAAAAAAAACCAAAAAGTATCTCACAGATATTATTTGATGATTCTACAACCATGTACGACCTGTTGCAATTTTTGACGAATTCCTTTTTGTGTAAAGGTAGGTAGTTTGTAGGAATTCTTGTGGGAGTTTAAATAATCGAATGTAATTCAACTCTTGAGAATCACGCAAATCCAGGAATTGGATTGAATTGTTGCAGGACTGCAGGTACTTATGGAAAATCTCGCATTGATTTTTCCTGTTCATTGTATTGAAAAATCGAACACCTCTCCCGCATCTCAACACAGCATCAACTTAACCACGATACAGGTGGTCTACACAGAGCAGTCTCTGTAGTTGATGGTAATGATGAGAAAATTAATGGGAAATTCATTTCAACTTGTTCCTTTGACCGGGGCTCTTTTTGTCCATAACAACGAAAAGGTGAAAGTATCTTGTGTATTTTTTAAGAAGTATCTCTAATCCTATTTACTGACTATTATTATTATAATTCCACTTAACGATCAAATGCCGATAGGAAAACGTTTGTGTGGGGTTTGAAAAGAGAAAATTGGGGGGGGGGGCTACCTGTACCTATCTAATACCTATACGTTTTTATTATCATTATAGTTGTTTAGAGTGGAAGGTGCATTTGGAAAGAGTTGTTTATCTTTTTGTCCTCAAGTCCAATGTGTCCATGATATGGGCACATTGAAGGTATACAAATGTACCTTTTTCAAATAATCCACCAGGCACCATCACCAACATCACCACCATCACCTTCGATTGGATTGTTTTCCCCTTTTATGATTCAATCATTAAACATTTTTCATCTCAATTTTTTGATATCGCGTATAATCTTTTTATTATATTTTTTTTTATGTCGTTGTTGGGTGTCATTTTGTGGGTAGATAAAGAATTATTCTTTAGATATCCACTCGTAGTTAAATATTGTGGATTATAGGTAAATCGTATAGGAATATATGTATAATATGATTGCCGTCAGATTGAAATTGTATCGATGTTGTCACCTGATTAAGAGGTTTGAAAAATGATGTTTTGATTGGGAAATTGAGAAGGAAAAAATATATTTATGTACTTAAATGTACCTGTATAGAATAGACCTTCTATTCTATGACTTTATTATGATTTAAATGTGAATCGAATGAATATTAAATTATTGAATGAGTGTGGGGGGCCCAGAGCTGACTAGCATCGAGATAGAGGTTCAGGTGCATGTTTTGAGTAATAATTTAGAATTAATGATGATTGAAAAAACGATAACGATATTATAAAGGTGTTGGAAATAGAAATATAGGGGGAAATATATTTACCTATACGTATAAAAACATACCTATGTGTGATTTCCTACATACAACTACAAGACAATAAGACATTAAATAACAGTTTTTCATTTTAGTGATTTTAGAAATGGACTGAATTTAAAATGTTTTTTTAACTCGTTCATGTTTTCTTTTTAAAATAATGTTTTAATTAGATATAATAGTGAAATAGAAAAAAATTGATTTTCTCTTATACCGATATGGCTTATATTTATATAATTTTAAAAATAGTAGGTGTGCGACAACTAAAAGCAGTGGCGTAGTGTTGCTTTTTGCCTCCCGGGGCAAAGCCCTTTTTGCCGAACCTTTTTTTTGGCCAGAGTAATAGGGCGATTTCTTACCGCGGGCGCAAGTCCTCAACTTGAAGAAAATTTCATACTGCCCTGCTAACTTCACAGTGAAGTTAGTAGGTCATTAAGTGTATCTTGATAATTAAGCATGGGCATGCTAGGAATTGGCAGTTAGGCTCAAAATTTGCAGTTTTTGTTTGCATTTCAAGAAATGCTAGGTCCAAATTTTGAAGTCCTTTATTTGAAACAAAATTCATACCGCCCTGCTTACTTCATAGGCTAGGTAAAGATTTTGAAGTCCTTATTTTTAATTAATTTAAAAAAAAAATGACTTCAATATGAAATTAGCAAATCAAATTGTGTATCTCGTGAAGTTAGCAGGGCTGTATGCATTTCTTTAAATGCAAATAGAACTCCAAATTTGGAGCCTTACTACAAATTCCTAGCAGGATTGGTTCTCGAGATACACAACTTGACACAATCAATGTTCGATTAGTGACGAGACTAAGTATTTTTACCACAGGAACAATTTTTGATTGGATTATTTGGGCTCAACAAATTATTTTATTTAAAGAATATTGGATTAAAAAAAGAATATGAAAAAGTGAGCAGATACGTAATTTTTTTAAGTTTCTTGTCGCCCCATTTGCCGTCCCCCGGCAAAGTGCCGCCTGGGGCTTATGCCCTGCCTGCCCCCCTCATGCTACGTCACTGATTAACAGATAATTATCTAGAAACATGGATATCAGAAAACAAATTCAAGAGCATGAAATAATTATTGTTTTTACCATATTACCTACTTATAGTTAGGGCGTTAAGGGAGCCAACCTTGCACTTCATTCTGCCATAGTCCACATCCTAAATTTATTTTTAAGAAGTTTTGCCACGATTGCACCACTGGCAGACCGGAGATATACCTTCTGACCATGTTTTAACACGAAATTTCACATAAATTAGCCTATAAATCGGGAACCACACATCGGTTGATATCGTGAAATGTCTCGCTGGATTAAGAATACTTAAAGCCATAGGAAAATGTAAATTGTTCGACCCCTTCCCCACCCTTGTACGCGGGGGAGGCAAAATATCCTCGGCAGATAAGGGTTTTTATTTGTCAGAAAATAATGGTTATACAATTAATATTCATAAAATGTTAAGATGAGCGTCGACGTAGAATTTCATATTCTATAGCCTCGGTTCCCGAACTGTGTTACGCGGAACCTTTTTTTTTCAGGGTTCCGCGACTATCTCGAAGTACAAATAGTAAAAACACAAAAATAGTTTTTTCTAAGCGAAACCGGGTGACTGGCACATTTTCAAATTAAAATATAAATAACTTTTGCATACCTAGATTTTTTTACACAGTAAAGATTTTTTGCAAAAGTATTGTAATTTTTAGACAAATCAGTTGGCTACTTTAATTATTAAAAATCAAAAATTTGGTTTCCAAAGTCAACCTGCAGTTTTGGGTAACTTAGAATCATTGATTCGAAATAGCTTTCAACGGCCTTTAGTCCTTACAAATTGGCGTTTCGTCCCGGCGTTCTCACTTGCACTCTTCAGTTGACAGTGAGGGCCTTGTCAAGACGCAATTTTTTTAAGTTGAGTCCAGCTTACATCAATTTTACAGCGAAAATCAATTGTGAACTATATCCAACCCAAATAGAATTTCTTATCAAGAATTGTTGGAAATTTTTTTTATGAATGTTCTTTTTTTATAACACAAATTCTATATACTACTGAAATACATCAGCCAAGTAGAAGACTTAACAATATTTAATTGGACTTGTTAAAAGCTATTTTGAATCAATAATTCAACAAGTCCAATTAAATAATGCTAAGTCTTCTAATTGGCTGATGTATTTGAGTAGTATACATATAGAATTTGTATTATAAAAAAACCATTCATATGTTTACTCGAAAAAAAATAGAAAAATGTCCATACTTTGGCCAAATGCAACCCACCCATCGGCCAATTTTTACCCAGCTACCCGGTAAGTAATTACAAATAAAAACATGTTTGATGTTTACATTTTTTTTTAAAATGGGATGTGTTGTTTTTCATTTTTTACTATTGTTAAGAGTTGGGGTTCCGAAATCTATTTGGACATTGTTAGTTCCAAAGCTTTAAAATTTTAGGAACCGCTGCTCTAAAGCATATCCGAAGTCCATTTTTATCCATGTATTAGTTTTTTGTATAATCGCTTTTAAAATGGGGGGAGGGGAAGGTGGAATTATTTTTAACCCCTATATATTCGTCTTGGTATAATCTAAGCATAATCAACATGACCTTAGGGTAATTTTGAATGCCCAATCTTATGCAATCAAAATAATTTCAATATATTTTCCCTAGAAAAAGTTATAACCTTTTTAAAAAATGACGACTAAATTTCCAGTTAAACGAGCACAACATTACCAAATTTCAATGGTATGGTGATGAAACTTGGCACACATGTCTCATTTGTCATATTAATAAGAACCAAAAGAGTCCATAAAAATATCTGGGGCGGAAGGTTGTTTTTTTGAGTGAAAGGGAAAAGTGAATTATTATTACCAGTCAACCCCTCTCAAAACTGCTATGTTGATAAAAGTTGGTAGAAATCTTTTATTTCTTGTTAGAACCAAAACTCAAAAGGATCCATGCAAACATTTTGGTTCCAGGGGTGTTTTTTTTAGGCGGAAGGAAAATATGTTGGAAAAATATATGGAAATATTTGTATGTAATTGAGGTACAAATATATAATATGGTACATGATTTTAAAGTATTCTTTAACGCTGAATACAATTTAATTAAAATTAAGACGAAACAATCACCATTAAGAAAGTAATGGTCGTTTTAATGGAAAAATTAATGTATTTCTTGAGTAGAGCAGATAAAACATTTTCCTTCAAAAACCAACTTTGACAATAGGTATTTGATTTATCTTTTTTTAGTCTTGGTAACAATTAAAAACAAAACATTCCTACCAACTTTCATCAACGTACTAGTTCTGGGGAGGTTTTAGAGGGCATAGTTTTAAACTTTTCTGTTTCACTCAAAAAACACCCTTTTGCCCCAGATATATTTTTTTGACTCCTTTGATTCTTATTTCTTACGACAAATGAGACATGTGGGCTTAGTTTCATCACCATATCATTGAAATTTGGTAATGATGTGCTCGTTTTACTGAAAATTTAGTCGTCATTTTATAAAAAGGTCATAACTTTTTCTAGGGATATTATATTGAAATTATTTTGATTGCATAAGATTGGACATTAAAAATTACCCTAAGGTCATGTGCCACATGATAAGATTATAACAAGACAAATATTATAGTGTTTTGATATACCTCCACCTTCCCCTCCCTCCATTTTGAAAGCGATTATACAAAAAACTAATACATGGATAAAAATGGAATTAAAATATGCTGTAGAGTATGAAATTCTACGTTGACTGTCATCTTGAAATTTTATGAATATTCATTTAATAACCACTATTTTCTGACAAATGAAAACCCTTATCCGCAGAGGGTATTTTGCTTGCCCGCGTACAAGGGCGGGGGAGGGGTCAGAAAATTAACATATTCCTATAGCATCAAGTATTCTAAATCCAACGAGACATCCCATGACAGCAACCAATGTCTTGTTCTCGATTTATAGGCTAATTTATGTGAAATTTTGTGTTAAAACATGGTCAGAAGGCAACCCTTATATCTCCGGTCTGCCAGTGTTGCCACCGTAAAAACACTTCTTTAAAGTAAACCTAGGATGTGGACTATTAGTGTACCAAAGTTCATGCCGTCAGAATGAAGTGCAAAATTTGACCTTAAATACAGCCTTAACCCCTATATAGGTTTTTTTAATTAATTGTTTATAGGAACCTACCTACATAAGTTATCTAAAAAATAAAAATTGTTTTACTATCAGAGCGTGTGGCGCTTTGGTAAATTCACACATTCACCTTTTGGTTTTAGTTCCTAAAAGAGAAATCTATTGCGAATAAAACTGCAGGGACATAATAATTCAGGAAAATACCATAAGGTTACTTTTTTATAAAAAAAACTGTTTTTTTTGTGCAACTTGAATAGAAACAGTGTGCGTTTTGTCTCTATAGCTTACGGTAAGAAGAAAAAATATTGTTTTAATAATGGTAGTGTAGATTAAAAATAATAATTGTTTGATCAAAGAAAAGATGGGCCGGCGGAAAACCATTAAACCCTGCAGAAAAAACCAAAATAGAAGTACACACGGAAAACAAGCTTCATCTAGGCACAATTGCCGAAAAATAAGTAGAGTGTGAAAATTGGTTGGTAAAACCATAGAAATAAAGAAAACTATGGAAAAATATATAAGGTAGGCAATCAAGAGCCACAACAGAAGCAGACCGAAGAAAAGATAATTAGACTGGCTTCAAATTCAAGCGGGTTTCTGCTGCTAAAATCAAAGCTAAGATATTAGAGTAGTATTAAAGCGAGTATTAACACTTTTAGACGTGTTATTCGTGGGTCACACCATTTAAAATTGAAGAAAAAACCACCGTTAAATCCAATACGAAGACAGAATATAAAAGATTTTTGCAGGAAGAATATGACGTGGAAAGAAGAGTGGACAAAAGTGGTATTTTCTGACGAAAAAAAATTAGATGGCCCGGACGGATATAATTACTTTTTTCATGATATGAGGAAGGAACCAAGGTTTCTGGAGCGCCACCATAGCCGAGAAGGCGGTGTAATGGCGTGGGGTGCGATTTTCTGGTTTTGAACAATTGGTCTGGACTTTCCCACATTGAAAATGACGGCAAACTTCTACAAGGAAATACTGCAAGAAGCTTTCTCTGAGTTTACCGATGTCTTTGGACCCCTATACCATGGACATTTTAACAAGAAAACGTGCCAATCCTCAACGCAAGGATTATAAACAGTTGGATATCCGAGAAAGTTACCTTACTTCAATGGCCACTTTATTCTCCGGACCTAAATATTATTGAAAACGTATGAGGATGGATGGTTCGTAAAGTTTACGATTCTGACCGACAATATGAGGACAAACAATCACTTATTGCTGCAATCAAAGAAACATGAAGTGCAATTTATTTAAATTATATAAAATAACTGCATGATTCAGTCTCCAAATGGGTTTTTCAAGTTATTTCAAATAAAGATGGTAGCAAACATATTAAAATATGATTACGAACAGAAAACTACCCAAGTTTGCTGCACTTTTTCAATTTGTTTCCCTATTTAAGAGAATGTTTCTATTCAAGTGGCGCAAAAAAACAACAGTGTTTTAAATGAAGTAATTAGAAAAGTGGTACAAAATAACCTAATGGTATTTTCCTGAATTTTTCTGTCCTGCAGTTTTATTCGCAATAGATTCCTCTTATAGGAACTAAAACCAAAAGGTGAATTTATAAACTTACCAAAGCGCTACACACTCAGACAGTAAACAAATAGTTTGTTTCTATTCAAGTGGAGCGGAGTGTAGGTACCTACAAGTTTATACATTCATTATCCGTTAACCGCTTGTTTAAAATCGCTGACTGACATAAGTTTAAGGTTCACAATTCTCTATTTCCATAGTTTTTCCTTAATATTTTTTGTATCTTTCGTTCGATTAAAACCATTTTTTGGTTAAGTTTTAGGAGTTAAGTTTTTTGAACCCTTAACACGATACCTGAATTTTTTCAGATTTTTTACTTGCAATATAGTAAAGGGCAAGTTTTGCATTCGTGCAAAAAAAAAAATGGGCACGACTGCATCGCACAAACTTGTTCTCGTAGCTTACAACTTTAACATAGCTTGAAGTTGACAGTGGCATATGTATTGGTTCCATACCCTTATGATATCATTCAAAATAGTTGTAAAAAACAAGTTAAATATAAATTTGTACCTACCTACTATAAATTACTATTAATTACTAGAAATTACTACACATTTGTTATTTTAATAGCTAAAACAGATAGAGCTAAAAAAAAGTATGCCATCTGATTTTGTTTGATAAATATGAATTTATGAAACAAAAAAATTCAAAAATCGTTAGAGTCTTCTTAAAAATTATTTTTTTATATATAAATATTCATGAACATTTTTAAAAATAAAATTTGCTATGCCAATTTTTAGAATTTAATAAAATACAATTCTGTACACAATCAAAGAAATATTTACTGACCCGCTTTCGAGATATTGAATTTTCAAAAAAAAAAATTCAATATTTTTTTAAAAATCCAAAAATATTTTTTTCAAAAAATTGTATACCTATGCAAAATTGTTTGTGTTGTAAAGGAGCTCTTTGTCTCGAGTTTGAAAATCGATTTTTTAAAAAATATTCACTTAACCAAATTGATTTTGTCACAAGTTGTTTTAATTTGATTTTATGAAACTGCCCTGCCCGCTCTGTATAATTAGCGCATCTAGTGCAGAAAACCTTAATGTGCATCAAAAGTTTAAAGTTCTGGCGCTGTATTTATTTATTTAACTTGCGGGCGCCTATATGCTAAGCAATGACCTTTACAATTACATATATATTAAGTTTTCATCGTCCAATACAAGAGAACCAACCAAATCTCAATTCCTAGATTTACCTCTCTTGTGCACATTTGTTGATTTAAGTATATCAACAGTGCTGATACACAATCTTGAGTTGATGTGGCCGTGGACATCAATATAGTCGATGAACTTTTGTTGACCGGAACGTAATCCGACTCATATGAATAGAAAGCAACAATGTTGATTAAGACAGCTGTCATTTATATTGCGCATCCACTGACTTGTTTTGTATTTTGATTTGTTTATTTGGATACTGTTTTGTCTTCGTTTTTGGTCTTATTTTTATTGTTATTTAAATTGAAATGGACGTGGAAAATTGAGTACGAAAATGAGTGTTCCATGGGCACATGACACTTCAACATGCACACACTAGCATGTTCATCGACAGTGTAAATCAACAGTGTTGATCGGTATAATGTGGACGCTGCTTTCTTCACTTTATTTCATTTCATTTCATTTCATTTCATTTCATTTCATTTCATTTCATTTCATTTCATTTCATTTCATTTCATTTCATTTCATTTCATTTCATTTCATTTCATTTCATTTCATTTCATTTCATTTCATTTCATTTCATTTCATTTCATTTCATTTCATTTCATTTCATTTCATTTCATTTCATTTCATTTCATTTCATTTCATTTCATTTCATTTCATTTCATTTCATTTCATTTCATTTCATTTCATTTCATTTCATTCCATTTCATTTCATTTCATTTCATTTCATTTCATTTCATTTCATTTCATTTCATTTCATTTCATTTCATTTCATTTCATTTCATTTCATTTCATTTCATTTCATTTCATTTCATTTCATTTCATTTCATTTCATTTCATTTCATTTCATTTCATTTCATTTCATTTCATTTCATTTCATTTCATTTCATTTCATTTCATTTCATTTCATTTCATTTCATTTCATTTCATTTCATTTCATTTCATTTCATTTCATTTCATTTCATTTCATTTCATTTCATTTCATTTCATTTCATTTCATTTCATTTCATTTCATTTCATTTCATTTCATTTCATTTCATTTCATTTCATTTCATTTCATTTCATTTCATTTCATTTCATTTCATTTCATTTCATTTCATTTCATTTCATTTCATTTCATTTCATTTCATTTCATTTCATTTCATTTCATTTCATTTCATTTCATTTCATTTCATTTCATTTCATTTCATTTCATTTCATTTCATTTCATTTCATTTCATTTCATTTCATTTCATTTCATTTCATTTCATTTCATTTCATTTCATTTCATTTCATTTCATTTCATTTCATTTCATTTCATTTCATTTCATTTCATTTCATTTCATTTCATTTCATTTCATTTCATTTCATTTCATTTCATTTCATTTCATTTCATTTCATTTCATTTCATTTCATTTCATTTCATTTCATTTCATTTCATTTCATTTCATTTCATTTCATTTCATTTCATTTCATTTCATTTCATTTCATTTCATTTCATTTCATTTCATTTCATTTCATTTCATTTCATTTCATTTCATTTCATTTCATTTCATTTCATTTCATTTCATTTCATTTCATTTCATTTCATTTCATTTCATTTCATTTCATTTCATTTCATTTCATTTCATTTCATTTCATTTCATTTCATTTCATTTCATTTCATTTCATTTCATTTCATTTCATTTCATTTCATTTCATTTCATTTCATTTCATTTCATTTCATTTCATTTCATTTCATTTCATTTCATTTCATTTCATTTCATTTCATTTCATTTCATTTCATTTCATTTCATTTCATTTCATTTCATTTCATTTCATTTCATTTCATTTCATTTCATTTCATTTCATTTCATTTCATTTCATTTCATTTCATTTCATTTCATTTCATTTCATTTCATTTCATTTCATTTCATTTCATTTCATTTCATTTCATTTCATTTCATTTCATTTCATTTCATTTGGAATTTGTTACCACGTTATTTAAGAAGAACCGAAAATGTGAATAAAAATGAATTGTGGAAGGAAATTTTTTACTTTCGTAATATGTATTTTGTATCTTTTTCATATGTTTATTCCGATTGGGGTATGGTTCCCATTTGCTAATAAGAATTTTCATGTTCAGTTTTTCAGTGCGAGATCATCTGAGTTTTAAGTTTAGACTCCTATTTACACCATCATTTTGTTTATTCATCTGAATAACAGATTCAGAAGAAGAAGAAGTAGTCAAACCCATTCGAGTGCGCCGTGATTATACAACAATTTGTACTAAACTTACGTAATTGTATTACTTTCTTAAAACTTCTTAGGGCTCTCCCAAACCAATGCGGAACATTCGTTGCGGCGAAGAAACATTCGCATGTCAAAATTTATTTACATAGTAATATATGAGAGTGCCCATACCAACCCGGCGGGGAAACATATGAATTAATTTTGACTGACGAATGTTTCTTCGCCGCAACGAATGTTTCGCATTGGTTTGGGAGAGCCTTTAATCCGAAAAATTTCGCACTCGCTATAAATTATTGTATAAGAATATTCCTTCAATTACGTGATCCCTAAACAAAGCACCCTTTGCAAATTAAAAACATCGAATTCGATGTTCTACTTGAAATGACAAATTCAAAATATTTGATACAAGAACCTGCTTGTTAACATCCAATCAGCTCTATTCTATAATTCCTTATTGGATTTAGGAACTCCTTGAAAGGAGTTCCACCTGCTTCTTTTCCTTATCAGACTCCTAGCCAACTATGGTATACATGTTTATCCAAGGAACCTTAATAAAATTCACTTCTTCGATGTAAGTACATATTTCCATTGATGCCAAAATGTTGTTATGTCACACTACTTGGTCTATTGCACCGTGCAGCCTTGAAAGAAGATGTCTTCATTTTTTAATCCTCCTATATAAGTGTTTTCAATAGAAATGAAAAGTTACGGATGAATCCCTTTCGATATAAGACGTCTGTCCGTGCATTACATATATGTCTTAATATTGTTTGACTTTAAGACTCGAAGCCATTCATATAAACCTGCACTGTACCGCAAAAGTTTAGTTTCTTTCATTGTGACATAACATCGTCGACAAAACCAAGGAGCAACAATTTGTTTGAGTTTTTTCCCAAATTAGGGTAACCCACCATCATCAGGAACAGCGAAACAGCACCACTAGCTCAGCGTCAATGGTGCAGTACACCGGTAGGTAACTATGCTAATGTGCAGGTGTAGAGGTAAACACTTTTCAGACCTGAAACACTGGGTTATACTCGCATATACATATATGTATACACTATACACTCATGTTGAACTCATATGTCACAAATTAACAATGGAAACTGCCGCCGATGAACATCGTTGAACGCGGGAGCGGCATTAATCCACAATAATTCAACCAGACTAAATGCAGAGGAAAAAGTTGTACTGTCCTGATATGTCGCAACAACCTTACACAAACAACGAAGCAAAACAAAAAAACAAACAAACAAACCTCTCAAAAGGAACAACGAACAGGTCTTTTGAAGACAAAAAACATCTGTTCAACGCGTGTGGATGCACCCAGAGTTGCACAGTGGCAATAAACAAATTAACATTTGCAATTGCAAAGGTTTTGTATTTATTTAGGATTGTATCTCTATATCTTTTAGGCCAATTATCTGAAATTAGAGCTTGTACCTTGCGCAATTGTCATTTAATGGAGCTGAACGAAAATGAGGTCATCAGTTTTCCAAATAAGGTATTATGAGATCCTATTTTAGGAAGATGAAATAAAGTGCGGATGTTGAGCAAATGAGTAATGGGACATGGGATGTCCACAACAATCTGGTGAAAGGTTAAAGGACCGCCGCGACGCGCCGTGGAATGAGGATGGTCAAAATGCTCGGTTCCTTAGAAAAAACACCTTAAAAATGCTTTTCAGTATTTAATATTGGTAATTTGTAGGTACAAATTGCCCTGACAACTTCACACGCGTCTCGAATAAATTTTAAACTTCATTAGTTTCCGAACACATGTAGATACCGCAAAAAGATTCTTTGGAGGGGGGGGGGGGATAAAGCACTTTTGATGGTTGAATGTTGAAGAACGCGGGTAGTCACTGAGTGGCGTCCGAATGGTGATGACAAGTGATGTAACGAATACTATACTTCTTCTTCTTCTTCATTTAACCGGCGCGGCGGGCGATTGTCATGATCTCGAGCGGGACCACAACTCTCCCACTCAACTGCTTCACCTAAGGTTCCACTTGTGGGATCGCCGGGTTGACCTCAGAAAACGTCGACAGGCCTCCCGGTTTTGGATTATCGATGTCTGAGGCCAACTCAATGCAGGTGTCGTTGCATTTTGCAGGAGTTTTTGCGCCTACCTTTCTTCCGCGATAGTGTTGGAACGTCTTGTACTATTTCCTTTTCAACTGGGTTCTGATGGCATCTTCTTTGTACATGACAGTACCAGCTAAGTTGGTCATGCTGTATTTTGTCCAAGATGGTATTTTTGACGTGTACGCTTCCTCGGATTCTCTTGCTCCTTATTCGATCACGCTTTGTCACTCCTGCTGTCATGCGAAGCATCTTTATTTCAATTTACTCTCATACTTCTTGTACATTGTCCAACACTGTGAACCGTATGTAAGCGCTGGACGAACAACTGCCGTGTAGAGCTTTCCTTTCAACCTAGGGGGCATTTTTCTATCACAGAAGATGGCAGAGTTTTCCCGCCACTTCATCGCTTACGCGATGTTTGATGTCGTCATCACTGATCGTTATTGATCAATGATTCAAGATATTTTGACTTTTCGTACTTGGGAAGCACTGTTCCATTCAAATAGATGTCCGGAATAGGACCTGGATAAGAAAATGGACAGCATAGGTATTCGGTTTTTTTCGCGATAATGCGGTATACATTTCCCTCCATTTCCCTGTAGAACGAATACTACACATCAATTTAGCTTATTTTACCTGTAAGTGGTAATCATCGGGTACTGGTCTCGTTCATCCGGACTTGCCAAACAAATAAGCGCGACTGTTGAACAAGAGACAAAAATAGCAACACTTAACGCTCTGACGGAAATGACTGGCTGTATATAAGTCCACTGAAGTCTTAGACGAGCCCATCATCAGAAAGATGGTGTGTGGCGGATGAATTCATCAGTATCAACGGTGTCACCAACAGTATGGACGGCAGAGACCTTACGTGAGCTACTCTGAAATATTTAGAGCTGAGGTCAGTCAGGATTTTCAGTACTAGCCAGGCTGCTGAAAAAGAGATGGTGGCGGATGAACTATTTAAGGGGCAACGGCAGCGCTCATATTCCTATGGTGGGCTACTGGTAACGGATTATCCGGCCTGCTATCTTAAGGCTATGTAAGGATCCGCCGTCCGGGTCTGGGGTCGTGTGACGGTTTGGCAACCTACCACATGTAGAGAAATCAACCGCTTCGAATTGCCAACTAGAGCCTCGGACAAGGAATGATTTAACGACGACGACTTTTGGCTATCGAACAAGGACAAAGATTGGATTCTGTAATGTTAAAACTCTTCTCGACAACCGCGAAGAAGGCCCTAACAACGCCAGATTCCCCCAACTTGAGAGATAAGTCCTACGGTACAACCTAGACATCCTTGGTCTGAGTGAAGTGAGAAGGTTAAGCGCAGGCCAGGCGATGGATTCACCGTCGAAAAGAACTTTCTTTATTGATTCTTGAAGCGCCCGATTTTCCGACCTAGAATTGATGTTGACTCCGAAGGCGTGGCAAAGTCTTATAACCGAGAAACCCATCAACGACAGGATATTGACAGCCAGTTTCCAGAGTAAATTAGGAAGAAAAATCACCATCATCAAGGATATGTCCCAACTGAGGAAGCGTCGAACGCCGAGAAGGACGAATTGTACAGCCAACTTAGCGCGGTTTTCAGAAGTCCGCCGGATGGAGACATCACTATCGTGATGGGGGATCTTAATGCTTAGGTTGGTTAGGACAACATAGCGCTGTAGCCGTACTGGGTAACCACGGAATCGAGGAACGGAACGACAATGGAGAGCGGTTTGTTGACTTCTGCAACGTAATTCAGCTAGGCATTGGAGGCACCCTGTTCGAGTATAGGATATCACACAAAATTAGTTGGTTATCCACAGATCGTCTATGTACAGCGAACTTAATTGATCCTATTTACCTAATCGCACGTGCTGTGTTCAAAACGTTTTAAGGGTAGCCATAACCCTCTTGTGCGCGCGGAATATATGTACAAAAAAAAAGTAAGGGCTTTAAGAATAGTCTTCTCGACTTCCGAAACAGACGAGGTGCTGATGAAGGGTTAGCTTGCGATCACCATCTTATGCTTGCCTAAACCTTCCACTTCGATTTGCTAATGTACATGGAAATCACATTTCTGAAACTTCTTCTCAAGTTGTCGTTGCGAGACAGCAGGTTGAAGCGGTGGACAACTTTCTTAACCTCGGAAGCGTTGTCTCAAAACACGGTTCGCGGTGGTAGGTACGGATGAAGATGTTAACTGCCAAATCAGCAAAGTTAAAGCTGCTTTCGGCATGCTGTCAAAAGTTTGGAGGAGCAACGTCTACAGTACGAAGACCAAACTGTAGGGCTGGCCACGAGACTAGAAAAGTCTCGGTCTCGATCTCGGTCTCGCATGACGAGACCGAGACGAGACGAGACGAGACGAGACGAGGCTGCCTTTTAAGCAACCGAGACGAGACCGAGACGAGGCTGTATATTTGGACCGAAATTAACAGAGAGTCTAATAAATTCAAAAATCCAATTTCAGTTAAATATTTATTTTCTTCTAGACATATTCAAACGATAATCGAAAATATTTCGTTCCAATAATCAACAGTTTGTCCGAAAATGGTATTTTTCGGAGACGAGACCGAGACGAGACTTAATTATACGAGACCGAGACGATACTGAACATTTTCGATTCTAACGAGACCGAGACGAGACTTACAAAAGTCTCACAGGGTCTCGTCTCGTGACCAGCCCTACCAAACTGTGACTGTTCCACTCGAACGTAGAGTCAGTACTTCTATATGGGTGTAGTACATGGAAAATGACCTCCCCTGTCACAAAGAAGCTACAAACTTTTGAAAATAGATGTCTTCGAAACATTTGTTGGCCGAACACCATCTCCAACCAAGAACTCCTCCGGAGAACGGGCCAAAGTCCTATTGACATCGTTATTCTAAAAAGGATGTGGCTGTGGACTGGTTACACCCTACGTCGTCGTGGTGAAGGCTCTATTGCAAGACATGCAATGGAGTGGGATCCTTTCATCCAAAATGGCAGAAGACCTGGGGGCCAAAGAAAATCTTGGCGCAGAACAGTCGACAAGGAAACACAAAAGCTCGGTAAAAGTTGGGGAGAGCTAAGCTAAAGTACACTTCCAGAAACAGAACGAGATGTCGTGTAGCGGTAGTTGCCGCCCTGTGCCCCTAGGAGGGGTCAAGGATCTAGGTAAGTAAGTAAAGCACTTTTCGTTGCTTTAAAATTCTGGGTGGCTCTATCGGAAGCTATGTTCCTCAGAACGTAACTAAGACAATCCAGACCTCATCAACAGGTAGCTTAACTGAACAATATAATAAAACGTTCATCTTTATGTTAATTATAGTAAAACAAAGCCAAACTCCAAATTCCACGTACTTATGTCTATCTACTCTTTTTATAACAAGTGGACATTTGGAAAGAATTGTCTTCCCAAAACAAAACTCTTCAAAATTCCAGGTAAAGTGTCCAAACCTCGGTAGCCGGTACACATATCTGATTCAAGAATTCAAGCCACCAACCGACCGGAAAGTGACATGACTGACAACACATCAACTCGCCATCCGCATCCCGTGCCATGCTCCACCATGGGGCTTATACAAGGTATATCTCACCTGTTTCGTTAGGTTGTTGCAGCAATTAAATACCATGAAATGCCTGACAAAATGGCCAATTTAGGAGGACCAGCAGCGTCTCGGCCACTTGTTGCGCCAAACCACTTTAATCTCTTCCACTCATGACGATGATGACCGACACGTCGCCGCTGCTACCGCGACAAGCGTATAAAACATATCAAGATGTGATGTGCAGCTCTAACCACCATCAGTGGCGGTGTGGTGCGGTATAGCGGTTGTATAAAAGTGCCTGTGCTTTCAGCTGATGGTAGCAAATGGTGACGGAGATATTCTCAACTGAAGATGATGATGATGATGATAGTCTCATATGATGATGGACGCGCTACGCTCATTATGATCTTGATGAAGATGCCACTGGCACAGCTTCTGATTTTATTATGAGATGCGATGAAGATACAAATTATTTCTTTGTAGCTGCATTTTACTATCTTTATTACCTCCAGTGCTCTCAGTTACCTTTAATGGTTTCATTTTACTCGCTAATTCAACGTCGCCGTGTCGTTCATCGCGTCGAGTCTATAGAGAGTCTTCTGGATGCGGGATCTTTGTTTTTATCTGAATCCGACCAACCCAACCGAACGACCGGTAGTTGTTTTGCCTTGGTCTTGTGTGTGCGTTTTATTAATTGGACGTGACTTAATTTATTTTATTGCCGGTTCCTGAGAATTGTTGGCTAATAGTCTAGGCATAGGTAGATACATATATGTATAACAGTTACAGATGCGATCATTGTAAATATTAAATTTTGTAAGAAGAAATTTGATCGCGAAAACTAGAGAATGGAAATATTTTTTTTTTTGTTAAGCATGGGATAAATTCAAGATGAATTCTTGATTGTTTCAATTCTTGTTCTTGAGTACCTCGTACCTCTAATATTTTTTTTTATTTTCCTACTGATTTTTGTTAAGTAGTTATTCCATTAAACTATCTCATTTAGAATTTTGTATTCTATATTTCAATTTAGAAATTTAATACCCATTTAATGCCAAAATATCAAAAAAAAAAAAAAAAAAGGTGGTTTTGGTATTCAATCAGCCCCTTACAAGCACTTGGTTTAAAGTGGCAATGCATACAGTTACAATGAAAAAGGTTTTTTTTTTCTTCTTTCTTCTGTGGAGCCACCAAATGCATGCCATAATTTGTTTTTACATTTTAATTTTTAGTACAATTTCATATTTTATTTGTTAACAATCTTAACCTTTAATCCCCATAAGTGAAACACTCTGATGAGGTGTATATGTAAGTCGGACTGCCAAAACAATGTAATCATTTTAAAATACACAACCTACTATATATGTATTTGTCGATCAATTCCTGTGGCGTTTACAGCTTGAGTGTATTTTTTAACTTGAACTCCATGCGATAGCTATGACGCATTTGTATTGTATCTAAATAAGGACGAAAGTAAAATAGTCTAGTGGCATACTGGGGCGTATACGCACTATTCCATATACCTATACACATGTACATATATGTCATTTTTTTATGTGTCAAATAAAGTAATGTGTACGAAAAGAAAAATCGGAAAATTTGCGTAAAAAAATTGTAAAATTCGAAAAAAAAAAAAAAAAATGATCACGTTAAATAAACAATTACCTTTTTCGAAAGTTTGTGAAGTTTGTGTATCGTCACATCAGTGCAAGATCTAGTTGAATTAATTTTTACTTACTTACTTTACTTTTGATGGCACTCACAGCCCAGGATGGGCTTCGGCCTCAACTAACAAGCCCCTCCAGCCAGGTCTGTCCCTAGCTAGCCGCTTCCAGTTGCGCACACCGAGTGCTTTGATGTCGTCATTCACTTGATTGCGCCACCTGTTACGGGTTCTTCCTCTGCTGCGTACCCCATCAGGGTTGGATTCGAAGACTCGTCGGGCAGGTGCGTTGCTGTCCATACGCTCCACGTGCCCCAGCCATCTCAGCCGCTGTATTTTCAGCTTTTTGACCAGGTCAACGTCGCTGTATAGCCCGTATAGCTCGTCGTTGAATCTTCTCCTCCATACTCCTTCGATACACACCGGACCGAAAATCACACGATTTTCTCTCCTCTCAAAGCACCCTAGTAGATTTTTATCCGATTCTTTCAGTGTCCATGCTTCTGACCCATAAAGCTGGACCGGGATGATTAGGGTCTTGTATAAAGTCTCCTTGGTTCTCTGAGAGAGGGCCTTACTAATTAAATGCCTTCTTAGGCCGAAGAAACAGCGGTTGGCAAGAGTAATTCTTCGCTTGATCTCTGCACTGATGTCATTCTGGGATGTAATAGTGGAGCCCAGGTAGACAGAGTCCCTGACAACTTCGAAGTTATATCTGTCCATAGTGACATTTTGCCCGAGTCTCCGATTCAATGCTCGCAAATGCCCCTGCCACAGCTCGCTTCGTTCTGCCGACAATGTCTATGTCATCCGCATATGCAAGCAATTGAACGGACTTTTGATAGATTGTACCGCTGGTGTTGACATGTGGGTTGCGTACAATGGCTTCAAGAACAATGTTGAATAGGTTGCATGATAACGCGTCGCCTTGCCTCAATCCTTTCTCTACATCAAAGGAATCGGTGGTGTTCTTACCAATTTTGACGGAGCAGCGAGATTTCTCCATCGTCATCCTACAATGTAAGTCAGCAGCCTTGTACGACTTAAGTTTGGATATCGCCAGCCGCACTTCGGTAAGGTCGGGTGGACGGAACTCTTGGCCATCATCGTCCAAGTTGAATGGAGCGTTCTGCCTATTAGCGGCATCTTGGCTGTCTTCGCCATTAAGCAGTCTAGAGAAGTGTTCTTTCCAGATCCTCAGCACTGACTGTGTGTCTACTACCATATTTCCACTCTCATCTCGGCAGGCTTCCGTTCTAGCCTTTAATCCTTGGATGGATCGCTTCACCCTCTGATAAAATTTTCGAACATCTCCCCTACCGCTACAACCCTCAATAGACTCTACCGCCCGCTTCTCGTGCTCTCTCTTTTTCCTCCTGAGAAGTCAGCGTTCCTCTTTTCGTTTCAGCCCGTAGAGCTCCCAGGCCACTCTCTCAGCAGCTCTTGTTCGAGTCTGCAGCATTGCCTGGTAGGCCTCGTCCTTAGCTGCATGCGCTAGCCGGCACTTTTCATCGAACCAGGGGTTTCGTTGTATTCGCCTAGTGAAACCCAGCACATCAGAGGCGGCACTTCTGATGGCTTGTTGACAGTGTTCCCACTGGTCCTCTGCACTTGATGCTGGTGGGGGACCTCCTGAGAGATTAAGAGTTACGTGGTCTGCAAAAGTTCTGGCAGTCTCTTGCGATTTAAGCTTCTCGACATCGAATCTTTTCACAGCATCTGCTCTGCGTTGTCGCGTCATGGATATCCGCATACGTAGTCTAGCTACCACCAGGTAGTGATCCGAGTCAATGTTGGCCCCTCGGAACGTTCGGACGTCCAAGATACTGGAAGCATGTCTCGCGTCTATCGCAACGTGGTCGATTTGGTTGACGGTAAGTTGATCACTTGACCGCCACGTCCCCTTGTGTATATTGAGGTGTACGGCACCCGCCGTAGTAGATGTCACACGTTTTCAGTCTCCGTATGCCCTCTCTATCCAATCGCACTTCCTGGATGGCTGTTACGTCAGCCTTTAGCCTGTCCAGGTTCTCCACTAATTGTTCGGCTGCACGTGTTCTGTATAAGGACAGGACGTTCCACGTGCAGATCCGAAATTCATTGTCATTGTTTCGTTTTCTGGGGTCGTCAACTTTAAAATCATCCATATCCGAGGCTTGTTGTTGTTTCGGAACAACTTTTTTTTACGTGGTAGGGAAGTTACCCCGACGCACAACCCCCGACCCGGAGGACCAGACCCTTCGTATAACTCCAAGGGTAGGGAGCCGGATAAACCGCTCCTTATAGGCCTGAGCTACAAATATGTCGTAGTAGCCCATATAAGGTGTTCACTAAGTAGTTTAACCTAACTGGAACTGTAGACGCCACCGTTGATTCCATCTAGAGAATTCGTCCGCTGACGCCTCGATGAAAGAAGAAGTGCCTTAGCGGGAACACAACTCCCCCCCCCCCGCACCTCTCTCGTTGGCTGTCCCCAACAGCTTTCCACGGGGATTTAAACCCCGTCTCCAGCTGAGGTACTAGACACCCGACGTTCACCACTAGGAGGTGAGAGTAGGAGTTGGTAGACAGAGGTGGGTTTTGAGAAAAACCTGTGGACGCTTGTGTCCTCTTGAATGCACATAACTACCCTTTTGAACGATGAAAAATTGTTTTCATATTTTGCTTGCTTTTAGAAAAAGTTTGATAAACTTTTCACAATAAATACGACTTTGCAAAGATATTTTAAAAGTGTAAACTTCAGTTACCTAGAACTTGCATTTTATGGGATCTCCTGCATAAAAAGTGCAAAATTCAGTTACCTGGTACTTGCATTTTAAAGGACCGCCTGCATATACAATTAAGTCGAATTAGTAAGACCATTAGCAAGAAATTTGAAAATAATGTCGTTTTCGATTGGGTTTCGGAACAGTACTACTCCTTTTTTGGGTCTACTCCTTTATAAAATCCGGAACAGAAAATAACTCCGAAAACATTACTCGGAACAGCCAATCGAATTATTTTGGAGCATAAGTGGAGTCAAAAAGGAGTAACTCCGAACCTCCAACCGAAAACGACATTAAAAAAAAATCAATTCTGTGACAGATACCGTTAATAACCAGTATTTGTAATTTTCAAAACGTCAAAACGTGTTATGTTATGTCATGTGAGTCAGGGCTCAGCGTAAATACATATGTATGTATAGAATTTATAATTTTTAGTTGACAACCTCGACCAGCATTTTCAAAAATAAAGTTACGTCTGGAAATGTGGAAACCTTTAAAATGTTACCCAATTTAGGCCTATTCAAGACCTACCTTCCGACATATTTCCTGTATTTTTTGATTTTTCGAGTATTCAAGACCTACCTTCCGACATATTTCCTGTATTTTTTGATTTTTCGAAGTCAGTCCAGCTTCGTCATCCACAACGAAAATTCAAAAATTCAATGATGCAGGAATTAAGCACTTTTTAGGGGCTCATTTTGGCTCCTGAATCTGGTTGAAGCACTTAAATGCATTCCCACTAAAACCCGTAGCCGACACAGCTTGACATCAAGCTGCGTCGTCCACACCTTCAAATACCAAAATATCAAAATTCGAATGATGCAGGAATTAAGCGCTTTTTATGGGCTCATACATTACCCCAATCCGAGTGGAGCACCTAAATGCTTTAGCACTGAAACCCGTGGACGACCCAGCTTACTTCCACGGGTTTCAGTGGGAAGGCATTTAAGTGCTCCGCCCGGATTGGGCTACCAAATGAGAGAATCTAAAAAGCGCTTAATTCCTGCATCATTAGATTTTTGAATTTCCGTTGTGGACGACGCAGCTTGACGGACCTGATTTTTCGTTTAGGAGCCTATTTTGCGATTTTAATTTATTATCATACCAGTGTTACCCAGTTTTAATTTGTAATTTTTTTTTCAATAAAATTGACGTTTCGAATTTTATTTGTAGTAATATCGAAAAAAAATCGGTTTGATTAATTTATTATTAAAAGTAAATTCCTCATAAATTCAGAACACTATTTTTGATTTGATTCGGATCGGAAATCAGAACAGGGGTAAAGTAGTTTTCATGTTGAAATATTTTATGTGAAAACAAAATTATGAAGTGTGTGAAAATTAAACCAATAATAAAAAAATCCCGATGTTGGTAATGCGGCCCACCATAAATGTTCTTATTAAGGCCCAGTTGGCCTATAAGGCATTAGAAAAATTAGTTCAATGTGTTATCTATGTTATCATCTTATCATGAAGATTGTTCAGGCAACGAAGACAAATATTTCGTCCGTGAATTTTGCTAAGATAAGATAATTTTATTAATTTATTTTATTAATTATGAACCACCCTGCTTCATATTTAATAAGGTATCAGCAGCACTTTTTTGAAAATGTCAAAATGAGTATTTTACCTTTTTATTTTTTGTTAATTTTTTTTTTCTTATGATTTGTGTTATAAAATTGTATGTAAATAGCTATAATTTTTTAACGTTAGACCATATTAATGGATTAGTAAATAAATAAAGGCTGATAAAAAATTTGGGGTGAGTATGATAACTTTGGCGCCAAAAATTGATAACGTTTTCTTGTAGAAGGGTCAAAAACAAGCATTTTTTAATGAGGGAGGGGGAGTCTATCTCACCCCGTTTAGTAAGTGGGGGCATTTTAGAAAAAAAAATGACTTACAATGGAAAACAAAATATTAAAAAAAAAACAATGGCAACACTTACAATAAAGTATTTTAACGGTTTTGAAAGCCAGAAATACGTTCTTTAATCCTGAATTTAAATTAAATTATTCATTTGAACAGGTTTCGAAAAATTTGCATTCAAACTCAAAATTTCGTTACAAAAAATGAAAAAAAAAAAAAAAAAAATAGACAACTTTTTTTTAAAATTGTGAAATGAAGTGCTGCATTGGCTTCAAGTAGTCAATGTTTATATCAATTCTGAATTGAACACAGAAAACCGAATGGTTTTATGTCTTCTAGCTTTTGAGAAAATTGAAAATTACTTTAACTACCTCTTAATAATTTTTGGTATTAACGGTGATCTCACTTTGAGGATTAATGTTGGGGAGTACGATAATTACGGCGCATACAAATAATAAGGGATTTTTATTGAAGTGCTTAATACAATCATTTTGTATTACGGCCGTGGGTTTATCTCACTCGGTTTAGGCGGGAAGTGCAATTTTCCACAAAATGACTTAAATAAAAATAAATTAAAACAACGGCAACACTAACAATGCTTAAACTAAAGGTTTTCTGAAAGCCAGAAACTTGTTATTGTCTTTTTTGTTTCAACCAACTTATTTGTGTAAGTAGTTTTTTTTTTTAAATACTTTAAACTCAAAATTAAGCGGGACAAATGTCCCAAAAAGGGAGTTAAAAAAGCGAACAACCCAAGGTACTGTTTATTATACAAATAAACTGAAAGCACACCAACTGACAACATAGGCGCCTGACTAGCGACTGAGCATACCCTTATCGGAGCAACGGAGTTGCGTGAGTGGTACAGAGTACCCGAAAAGGGAGTTAAAATTAGGACTGGTCACGAGACGAGAAAAGTCTCGGTCTCGATATAATATAAGTCATACGAGACGAGACGTGATGGGACGAGACGAGACGAGACGAGACGAGACGAGACGAGACGAGACGAGACGAGACGAGACGAGACGAGACGAGACGAGACGAGACGAGACGAGACGAGACGAGACGAGACGAGACGAGACGAGACGAGAAGAGACGAGACGAGACTGCCTTTTAAGCAACCGTGACGAGACCGAGACGAGACTGTATATTTGGACCGACATTTAGAGAAAATCTAATATATTAAAAAATCCAATTTCAGCTAAATATTTATTTTGTTCTGCACATATTCAAACTAAAATCGTAAATATTTCGTTCCAATAATCAAACAGTTTGCCCGAAAATCGTATTTTTCGAAGACGAGACCGAGACGAGAATTAATTATACGAGACCGAGACGAGACTGAAAATTTTCGATTTTAACGAGACCGAGACGAGACTTAAAAAAGTCTCGCAGATTCTCGTCTCGCGGCCAGCCCTAGTTAAAATCCTTGAACCCGCGAAGCAGGCCACCCAATGTACTGTTTAATACAAATAAACTGAAAGCACACTAACTGACAACAAAGGCGCCTACCTAGCGACTGAGCATACCCTTAGCGGAGCGACGGAGTCACGTGAGCGGGACAAAACAAAAAACCATTCCTGTGTGCGCCTGTCGACAGGAATGGAAGGGACCTACAAATGCCGAGTCCGAACGGCTAGACGAGAAGCACTTATTCGTGACAAGTGATACTCTTGGAGGATTTGTCAATTCCTCGAAAGAGGTAGTAGCCCTGAAAAAAAACTTTTTAGTTTATAGGTGGACGAGGCTGGGAAGCGAACCCAGACCTCCAGCGTGACAGTCAAACGTACTAACTATAACGCTACGGGCTACTACCGCGTGAGCGGGATAGAGAACCCGAAAAGGGAGTTAAAATCCTTGAACCCGCGAAGCGGGCCATCCATGATACCTATTGTTAAAAAAGACTATTGACAAAAAATCCGTTGAAATTTGGTTTGGAAAAATTGCCCAAAATTGACGAAAGAACCCCTATATTTTACAAAAAGAATAAACATTCAAAAAACATAGGCGACATACCTCACTGTCTATACGCCGCGCCGGAATGCTGGGTGCTAGCATGGTCTATTTATGTAAGCAAGCAAAAAAATAAAATGATCATAAAAAAGTATTTTAATTATTTTCTCAAAAACTTGAAGACATAAAATCATTCGGTTTTTTGTGTTCGATTCAAAATTAATATACACATTGACCATTAAACGCCAAATTATAAATTTATTTCACAATTTAAAAAAAAAAAATGGCCTTAACTTTTTTGTTTCATTTTGTTTATCAAACTTTTGAGTTTGCATTGAAATTTTTTGAAAACTGTTGGCATGAATAATTCAATTTTACTTTAATATTAAAGAACAGATTTCGGGCTTTCAAAACCAGTATAGTAATTTATTGTATGTCTTGCCGTTGCTTTTTTAATATTTTTTTTTCATTTTAAGTCATTTTTTCTAAAAAGCCCCTACATTCCAAACGGGGTAAAACAGACCCCCCTCCTATAGTAAAACAAGCCTGTTTTTGACCCTTCTACAAAAAACCGTTATTAATTTTTGGCGCCAAAGTTATCGTACTGTGCCCTTTTAAGCTCCCAAACCGACGAAACATTTTTTGTACAATTGTAATTTTTCCATTTTGAATTATAAAAAAAAAGTCCCAAATTTGGGTCCATTTTTTATTTTGCGTTTGGGCCAAATTTCATGTAGGTAGTCATTTTTGTAGTCAATTTTAACAATTTCACAATTTTATTTGTCAAATGTCAAAAGATTCCAGCTTCATAAGTGACAACTGCCCAGATGGGGGGCTATTCAAAATAGGGCTGGCCACGAGACCGAAATGATACGAGACGAGACTGGCTTGTAAGCAACCGAGACGAGACCGAGACGAGACTGTATATTTGAACCGAAATTTACAGAGAGTCTAATAAATTTAAAAAAATCCAATTTCAGTTAAATATTTATTTTCTTTTGCACGTATTCAAACTATAATTGAAAATATTTCGTTCCAAAATAAACAGGTTGTCCGGAAAACGTATTTTTCGGAGACAAGACCGAGACGAGACTTAATTATACGAGACCGACACGAGACCGGGACGAGACTCAAAACCTTTTAACGAGACCGAGACGA
Source organism: Melangyna quadrimaculata (assembly GCA_949320155.1). Classification (NCBI taxonomy): domain Eukaryota; kingdom Metazoa; phylum Arthropoda; class Insecta; order Diptera; family Syrphidae; genus Melangyna; species Melangyna quadrimaculata. The sequence goes on along the minus strand of OX439485.1, from coordinate 146,112,942 downwards.
GACTTACAAAAGTCTCGCAGAGTCTCGTCTCGTTGCCAGCCCTAATTTAAAATGAAACTCTTATTGGAAAACCCTTTATTTTGGTCCTGCAAATAAAAATTACGACGATTCGTGATAAAGTAGGTATAATATTTATGAACCACACTGAAATTTTTTCCTTAGTTCGCGCCTGCATAACGTACAATTAAATTATATTCATAAACCACTCAAGACTCAAACATAAGCGTTTAGTACCGTTTACCCACAGAACATATATCTAATATGTACTACGTTTTCACTGGGCCAAATGAGGTAATTTAGTTGCAAATTTCCAAATCAAATCGAAAATTACCTCATTTCACATACAAATTCTCGTTCTCAAATGAGCTAATTTCAACCAAATCTGCACGAAATGAGGTAAATCCATCCATCAGCAGTCGATTCCACAAGCTTTAAAAAGCTCTGGCATGAAAATGTCAAAACACAAAGAGAAAACAACAAATCCAAACGTTTAACTGCCATTCCAAATTCAAAATGAAATGAGATATCAAACGAAATTAGCTAATTTGATAATGAAAACACTTTTTGCCAAATTCGGAAATTACGTGCTTTCAGCTGTCGGTTCGAATGAAAACGTAGTTTAAGGTATTATCAGGGGCAGTTTGTCAGATTTGAAGATGGCTGCCCCTTGTGTAAGTACCTACACAGTAAACAAAAACAAATTATGGCTGCCCCTTGTGTAAGTACACAGTAAACAATTGAAGTGATTGTTTGAAATTCAATTTTTGTTTTAATATTGATTTTGACAACATGCGCAGAACTGAACAAAAATGAAATCGCGAGTGGTATTAGGCCTAAGTTCACATGGGATTACGCCGCACGTTTTTAAGCTGCTCTTATCCGAATTTTACAGGTAAACACGATTTTTGCAGAACAATCATCGTGTGACAAGTTCTATGTAAATGTATGCGCCACTGCTCATTTATTCGAATGTTTACAGCTAAAAAACGTGCGGTGTAATCTCTCGTGAACAAGGACTTACCTGTTATATATGTATCTTGCCTGCTACCTGCATACGTCGTTAATTTTATTTTAGTAGTTATCATTTTTCAATATGATCTTTTCCTAATTACTTTTTGGATTTGTTTTATATTTTTCTGTAATAATCATTAGCTTATTAACACACACTTTCTATGTTCTATGTACCTGAAGATTATTTTCTCTCTTCGTGATCTTCAGGATATGTAGGTATAGCTAATTGCTATTTCTACCTTTTTGATTCAAACATTTCTTTAACATAATTTCTATGATTTTGCGACAAATTTTGTCATAGATATAAATAAACTTTTTCGCCGGTTTAGTTTAATTTAATTTAGAACGTTGTGGTCGTTGGTTGGTAAATAAAGACCCCTGAGTTATTTTTTTTTTCTCGATACGATCTAACATACATATGTATGTACATATCTACATTTAACAAGAAATAAATTTAACAAAACGGTAAGCTTCTTATTTAGAACTCTAGTTGGATATTCAATTAAGTAAATTCTTTTTTTTTTAGTTATAAAATGTCGAGTTCTAGTTCTTCTCTATGTTCATCTCCAAATGAAAATTTTATCTTCAAATGCGATCAACATTCCACAAACATCTCGGACAAATTGCATTTATTCTATCAAGAAAAGGACTTCTTCGACACAATTCTCATTGCTGGCAACAATTGCATCAGTATTCCAGCTCATAAAATTGTCCTCTCTGCATTGAGTGAGTATTTTTGGGAAATGTTTCATGGCAAGCCGACAATTTCAAACACCAATCAAGTGGAATTGAAGGAAATCGAAGCTCCTATGCTCCAATTGATTGTCGATTACATGTATTCGGGTTGGATTGAGCTAAACCTCGAAAATATTGAAACCATTTTGCGTAGTGCAGTGTTTTTAAAAATGAAATTATTAATCGATGGGTGTTGTGATTTTCTTGAAAAAATTCTGAACAATAGCAACTGCTTGCATTGGTTACATTTGGCCAAGGAACTATGCTTATCTGATGGACTTCGAGAGAAATATTTGAACTTTATTTACAATCATATGGAAGATGTAACCAAGGAGCCGGAGTTTCTGCTTCTGAACGTTGATGAATTAAAGGATTTATTGTTCAACGACAATGCTCGTCGTGAAGACTTGGAGGAGCAAGTGTTTCTGAGTTTGACGACTTGGATTCAATATGAAGAAGTAGATCGGCAACATCTCTTACCGGAATTGCTGTCAATGATTCGCTATCAACTTCTCACGCCCCAATTTATCACTAAAAACCGTCTTTCAGTTTGTAAGACTCTAGAAAACTCTGAATTGATTCACTGTTGGCTTCAATACCATTTGTGGCCTGAATCTAGAACAATTGAAGAACAAAAGTTTACTTTTACTTCTAAAAAAGTGAAGCCAAGGAAAGAAGTCAAATCAAACAATGAAAACAGTCAAGTTGTAGCGATTTATTTAAATCAACCGAATGAAGCTGGAATTCAATGTTATAATCAAACATTAGGAACTTGGAAAATCATGAAAAGACTACATCTTTTGACAAAGGCGTGGTATTCTTCTAAGATTGTGATTGATGAAAAACTATTTCTAGTTGGAGGAAAGAATATCTATTTTAATGGAATAGCAATAAACTGTGTAGAGTGCTTAGACCCAAAAACTTTGGAATTAACTGATATGCCCCCAATGCAAATCGCCAGATACGATAGTCAGTTGGTAAATTCAAACGGATATTTGTGTGTTTTTGGTGGTTTCGGGGAAGACAAAGGAAAGTTTATTCCTTCAATGGAAATTTACAATTTTTCAACACGCAAATGGAGTGACTTACAACTGCCATTTAAACTAGAAATGCGACACAAAATAGCTGCTCATAACGGTATTTTATACATTTTTGATTTTCGTTACAGCTGTTTACATTGTTACGATATTTCTTCTAATCAATGGACTTCCAAAGACCAGCCAATAGATGATAGCGTACAAGAATTTGTAACTGTCGCGGTTGATAATTGTTTGTATGCTTTTTTTAGTTGTTTAAAAGTTAAAAATGATTTTTGTACAATTTTACTTAAACGCTTCGATTTATCTAATTATACCTGGTGTGAAGTTGCTGAATCGAAAGAAATACAGTCGGAGGTTAAAATGGTAACAGTTATTGGAAATAAAATGTTTCTTCACACAACAGATTTCAAAATCATTGAGTATAATATTAATACTAAAAAATTCACTAAAATCTGTACACCTACATGTAGAAATTTTTATATTGTGCCATTTAAATTATAATCTGATTGTATGTATGTAATGTTTTTAATATTTATACATTGTTGGTAATAAAAACAATAAGGGTGTTCATTCATATGCAACGTCGAAAGTTTACAGTTTGTATAAAATGATAAGTTTACACAAGAGTTTGTATGAACGACATTTTTAATCATTTGGTTAAATGCTGAAGTTCCTTTATTTGACATATTAGGTGTGACAGATTAGAACCACCGCGAAAATAGCCGACCGACTTTCGATTTTCCAAAAAAAAGAATGCCAGGCTATGTACCTCTAATGGGTCATACCATTTCAGCAAAAAAATAATTGGTCACTCCCACACTTTGTTTTTTAAATATAAACAAGTTGCACTTTGTATGGAGCTTTTAAATGCCTATAACTCGGTAACCAAATTGAATTGAATTGGCTTAAATAAAGGGTCACGTTTGAGACTCAATTAGTCGCCAAATAAAATTGATTTGAAAACCTCGTAATTTCTTAATAAATCAATAATTAAAATCTGTACCAACCGAAAAGTTAACCATAGGTAAATACATATATTATTGTAATAAATCGGCCTTGAAAATGTATTGTTGAGCGAAGCTTGATGGATGTGTTACCGCCTAACGTGCCAGGGGTCACAGGTTCGAACCTCGCGATCTCCTTTTTTTTTAATACCTTATGTATGTTTTTTTTTATGTGTTTAACTTGTAACAAATGTTCTCAGCAGGGGTAATTCGAAAAAAATGGCTTAAGAGCTTCCGGTTGAGCATTAGATTCACGTTAAATTTTAAAAATAATTACAATTGATGTGCGCTACACAGAAACATAGACAACTTTTTCCACAAAGAGGAAGCCACAACAAATGTTTAATATTTTAAAAAATTTAATTCTTTTTTTCAATAATGGTAATGGTATAACTAAATACTTTTACATATCTCTACACAAAAACAAATGAAACAAAATACAAAACTGCATACATCCAAACAAAAACTAGGCTATTTAGGAGCAGGATCAAAAGTCCACAGGTCAAAAGTCCATAAATCAATTGTGAACTTTTGACCCACCCCGATGGACAAAAATGTTGTGGTCTTCTGGCCCATTGATTGTGGATTTTTGACCCACTTCAGTGGACCACTTTATAGATAGTTTTCTTTAGCAAGACTGCTTTGGGTGGCCCGCTTCGCGGGTTTAAGGATTTTAACTCCCTTTTCGAGTTCTCTGTCCCGCTCACGTGACTCCGTCGCTCCGCTAAGGGTATGTCAATCGTCTGGCAGGCGCATATGTTGTCAGTCGATCTGTTATTAAAGTTTTTTTGTACTAAACAGTACTTTGGGGGGCCCGCTTCGCGGGTTTAAGGATTTCAACTCCCTTTTCGGGTCCTCTGTCCCGCTCACGCGACTTTTGGCCTGTAGACTTTTGACCCTGCGCCGGCTATTTAATATTAAGGAATTTTTAGCAATCATCATCTGAATTTTTTTCACAGAGAGAGTCAAGTTCATCGTTGGAGTCATTGAGAATTATATCATCAACATTGATCGGTGTTTGTTCTCCTTTAAACCAAAGGGGTGATAAACGTTCATTTTTCAACACCCAACCAAAAGCTTCTGCACTTAGCTTAATACAATCTGGCTCTGTTGCTTTAATTTTTTGTTGTAAGGAGTTCAAACAAGGCGAAATCAAACTTTAATAAAAATTCAAAGTAAACAAATTATGTATTGTCTATAAAAGTGGTCGGACTTAACACCACAAGCCTGTCTGACTTTTTATTTTGTACCTATACGTGATAGTCTTAGATTTCAGTTGATGTCGAAAGAAGAAGACGATGGTTAGATATCGCTCAAAATAAGACATGTAAGAAAAACTTACTGTTATTACTTAAATGTTAAATGAAGAATTAAAGCAGGCTTGTGTGTGTCCAATTTATTTGTTAAGAATAAATGGATGCCTGAGCCATTTTTTTAATAATTTGTTCGTAAACATTTGATATGGGATTAGGTATATTTTGTAGTGATCTCATTAGATGCCAACCTCCCAACAAATGCATTTTGCCCTATTCCCACGCATTTTCCAAAAACACTTCAACCACCGATATATAATAACTCGACTGCACTGTCTGATATAAATAATATATTGACTCACAAATAAATCGTCACGAGGTCATCATAATGCTCACTCGTCATAGTTACGTCAAAACCCATAAACTGCTATGACTAATGAATACCTATCTAATTCCAATGTCCAACGGATTGTAAACAAATCCAATTCATTAATTGCAGGCATTGCGGAATACCCATACTAAATGCTGAGAATGCATCTTAGCAAGAGTCGACACTATGAGCGAAGTACGTGTATGTGAAATATGATGCGGCGGCACTTTTGTGAAGAACAATTAGCAACATTTAAAATTCCAACTAGGTCACAATTGGTCGTTGAATATTTTCGATATTTCTTAGTAGGTTGGTGGATAATGGTTGGAAAAGTGCGTGTGTATTGGAGTAAAATTGGTAAAATAAAAAAGTAAAAAAAGACAGAAATAGTTAAAATCGACACAGATAGAAATATATTTTAAAACACATAAGGTCGCAGCCAAGCTGAAGACAGCGGGCCTTTTTGGGGGAGAGAACGATAACTTGGGCGCCAAAAATTGATGAAGGATTTTTGAAGAAGGGTCAAATACAAGCATTTTTTACTATGGGAGGGGGGTCTACCTCGTCCGTTTAGGAGATAGGGGTGATTTTTGATAAAAACGACTTAAATGGAAAACCAAATATTAAAAAGCAACGTCAATACTTAAAATACAAAATAATAAACGTTTTAAGAGCCAGAAATCTGATCCTTAATCCTACATTTAAATTAAATTATTTGTGTCAATAGTTTTCAAAAAATTTGCATTCAAACTCAAAATTTTGATAAGAAAAACGCAAAAAGAAATGATTGGATCAATTTTGCTCAAAATTGTGAAATGGAAAACTAAATTTTCTTTTTGTGGTCAGTGCTTATATCAATTTTGAATCGAACACAAAAAACCGAAGGCTTTTATGTCCTCTAGTTTTGAGAAAATTGAAAATTACTAGAAGTACTTACTACTTTTCATACATTTACATTTATCATAAATGTAGCTGTTGACATTGGAAACAGAGAATACATTCAAAGTTCCTTAAATGCAAACGAAATTTGGCATACACCGAACCTCGCACATAGCCCAAATCCTATAGTGAGCCGCAGCAGGTGGGTTGCAGGGGGCAGCATGCCCCCCTGTACATACCACGCTTTTAAAATGCCCGCCTATTGCTGGGCACTAGGACTTTATTTAAACATCAAATTTTGCCTACACCGAACCTAGCACATACCCCAAATCCTATAGTGAGCCCAAGCAGGGGGGTTGCAGGGGGGCAGCATGCCCCCCATACATACCTCGCTTTTAAAATGCTCGGCTAATGCTGGGCACTAGGACTTTATTTAAACATCAAATTTTGCATTCACCGAACCTCGCATATACCCCAAATCCTATAGTGAGCCCCAGCAAGGGGGTTGCAGGGGGGCAGAATTAATAATAAGAATAAATCCATATTTTTTTTTACTATCAAAATAAGACCTCGTTTGAAAGTAGTTTTTTCAAAAACCATGGATAGATTTCAGTTGATTTAAAAATTGGGTAATAAAACAGAGTATTGGGTTCCAAAAAAAATATATAATAATTAATTTTAGATATTACCGTTATTTTTAAATGATTTTACATTTTTAGTACTTTTTTCATTAAATAGCCCCTCCCACCCACACGGGGGGAAATAGACCCCCCCACCACTCATAGTAAAAAATGTTTGTATTTGACCCCTCAAAAATCCGTTATCAATTGTCGGCGCCCAAGTTATCATACTCGTGCCCCTTTTTTGTTTTTAGAATTAAATAAAAATATAAAAATACAAATTTAAACTGTATCTTTTAATTTGACCGTTTCTTTTCTGTCCGGTACTCTACTCTTCCCGTTAAAGGACGGAAGCACAGTAGAAATCGTTACAATTTACGCAAAGTATACTCCAATAAAAGTCTGTCCGACAACTGGTTTTTTAAAGAAAATAGTCTTTATCTTTAATATGATATCTCAATTGATGAAATACGAAGAACCTATGGGTACAAAGTCAAAAACAGGACCTACATACAAAATTGTTTTATAGTAAAAAATATTAAAAAAGCTGTAAAGTGCACTGGTCAAGCAGGCTGATGGCTTTTATAAGCATAGAAGGCAGTCTTAGTTATGCTTTGGTGCCACTTTCGTAAATAATTGATATGGCTTTAGATATTTTTATCATGTTAAACGCAAGGTGAAAAAAAATATCTTCATTCATAAAAGTATGGTCAGACTGGTGGTATAATCCAATAAAAGTCTGTCCCACCTCTGGTTTGATTACAATAGTCTAAGCTTTTGTTTGATACCCCATATTTTGAAGTCCAAAGGACCTATGGGTTAGTAATCGGTAAAAATGTTATTAAAAACAATTTTGTTTTTGTTGCATATAAAAATTCAAAAAATACTCTTGAAGGATACCTACCTAAGTAGACTTTTTTATCTAAGGGGCCAGTTATAACTATCATTGAAAACCATCATTGCGTTTTGGGGAAGATATGGGTCCAAATGATTTTTTTTTTGTGGAGGAGAAATAATTTTGAACTGGTAAGCTATATTTCTGCATTAAAATATTCAATGATTAAACTTTCGAAGGGTCTCAAAATCAACAGCTAAATTTTTCAATGATGGTTTTCAATGATAGCTATAACTGGGGCCTAACTTATAAAAGGTTTTCCAATAGGGACGGGTTGATTTTGACAGCTCGTGGCGGCCATATTGTTTCTTTTACTTTCAGTCTGTCGTCTTTTAATCAGTTACTAAAGACAAATCATCATGGTAAGTTAGAGCATCGAGCAACACGTGCAAATGATAAAACTTTATTATCAAAATGGGTGTTCTCTAGTAGCAACGATGCGCGCGTTCCGCCCTTTTTATGGGGTACATGGTCGTCCTTCCAAGTCGACTATTCAACTTTTGGTGGCCAAATTCGAGTCCAACGGCTGAGCGAACAATGAGCCAACACCCGAACGCAAGATCTGCCGAAAACATCGCCGCTGTTCGTGCAAGTGTGCAGCAGAATCCAAGGCAGTCAATTCCGCGTCGCTCACAAGAACTTGGCCTGTCGCAGACCACAACATGGCGAATTTTGCGTCGTGATTTTGGCCTGGCACCCGTACAAAATCTAACTGACACACGAACTGAAACCAAACGACCATACGCAGCGTCGTGTATTCGCTAATAAGGTTTCGGAGCAGTTGGAATTTGATCCCAATTTTGGTCGAAAAAGCATCTTTAGCGATGAGGCCCATTTTTGGATGAATGGGTACGTGAATAAACAAAATTGCCGGATTTGGGACGACACCAATCTACGCGAGATTCATGAGGTGCTAATTCATACAAATAAAGTTACTGTTTGGTGTGGATTATGGGCTGGAGCGTCATCATCCCGTATTTCTTCGAAAATGATGCTGGCCAGGCCATCACCGTCAACGGCGATCGCTATATGTCATGGTTATCTCGCGCCGAGGCGACGCGACGTGAATTGGCCACCAAGATCGTGTGTTTGACTCAACATAATCGATTCCATCCGTCAAATCCAGCCTGATTTATGTGCCAAAGTCATCGAAAACTGGACCTTTCGAATCCGCGCCACCCAGCGAAGCCGCGGGCGGCCATTTGAACGATGTTTTATTTCGCACATAATGTCATTGATAGGGCTCTTAAATAAAGATAACATCTTACTGATATCTTATATACAACTTGTTTTATTCAATTTTAAAATCAACCGAAAGCCTTTATTATTAGCATAGAAAAAGGTCTTAGCTATTTTTTTATACCACTTTTCCAAATTTCTGACAAAGTTTTTCATAGTTTTCAATACAAAAAACGCACAGTGCAAAAAAATAAAAATAATCGGACTGGTGGTAATCACCAGAAAAAAGCTGTCCGACCACTGGTTTCGTAAAGAGGACAGTCCTAGCTTTTATTTGATACCCCATTTGTAACTGCAATTATGAGATAGGTTAGCCATCAAAAATGGCACCGCCGGAAATTACCATTTTTTGAACCCATGGCTCCTGAAAAACTTTGTCCAACCACCGGTTTTGATATCGTGTAGCCTAGATCTATCGATTAGTGTCCATTTCTTTTACAGCAACGATGAGATAGGTAATCATATGGTCGCCTCCCGGACTATAAGCATTGACTGCTTAAAGCCAATTTAGCACTTCATTTCACAATTAAAAAAAAAAAAAAACTGCTCTTAACATTTTTTTTATTATTTTGTTTATCAAACTTTTGAGTTTTAGTGGCTTTCAAAACCGGTATAGTACTTTATTGTAAGTGTTGCCGTTCTTTTTTTAATATTTTTTTTTCATTTAAAGTTATATTTTTTCTAAAATTCCCCTAGCTTCTAAACGGGGTGCAATAGACCCCTCCCCCCTCACATAGTAAGAAATGCTTGTTTTTGACCCTGCTACCAAAAACCGTTATTTAAGTCTAATTGAATTTACGAAAAACGGGAGACCCGCAAAATAACCAAACTCAAAATCCCCAAATACTAAAATCTCCATGTTTTGAAAAATTTCCAAAATTAAAAGCTCTAAGCCCAAAATGATTATATTCTAAATCCCCAAAACGAAAATCCCAAAAAAAAAATCCCCAACAGTAAAATTTAAAAAAAAGTACAAAAAACTTTGATAACAGACCTATTGACAATATAGGCTCGCGAAATAATTTTTAGTTTTCGCGCGCCAATATAACTTCTTAGATATACTCAAAATTTGAGGATTCTGGTGCTTGGAGATTTTGGTTTTAAGGATTTAGTTTTTGTAGATTTTAAATTTGGAGATTTCGGTTTTGGGGATTTTAATTTGGGGATTTTGGTTTGGATATTATGATTTTGGAACTCGTGTACCTAACCCACGAAAAACTGACTGTTTTATTTACAAAAAAGTTAATGCTGGGCCATATTTAGGACACTTACACCCGTATTCATAAAGAAAAAATATTTAAAACTACACCACGGAATAAGAATTTTACGGGCTCAAACTAAAAAAATTGCTTAATGCTCCATTTGAGTCTGGAACATTCTTATTTCATGGTGTAGTTTTCTTAAACACGGGAGCTAAAATAACGATTTTATCTTTATGAATAAGGGTCTTACTCTTTACCTACTAAAGCATTTGTCATCAGAATACAACGATTTTGTAAAAGAAAATGCCCAAAAAAAAAACCAGTGTCGATTAAAATAAAACACATATGAACTGAAAGGGCTTTGATTGTAGATTTGATATCTACGAAATTGTTTTCTTTAAAAGTTATTCCCGGGACTGGCTATGACAATTTATTTATTTTTAACAACAAGGTGTTTTTTCATATAAGCATAGTTGGTAAGGGGGATGCAGAAAAAACGGTACCGATTAAAAAAACATAGTTCAATATCTACTGGAAACATGGAAAACCACAAAAGTTTCGAAAAACAAAGTTTCGGATGACAGAGCTTCAAAAAAAAAAGATAAAAAACAAAGTTTTAAAAAACTAAAATTCCACAACACAAAGCTAAACAAATATGGTGATGGTTTCCAATAATAGCTATAACTGGCACCATAGTAAATGAAAAGAAGGTCCAGGTTTTTAAATATAAGTAATACAGTATGTAAATAATCTAAGTTGTACTTAATTCGTACGTACTATTTTTCCAACTGTTATCCGTTATAGTTCTTTTTTTTAGGAACTTTGTCTTTCTAAACTTTGTCTTCTGAAATAAATCCCTTTAAAAATTTTGTGTGTCAAGACTGTTACTATTTAGTTGCACATTCATAGTAGGCATCAAATATGAAATAACCTTCTGAAAAATAGTCCCAACTGTCACAAAATAGTGACATGTGCGGATCTATTTAATAATATAGATCCACCACAATATGTTCATTTCTCACTTTTTACTTTTTTTTACTTGAAGAAACACTTAGTTTTAAAAAATTAAAAATTGTCATGGCCAGTCCCGGGGATAATATTTTGAGAAAATAATTCCATACTTGTTATCTACAATTCATGGTCTTTCAATCCATATACGAGTTTTCTTAATCGACTCTGGGTTTTTTGTCCATACATTTTTGGGCATTCTCCTTTGTTTGTGGAATCTTTAAGCGTAGATATAAATAAAAATGTCATTGAAAAAGGATAATTACTGATTTTAAACAATTTAATTCACAATAGTTTAAGGATTTAAGGCAGTTTTTTTCACTATGATAGTAAGGTCATTTCAAAAAAAAATTTCTTTTATATACCCTATGTAAGACTTTTCATGTATGCATAAATGTATATCCGATGTATATCAAATAATACCTATAGAGTTACAACAAATTTACTGAAATCAATTTTGTGACTTCATTGACCCAATAACTATAGCTATATTTGTTCCAGATACATCTTCGCATGTCTCAATTTCTTTAATGTATTTTATCGACCAGACACATTGGGATGTTCAAAAATTTTAAAATAAATTTACTGTAAGATTCTTTTCGTCGATTTGAATTTTATTTCAACACAAAGTTCATTGTCCAGACTGAAAGTAACTTTGTTATGCCTCTATATCCATGGCGACAAAACCATCACAAATAATGCACCCACTTTGTATGAGACTATGTAAATGTGATGGAATTTTTTTTTGTAGCTTCAACTGAATCTTTAATTGTTTTGCGCTCACGATTAGAATTTTGTTCTGAACCTGTAAATCTATCACGTGGCATGTTGGCAAATTCTCAATGAAATATAGTGACTTCTAGGAATCATCTATTTACAATTCAACGTGTGAATATGATGTTTTGGTTTGAAATGAAATCTTGTAAAAAATTAAAGAAAAATTAAAGAAAAGCTATTACCGGAGTTTGATTCAATTCAAGATCTTAAATTAACTCTTTAGGTAGAATGTTGGTTGAATTTTCGTCGGTGCAATTTTCTAAAACAAGTATGTATCTCAAATGGAAAATAAATTATTAAAGAACAACGCAAACACTTACAATATTGTGCTCTAGCTTTTTTTTAAGAGCCAAGACTTTAATTTGAATTTGAACTCAGGTAAGTCAAATTATTTAAAAGAATGGTTCTTTATTTTAAATATTTTGAAACTCATTAAAAAAAAAATAAAGACAACAATTTTAAATAATTTGGTTTTTAAAATTGTATGTTTTTAAGTACCTACTGATTTAGGTTTTAAATCGATGCTCCTATTAATTTTTATTCGACAGTTTTTTCTTAAACCATTTTTTTTTATTAAATTGTTTTTGTTTTATAACATTTTCAAAGAATAAAATAAAAAAAAACACTTGTTAATTCCACAAATATATATTATATAAATACTTTATTTAATTATAATAAAGGCCGACGCGTTTGGTCTTCTTAGGACATCTTCAGGGCACTAACATTAAACATCCAAAATGTGTGTTCGTGGGGAATATAATAGGTAGATAGGGTTAATTTCAAACACCTCGTATTTATCTAATACTCTGCCAGCCGGAAGCTTATAAAGCAGGGTGAAATTTTTGATTGAATATGTGCCGTGCTTTTTAGATGCTGGGAAAGTCCAGATGTGATGAGGCTTTGAGATGTTCCATAATACGTTTACCCAGAGGTCTCGATGTTTTCCCTATGTAAATTCCATGCCATTCGTTACACATAACTTTGTAAACTCCACCTTTTTTTGGTTTTGTCTATAGGTTGTTTAATTTTGTTGTTGCATAGTGCATTTTTTAATGCGAAATTAGTGGAGAATGCTAGCTTAATTTTAGCTCCTATGAGTGGCTTAGAAAATTTGTCCGAAACACCAGGAATATAAGAAATCTTACGCCACATCCCAATGTCCTTTTCACTTTGCAAAGGGAAAATGGATCGCAGTGTGTGTTGTCATGATTTTTTTTCTAAAAGGCGGTGAATTATTTAAGCGTTGTATCCATTGTTAGCTGCAATGTTTTTTATTAAGGGGCACTACTCAAGGACTACTCAAGCTTCAGACGTTCTTAGATTTTTTTAATATTGTTTAAAATGGAACGATTTTTTTTTTTGCTAATAATAGCATAACATTTGAACTTTACCATAGTAAAAAATCATTATACATAGTTAGAGAAAAATATATAAAGTTCCATAAATAACCAAAATCACAAATCGATCTCAAAAGTCCGCTTTGCCCCACTAGAGGGGTAAAACGGACTGTTGAATGGAACAAAATAGATCAATATTTTTTAGCAATGACAAAAGAAATATGTGCACAGGAAACAAAATTTTTGAAAGCATAATGAACAAATAAATTTCTTCTACGAAGTTTTAAATTTTATTTATTGAAAATAAACTTATTATTCAACTGATAAGTAACATTAAGTACGTTTTAAGCCAAAAATTAACAAAATGCATAAAGAGACGAAAAGAAACTATGACCAAAACAGTATATGGATTTATCATACCAAAAAATAAAATATCAGCTGAAAACTTCGTAAAAAAAATTGATATAGGCCAAATTATTCATAGTCCATTTTAGTTTTGGTTTTTATCAGTTCAACAAAAACAAATCAAATCAAGTACTTGATTAAAAACGAAATACCCGCAAGAACAGAGCCGTTGTATGTCTTTTAAAAAGTTTATTTTCTTTTAGTAAAACGTTTTTTTTTTCAATTTTAATTGTCTAAACGTCTATATCTATTTTAATTGTTAAAAATGAAACCAACTTAAATGTACCTATGAGCCTAAGAAGTGAGGTCTTAATTAGTTCTAATCATTGAAAATAAGATAAAGTTAAAAATGAAGTCAAAGAACGGTTAAGTCCTTTTTGCCACGCAGTCCGTTTTGCGCCTCTCTCCCTTATCCATGCTTTATATTTTTAGTCAACTGACTTTAAGAAGTGTTGTTAGAGTAAAATTCCCCTTCGATTCGAGTGCCGATAGATAAATTACACGGTTCAAGTGTACACAAGATATGTTTTTCACCTACTAAATACATATTACATCGTTCGTAAAAATACTTCAAATATCATGATAGTGAAAAATCAAGAGTTTGCAAAAATATCCAGCGGAAATGTGCTTTTTTTCTTTAAGCCAGATGTTTTTTTTTTATTTGTTTATTTCATTAAACAGAGTAGGCGCACTCTTACAGACTACTATTCGAATAGATAATTATTTAGATCATAAATTAATAATATAATAATAATAAAAGTATAATAGTAAATAATATGTACAAAAATAAATAAAATTAAAAATGAATAATAAAGTTAAATTACATACCCCCGTATTTATTATGAAAAAATAGTTATTTCAGCCCCAGTGTTTAGAAAAACTACTCTATGGAATACAAATGTCCCTGACTAAAATGGAGCAATAAGCAAAAGCCTTTAGTTTGAGTCCAGAAAATTCTTATTCCATGGTGTAGTTTTCCTAAACACGGGAGCTGAAATAACTATTTTATCTTTATAAATACGGGTGATAGTGTTTAATGATAGCAAAATTAGCAGTAATTTTTTTTTTAATATCCCTAGAATCATTAGAAAAAATATCAACAACTTCAACTACAGAGTTCGTTTCTCTTATACAACGTGCAAATGGTTCCTTTAAATGATAATTTCTTCTAGAGAATGTTTCTTGTAAATGAAATTTGGCACGGAGGTTCCTTGATGGAAAATAAAGATGAATACGTTCTAATAAAAAGGAACATTTGATGCGGTTATTAATTACATCTTTCATAGGTAGGTAGGTAGGTAGAGATGGCGGTCACAAGCATCCTTGCTCGATGACCCAGTTAACGCGGTAATGCGCCGTTTTGATACCATAACTCGTTTGACCTGTGGGTTAAAAGAACATTTTTTAAGAAAATGAGGGTATTTGGTGATAGATCTCCCAACGGATCATCGCTTACGCCCGAGTTCAGCTGCAGTATGCTACGCTAAGCAATTTGCTGATTTGCCCGGGACGCATACGATCAGATCCCTTAGGGTGATCGTCTAGTCGCACACTCGGATATGGTAATCTCTGTACACCTCCGTCTGTTTGCACAACATGACTTGTGGTTACCAGAGAAAGTACCACCCGCCTGTATGACCAGACGCTTTTATTGGATTTAGACATGTGATGAAACTTATTAAGGATTTGGACATAGGAAAAACACCCGATAGGACCAAAGTTCGCAACTAAAAACCATCTACACTGTGCCAACTAGGCAACTTGTTGACTGGTATTGAAGCGAAGGTTGGCACAACCGTGTGATCCTCCGGTCCTCGTGCACCATAAGCCACCTTCAAAAACCAGTAGTCTGCTAGCTCACAGTCATAGGAGTTTGGGGAAGAAAATGGTGCAAAAGGAAACCGAAGTTAATTCTAGATCCATTGAAACATTCTTGAACTTGAAAATAGGACAACACTCAAAAGGGTCGAAGTACGCAACTAAGACCCATCTACACTGTGCCACCTAGGCACTTGTTGGCTGGTATTGAAGTGGAGATCGGCCCAATTGTGTGATCGTCCGGTCCTCGTGCACCATGAGCTACCTTCAAAAACCGTTAGTCTGCTAGCTCGCAGTCATAGGAGTTTGGGGAAGAAGACGGTGCAAGAGGAACCGAAGTAAATCCTAGATCCATTTCGTCGCGTTGAGGAAAGAAGTCAAATCTTTGATCTTCGTTCCGGAGAGTTCGTGAAGGTCGTCAAAAAAGGGCTTCCCAAAAGATTGTTGCCTCATTCTGGCCAAAGCGGGACATTTACAGAGGAAATGAAAGACTGTTTCCTTTTCCTGCTGGTCCCCACAACTACGACAGTGAGTATTGTAGGGGATGCCAAGCTTCGCCGCATGTTCTCCTATTGGCCAGTGCCCAGTGCATGTTGCAACAATCCTTGCTATGTCTCGCCTGGGTCTGCACATTAGGTTAATAATTCGGGATTTATTATAGGTAGGCCAGATTTTTCTAGCAATAATGCAGTTAGTTAAACTATTCCACCTACGATTAGATTCTGAGAGAAAAATTGAGAATATATTGCCCTTCATAACTCCAAGAGGAATACTGACTCTTTCCGCAAGTGAGTTATGAAGGGCTGAACCTTGCCTGGCCAGCTCGTCAGCCCGCTCATTCCCCTCAATGCCACTGTGACCCGGAACCCAGATAAGAGCGACCCTGAGGTTAGTGTTCAGACTCAGAAGCTCTTCCTGGCATTGTCGTACTAATTTTGAGGATGATGTAGCCGAATTAATGGCTTTGACCGCCGCTTGACTGTCTGAGAAAATAGCTGTATTTCGGTTCTGGTTTAGATTTTGTTTAAGTAGCTTGCATGCTTCCCTGATCGCCAGTACTTCAGCCTGAAAGACACTAGCAAAGTCAGGTAGCCGAAAAGATCTGGATACATCTTTCATAAACATTATTGAAAAATATTTTCTTCTGAGCTCAAGCCTTTGAGTATCAAAGAGAAAGCATCTAGATGAATAAGAAGGAACCTCAATATTCCAGTTTAATTTATGAAAAGCAAAGCTGGTGAACTTCTCCTGGACATTTTCAATTCTAAGAGAGTGTAAGTTATAGTAGTGATTCCAAACTATGCTACAATATTCCAGTACCGACCTGACAAGTAATTGCGATTTAAGGGCTTACAAATTTGTATAGAGTGGTTAACTCTGTCAAATGCTTTCTGTAAAAATAATGTCACTATGGTAACCATTCTCAAACCCACTTATAACAGAGTCGCACAATAATGTTATAGGTTTGTAGCAGTAGATCAACCAGATATAAAACCATGCTGGAAATCAGATATTATGTCTTTGACAAGAAAATTCAATTTTTGGCAGACAAGAATTTCGAAACTTTTTGGGATAACCAATAATTTGCAGATTGGTCTATAATTAGTCACATTTTGCTTTGATCCTGACTTATGTTGGAGTTATATACGATATATCTTCCAACAGCTCAAAAATTGACCACCTTTTAAAGATTCATTGAAAATAAGAGTGAGTGGTATATCCAGTGAAGCAGCACAGTTTTTTAGAGCGATGGGAGCAATTTTATCCGGAGCAGCACTATTTTTCACATCAAGACTAGCGTAACGACTACAACTATTGCCAACCCTATAAAGAAATTTCAACTTTGATCAACTATAACATATTTATTTGTAGAGTAATTTGAATATGTTGTATACTATAGTATGCTTTATTAAATGACGCGTTGATTAAGTTTTATAAATAAAGATTTTATTATTTGGATTATATTTATAGTGCCAATTTAAAAAAATTTTACCAAAAACTACAATTATTGACACCCTGACATAATTATTGGACTCTTTAAAATACAAGAACATGATGTTTTAATCAATGTTTTATAATTTAATTTTTATGATTTGACCAATAATAAATATAGTATCTATAAGTAAATAAATATATATACAGGGTGTCCCACAGTCACCAGCCTAGACGAATAATATTAGTAGTCGAAAAAATTAAGAGGTAATTTTTTCGTTTTCGCTACCTTTTCGACTTATAATAATTTTTATTATTTTTGATTCCGTTTCTTTTACTGGATTTAACTTTGCCCAACTGCAGCCAATTTTTGAATTTTTGTTTGAATTTAAACAAGACCAATTAATAGTTTAATAGAAAAGTCTCGGTCTCGATCTCGGTCTCGCATGACGAGACCGAGACAAGACTGGCTTTTAAGCAACCGAAACGAGACCGAGACGAGACTGTATATTTGGACCAAAATTTACAGAGAGTCTAATAAATTAAAAAAATCCAATTTCAGTTAACACTTTATTTTCTTCCCTACGTATTCAAACTATAATTGAAAATATTTAATATAATATGTTGGATTCTTATTCAGTTTATAATTTTTTTAAACGTTCGATCTTTTTAGCACTCAGTAGCTTAGACGTAGTTTTTATTCCGTTTAAGTAAATATTCAAACTTTTCCGAATTTCCTTCTTTCGTGTTATTTTGTTTTTAATTTTGAACTTATTTTTTGTCAACAAAAAATAGTATAAACTGTTGTTTAGAAAACAAATAAGGGTTTCACAAGAAAAGGCGATACTTAGTAACATGTTTTTGTAAAAAAAAATGCTATCAAAGTCAAAATAAATAGCGGGAAGCCCTCTATTGGCAGGGTGGGCGAATACTCCATTAAAATTCAATTAGTTGAAATAATTGAATTACTTTCATATAGTTCCTACCTAGTTTCAAAAGAAACAAACAAATATTATTTTTCATTTCATTGCTAATTTAGTAAATTAAATCAAGTTAAATATGGTGCAGTGCATTAACGCCCACGGGATTAACACCCGCGGGTGTTAGTTCCCAAAAAACAAAAGGAATTAACCCTCCCGCGGGTGTTAATTCCTTCTAAAATTAGGAACGAACAACCGCGGGGTTTAATTCCTTTTTCTGGTAGGTTTTAATTGCAATTTAAAATGGAAATAAACCCCATGGAAAGCAGCTATGGGATACAAATAATTGGTATAACAACCTAAAAAATCATTTAGTAATTTAATGCTAAGCTCCTTTGTAGCAAATATGCCATTAGAGCGTCTTGTAAGTGGATTGACAATTGGAACATTTGTTGAACGAACATACCTATAGGTTATGTTTCTGCATAGACCCATTTAAATGCATTATTTGAGCCTTGGAAAAAAGTGAATTTTTGTGACTGAAAATTGCACTTCTATGTGCAGTGCCAATAATTGTAGCTGCGTAGGATGTAACTATTGGCACCCCCCTGCCAATAATTGAACCCTAGTTTTTTTTTTTGGATCTAATTATTGGCACCCTTTTTATTAATAAAACAATAATTTTTATAACAAGATATATTTAAAAACGGCTCATTTAATATGTTATTAACACATTAAAAAAAATAAATTATTAAAAAAATTAAAAGGAAGCAGTTAAAAACACACTCAAAAAATTATAGGTCCTTAACCAAAACAATGGAAATTTCGAAGATTTTTTAATTTAGTTTAGCGTGTTTTTACTTTCACTTGTAAAATAGAGTTTAAAAAGAATGTCTTAAAACTAAAAACGCAGATAGCTATATGAGAAAAATGTGAGATTTGAAAATAAAAAATAAATGGACTTATTCGGACACCGGGTTACTGAGAAAATGACTGTTGAATGAGGGGGTGTCAATAGTTGGGTCAAAAATTTGGGGTGTCAATAATTGTAGTCGTTACGCTATTCAAAGTTTCAAAAACCTCAGACACACTTAACTGCATACTTCCTACATCAATGACATTAGGAGGTAAAAAAAACAGGTGGTTCACAGAAAGAAGAGGGTAGATAAACAGATTTAAAGGCGAAATGTGGGGCCCGTGATAAATTGACATTTACAATAAATTATTGGTGTCTATTTTTGTGTGTTTGAACTATCGAACTACTAAGACCTTCTCTATTTCCTTTTTGATGGAGAAATTAACGTAAAATGTACAAAAAAAAAAAACAACAGCGACACTGACAATATTATGCTTTTTTTAATGGGCAGACCGCAGACATGATGAAATATTTTTTTTTTATTGCTTAAAATCTTTAACAATAGTTGTTTCAGCTTAACAAAAACAGACATAATTGCGATACCCACTTTTTTGAGGTCTCTTTAATCGTATAGATAATCTTAGGCGCCAGTTATAGCTTTCATTGAAATCCATCATTGAAACACAAATCAGTGAAATAGTGGAATATTTTCTGACAAGTCGGTTATAGCTATCATGAAATTTTCTTTCATTGAAAATTCCATTCTCCATACAAAAAACAACTTTGAGGTAAGAGTCGATCATTGAACGAAGAGAAAGGGACACATTTCATTGCAACGAATGTGTTCCACTTTTGGGAACAAAATATCAGCTGTTCATTGAAAAAGTGATTCTATTAAAAAGTGTTAAAGCAAACTAAACATTTTTTTGACTTAAAAAAATATATAACTAACCACCTTCGTTTTGGTACCAAAACGCCATCAGTTTTATTTCTTTAAGTGCATCAAAATTGAAAGACAAAGTTTTCAATGATGGTTTTCAATGAAAGCTATAACTGGCGCCTTAGGGAAAATTATGATCTCGAGTTTGATTTTTTTTTGTGTTGGTCCAATATTTAAATATAGATAGTGTGAATTTTATAGTGCAAAAAAGGCAAAATAACTATTTACAAGGAAAAATTTAAAATCGATATGCGTATCTATACTACCTTTCTAGTATTATGTTGATTAATGTCGAAGTCAAGCTCAGTATTTTATAAATCCTGATTCATTTTATTATTCAAATATTCATGCACCATTATCTCACCACTAAACCTCAATATAAATCAAAACTTTCCTGAAGCATTTTAATATAAAAAGGTGCTTTTATTCTTTAAATTATGATTTCCTTCTCTGTTTTAAAATAAACTTAAATATTTTGAGACAAAATTTTGTTGTAAGTTAGTATCTATGTGAAAACTCCATACTACCAAACCTCGATCTTCACTTTTCTCGATTTAATAATTAATTCAAAATGATCGAGCTCTGATGCACACGATCGATATAAAAAAAAAGAAAAACTTAAAAAAAAGGGGGAAACTTCAAAAGAAAACCAAAAAGGTAGTGTTTTATTTTTGTTAATACACCTCATCTACTTCAAATTTCGAATAAATCATCCTGGAAAATAAAGTAGGAACACCACGAATACTCTTAATACACGATTGGGTCGTATGAAATTGCTATGTTTTACAAACACAATCTATCCACTTAATTGATCCTCAAATTTATAACAAACATTTTGCGAAGTTTAAAGCACTCGAAATATTGATTTATGAAATTTAAGAAATGAAAAAAATTGCCATTTTCAGTTCGCCGCGCTGCCATTCCATTAACTATCAAGATTTATTTTTTTAAGATTCCATAACTTTCCCCCAAATACCTAGCCGGAGTTTAAATGGAGATACCTTAACCGAATATCATTATTGCTACCTTACCTATAGGGATAGGGTGTTATATTGTTGATTAGCGGTCGGGATCTTAGCTGATCCTCATTAGCCCGACTGCGCACGTTTTTGATTATTAAAATGTTTTTTCCATTTCAATTTATTTTGTTGTTTGTTTTCTTTTTTGGGTTTTCTATTTGTGGTTTTTTTGAATGAGTCTTTTTTTATTTTTGGAGAAAATGAAAAAGTTGCATATCAATGAAGATGGTTTTCTTTGAGTATCAAACACTGCCATAATAAATCAGCACCAAAACGATGATGAAGCTGCTGTGGCTGAGACTGAGAATGTGATGCCGATGATCGTGCCTCCCTCTTGCGATGAATCCTGCTCCTGGTGTTTTTGTTTAATTTTCCTACATGATGGGATAAGGTTGGGGGACTCCCTCACGTAGTCTTACCATATAATAGCGCACATGTGCGACCAATCAAACGCTAACATTCATCATTTTCCATAGGTCGCATGCAGGAGAAGATGAGCAATGTCTTCACCACTCATATCGCCACCGTATAGTTGCTGCCACCATCACATTGCCACAGACTTCAGATGGATCTTGAGCATGTGCTCCTATCGTTTTCACCGGGATGAGATGAGAAGTAATTTTCCCATTATAGGAAAAGGGATTCCATGGAAGAAATAAAAACATTCAATTTATTAGTGCAGCGCACTATACAAAAATGGAACGGTCATATATTAAGTCTATAGGTTAGGTACGATATGTATACCTCCATCAATCCAGCTTCAATACCTTGTGTGTGCCTGTGCAGTTATGATTATGAAATCCAATGATTGTCATAACTCACGATTTTCTCGTGTAAATAGATTTCTCTCTTTTTTTTCGGGATATATTATTACCGTTGCAGAGGATCATAATTTAAACTGCGGCATCGGCATAATTAAATATACACGAAGGGATTTTGTGATCTATACAGCCGATTTTGTTTCTTTGACAATTTTTTTTTTTTTTTTTTTTTTTTTTTCTGGCGGGCTTAGTGAGAATGAGATTGTTGTAAGCATTGAGTAGGATTTCACCTCTCTAGAGTAAAATATAGTTTGTCTTGTGGTGTTTTCAATTCCAATTGGAAATACTCGATGATAAGGGTAAGACAAGACACCTATTTTCGCCATTTCTTGTGGGAAATTCTTGTTAGTTCCCAGGATTGTCAAATTTTGGGGATTCTTATTGATTTAAATATCTATTTATTTTTTCTGTTGGTTATGCAATCCAAATGGATTGCAGTTGGAGGTTGCATGTCTTATAAGAATTTAGGTGATATAACTTCCGTTCCCCGTGAGAAATCT
Source organism: Melangyna quadrimaculata (assembly GCA_949320155.1). Taxonomy (NCBI): domain Eukaryota; kingdom Metazoa; phylum Arthropoda; class Insecta; order Diptera; family Syrphidae; genus Melangyna; species Melangyna quadrimaculata. The sequence goes on along the minus strand of OX439485.1, from coordinate 146,090,361 downwards.
AAATAGCCTGCACAATGCACATCATTGGTAATAAATATGAACATGGTAACGTACTTTGTGGTTATTTCCTTCCACCATTGTTTCTTTCCAATTAAAGGAGCTACTTTACGATTTACCCAATAGTGAGAACATTTTAAATACAAACTAAAGTACCTACCTGCTCTTAACAGTTATGCAGTTTTGGTGAAACTGTTTCATTCAAATGAAAAATGAGAGATTATGGGTTTGCTTAATTTAAGCAGTTAAAAAATCAAGTAAACAAAAATACAAATATAGGAACAGTAGATCTATGGAGAGTCGACTCCGGTTAAGTGGAACACCATAATTGTAGAATATTTGGTTCAGTTAAGCGGAGTTTTCAGTTAACCGAACTTCGGATAGCTGAAGCTTGTTTCAAATAAGCGGAGTTTTGCCAAAACAAATTGAATTTCATTTAGCTTGAAAATCAAAAAAAAAGAATTAGGTATAATTTCTTGTATTGTGCCAAAATAGTTATATTTCCATGTGAAACAATTCAAACAACATATGTATTTACACTTTTAATCTCAAATATATGTATGTACGTTTTCTGTCGAAAATTTTTGAGGATAAGCCAAAAAATAAACAAATTTAAAAGAAACGACTGACACCAGGAGGGAATGACAAGAAATGAGATTTTGACATTTCAAAATTGACATTCCAAATTCAAATTGTGTGTTCGATTCAAAATTTGATGGCAGCGTTCAACGGTCGTTTCACTTACATTATGCGGAGTTGAATAAGTGAAAAATGTTCATTTGAGGCAAAAAAAATGTTGTTTCAATTATCCGCAGTGAAAAATTCTCAAAAAGGCTCCGGAATAAATATCTTGTTTCAGGTAACCCACGTTTTCAGTTAAGCGGAGTGCAGTAAGCGGAGTTGACTGTATATATTAAAAAAAAATAATAAAAGTTAAAAATATAAAAATTAAAAAAAAGCATGCTAAGGAAATATTTTTTAAGTTAATAGTAGTTTCAGTTTCTCTTCCAAAATTGTATTATTAATATTAGTCATAGGAAATTATTATTGTTTAGGTTAGTTGTATGAAGAACCATATAGGAGGCTGATTAAAAAAAAAAAAACAAGGAAATTGTCCAGACAAACATAATGACCAGGCAGAATTGAGAGGCCAACTTTTGTCTTTTTCCTTGTTATCGTAATTTTAGTTTTAATTAAAACTTCGGATTTGTTTTTTTAAGGATGGATCATAGTAATTGACCTATTTTTGATTGGAGGCACGGATTATTAGCGTCAAATAATTACGGATCCTTTTAGAATGTAGAGGCACTGAATACGAGAATGTGTTACCATGGGAGGGAGGTTACTTCCTCCTGTTTAGACAAGAGGGCTAAGTTTTTTTTAAACATTTAAAACAACAATAGTTTTCGTGATTTCAATATTGGAAGTGACCTGGTGAAGGTATGATTGAGAAAATTTTTCAATTTTCACCAAAAAACAGGTTTTTAATCTTTTCATGATTTAAAGATTTTTTATTAAGTCATTTTACGTCTGATTTGAAATTTTGTTACATTTTTGATACATGAATATCCATATCTTTTAGAAATATAATGTTTTACGTTCACACTTCAAAATTGTATGTATATTTTTTGGATTTAAACTAAAAATAACTTTTTTTCATTTTTTTTTTAACTTTGAAGACCATTTTAAGCAATATCTTGAATTTGTTTTTTTTTTTTTTTTAATTATAATGTTCTTTTTATGCTGAATGGAATAAGTTATCACTTAAAAAAATTGGTCAAAATTTCGGAAGCGATATATCAGAAACAAGGGTGTGATTTTTAGGGATGTTTTTACTTTCGCATTTTTTCCGCAGTTAGAACAGGTTTTTAAAAGCTCAAATTTGGCTATGTACTACTCTGATAAGCTCTAACAACAAATTAGAAATACATCACGCTTTGGGATTGTATTATCTAATTTCAATAGCATATATATGTGTATCATACATGTTTTTATGTTTTAAGAATCATAGCTTCCACAATTTGTAACCATTTTGTATAAATAATATCTCATTCGATTCAGCATAAACATAACATTAAAATTAAAGTTAAAACACAAATCAGAAATTCCATTTTAAACGATATTCAGAGTTTAAAAATCGGGAAAATGTGTGATTTTTAAATTAAATCCAAAAACTCTACATACAATTTTGTATTGTGATTGTAAAAGTTTATAAATTTTTAAAAAGTATCGAAATTTTTCTTTTCAAAAATGTAAAAAATCTAAATTCGGTTAAAAAATTACTTTTAGTAAAAAATCGTCGAAGCATGAAAAGTTTAAAAGGTTTTGATGATAAATTCTAATTTTGAGGGTCTATGAAAGTTTCCAAGTATATCATAACATGATGTAGGTAGATGGGCTGCTGGTAGATCTTGTTCCCGTCACACTTAGATCAATGTTGATCCTCTGTGATCTATAACATAATGTAGTCATCATACCTAAACAGTTCTACAAGGTCACTTCAAAAGTGTTTTTTTTACTGTAGCAGGGCACTAGTTCGAATATTTTCAAAATTAAAAAAAAAAATACCTACGTAATATTTTTTTTATTTTTTCTAAATGAAATGAAAGTATTTATTTTCAAGACATATTAGGGGGGTTCATACTCATCAACAAGTTCATCAATTCGTGTCGAAACGTCACATAATTTTTAATGTGAACACAAGCTGAACGACTGTCGGAAAATTTTCAAATTTTTTGATATTTTGCTCGTTCGACCGCTGTAGCTAATGTGAACACGAGTTGAACAACTGATATGTCTGAAAATTTGGATTTTATGTTTTCTTTTTAATTTTTTTTTTGTGAGATTCATAGAGAATGGTTCGAAATAGAAGTTAAACCACAAAATTAAGGGAGAAAATATGAATTTCCTTCGCTGGAACTGGTGCAAAAAGTTAAATCTACGCCGTGAATGGTTTTTGAAAATTTATTTACAAATAAAGTTGATGAACGCTAGCAACACGACTCAGGTCGATCGACTTGTCAATGAGTGTGAACCCCTCTATTGGCAGAAAAAATATGATTAAAAAAAAGAGCTGACTTTTTTCATTCAAAACAGGTATAATAATTTATCGTTTCTGCTGCCGTTCTTTTTAAATATTTTTTTTTTCTTTAATTTTTTTTTAAATTACCTCTAAATTACGTACGCATTTGGATAAAATTGGTAAGAATCTACATTTCTACTACTACTATTCAAAGTTGTTTGAATATTAAGAAAAAAACAATCTCCGCGTTTGGCCAGGACTTGATATTTTCTAAGAAATTGCCTTAATATAGAAAACAAACATATTTTAAATAAACTGCACGACTGGACCGCACAAAATTGCTCTCGTATAGCTAACAACTTTAGCGTAGCTAGGAAACTGACAATTAACATAAATATCTTATTAGTTCAATAATATAATGATATCGTAAAAAAAATAAAGTAAGTGTTAAACATAGGTTTAAATATAAATTATTATGTAATTTTTTTATAATTTTAAATAAGTGAAGCACAAAAAAAATATATGCTTCTGATTTGTTTGATAAAAATGAATTTATGTAAAAAAAAATTCAAAAACCGTTAGAGCGTTTGTTTTTTTTTAATAATTTGTTGTGTATAAAATTTTTTGAATTTTGAAAAATAGAATCTTAAATGCCAATTTTTAATATTTATTGAAATACAATATTTTACACAAAATCAAAAAAAAATGCATTGAACCACTTTCAAATATCAATTTATTTCAAAAATCCAAAAGATATTTTTTTTAGTTTTTATTTGCAAAATAACTGAACTAAAAAAGGCTTCTTGTACTAAAACATTTGTTGGAATCAGTGAGGCATTAACGAGAAATTTGACAATCAATTAATCGGTTATATGACAAGGTACACTTGTACTGTAATAATATTATTTTTTGGCTATTCCAACATAGGAAACCAAATTTTGTCAAGTTTCCTAGTCGAACACTGGTGTTCGAATATCCTATGAAAGGAAATTTAATTCAAAAATTTACAAATACGGGATTTTTCGTAATTTTAAACTTAAGTAGGGTAAATAAGGGTGAACGTATTAAAAGGTCTAAATCTTATTTTCTAAACGGTACGTCATAGCGAAAAATTGTCAAAAATTTACAACTCGAGATATGAACGTGTTTGAAAGACAAAAATAGCGAAATAGATGTTTGAGAAAAAATTTACTATAAATTTGTGTGACGTTCTATTGAAATCTATGGTACCTATGTTGTTATGAAGCTGATTAATAAAAAGAAAACCGGTATCTGACAATTTTGTAATTAAAGTATTTATTTTGGCAAAGTGAATTTTTGAAAAAAAAAAATTTTTTTAATTTATAGGTTGTTTAATTTTAATTTTTGTATCCTTTGGTATTTTCATTGAAATTAACATCAAAATGCAGATAATTCTCCTATATAAGCATGATAGTACCAGGATTTCTACAAAAACTTGGTTAAAACTCAGGGTTGCCGCACTTTAATATTTCTCTTTGCATCAGAGATATTATTTACTACTCTGTGTCATACGATTTTAGCTTAAGTGTGGTAAAAATAGATCGATCAAGTTGCCCTCTGGGCCCACATCACGTAACTTTTCAGACGACTATCGTCCAGGCGATAGCTAGACACGATATCGTCAATAGCTTGCTTCACGTAATACGTCTACTCTCGTGTCGTCTATCGTTCTCGTTTGTTGTAGTTTGAGAACCTCTGAAAAACATGTCTGAAATATAAAACATCAAAAAATGTTCTGTCATAGATAGGAAATTCGTTTTTTTTTTTTTTTGCTGTTTGATTTTGTGGCAGTTTTAAGTCTTTGACGTCTTATCGCTTAGCATTCGTGTTTATTTAATTTTTAATTCGGTCGTCGGGGCGTTTGGATAAATAAAATGTTGCGTCGGAACATTTTACTATGATAAATGTTAGTTTTTTGAGTGATGTCATTACAAGAGCTGACAGCAAAGCAGAATACGAAAAGCGGTCTACCTACTCTCTCCAACGTTGCAAAGCCTATTGTGTATACTTCATTTGATTAAATGGCTTTTAAGCTGTAGACCATAGCGTTCGAGAGATAATCGGCCTTTAGAACGCCGAGAACCTTTTCAACGATGCATGATACATTTCTGTTGAGTGGGTTGACCAAGACGAGTTCTACAGATTCACGACATATAATAAAATAAAGTACACAAAATAAGCTTTCCAACAATGTGTAACATACTGCTGAGTTTGTATAGGTACTAGTAAACAATGAGAATTGCATTAGAGATGTTTGTTGTGGTTTTAAAGCCGCATAAGGGGCCAGTTATAGCTATCATTGAAAACCATCATTGGAGAAGTTAGCTGTTGATTTTGAGACCCTTCGAAAGTTTAATCATTGATTATTTTAATGCACAAATATAGTTTACGACATCAAAATTATTTCTCCTCCAAAAAAAATTTATTTTGACCCATATTTTCCCCATATTGTAACTTTTAATTTTTCCAATGATGGTAGTTCATCATTGAAAAAATAAAAGTAATTTTATGAGAAAAGTTGTGCCAAATTGAATTTTGTCTTAGGGCCCAGTTATAGCTATCATTGAAAACCATCATTGAAAATATTAATTGTCAATTTTGAGAGATTTTGAAGAAAAAATGAATGATTATTTTGATGCCAAAGTAAAGCTTATTGACTTAATAATTATTTCTAGGTTAAACAAAATTCAATTTTGCACAACTTTTCTCATAAAATTACTTTTAATTTTTCAATGATGAACTACCTTATCCATGATCATTGAAAAAATAAAAAGTTAAGTTCTGGGGAAGATATGGGTCAAAATGAATTTTTTTTGGAAAAGAAATAATTTTTAAGTCGTAAGCTATATTTCTGCATTAAAATATCAAAATCAACAGCTAACTTTTTCAATGATGGTTTTCAATGATATCTATAACTGGCCACTTAGGGGCCAGTTATAGCTATCATTGAAAACCATCATTGAAAATATTAATCGTTAATTTTGAGACATTTTGTAGAAAAAATATGTGATTATTTTGATGCCAAAGTAAAGCTAATTGACTTAATATTTATTTCTAGGTAAAACAAAATTCAATTTTGCACTATTTTTCTCATAAAATGACTTTTAATTTTTCAATGATGAACTACCTTACCATTGATCATTGAAAAAATTAAAAGTTACGTTATGGGGAAGATATGGGTCAAAATTAATTTTTTTTGGAGGAGAAATAATTTTGAAGTTCTAAGCTATATTTCTGCATTAAAATAATCAATGATTAAACTTTCGAAGTTTCTCAAAATCAACAATTAACTTTTAATTAACTGGCACCTTAGGCCCCAGTTATAGCTATCATTGCAAACCATCATTGAAAAAGTTAACTGTTGATTTTGAGACCTTTCGAAAGTTTAATCATTGAATATTTTAATGCAGAAATATAGCTTACGACTTCAAAATTATTTCTTCTTCAAAAAAAAATTAATTTTGACCCATATCTTCCCCATAACGTAACTTTTAATTTTTCAATGATGAACTGATGAATGATGAAAATGATGAAAAATTAAAAGTGACGTTATCGGGAAGATATGGGTCAAAATTAAATTTTTTAGGCGGAGAAATAATTTTAAAATCGTAAGCTATATTTCTGCATTAAAATATTCAATGATTAAACTTTCGAAAGGTCTCAAAATCAACAGTTAACTTTTTCAATGATGGTTTTCAATGATAGCTATAACTGGCCCCTTACCTAGAAATAATTATTAAGTCAAGTAGCTTTACTTTGGCAGCAAAATAAACATTTATTTTTTCTTCAAAATCTCTCAAAATTGACAATTAATATTTTCAATGATGGTTTTCAATGATAGCTATAACTGGGCCCTAACTCTCGAACCCCACGGTTTATAACTACTGGCCATATAATGAAATGAAGCCACAATAACCCTTTGAACGACGACGTATGACACATCATTTGAGTTGAGTTGGTAGACCAGTAAAAAAATGCGTATGTATTATTGGTCTATTTACCGTTTTGTAAATCTACACGTTTTTACAGCCATATAACACAACGAAGAACATGCATTAACCTCTCCGACGATGTATGATAAGCTACTTTTGGTAGGTAGACTCGCTTTCGATATCACGACCAGTAGCGTACGCAGGATTTTGTTTGGGGGGGGGGCTCAGTCTCAATTTTGGTGAAATCTTTTTAAGGTATCACAAAATAGCAAACAAAATTAAAGCCTTTCGTGTTATCAACCACCAGAAGTGGAATTTCAATACAAAAAAAAAACAAAAACTCAAGGAAAAACACACAAAATACTCCCTATTGAGTCTAGTAAATACCGATGGCGGCGTTAGTGTCCATGGCCGCTACCACGGACATTGACCATAGATAAATCATTTTAAGGATGAGAATCCTCGGTTTATCCGTGGTAGCGGCCATTTTATGTAGTCCATGAAATGTTCACTAGGGCCGTATGCTAATTTTCTGGTGATAATAGTTATGCAATGAATTTTGTAATTGGTGCCTTAACTTTCTGAACATCGATGATTTTAATACTTCAAAGGCATTGAAAGCTAAAATAATTTTTTTTAAATGTATTACAGCCATATTATTGAGTTTTTCAAAACTAGTTTAAAAGCAAAACTAGTTTTATGGAGATTTCAAATTGCAAGTTTTATACATATTGGTATTATTTATGAAAGTTTTGGTATCCCAGTTTCAATATTTTGAGTTTAAAATACCAAAACTTTAGTTAATAATACCGATTTGACCAAATATTGGGACTTGAAACTTCTATTGAACTAGTTTTGCCGTAAAACTAGTTTTGAATCAAATCAATAATATGGCTGTTAGTGCTTCTTAAGTGGATTCTGATTTAAAATCAAGTATCGAATTTCTCGATGATACTCAACCTCCCCCCCTCTTAATTTAGTACCAATAAGGTCAGAATCTTAAAATTCGTAGCATTTGCTAAGCTCACCAGGTTCAGGTAACTCACCGAATTTCAATTCTTTAGCATAAGGTTTGTATAATGAAAACTATAGTATTGTATTGTTATAGTGCCCGCCACCAATAACATTTTCCCCACAGAAATCATTATGGCATTATGGAAGTACTAATTCTCAAAAGTCAAGTTAGCAAAACAACTTTCTCAGATTGAGAAATGATTTCTGTGTTTTGTTGTGTTGCTTTCTTAAGTTGATCAAGTTGGATGTAACATGTTGCATGGTGCATGTTGCATGTTGCACGTCGCATGTTGCATGTTGCATGTTACATGTTGCATGTTGCACGGGGTAAAAAAAACTACCGCGGGGCAAAAAACTGCCGCCGGGCAAAAAAGCTGCCGCCGGGCAAAAAAGCTGCCGCCGGGCAAAAAAGCTGCCGCGGGGCAAAAAAAACTGTCGAGGGGCAAAAAAACTGCCGCAGGGTAAAAAAACTGCCACGGGGTAAAAAAACTGCCAAAATTGCCGCGGGGCAAAAAAACTGCCATGGCAGTAGTTTTTTTTTGCCCCGCGGCAGTTTTTTTGCCTCGCTGCAGTTTTTTTTTGCCCCGCGGCAATTTTTTTGCCCCGCGGCATTATTTTTGCCCCGCGGCAGTTTTTTTTGCCCCATGGCAGTTTCTTGCCCCGCGGCAGTTTTTTTGCCCCCCGACAATTATTTTTCCCCGCGGCAGTTTTTTTGCTCCGCGGCATTTTTTTTACTTCGTGGCATTATTTTTGCCCAGAGGCAGTTTTTTTGCCCCGCGGAATAATTTTTGCCCCGCGGCAGTTGTTTTTGCCCCATGGCAGTTTTTTGCCCCGCGGCAGTTTTTTGCCCCCCGACAATTATTTTGCCCCGCGGCAGTTTTTTTGCTCCGCGGCATTTTTTTTACTTCGTGGCATTATTTTTGCCCAGCGGCAGTTTTTTGCCCCGCGGCAGTTTTTTTTGCTCCGCGGCATTTTTTTTACTCCGTGGCATTATTTTTGCCCAGCGGCAGTTTTTTTGACCCGCGGCAATTTTTTTGCCCCGCGGCATTATTTTTGCCCCATGGCAGCACTGCCGCAGGGGAAAAAACTGCCACGGAGCAAAAAAATTGCCGGGGGCAAAAAAAACTGCCGAGGGGCAAAAAAACTGCCGCAGGGCAAAAAAACTGCCGCGGGGCAAAAAAACTGCCGCGGGGCAAAAATAATGCCGCGGGGCAAAAAAAACTGCCGCTGGGCAAAAATAATGCCACGAGGTAAAAAAAATGCCGCGGAGCAAAAAAACTGCCGCGGGGCAAAAAAATTGCCGTGTGGCAAAAAAACTGCCGTGGGGCAAAAAAACTTCCATGGGGCAAAAAAACTGCCGTGGGGCAAAAAAACTGCCATTGGCAAAAAAACTGCCATTGGTAAAAAAAACTGCCGCGGGGCAAAAAAAAAACTGCCGCGGACCAAAAACACTGTCGCGGGGCAAAAAAATTGCCGCGGGGCAAAAAGAACTGCTGCGGGGCAAAGAAACTGCCATGGGGCAAAAAAACTGCCATAGGGGAAAAAAACTGCCGCTGGGAAAAAAACTGCCGCGGGGTAAAAAAAACTGCCGCGGGGCAAAAAAACTGCCGCGGTGCAATAAAATTGCCGAGGGGCAAAAAAACTGCCGCAGGGCAAAAAAAACTGCCGCGGGGCAAAAAAACTGCCGCGGGGCAAAAAAACTGCCGCGGGGCAAAAAAAAGTGCCACGGGGCAAAAAAAACTGACGCGGGGCAAAAAAAATTGCCGCGGGGCAAAAAAAACTGCCGCTGGGCAAAAAAAATGCCGCGGGGCAAAAAAACTGCGCGTTGCAAAAAAAACTGCCGCCGGGCAAAAAAAGGGGCAAGAAAACTGCCGCTGGGCAAAAAAACTGCAGCGGGGGCAAAAAAACTGCCGCGGGCCAAAAAAAACTGCCGCGAAGCCAAAAAACTGCCGTGGGGCAAAAAAACTGCCGCCAGGCAAAAAAACTGCCGGGGGGCAAAAAAAACTGCCGCGGGGCAAAAAAAAACTGCTGCGGGGCAAAAAAAACTGCCATGGGGCAAAAAACTGCCGCTGGGCAAAAAAACTGCCGCGGGGCAAAAAAAATTGCCGGGGGGGGGGGGCAAAAAAAACTACCGCGGGCCAAAAAAAAACTGACGCGAAGCCAAAAAACTGCCGTGGGTCAAAAAAACTGCCAAGAGGCAAAAAAACTGCCGCTGGGCAAAAACAAACTGCCGCGGCGCAAAAAAACTGCCGCGGGCCAAAAACACTGTCGCGGGGCAAAAAAATTGCCACGGGGCTAAAAAAACTGCCGCGGGGCAAAAAAAATGCCGCCGGGCAAAAAAAATGCCGCCGGGCAAAAAAAACTGCCGCGGGGCAAAAAGAACTGCCGTGGGGCAAAAAAAAACTGCCATGGGGCAAAAAAACTGCCATGGGGCAAAAAAAACTGCCGCTGGGAAAAAAAACTGCCGCGGGGCAAAAAAACTGCCGCGGGGCAAAAAAACTGCTGCGGTGCAATAAAATTGCCCAGGGGCAAAAAAAAACTGCCGCGGGCCAAAAAAAAACTGACGCGAAGCCAAAAAACTGCCGTGGGTCAAAAAAACTGCCAAGAGGCAAAAAAACTGCCGCTGGGCAAAAACAAACTGCCGCGGCGCAAAAAAACTGCCGCGGGCCAAAAACACTGTCGCGGGGCAAAAAAATTGCCACGGGGCTAAAAAAAACTGCCGCGGGGCAAAAAAAATGCCGCCGGGCAAAAAAAATGCCGCCGGGCAAAAAAAACTGCCGCGGGGCAAAAAGAACTGCCGTGGGGCAAAAAAAAACTGCCATGGGGCAAAAAAACTGCCATGGGGCAAAAAAAACTGCCGCTGGGAAAAAAAACTGCCGCGGGGCAAAAAAACTGCCGCGGGGCAAAAAAACTGCTGCGGTGCAATAAAATTGCCCAGGGGCAAAAAAAAACTGCCGCGGGGCGGGCAAAAAAACTGCCGCAGGGCAAAAAAATTGCCGCGAAGCAAAAAAACTGCCGCGGAGCAAAAAAAAATTGCCGCGGGGCAAAAAAACTGCCGCTGGGCAAAAAAATGCCGCGGGGCAAAAAAACTGCGCGTTGCAAAAAAATTGCCGAGGGGCAAAAAAACTGCCGCAGGGCAAAAAAACTGCTGCTTAAACAGAAGTAATTTTGATTTCTAAATTTATTTATATTTGTTATTAGCTGTGTTTTATTATCTTTTATCGGGATCTGGATCTATTCTGGATTGATTTTTACACGTAATACAAAAACAATTTGGGATCCTGCTTTCTATCCGGGGGCAAAAAACTGCCGCCGGGCAAAAAAGCTGCCGCCGGGCAAAAAAGCTGCCGCGGGGCAAAAAAAACTGTCGAGGGGCAAAAAAACTGCCGCAGGGTAAAAAAACTGCCACGGGGTAAAAAAACTGCCAAAATTGCCGCGGGGCAAAAAAACTGCCATGGCAGTAGTTTTTTTTTGCCCCGCGGCAGTTTTTTTGCCTCGCTGCAGTTTTTTTTTGCCCCGCGGCAATTTTTTTGCCCTGCGGCATTATTTTTGCCCCGCGGCAGTTTTTTTTGCCCCATGGCAGTTTCTTGCCCCGCGGCAGTTTTTTTGCCCCCCGACAATTATTTTTCCCCGCGGCAGTTTTTTTGCTCCGCGGCATTTTTTTTACTTCGTGGCATTATTTTTGCCCAGAGGCAGTTTTTTTGCCCCGCGGAATAATTTTTGCCCCGCGGCAGTTGTTTTTGCCCCATGGCATTATTTTTGCCCAGCGGCAGTTTTTTTGACCCGCGGCAATTTTTTTGCCCCGCGGCATTATTTTTGCCCCATGGCAGCACTGCCGCAGGGGAAAAAACTGCCACGGAGCAAAAAAATTGCCGGGGGCAAAAAAAACTGCCGAGGGGCAAAAAAACTGCCGCAGGGCAAAAAAACTGCCGCGGGGCAAAAAAACTGCCGCGGGGCAAAAATAATGCCGCGGGGCAAAAAAAACTGCCGCTGGGCAAAAATAATGCCACGAGGTAAAAAAAATGCCGCGGAGCAAAAAAACTGCCGCGGGGCAAAAAAATTGCCGTGTGGCAAAAAAACTGCCGTGGGGCAAAAAAACTTCCATGGGGCAAAAAAACTGCCGTGGGGCAAAAAAACTGCCATTGGCAAAAAAACTGCCATTGGTAAAAAAAACTGCCGCGGGGCAAAAAAAAAACTGCCGCGGACCAAAAACACTGTCGCGGGGCAAAAAAATTGCCGCGGGGCAAAAAGAACTGCCGCGGGGCAAAGAAACTGCCATGGGGCAAAAAAACTGCCGGGGGCAAAAAAAACTGCCGAGGGGCAAAAAAACTGCCGCAGGGCAAAAAAACTGCCGCCGGGCAAAAAAAGGGGCAAGAAAACTGCCGCTGGGCAAAAAAACTGCAGCGGGGGCAAAAAAACTGCCGCGGGCCAAAAAAAACTGCCGCGAAGCCAAAAAACTGCCGTGGGGCAAAAAAACTGCCATGGGGCAAAGAAAAACTGGGGGCAAAAAAACTGCCGGGGGGGCAAAAAAAACTGCCGCGGGGCAAAAAAAAACTGCTGCGGGGCAAAAAAAACTGCCATGGGGCAAAAAACTGCCGCTGGGCAAAAAAACTGCCGCGGGGCAAAAAAAATTGCCGGGGGGGGGGGCAAAAAAAACTACCGCGGGCCAAAAAAAAACTGACGCGAAGCCAAAAAACTGCCGTGGGTCAAAAAAACTGCCAAGAGGCAAAAAAACTGCCGCTGGGCAAAAACAAACTGCCGCGGCGCAAAAAAACTGCCGCGGGCCAAAAACACTGTCGCGGGGCAAAAAAATTGCCACGGGGCTAAAAAAAACTGCCGCGGGGCAAAAAAAATGCCGCCGGGCAAAAAAAATGCCGCCGGGCAAAAAAAACTGCCGCGGGGCAAAAAGAACTGCCGTGGGGCAAAAAAAAACTGCCATGGGGCAAAAAAACTGCCATGGGGCAAAAAAAAACTGCCGCTGGGAAAAAAAACTGCCGCGGGGCAAAAAAACTGCCGCGGGGCAAAAAAACTGCTGCGGTGCAATAAAATTGCCCAGGGGCAAAAAAAAACTGCCGCGGGGCGGGCAAAAAAACTGCCGCAGGGCAAAAAAATTGCCGCGAAGCAAAAAAACTGCCGCGGAGCAAAAAAAAATTGCCGCGGGGCAAAAAAACTGCCGCTGGGCAAAAAAATGCCGCGGGGCAAAAAAACTGCGCGTTGCAAAAAAATTGCCGAGGGGCAAAAAAACTGCCGCAGGGCAAAAAAACTGCTGCTTAAACAGAAGTAATTTTGATTTCTAAATTTATTTATATTTGTTATTAGCTGTGTTTTATTATCTTTTATCGGGATCTGGATCTATTCTGGATTGATTTTTACACGTAATACAAAAACAATTTGGGATCCTGCTTTCTATCTGAATCTATTCCAAGATCCAAGAATTAGTTTTAATTCTCAACACCAGGTGACCATTTTGATTCATAAATGTTGTCAACACTGTGAAAAAAAAACAAGATCCCGATTAAAGATAATAAAACACTTACTTCAAATACTTTTCCATTTTTATTTTTTGTTTACATGTTATTATAAAATTATAATTATAAAACATAAAACATTTTATGTTCTGCAACCTACTTTAATAAAATTGAAATTGTCCCAAATTTAAAAAAAAAATATATGTGTGTATTATTTTCGGATGAATTTCTTTACTTTGTCCCACATTTTGGCTTTTTGGATCTGGTCACTTTACTGTAAAGGAACTTGATTTAATAGCTAAATAGTAAATGTTGCCGTGTGTGATTTAATAATTTTTTTTAATTTTTTTTAGCTAATTGCCCTTCTCATCTAAATGTAGGGAAATAGACCACACCCATGAGTAGCAACTTGTGAATCACCCTGTATCGGTACTTCATATGTTTATATTATAATATTACAATAATAAATGATCCTTTAAGTTTATACAAAACAACATGTCGACATTTTTTTGAAAATTGTGTTTTTTTTTCATCGAAACAGAAAACAACACCATTTGTATCCATCTGCATCATGTTTTACCATATATAATCAAACTCGCAATCTCTACCTTACATTTGAAAAATGTTTAATGCAAATTTTTCGACAAAATAATTTATTGAACGATTTTAGTAGATCAAGAAAGTGTTTTCTAATATATCTATCTATAACTTTTATATGAAGTTGCAATCTGACGGTATAGAGTAAAACTTCAACTTACGTCTATAGTAAAGTTTTTGATTGTTTCCTCTTTTCCTCTATCGATCGTCGAGCTTAAACACAATAGAGTGTATTTCTTTTTCTTTGTTAAAACCCGATTTCAACGGTGAACAAAAATTGTTTATTCAAATATTATATAATCGTAGATCTATTTATGTGAATATAATTTAATGATATGCGATAAGGACAATGACGGGGCCGAAGACCTGTAGTTACCTTTCAAGCCTAGTATGTATATTTTTAGACAAAAGAATTTGTAGATTTAGACCTTAAATATATCTTGGAGATGGATCAACCAAATTTCGTTCGAAATTGGGTTGGAAATTAGGTGAACGCATCCAGTGCGAATTAATTTTAAAAGAGCCTTAAAAAGTTTTTGTATTAAAATGTAAAATATCCAAAAACGACGTTAAAATGTCATATGTCAAAACACGATACATAAACACGATGCACAACAAAAACAATAGTTTAACTGACAAACCAAATTCAAAACGAAATTATCTAATAAATATTTTCTTTTTTGTGACCTTTCTGCAATACTAATTGAAAATCCTAATGTGGGTTTTATAAAAATAAAATAAGAATTTCCAAAAACTGACCTAAAGCCCACATTAGGATTTTCATTTAAAATTATCTTATTTTAGATGAAAACACTTTTTTGATAATTTTTTTTAATTTCCTCATTTCGTCTCAAATGCAAACGTGTAAAATCGATATTATGAACTATTCGTTTGAATTGTAAAAACTGACAGCTTATGCCATTGATGTCGAAAAATAATTGCTTTTTTACTTAATAATTATGTGATTTCCTAAGAACTTTTCTTATCATTTTAATAAAGGCAAAGTCCAAAATCTTGCCGCCAACTTATCTCTTCTTATCTTTTTTGCACTTGATTAATTCCAATATTTTGCTTTTCTCTTTTTTTTTAAGATACTTTTATTTTTTACACTTCCGACGGATGACAAATGTCAAAATGTAGGCTGAGCTACGTTGACAGTTAGACATTATTACAACCAGAAATAGTACCTACTTTGTCACTTCTTCTTTTCTAAGTTCTTCGAGAGCTTCGAGGTGGTTTTATATCAACGAAAAATCATCGTAAACACGTTTCACAAAAACAAGAACAAGACCTCAAGACAAGATAAGATAGGTAAAGGCATAGTTACTCAGTCTGATGCGGTCCCCAAACTATATGATATGCTATATGTCTTCCCTTGGAGTCACTTCCAGAGAACGTAAAATGCTGATGATAGTCTTGATCACGGTGATGATATGATGGCTGACCACATCTTTTCCAGCCGCACATAAGATATAATACCCACTCTGTTCCATCCAAGGGGAGAGTGTGTGATGCAAGCTCAAGCGCGCAAGCTGGGCAGTTTTTTCTTTGATACCTAATGGAGTTGAAAATTATGCGTTAAGTATCTGGGGAGGATCAAAGTCAGACAAACAAAAAAAAAAAAACACCAACAACAACACGAAGGTGAGAGTCAAGTGTCATTTTCGTAAATAATTCAGACATCTGCGGAAAGGACAGCGAGCTATGCACGATTCCTGTCCGTTCGTTCGTCCATTCTATAGCTGAGCAGTGATTCTGTGTTATGTACAAATTTGATCCGGTGCGCCCCATCATGCCTACCTGGTTCGTTCCTATTAAACCCAGTGAGTTCTGGAGAAAAAAAAGGTGACCAGGACAGGGAGCAAGAACTGTGGAGAGTGTAATGTTTGAAAGTTGGCCAACGTATATTGTTGGAAGTTGCATAGGTAGTGCGCTTAGGTAAGGTGACATCGTGCATGGCATTAGGGTAATTGCTTAATCATGAGAGACGTGCGGAGATTTAAAGATTGAATGAGGTTTTTTAAAAAAATAAATATATCTTCCTTCCTTGTAGGGCTGGCCACGAGACGAGAAAAGTCTCGGTCTCGATCTCGTTCTCCCATGACGAGACTGAGACGAGACTGGCTTTTAAGCAACCGAGACGAGACCGAGGCGAGACTGAATATTTGTACCGAAATTAACAGAGAGTCTAATAAATTAAAAAATCAATTTTCAACTAAATATTTATTTTCTTCTGCACGTATTCAAACTATAATCAAAAATATTTCGTTCCAATAATCAACAGGTTGTCCGGAAATCGTATTTTTCGGAGACGAGACCGAGACGAGACTTAATTATACGAGACCGACATGAGACCGAGAGGAGACTCAAAATTTTCGATTTTAACTGGAAGAATGATATAATGTATACGAAGACGTTTTTGTTTTCTAGGCAGAATAGTGTGGCTTTGAAAAAAAATTGTTCGTAGTAAAACATTCTATATCATCAGGATCTATGTCCAGCCCCGGATCTGCTTAGGGGCATGTGCTTCGGGCATCAGCTTCAGGGGCGCCAATGTACATATGTGCCAAATGTGTGAACTGCAGACGTTTTCATAAAAAAAAAAATAAAAAATATGTATGAAAATCGATAAAAAATCATGAACGAAATTAAAAATCACGAAGAAAATAAAATATCATGAAACAGTTGACAAATCATGAAAAAATGAAAAATCGTTACAAAATGAATAATTACGAAAAAATGGTCACGACTGGATCGCACAAACTTGCTCTCGTAGCTCACAACTTTAACGTACCTAGAATTTGATGATGTACAAGCTACAAGTACATAGCTATTGGTTCCAAAATATGTATAATAATATCATTAAAGAAAAAAAATTAAATAAATTATAACTTTAAATTACTATAAATTTAATATTTTAATGACTTTGAGAGTTAGAGCTCAAAATCAAGTATGCCATCTCATTTGTTTAATAAATATGAATTTATGAACAAAAAAATAAAAAATCGTAGGAGCGGTTTTCTTAAAAATTAAATTTTTATATATACAATTTTTCGATCATTTTTAAATATTAAATCTGGTATGCCAACATTTTACACTAAATAAAAAAAAAAAATCCATTGACCCGTTTTCAAGATACTGAATTTTCAAAAATTGCAATATTTTTTTAAAAATCCAAAAATTATTTTTTTGAACATTTTTGTATTCAAAATTATTTGAATTGTGAAGGATCTCTTGTATAAAAATGTTGGTTGAATTCGGAGGAGCTGTCAACGAGAAATTTGAAAACAAAAAAATCGGTTCTATGACAGGCACCGTTATTAACCGTTATTGGTAAAATTTGTTTTCATCAAAATAGTGGCCATAACTTAAAAAGTAAACACACATCTTTTTATCAAAATCCTTGGAGCCGTTTTCGAGAAAAATATTTTTTTCTTAACGGTTTTTCAACATTTGTATGGAAGGTACCGTTATTTTTCAATTTAAAAAGATGCTTTTTTCAAGTATTCTACAAAATTATTAAAAACTATCTTACACTTAGTTTTGAAAATATTGACCAAGTCGTTTTCAAAATATTTAGTTTTCAAAAAAAAAAAATTTTATTTTTTTTTTATTTCCAAACAAAAATTTTTTTTTTAATTTTGTTTCACAATAATGTTTATATATTTTAGAAGTTTTTTCGAGAAAATCAAAATCAAAAAGTAAAAAAATAGTTGTACTAGAGGTACCTAAAATATTTAATTTATGAAAATAAAAAAATTATTAAAAAGTTACATTTCCTTACTTAATTTATTTGAATTTTTTTTAACAAAATCCTCGGACCTATTTTTGAGAAAAATATTATTTTCCATTTTGGCGAGAAAAAATTGTATGGCAGGTACCGTTATTTCTGGTCCTAAAAAAAAATTAAGAAAACGTCTGGGCATATTAGTCAAAAAACTCTATATAGCGAGTTTGTAGCAAATCCCTCCAGCCATTTTTTGTCTGATATTTTTTTTTTTGAAAAATGGATCAAGGGTTAACTAAATTTTTATTTAAAATATATAAAGGTCTTATTTTATTTTATTTTTGTTTAAGATTTGGCAACTTTTTAAATTATTTGATCAATCTTTTAATTTATAAAATCATCTTCATAAAATGTAACTCGCGGTTAGGGGCCAGTTATAGCTATCATTGAAAACCATCATTGAAAAAGTTAGTTGTTGATTTTTAGACCATTAGAAAGTTTAATCATTGAATATTACAATGCAGAAATACAGCTTACGACTTCAAAATTATTTCTCCTCAAAAAAAAAAAAAAATCATTATGACCCATATCGTTTCGATAACGTAACATTTAATTTGTTCGTAGTAAAACATTCTATATCATCAGGATCTATGTCCAGCCCCGGATCTGCTTAGGGGGCAAACGAGGGCATGTGCCTCGGGCGTCAGCTTACAGGGGCGCCATTGTACATATGTGCCAAATGTGTGAACTGCAGACGTTTTCATGAAAAAAAAAATAAAAAATATGTACGAAAATCGATAAAAAATCATGAACGAAATTAAAAATCACGAAGAAAATAAAATATCATGAAACAGTTCAAATCATCATCATGAAAAAATGAAAAATCGTTACAAAATGAATAATTAAGAAAAAATGGTCACGACTGGATCGCACAAACTTGCTCTCGTAGCTCACAACTTTAACGTACATAGCTATTGGTTCCAAAATATGTATAATAATATCATTAAAGAAAAAAAAATAAATAAATTATTACTTTAAATTACTATAAATTTAATATTTTAATGACTTTGAGAGTTAGAGCTTAAAATCAAGTATGCCATCTCATTTGTTTAATAAATATGTATTTATGAACAAAAAAATAAAAAATCGTAGGAGCGGTTTTCTTAAAAATTAAATTTTTATATATACAATTTTTCGATCATTTTTAAATATTAAATCTGGTATGCCAACATTTAGTATTTAATAAAATACAATTTTACACTAAATAAAAAAAAAAAAATCCATTGACCCGTTTTCAAAATACTGAATTTTCAAAAATTGCAATATTTTTTTAAAAATCCAAAAATTATTTTTTTGAACATTTTTGTATGCAAAATTATTTGAATTGTGAAGGATTTCTTGTAAAAAAATGTTGGTTGAATTCGGAGGAGCTGTCAACAAAAAATTTGAAAACAAAAAATCGGTTCTATGACAGGCACCGTTATTAACCGTTATTGGTAAAATTTGTTTTCATCAAAATAGTGGCCATAACTTAAAAAGTAAACGCACATCTTTTTATCAAAATCCTTGGAGCCGTTTTCGAGAAAAATATTTTTTTCTTATCGGTTTTTCAACATTTGTATGGAAGGTACCGTTATTTTTCAATTTAAAAAGATGCTTTTTTCAAGTATTCTACAAAATTATTAAAAACTATCTTACACTTAGTTTTGAAAATATTGACCAAGTCGTTTTCGAAATATTTAGTTTTCAAAAAAAAAATTTTTTATTTTTTTTTTTTTCCAAACAAATTTTTTTTGTTTAATTTTGGTTCACAATAATGTTAATATTTTTTAGAAGTTTTTTCGAGAAAATCAAAATCAAAAAGTAAAAAAATAGTTGTACTAGAGGTACCCAAAATATTTAATTTATGAAAATAAAAAAATTATTAAAAAGTTACATTTCCTTACTTAATTTATTTGAATTTTTTTTAACAAAATCCTCGGACCTATTTTTGAGAAAAATATTATTTTCCATTTTGGCGAGAAAAAATTGTATGGCAGGTACCGTTATTTCTGGTCCTAAAAAAAAATTAAGAAAACGTCTGGGCATATTGTAGCAAATCCCTCCAGCCATTTTTTGTCTGATATTTTTTTTTTTGAAAAATGGATTAAGGGTTAACTAAATTTGTATTTAAAATATATAAAGGTCTTATTTTATTTTATTTTTGTTTAAGATTTGGCAACTTTTTAAATTTTTGATCAATCTTTTTATTTATAAAATCATCTTCATAAAATGTGACTCGCGGTTAGGGGCCAGTTATAGCTATCATTGAAAACCATCATTAAAAAAGACACTTTGAAAGTTTAATCATTGAATATTTTAATGCAGAAATATTTCTCTTCCAAAAAAAATTGATTTTGACCCATATCATTTGACTTCATAACGTAAGTTTTAATTTGTTCAATGATCATTGGTAAGGTAGTACATCATTGAAAAAATAAAACTCATATTATGAGAAAAGTTGTGCCAAGTTGAATTTTGTCTTACCTAGAAATAATTATTAAGTCAATTACCTTTACTTTGGCATCAAAATAATCATTTATTTCTCTCAAAATTGGCAATTAATATTTTCAATAATGGTTTTCAATAATAGCTATAACTGGCCCCTTAGCTAAACATTTTCTAAGGAAGTTTATGGATATTCAATGTATAGGAATTATATTGTGATACTGTCTGACACTGGAATAAAGTTGAGGTGCATAAGTTAATTTTTTAACAACATACATATGGGTTTACCACGATATCTAGAAACTAACAGCCGTATCTATAAAATTATCTAAAAATGCCTTTTAGAGGTTATTTAGTTAAGCTTGCTTAAATATTAAAGTTGCCTTTAAATGACGTTACTTAAATTTGTATCTATAATCAATATTCCTTTCATACTTAACTAAACAGCCGTAATGTAACGTAACGCAAGAAAATTGACAAAACTGCTACAAATTTCTAGTACATTTTTCACTCTCAGGCTATTCCTGTCAGAATGCAAAAAAAAGCATACAATAAATAGCGTACAAATAATAAGACAGAAAGAGAAGAAACTGTTTGTATGTGTGTATGCATCGTCAAACACAGAAGACGGAAGAAATGAAACAATTCCATTTTGGTTTTTTTTTTTTTATTTGGTTTTCACAAATTTCTTTCCTTCTTTGGTAAGCAAGTTTGTGGGGACATAAACAAATAAAACAATTTTCAGCAAATCATTTTAATGGAACCAAACATCATTCTCTTATTTTATTTTCTTTAAAAAAAAAAAAACAATAAAAACCATTAAAACTCGGCCATCGCCATCACAAGCACAGACACAGTGCACACTGAACCTACGCACAATTTGTTTTCATAAAAAAAAAAAAAAACAGTTCTCATGTGTCAAAATATATTTAAGTTGGCTTTGCGCAGCCTTTAAACGCGGTGGATGGCGTTTAAGTTACGAGGGGTTTAAGTTACGTTGCTTAAATGTGAAAATTGATTATAGATATCGTTTTCACACTTAAATCATGTTTAGAGGAAGTTTAAAGTTAAGAAGCATTTAAAATGTCATTATAGATTCGGCTGTAATAATCCAGAAAGCAAAAATCCCGAAAGTAAAAATCTCAAAAAAAAATCTAGAATTGAAAAAATCTCGAAAACAAAAATCTAGAAAGCATTATCTCGAACTGCAAAAATCTAGAAAAAAAAATCTAGAATGCAAAAATTTGGGAAAGTCTCCGTAAGAGAATCAGTAAAATGCACATGGACCCATCCAACTATACAAGTAGGTGACTTAATTTTAGTGTTGCTAGGGACGGTCTCTTATAACAACGTTAGTTTTCTGGTCATGTGCTGTCCAAATAAAACAGAGCTTTTAGTTGGAAGGCCACATATTGGACTTAAATAAATTGAAGTTGTTGCTAGTGAGTTAATTCAAATTGGTCAAGAAACTAAGGTAAGAAGGGAGTACTTTAAAAAAAGAAAAGCAAATCTTAAAAATACTGGATGAAAAAGTTATACAAGCTACTTTAAGAATCTTATATATAACTCCAGTTTATAGAAGTTATTATACTTAGTTATTTGTTTAATTAGATTTTTGCATTCGAGATTTTTTTTTCCGAGATTTTTGCCAATCGAATTTTTTTTCATTCTAGATAATGTCATGATCCCCATACATATATTTTGTTGTTTTATTTTAATTAACTTACATTTTTGTTGATGCTTGAAAAATTGACATAAATGGTTGCCTCAACATGTTACAGACTTTTTTAGGCAATTTAACTCTGTGAGAGAATCGCATCCCGACTCCTCAAAATGTGATAGATAACCTATTTAAGCCCATAAATTCATTACTTCAATTGATGTGATTTTTAAATATTTTATACCTCAAAATTTGGTTTGTTTTATAAGATCATACATAAAAATTATAAAAAAAAAAAAAAAAAAACCTTATTTCTCTAACCAAAATTTTGATAAATACTTTTTGACAACGCAAGGGTTGTGTGAGCATAAATATTTAAATCTTTCCTCAGGCCTTATTTTTATTCGCTTTCCATTAAATTTATATTAAAAATTAGGAATTTGATCAATTTTAAATAAATTTGTATTCGCCTGGATTTAACGATTTTAAATGACGTTTCCTGTATTAACTAATTGCTTAATTAATTTAAAATTAGTTTTAGCTAAAACGACAAAATCCACATTTTAAGGGGGATATTAAGCATTAAAAGAGAATTTACGAACTGTTTCTTTTTATTCACTCTCAATAAGCGTTGACAGTCAATTTTTTGTTTGCTTGTTTGTTGTTTTTTGTAATCATAAATTGCAATGTGGGAACCAAAAGCAAACAAAATTTAAAACACCTTCTAATGTAAAAACAATCTATAACTATTTTAATGTTTTTGATACACTGAATACGAATCAGACCTATAACGGTTGGTTTTTGAAATTTTCAAAAATAAAAGTGGAAAAAACTGATTTGCAACGATTTCAACTGATTTGAAATGATTTACGGGCTGGATTTTGATCCAGAGCGCCAAAAAATAAATTGAAAAGTATAGTTTGATTTTCCACCAGGAGGTATTTTAAAATTTGTCAGGTTTTATTGTTATTCATTTCGCACTTTCAAAAAAATAAGCAAACACAAAACTGACTATCAACGCCAATTGAGAATGAATAAACAGACGACCACCCCTATTACGATCGTCAATTATCAACCAGTTGACGATTGCTAAAACTTATCAATCAATTGAAATTTCTGTATAACTCAGTTGATAAAAGTTTTCGTCATTGCGAATTGTATCGACGGATGTGAATTGGTCACAATTTATTTGACATTGAAGGTTTTTTCTATCAAATAAGTAAATCATTGAATGTGATTTTTTTTTATTTTTATCAAAATAATTATTTGTCAAAATAAAAACAAATACACATACATATGTAATGTAAGCCCAATTGCAATTTAAAACGACGTTAGTGGAATTGTGGTTTAACGTTGCGATTTTGTGGTTAAATAACAAGAGCCCGCAGCAGTTTTTGGTTGTGAGCGATAGCAAAAATTCAAAGATATGTACATATGTATGTATCTATGCATATGTATGTACATATGTATTTATTTGTATATGTAGGTTCATACAATTCATATGCAAATAAGAAAGTCTGGCATGTCGGCGTTGGGGCCTTTGTATCCAATACTGTTTTTAAAATGCAGTTCATTGAAAATGAAGTGTAGAAATTTCAAAGAATATTTAATCATTGGAATTGGAAAAAAAAATTTGGGTATTCTTCTCTAGACATTATAAAACATTTATCATTATAAAATTGTGCACAGCATTACGTTTATTTGCACAAGGATCGAACCAATTAAGTGTAGGGAATGATTCTTCAATTGTCCTTGTCAGTCAACCGTTTCACTCATTAATCTCCGCTTTTCTCTTCGTCGAATAATTTTTTTTCAATTGCCAAATATCAATAAAGTTGATAGAAATTGACACTGAAAATACCGAGTTTTTAATTCACAATGAAGAATTGATATTGCTTGATAAATAACAACTATCAATTCATGATTGACAATCGCGATAAGGGTGGATTATAAACCTTATTTGAATTGATAGTTTATCAATGGAAATAAAATAAAAATCCCAAGGATATTTTTAAAAAGCATATATGTAAATTGAAGGCATCAATTTAAAGCGAGGCAGTTAACTAAAGGCGAGTAAATGAATCAAAAAATTAATGGAGTGTTCTGAATGACACTTTTATATTAATAGCGATATAAGTTAAAACGACATAATCCAGTTTTCAATGGACTGTGAATAAATTGGCCTTTAAACATGTATTGAAAATTTCTGCTAGAAATCGATAGATACCTACATATGTATAGGTAAAATAATTAACCAAATACCAAATTAAAACAGGTCCATCTAATATTTTTCAGCGCTCGATTCAAATATTATTTTAAATCAACCTTAATATTTGTGCTCATATTCAAGAAAATACAAAAAATATATTCATTCTTCTGCAGTAGGTAGGTAATAAAATAACAATATTCCTGAAAAAAAACGACTTAAATAAAAAAATCTTATGAATATCATGCATCTCATATTCTAGATAACTAGAGTATAGAATTTACAATTGCAAATCAATCATCTCGATCCATAATAACACTCAACTCAAGCTCCATCAAATAGAACCATAACGGAGAGCATTTCCGAAATATGTATGCAAAAAATTCCGTTAAGTTTTTGTTGAAGTCGCGTCACCACATATAGATGTCTCTTCCCGTCCCCTTCCAATGCCTGGTGCGGCCGCGATAAAAGCCTTTTGCAAAAAGTTCAATGCAACTTTAAAATGTTTGCAACTGTATAGCTTGACGTGGCGGTGCAAGTTCGTTGTCCGCAGACAGTTCATTGGATATTCATCAATTTGCACCACAAACGATCACTGACAAAGTGACAATGGACAACGGAAGAGTGTTAATATTTTTTCCTATGATATGCATGGATATCTCAGGGCAGTATCCTTCCTGAGAAATCAATAAGGTCGGTGTCGGTTCTCGGTTCACTGACCAAGAGCAATGTCCGCAAAGGGCCTACGTGAGATCTTGCAAGTAGCCATAGATATAGCCAGTTCGTCCGTTGTCGTGTCGTGTCAACGCGACCAGCACAGCGTCAGAGTGCATTTGCATGCGTTCATTGACTTTTTTCCAGGGGCTAGCAGCCTCTACACACAGATGGGTTGCATTTCTCAAGCCACTCCAACCACACATGATGGGATGAACAATCAGCTATTCGGTCCACCTTGTATTGGCAATTATATTGTGACAGTTACTTTCGATCAGGAATATCATTTGGTTTGTGTTATCTAACCAAAGAAAAAGGGTTGGGGATAAGGGGATACTAGGCTTCGAGTCTGTTTTCTTGTTGATGTCCGTTATGTAAGGGATTTTACATGTTTAAATGATGGGTCTTAAAGCAATGACCTATTACGGGAGTTTGGGTGAACGGCAATGTCAATAAACAAGACCGCGGCAAACAATCAACATTTCTTTTATTCCGGTTTGTCAGTGCTGTGTTCCAAAAGTTACCGAGATCGGGATGCATTTTTTTGTTCATGTAAATTAAGCTCACTTAAAAACTTTGATCGTACTTTCATTTGCATTGGATGAATTTTGTTCAGAATTTACGTCATGAAATGTCTGGAAGCAAAGAATGACGCAAAATTTGAAAAATTATGAATTCGTCTTTTTTTTCGTTTTTAGGATTAACGACAGAAAAGGTCAACAGGATTATAATTGATCAAGGGCACGATTTACCTTGACAGGTACCGAAAGTGGCTAGAAGCCTTTTCTGATTATCTTCTTTAAAAAAAACTGCAATAAGAAGTTAAAATAGTGAAATAGCATTTTGAATACCACTTCATTCAATATTCTGCATTTTTTTAGAATCAGAATTATGACAGCGTTGCAGTTTTGTCTTATTGTAATCAACCTTGTTTTATAATAATTATTATTTGTTGTCATATCAGAACTAGATCTACAACGAAACAACTTCTTTAAGTTATTCTTTCTCATGAAACCTATAAAATGTGACATTTAAATGACACTCATAAATGCAAGTGCATCAGAGATTAATATCTAACTGAATAAATATCAAACTACAAGGCACAATCATGACTCATTTGATCAACTTTACATAAATCAATTAATCAATTATCAAATTAATTCGTTCATTTTGTGTTACCACATTATATTGTTCTGATGCAGGTTATTATTTAAATATGAGACAGAAATATAAAAAAAAAAAAAAAACAACAACAACTGTCAGACCGCCCAATCAACTGGCTGTGCCTGTCGGCTGATTTACATATGAGTGCAGTTAATAACATCGGCGCTTTGCATGTCACCTCCCTGATGCACTTTTAACTGCAAGTTATAATGTTGGGCACGAGTTGTTGTCGAACGTAGGCTTTCATTTTATTACCTGAGTGCGATTTGCATTTTAATTGAATCTACACGCACCGATTTATGTAGTTAAATAAAAAATGTTCTTATAGTTCAAATCGTATCGCGCTGGGCCGGTGATGATGATGGCGATGATGAGGAAAAACAAAAAAATAAAAGAAGTCAGCCATGGGTCTGAAGCACTGTTACCACTTTGGTAGAATTCTGAAGCATGTAGATTTCAGACATAATAATATAGGTACCTATAAGATTTCTCATGACCAAATTCAATTTGAGTTTCGGAAGTTTAACTAAAGTTTTTTTCAACAACTTTTGAATTTATAACGCCAATTTATAATCATCGTCTCATCATCTCTTTCTTAACATCTCTTTCTTAAAGATCTGATAAATATAACTCATTATAAGCTTCATAAAGTGTCCAAATTAAAAAAAAAAAAAAAAACGTCTTTTTTTCAAAATTTTATAAATTGAAAATAGTTTTTGTTCAAAAGCCTCTAGCTATGTACTGAAGCCTGTCCATGTCCTTTTAAATTCGCAGTCATAAAACCTAATATTTAACCCATTTTCAGTGTAGAGGTGATGGGAAAATAACCTTGTATAAGTTTTAACTTCCCATTGGAAGTCATTTGTAATTTGTAAATGGTCTTATCTTAAGAATCGAAAATTTTGAAATTCCTCCAAGTTTTGAGATCCCTAGAATTCCAATCCATTCTTTTTTAAGAACAAACAAATAAAACAAAGTGCTAAAAATTGTTAAAACTGTTTTTCGTCTCGAATATCTCCAAAAATAAAATGTACGACTGATGGATTGCACGAATTTGCTCTTGTAGTTAAGTTAACACCTAGAATTTTACTAGACATTGACGTATTGACGATGTAGATATGTTAAAAGTTCCGTCATGTAATTTGAAAAACAAACTAAAATAAAATTTTGATATTTTAAGATTTAAATTGTTTGTTCAAGTTCTACCTAAAAAGATGTATATTAAAAAAAAAAAAACAAAAACATAAAATTCTTTTTTTTTTAATTGCTTAAAATCATTAGCTAGTAGTTTGAGCTAAACAAAAACGATGCCAATTAATTTATTGAACTAAATTTATTGTATGGACAAACAAAATTTAAAAATAGTTGGATCGGTTTTTTAAAAACATCAATTTATTTAAGCTAACAAAAAATAAAATTTTAAACATATTTTTATGAAAAAAAAAATTGGAACGCAAATTCAAAGTATTTATATAGACCAACAGATTTAATTTCAAAAAATTTCACCAACTCGTTTTTAAAAAATCGATTTTCGAAAAAGAATTTTGATTTTTTTTATCAACGTTCTTGAACATTATGTTCAAGTTTTATAAGTGCAATATTTATTTTCAAGTTTTGGTAGGGTCTTACTGGTAATAGTTTTACACTTTGCCCTTTCACTCAAAAACACAATTTAACCCCAGATATATGTATGGACCCTTTTGATTCTTGTTTCTTTGGATAGCTGGATATACTTCAACCTCCCTCTCTCCACAACTTTGAAATCGATTATGCAAAAAACGAATACATTGATAAGGAAGGCTTCGGATATGCTGTAAGAGTCTAAAGTGTGAAATTCTACGTCGACACAAATCTTACTATTTTATGAATTATTTTACCATTGTTTTCTGACAAACAAAAACCCTTATCCACCGAGGGTATTTTGTGCCCCCAGCGCGCAAAGCAGGCGCGGATGCAGGATTTCGTTCAGGGGGGGGGGGGGTCAATTTTCATGTAATTTTGACTACCTTTCAAAAAAAAATCTTTTACGCAAATCGGTTAGGACAAAGTAAAGTATAGGTGGTAAGGATATACTTTAGTATTCTTCAGCTGAATTTGTGTCAAAATTGGCTCAGTAAATTTGGCGTCCACAATGACGTGGGATGGAATACGAGGAATTTTCAGCTCAACATTAAATTGATCGCCTAAATTTTTGGACACGCTGCCAGATGTTGTTGAAATTAGTATCTATGTTCTCGGTGACTAGAAAGAACGGAAATCGTGTTCTTTACCAGCATTACGCTGCTGTTAAGGTCAAGAGCTATGGTTTGTAGCAATTTGCTCTGTGTTAAAGACAACATATCACTTAAACACAATACTGGTAGGATAAATTGTGTAGTGTAGTATATAAAGTCGTTACAAAGGAAGAAGCCTTGCTAGCTTTACTTGGGTCACGCCACTGCGAAATCGTTTCCAGTATTTCCACAATTTTGACGAGGTCTGAGGAAAATTGGAGTACACTTTAATGCCAGTCTACTCACCTAGTCTCACAAAGGGATGTAAGTGCACACTCCAAGGTGCTCATGAGGACAGTTTTTCATTTTGGATGCGATTTGATGAAACAATAACCTTTTTCATGATTGCCACAGCGCCAGCGTCTCGAATGGTAGGTACTTTCGAACTTCCAGAAATTTAGTTATTTAATTTGTGACTGTAGCATGAAGTCTTCACAGCATTTATCTTCTTTCTGAATCACCGTGACAGCACCTCGAACTTCCGAAAACATAAAAGCGCATCTGTCTGTCCCTATTCACGCACACCATTCAAGAGGAAATTTGAGCATGTTCCTTCGCTGAGACAAGATAATTTGGCCAATGGCTTTGCCAGTTAATAACTCTCTAGTTGTAGCATTTCCATCCAACTTCTCTTCGGCAGTAAATATTAATTTGTCTGGTTTCTCTTCAATTTTCCTCATCGGAGTCTTATTCTGGTGGAATAGTTCCTCAAATGCACCAGCTTTTTGTTGCAAGCAGTGGCACTTACAAAATATTATTTCGGGCAACGCTGATGGGTATAGTTGTTTTCTCTTGAACGAGCAATAGATGAGATGAGAAATGCAGGTAGAGAAAAGGGTTCATTCGTTCATTCTTCATTCAGTGAAAGAAAAAAGGAAGAACCAGAACCTTTTAATGACAGCGACACACGCAGACAAAAAATGAATAAACTTACGGACAATTTGGTATGTACCTATATGTATTAGTCTAAGAGCCGACAGCAAATTTTGGGAGTGGATGTATAGCCAAAATCTGAGTATGGGTCTTGCAGATTCTTTGTTCAGCCTTGTTTTTCGAAATTTCTTATCAGGGGTATTATCACTTACATCAATTTTTTGAAAAGTAATATTGTCCTATGGTTTCAAGTAATTCTTAATCCAACGAGTAACAAGACATTGCTCGTCATAGTCCGATGTTTGGCTCTCGATGTATAGGCCAATTTATGTGGAAATTCGTTGTTATAACCTGGCAAGGAGGCAATCCTCCTATCGTCGCTCTGCCAGTGCCGCCGTGGTGGTAACACGTCTTTAAAGTTAAGTAAGGACATGGACTATTAGTGCACCAAAGTCCAAAGCTCATCCCGTCAGGATGAAGCTTACTATATCGCAAGTAAAAATAATGCAAACATCTTCCGATCAATTTAATTCTACACATGATTAATGATATAAATGAAGAATAAATAAAAAACTTACTACCGAACATTTTTTAAGACTGTTCTTCAGCGTCTTTTACGGTAGGTTGTATACCTTTTAAGAAACTGTAGAAGAAAGGTACGGATATGTAATGATTTGAGCACTACAATTATTTTACGTGGTGCTGTTCCATAATGTTCAACTTAAAAAAAAAAACTTTCAACATGATTGATATAATCAATTTATTTATCGCCAAATGGTGAAAACAATCAAAAATATTTAATCAAATAATAAAAGGTATAATAACTATTGGACAATCACCCCGATTACAGAATCCGATGAGGATGGTTTCCGACAATTTTTGTTCAGTTTTTTCTATTAGAAAATCCACCGTCCATGCAATAGTGTCGGTAACGTAGTTTGAAAACCCATCCGCATTCCATATAACTTTTGACATTTCAAATCCGCACCAAAGTCGTCGCAGATAAAATCAACTCCCCGGGAATAAAATTTTGCGGATTCTTTAATCGACTTGAATAATCATGCAATGAACAAGATTTTTTGCAAATATTTTTTAAGATACTAGCTGACCCACTTTACGTTGCTCTGTCATATTAAATATTTCTAGTGAATATTTGGATTGTTAAATAAAAAATAACGTGTTTTTTAAAGGTTTTAATGATCGATGCATTTGACGGAATGTGATCTATAATATAGAATGATTTATCGATTAAAATGGAATGAAAAAACCTATTTGAATGGAAGTGAGTTTGACGTTTATGCTGTCGGCAATGACCGTGCGCATTGTCATTCGATAAACAACGATTTTACAAACGTTTGTGGTTATTGTGTTCTATTGAAAAAAAAGCATTGCAGCACTATATTAGTGCGGAGCACTTAGGAAATATCGGTGCAATAGAGCATTTCTTTGCGTATCTCGTCGGTTTGTTTGGACACCCAGGCCGAGATCTCAACAAAATCGAATGTATGTAAGTGTAAATTGAATGTGAAATTTTAAACTGAAAGTGCGCTATTGATGTGTGTTGCAGTTCTGTTCTAGAAATTTTTTAGGCATGATGACCTTCGTTAAAAATTAACAAACACCAATCATTCATTTTCTAAATTCAATGACGCAACGCAGGATATTCATTGTTTAATGAAAAATGAAACAAAGAAAATCAATATTAATTTCGAAGAGCAATTATTGAGTGTACGATAATTTTTGCGTTCCGTCTTTAGCCAACACAAGCAAACTGGATGGTTTGCACACGCGAAAACATGCCACGTATAATTATTGTCCGTGTGAAAAACCTGGTGACAAAATCTAAGCCGCAAATAGACATCCAGTGTTGTGCCATTTAGACTATAAATGTAGACTACATGATTGTCTACATGTAGACAATTCAATGTAGACAATTCACAATTGTCGACATAAATTTGTCGATAATGTAGACAATTCGTTGAACCATTATAATTCATAATTGTTCCTACTAAAATTTATTAAATCAAAAACAAAAATCTTAAAAAAAGAACCAAGTTCTTCTATAATACAAAACCATAATTGTAACAACAAGAAAGTCATGAAAAATCTTTTCATCTAAATCTAAATGCATACCTATGTAGTCCTATGTTTATAAAGGCTTTAGGCCCAGTTTCACAATAACAGTAACAATAACAATAATTTTAGTGCGAAATATAGGACACAAAATCCCAAAATTCGCAGTGCACACTTGCCTGCATAAATTGCACTTAAGTGTCACTAACTCAGACTGCGAAAATTACCAAAAAGTAAAATTAGTAAAAAGTAAATTAACAAAAAAAGCTATGAGTGGTTTTAAAAAAAAGGATTAGTTGGAAGAAGAAAACAACTCCCGGTTTTATTTCCACCCACGTGTTTCAAACTTTTATTTTAAACCAACGCAACGGCGTAAAACCCAGATAAACTTGGTAAACCAGATAATTTTATCTCGGTAGAAATTAACTGTCAAAATTTGGATGGGAACAATATTTTGTAAAAAAGATAATTTTATCTCACGAATTTGATGCGGAAAGTGGAGAAATAAACCTGGTACGCTGGGATAAGTAATTTGTGATGTTTAATTTAATTATTTCCCACGTTCACGCAAGTATTTATAAAAAGGTGTTCATGTAAGCATCTTGCGGAAAAGTTTATTTTTCTGCAAATTGGAAAATTATCTCGTTGCATGAATACCCTTATTATAAAAATATCGTACCGGGTGTAAGACCAGATATACCTGGTAAATTAGATAATTTTATCTCGTTAGAAATGAACTGTCAACATTTGTATGGCGAAAATATTCTGCAAAACAGATAATTTTATCTCACAAATTTGTTGCGAAAAGTGCAGAAATAAACCTGATACCTGGGATAAGTCATTTGTGACGTTTAATTGGATTATTTCCCACGTTTACGCAAGTATTTTTAAGGGGGTGTTCATGTAAACATCTTGCGGAAAGTTATGTTTTTCTGGTAAGGCGGAAAATGATCTCGTTGCATGAATATCCTTATTGTTACTATTAATTATTCAACCACTTGTCTATCGGTTGTAGCAGGAATTTTTGGAATGATTTTATTTGTGACATTTAAGTTATTGTTTACATTGTTGACACATTGTCGACACATTGTCTACATAGTCTACATTTTCGACATCGGCGACCGATTGTCTACGCTGAAATGTGGACAACTAAAGTCGACACGTAGAGAAACAACACTGCAGACATCGCGTTCAAATTCAATTGCCATTTATGAGATTTGTCGTAAAACACAATATTAGACCAAATTGTTGTACTTACTAATAAATAACGGTATGCCGATAATGTATTATTTCTTTTAGTAGGTATTTTACCAACCTCTCACACTCACGTATGAAGGTAAATAAAGCTGTTTTAGCGAAAAGTTTTGGAAAAATTAATTTTCAAACTGAAAATTTTGTAGAAAATAATTCAAATAATTTTTTTTCTTTTTAAATATTGCATATAGTTAAGTTCCATTTTTGCAAAATTCAATGCTGTTATCAGTTCTAAATCAAACACTGAAAACCGGATGAATTTAGAACTTTTGGTTTTTAAAATTAAAACAAAAAAAAAAATAAATGAACCAACTTTCTCAACAACCGGTTAATTTATTTGATCAGGTTAGTTTTTTTCTTGTTTTTATTAAAAAGTTGGTTTCTTTATTTTTTAATACATATTTTGAAAAGTCCTAGAACCGTCCGTTTATTAGCGTTTTACTTAAAAGTTAAAATTGATAAGACCATTAAATTTTGAATATAAAAATAGAACTTAACTACGCAAAATTTTGAAGAAAAGAAAACTGTTTTAAATTAAGAAAAAAAAAATGCTTCAGAATTTTGAGTTTGAAAATTAATTTATCAAACACTTTTAACTTAAACACAAGAAAGGATTTCTGGCTTAACAAAAAGCTATATAACATGGGATTTTATGCGAAACCGTTTTTTTTTTTTTAATATTTCGCTGGCTCAATACTTTAATGTTCTATGTCATATAAAATTCAAAAATAGGTTTTTTTATATCGAAATGTTCGTCTTTTTGTCGACTTTAAAAAAATGTATCTTCCATATTTTTTCTTCAACAAATGGCCGATTTATAGCCCCAACAAACATAAACTATCCTAAGATTCTTAGTTATGCTCAGTACTTAAAACGTTCATTTACACCATAAAATAATATCAATAAATAAATTATCATACAGTATTGGCAAATGGGAAAAACTTTATTGAGATACTTTAATCTAGAATTTTGTAGTTTATATATAATTTTTGACCATAAATAATAGTTTGTTACGGTCTAACAATCGCAGGAACCAGTTTTTGTAATTTTACTGCATATTTTATTCCATTTTTCTCCAATTATCCATTGCATTTCATATATCTCCCTCAGTGCTTTAATGTTCTATGTCTAACATTGAACAAAAAACTCAAAAAAGTTAGAAAAATGTTCTATGTTAAAATTGAAAAGTGTTAATTAAATCGATATTGAATACAGAAAAAAGAAAGTTGGTCCTTTATTTAATGAAGTATCTTAATCGTTTTAATATTTTAGTATTTTTTTAGTAAATCATGATATTCTGATACAAAATCAGCATAGAACATAAAAGTATTGAGCCAGCGATTTGTCTTCTGTTTTAAGTCATTTCTTTTTTTTAATTGCCCCTCCTGTTCTCCCACACCAACCTAACCTTACGCTCTAGCTTTTTATCACTCCTTAAACGAATCAGCCGGTATATTGGAATTAATTATAAAAAAGCGGTATTGCGCTCTCCGAAACTTGTTCGATCTAGCTAAAATTTTGAAGATTTTTTTCAAGTTAAGCTTTGAAACTCCCGAGAATTAAAAAAAAAGTATGTTTTCGAATATCTCTAAGCGGTTATGTATGGAGTATTATAAATACATGACCTAAAGTAATTTTTACAATACATAAATAAATAAAGTAAACAACTCGCAACCATTCCTGTGTGCGCCTTTCGACAGGCATGGAAGGGACCTACAATTTTATGCCGAATCCGAACGGCTAGACGAGAAGCACTTATTCGTGACAAGTGATACTCTTGGAGGATTTGTCAATTCCTCGCAAAAGGCAGTAGCCCTGAAAAAAAACTTTTTAAGTTTTTTAGGTGGACGAGGCTGGGAAGCGATCCCAGACCTCCAGCGTGACAGTCGAACGCACTAACCATTACGCTACGGGCTACTACAATACGTATCATTAATAATTATCGGAAATCATTACCTCCTTAAAAAAATGTTTGCCTGTTCCAGGTCAGTTTTTCAGACCAATTTTTTAAGTAGATCAATTCCAGGCAATTTTAGAATAAACCCAGAATAAAAATCAAAGTGGCATCCATGACTTCAATTTGGATGGGTTGTATTTTGTATATTGGTGGGGTCGTATAGTCGTATCGGAACTTCACGAGTATTGTGGGGGTGCACACGCAATTTGTTTCTTTCCATACCAATGCGACAACTCAGAAACGTCGCTCGAAGCATTGTAGACTTAGTATAGCCATCAGGTCGGGCAATATTGTGTTTAGGCTTGTAGGTAGAACATCATTCATTACTCATTGCTTGAAGCTTGGTAATATATAATTGGCGTGTTGTGTGTTTTGATGTTTCAATCACGCGCGTTATTTTTCAAAATTATGCATATTCCACCTTATTTTCTGTCTTTGATATGGGTTTGGTTTGATGGTTATAATGGAAAATGAATTAGGTCTTCTTAAGGAAAAAAATAAATAAATAAATCGGGTGGCACAACGGCTCATGAAGAACCAGGGCCTAGTGACTAACAACTCGCAACCATTCCTGTGTGCGCCTGTCGACAGGAATGGAAGGGACCTACAATTTTATGCCGAATCCGAACGGCTAGACGAGAAGCACTTATTCGTGACAAGTGATACTCTTGGAGGATTTGTCAGTTCCTCGCAAGAGGCACTAGCCCTGAAAAATACTTTTTAGTTTTTAGGTGGACGAGGCTGGGAAGCCTAAAGGAAGAAAGAAAATGTAGTTAAATATTTTGATTCAAGAAAAAGAATTCTTTGAGAAGGTGTTGCAAGTGTTTTACTTAGGTATTCTTTACTTTAAAAACTCTTTAATCAATAGTGTACCTGTCTTTAAAAAAAAAGAAACAAACATTTTACACAAATGAAATAAGCATTGATCGTTGTAAAAAAAACAATTGCTGAATCATATGCCTATCACATCGCGCTAAATTCTTCACTTGCAACAAAGTATCTTACATCATATATGAACTCCTTTAACAAACCTTTACCCCATGACCCAAAGCCATCGACATCACACAAAACCAGCAAAACCCTTTCTGTAACTTAATTAAAACAAATAATGTGTTCTTTTTAATTTCCAGGCCTCTGGGCAATCAATTGTTACACATCAGACTTCAGCCACCTTACGTTCATTGTGCCATATGTGCATTTTAGCGCATGCAAAGCACCTCTTTGACTCTTACAATCGCAAGTCGCAACACTGTGTGCAGCTGAATATATTCTCCCGACTTGAACTTCAACAAATTAATTTAAATCCATCCGCAACTTTAGGTACATTTCGAGTTGCAAATTCACGAAAGCGTAGCAGAAAGAACAAACACAAAATTAATTGCATCAATTGTATAAAAGAAAATACTTTTTTACTCCTTACAAAAATTTTATAAAGAGAAAAAAAAAACTAAATGAAAATAAATTTTTTGGTCAACTAACTGTTCTTTAAACACTAAAAAAATAGGTATATTCTTTGTTTTGGGTTTTGGCTAATTTTAGTTATTTATGCATCAATCAAATTGGGTAGAGGGTGTTACTAGTTTAACCCATCTTCGAATTGCGTTGGAAGAAGCTTGGAACTACAACTTATATACATATGTACCTATGTGACAACTGACAATCAATTTAAAAGAAGCAAACACCTATTGTTTTTAAGACTAATCGCGCACATGCAACTCCTGATTCAACTTAATAGTTGGCCGATGACATACTTCAATTTTATTCTTCTCGAAAAAGGCTGCAACGATTTTCAACATTGTTTTTCAAAGTCGAAAATTTGAAAAAAAAAAAAAAAAAAAAAAAAAACACTATTTTTGTTGTCGAATTTAAATGCTCTTATCAAATCCAATCGAATTAGAAAGGGGACTCTAGTCTATCATGTCTATCTGTCAGTCATTTCCTCGACATGCAGCTTAAACCACTGAAGCAATTTTCTTTAAACTTTGGATTTAGGGTTCTTATAGCTGATTGCCTAGAGGGGAAATTGAGCTAAAAAAAATAACGGTACCTGGAAAGGCCGTAGCCAGACAAATATTTCGGGGGGATATGATTTTCAAAAAAATGTTTGTATTTAAATTTATAATCTTGATTCTTGAATTAAACTAGCTATCAGCAAGTAAGGCTTCTTTAAAAAAAACATTAGCGCAAAATTTTAGTCGATTGAATTTGAAATGGTGTTTGACCTTAGGGAATTTGTAGAGAGACGGTTAGAAGATATTTTTTTTTTATATATATATTTCAAATAGTTCACATATTCCAGTTGGTTGGGTATATCTCAAAGAAGATGCTAGATTGGAATGGAAAAAGTTTATTCAGGTGACATAATTAACAATTTATTTAAGGTATTTTTGTTTGCATTTAAAAGACAAAAAGAATAATCTTATCTCCGGACAAAAGCATACAATTTCTTTCAGGACGCTTCCGTACGAACAATATTTAATAGCAACAATTTCAATTTAATTTAACAAATTTAATTTATCAACGATTCAATTAAAATAATCAAAAACGAACTACTTGCGAGCAAAAAAACGGAATCACTCAAGTTGGCCTTCTAAAATCAACAATCGCGGTGGATACAATATCTATATCTAATTGTTAATAGGTTCGTTTTAAATTTGGCAGGACTTTGAAACATTGATACCCAATAAATGCGCCCATAGTTGGTATTTGGTTTTAAGTGTGCAACATATCTTGACCCATTTGGCCTCCTTTATCTTAGAAAAATAAAATGGATACCACGCCTGTAGAAGTAATTCAAGTTGACACACTACTGCAACAAGGAATAAACCAATGTACTGTTGCCCGTCAGCTCGGTCTAAGCCAATCTTGCATATCAAAGATCTACGGAAGGTTCAGACAAACTCGTAGGTAAGTGTAAATGCCAGGATCTGTGTGGCACCGGATGTTATGACTGATTCATCGTGATAGTGCTTCTCCGAAATTGAGCCTTGACTAGCGTTGACGTCCAACAATAGCTTATACGGTACGAGAGTGAAAATCGTACTCGAACTTGTCGATGAGTTGCAGGTAATTTTGTTCCCGTGGCGGGACATTTTGGGGTAAGGTCTGCTGCCTTAAGTCGTCTCTTCACTTACGAGTCTTTTTCGTACCTGTCTCTACTATTGTTGGACGTCAACGCTAGCCAAACCACGATTTCGGAGAAACGCCAACACGATGAATCAGTCAAAACATCCGGTGGCACACATATCCTGGCCTTTACACAAACCTACAAGTTTGTCTAAACCTTCCGTAGATTTTTAATATACAAGACTGGCTTAGACCGAGCTGACGGGACACTGTACCTTGGTTTATTCCTTGTTGCAATAGTGTGACAACTTGACTTACTTTTACAGACGTGGTTTCCAATGTTTTCTAAGATTAGGAGGCCTTATAAGTAAAGATATGTTGAAATTCACTTTAAACAGCACAATCAACACCAAAGACCAAGTAAGGGCGCATTTATAGCGTATCAATGTTTCAAACTCTTGACTAATTTAAACAAGTATAATTCGTTATTTTTGTTTTTATGGCGGATAGCGCGACAACTTTCCATTGGATTTTTATGTTTTTACCGATAATTTGATGTTTTAAAATCAAGCTTCAAAACGAGCCCATTTGACATCTAATTATAGATATTGTATCCATCGCTATTGTTGTTTTTAGAACGCAAACTTGAGTGATTCCATATTTTTGCTCTCGAGTTTTGAATTTAGAATGTCATTTTTGACAAAAAACAGCTTGAGTCTCGAAACATTTATTCAAAAGTTGCAGAAGTTTCATTCGATTCGAAATTTATAAAAAGTGTTATTTGAAATTAGAATCGGAAACAACTTTAAACAGTTTTCACTTTCGAATCGAATTACATAGTTAGGCCCTTGGGATGTTTGTGAATTTTTTGCACGAGCTGTCACTTTTTTGAACGTGTTCAGCTATAGTTTACGAAGGAAATTGCTTTATGATGCTAGTTAAAAAAATTTAAAATTTAGAAAGCTTTGGAAAACTGTTTAAGAATTAGAAAAATGTTAAGTAGTATCTTGCTAAGCCCTTAATAATAGGCTGTTTAAAATGTTGCGCCATTGTTTTTAAGCAAGATTAATGACTCATTAATTACACATGCTTACAAAATCCAAATTTTGTACTAGCGTTTATTTTGACGAAAGCTTTAAATGCACTTTTTTCAGAATTATTTGCCCGGACAATTAATTGTGTGCGGAAAAATGACATTTGGGTTTGTTCGTGGTTTTATTTATTGTTACTTTCATTACACAATGGCTGTTGTTTGATTTTTTCCTTAAAATTTTGTTTTATTTATTGGCAAATTGTGAAACTCTCCATGAATATTTTCCCGTTGTGTTTTCGTGAATATTTCGTTGTCATTTTGGAGACCGCCGGAAAATTTCTATTCGCATCAGCAGCGTACTAGGCTTAACCAAGAAACTCGTAATGGCATGAGAAACTCTTCGTGTGACGCTATTAAAGCCTCCACTAATTCAAAACACAGGTCTTTTTCAATGCCGGGAAGAACCAAACCGTTTTTGATTAGGTGTGTTATGCATATTCAAAAACAGAATAATGAATTCAAAGGAAATTGAGAAGGGCTATCGAGCTTAAACAACAAACAAACTATTTTTTTTTTTTTTTTTCAAAAAGGAAAGTTCGTATTTGCAATATTAAATTGAGATTTATAGAGGAAAATTATTTATTTTTTTTTTTTTAAAAAAAATAAATTGATATGAACCTCAAATAAGCAAAAGAGCGTTTTTTTCATTTTGTTTGAATGTCTCGAAAACCACGAAATTAACACCGTAAAATCAGGCAAAGAACACAACGTACTAGAATCTAGAAAACATGTTAGTTACTCACAGCAACAACATCACTGTAAAAGTGTAAACCTAAGGTTTAAAAAAAAATTGGGACAAAATTTGGTAATTAAAACTGAAAAGGAAAAGTAATTTTTTGCAAATTGCGAACTAATTAATTAGTTTGCCGAACTTACTTGCGAAAAAGTATCTTCCTTTTTATGGATTTTGCTGTGGAAAACAATTTATGGTCGAATTTGATGACAATCACTTATATAAGATGGGTCAATACTTTTTCAAGAGGAAAGTAGGAGCAAGAAACACATTTTGAAAAATTTTCATACCTCTGTGATCCCCCCTGGTTACGGCCTTCGTACCTGCCATACAACTATGTATTATGAAAAAAGTAATTTATCTCAAAAACGGCTCTAAAGATTTTGATAACAAAAAAGAAAAATTATGAACTACTACTAAGCGTATGGTCAATATATTGATAAGAAAAATAATTACCAATGACGGTTATTTACGGTACCTTATGGGTGTCTTTTTTTTTTTTTTTTCAGGTATTCAAAATGGGTATCGTGGATCTGTAGAGGAAACCCACACAAGTATTTCTACGTCACGGAAATTTCTTAAAATGGTACTTCCAGACCCCGCGGCCGATTTTTATGTAAGAAACACGTTTTTTTCAAAGTCAACAAATGATCAAGAATTTAGTGTATAAAACGTGGTTTCACCGACTTTAAAAGATTTCTTTTGACTCTCTAGGGATTCTTATAATAAAATAGCTTAAGTTAATGCCCCTTAAATTTCAAAATATGCTATTTTACTCGATAAATGGCCAAAAATCGGTTGATTTTTTAGCTTTTCTCAATTTTAAAGACCTCCATGGGTTCAGAAACGAGCAAGTAAGACTCGTATCAGAGGTAATTTCGTGTGCTGAACTTAAATCTTTCATCCGTTTTTCGCCATCATCTAGTTTTTGAGATATTCTAGTCTGTAAATAACCATTTTTTCACCTATTTTTGAGATTTTGTACAAATTCGAAATGCTTTTTTTCAAAAAAATGCACCGAGATTTTTATACAATAGGTGCTCTTCAATTTTAACAATCTTGCGTATTCACATTTTCGAAAAAATAATATCTTGAAAAGGTTAATGATTTTTTTTAATTTTGTGCAAAATTGTATTTTATTAAATACTTAAAGTTGGCATACGAATTTTTTTTTTTTTTAAATGTTTAAGAATTTGTATATATGTACAAGAAATTAATTTCTAATAAAGCCGCTAACGAGTTTTGATATTTTTTTTTTCATAAATTCATATTTATCTGTTTGTTTGACAAATATGAATTTATGAAAAAAAAAAATACTTTTTTTTGAGCTCTAGCTGTTTTAGCCAGTAAAACAACACATTTATATTAAATTCTAGTAGTAATTTATACCCGCGGAGAAAAACAATCTAGATTTCGACAAGGCACTACAGACTTTACCATCGATTCTTGTAAGGCACTAGCAAGATTGAGCAAAGGCTAGATCACGAACCTTGGCTATTATGAAAAAAGAAGACAAAGCAAAGAGAGAAAACAGTGTCGTATGATGCTGAAATATCGTTTTCACACTTAAATCATGTTTAGAGGAAGTTTAAAGTTAAGAAGCATTTAAAATGTCATTATAGATTCGGCTGTAATAATCCAGAAAGCAAAAATCCCGAAAGTAAAAATCTCAAAAAAAAATCTAGAATTGAAAAAATCTCGAAAACAAAAATCTAGAAAGCATTATCTCGAACTGCAAAAATCTAGAAAAAAAAATCTAGAATGCAAAAATTTGGGAAAGTCTCCGTAAGAGAATCAGTAAAATGCACATGGACCCATCCAACTATACAAGTAGGTGACTTAATTTTAGTGTTGCTAGGGACGGTCTCTTATAACAACGTTAGTTTTCTGGTCATGTGCTGTCCAAATAAAACAGAGCTTTTAGTTGGAAGGCCACATATTGGACTTAAATAAATTGAAGTTGTTGCTAGTGAGTTAATTCAAATTGGTCAAGAAACTAAGGTAAGAAGGGAGTACTTTAAAAAAAGAAAAGCAAATCTTAAAAATACTGGATGAAAAAGTTATACAAGCTACTTTAAGAATCTTATATATAACTCCAGTTTATAGAAGTTATTATACTTAGTTATTTGTTTAATTAGATTTTTGCATTCGAGATTTTTTTTTCCGAGATTTTTGCCAATCGAATTTTTTTTCATTCTAGATAATGTCATGATCCCCATACATATATTTTGTTGTTTTATTTTAATTAACTTACATTTTTGTTGATGCTTGAAAAATTGACATAAATGGTTGCCTCAACATGTTACAGACTTTTTTAGGCAATTTAACTCTGTGAGAGAATCGCATCCCGACTCCTCAAAATGTGATAGATAACCTATTTAAGCCCATAAATTCATTACTTCAATTGATGTGATTTTTAAATATTTTATACCTCAAAATTTGGTTTGTTTTATAAGATCATACATAAAAATTATAAAAAAAAAAAAAAAAAAACCTTATTTCTCTAACCAAAATTTTGATAAATACTTTTTGACAACGCAAGGGTTGTGTGAGCATAAATATTTAAATCTTTCCTCAGGCCTTATTTTTATTCGCTTTCCATTAAATTTATATTAAAAATTAGGAATTTGATCAATTTTAAATAAATTTGTATTCGCCTGGATTTAACGATTTTAAATGACGTTTCCTGTATTAACTAATTGCTTAATTAATTTAAAATTAGTTTTAGCTAAAACGACAAAATCCACATTTTAAGGGGGATATTAAGCATTAAAAGAGAATTTACGAACTGTTTCTTTTTATTCACTCTCAATAAGCGTTGACAGTCAATTTTTTGTTTGCTTGTTTGTTGTTTTTTGTAATCATAAATTGCAATGTGGGAACCAAAAGCAAACAAAATTTAAAACACCTTCTAATGTAAAAACAATCTATAACTATTTTAATGTTTTTGATACACTGAATACGAATCAGACCTATAACGGTTGGTTTTTGAAATTTTCAAAAATAAAAGTGGAAAAAACTGATTTGCAACGATTTCAACTGATTTGAAATGATTTACGGGCTGGATTTTGATCCAGAGCGCCAAAAAATAAATTGAAAAGTATAGTTTGATTTTCCACCAGGAGGTATTTTAAAATTTGTCAGGTTTTATTGTTATTCATTTCGCACTTTCAAAAAAATAAGCAAACACAAAACTGACTATCAACGCCAATTGAGAATGAATAAACAGACGACCACCCCTATTACGATCGTCAATTATCAACCAGTTGACGATTGCTAAAACTTATCAATCAATTGAAATTTCTGTATAACTCAGTTGATAAAAGTTTTCGTCATTGCGAATTGTATCGACGGATGTGAATTGGTCACAATTTATTTGACATTGAAGGTTTTTTCTATCAAATAAGTAAATCATTGAATGTGATTTTTTTTTATTTTTATCAAAATAATTATTTGTCAAAATAAAAACAAATACACATACATATGTAATGTAAGCCCAATTGCAATTTAAAACGACGTTAGTGGAATTGTGGTTTAACGTTGCGATTTTGTGGTTAAATAACAAGAGCCCGCAGCAGTTTTTGGT
This sequence comes from Melangyna quadrimaculata, assembly GCA_949320155.1. Lineage (NCBI taxonomy): Eukaryota > Metazoa > Arthropoda > Insecta > Diptera > Syrphidae > Melangyna > Melangyna quadrimaculata. Next base: position 146,047,444 of record OX439485.1, on the reverse strand, counting down.
TGTGAGCGATAGCAAAAATTCAAAGATATGTACATATGTATGTATCTATGCATATGTATGTACATATGTATTTATTTGTATATGTAGGTTCATACAATTCATATGCAAATAAGAAAGTCTGGCATGTCGGCGTTGGGGCCTTTGTATCCAATACTGTTTTTAAAATGCAGTTCATTGAAAATGAAGTGTAGAAATTTCAAAGAATATTTAATCATTGGAATTGGAAAAAAAAATTTGGGTATTCTTCTCTAGACATTATAAAACATTTATCATTATAAAATTGTGCACAGCATTACGTTTATTTGCACAAGGATCGAACCAATTAAGTGTAGGGAATGATTCTTCAATTGTCCTTGTCAGTCAACCGTTTCACTCATTAATCTCCGCTTTTCTCTTCGTCGAATAATTTTTTTTCAATTGCCAAATATCAATAAAGTTGATAGAAATTGACACTGAAAATACCGAGTTTTTAATTCACAATGAAGAATTGATATTGCTTGATAAATAACAACTATCAATTCATGATTGACAATCGCGATAAGGGTGGATTATAAACCTTATTTGAATTGATAGTTTATCAATGGAAATAAAATAAAAATCCCAAGGATATTTTTAAAAAGCATATATGTAAATTGAAGGCATCAATTTAAAGCGAGGCAGTTAACTAAAGGCGAGTAAATGAATCAAAAAATTAATGGAGTGTTCTGAATGACACTTTTATATTAATAGCGATATAAGTTAAAACGACATAATCCAGTTTTCAATGGACTGTGAATAAATTGGCCTTTAAACATGTATTGAAAATTTCTGCTAGAAATCGATAGATACCTACATATGTATAGGTAAAATAATTAACCAAATACCAAATTAAAACAGGTCCATCTAATATTTTTCAGCGCTCGATTCAAATATTATTTTAAATCAACCTTAATATTTGTGCTCATATTCAAGAAAATACAAAAAATATATTCATTCTTCTGCAGTAGGTAGGTAATAAAATAACAATATTCCTGAAAAAAAACGACTTAAATAAAAAAATCTTATGAATATCATGCATCTCATATTCTAGATAACTAGAGTATAGAATTTACAATTGCAAATCAATCATCTCGATCCATAATAACACTCAACTCAAGCTCCATCAAATAGAACCATAACGGAGAGCATTTCCGAAATATGTATGCAAAAAATTCCGTTAAGTTTTTGTTGAAGTCGCGTCACCACATATAGATGTCTCTTCCCGTCCCCTTCCAATGCCTGGTGCGGCCGCGATAAAAGCCTTTTGCAAAAAGTTCAATGAAACTTTAAAATGTTTGCAACTGTATAGCTTGACGTGGCGGTGCAAGTTCGTTGTCCGCAGACAGTTCATTGGATATTCATCAATTTGCACCACAAACGATCACTGACAAAGTGACAATGGACAACGGAAGAGTGTTAATATTTTTTCCTATGATATGCATGGATATCTCAGGGCAGTATCCTTCCTGAGAAATCAATAAGGTCGGTGTCGGTTCTCGGTTCACTGACCAAGAGCAATGTCCGCAAAGGGCCTACGTGAGATCTTGCAAGTAGCCATAGATATAGCCAGTTCGTCCGTTGTCGTGTCGTGTCAACGCGACCAGCACAGCGTCAGAGTGCATTTGCATGCGTTCATTGACTTTTTTCCAGGGGCTAGCAGCCTCTACACACAGATGGGTTGCATTTCTCAAGCCACTCCAACCACACATGATGGGATGAACAATCAGCTATTCGGTCCACCTTGTATTGGCAATTATATTGTGACAGTTACTTTCGATCAGGAATATCATTTGGTTTGTGTTATCTAACCAAAGAAAAAGGGTTGGGGATAAGGGGATACTAGGCTTCGAGTCTGTTTTCTTGTTGATGTCCGTTATGTAAGGGATTTTACATGTTTAAATGATGGGTCTTAAAGCAATGACCTATTACGGGAGTTTGGGTGAACGGCAATGTCAATAAACAAGACCGCGGCAAACAATCAACATTTCTTTTATTCCGGTTTGTCAGTGCTGTGTTCCAAAAGTTACCGAGATCGGGATGCATTTTTTTGTTCATGTAAATTAAGCTCACTTAAAAACTTTGATCGTACTTTCATTTGCATTGGATGAATTTTGTTCAGAATTTACGTCATGAAATGTCTGGAAGCAAAGAATGACGCAAAATTTGAAAAATTATGAATTCGTCTTTTTTTTCGTTTTTAGGATTAACGACAGAAAAGGTCAACAGGATTATAATTGATCAAGGGCACGATTTACCTTGACAGGTACCGAAAGTGGCTAGAAGCCTTTTCTGATTATCTTCTTTAAAAAAAACTGCAATAAGAAGTTAAAATAGTGAAATAGCATTTTGAATACCACTTCATTCAATATTCTGCATTTTTTTAGAATCAGAATTATGACAGCGTTGCAGTTTTGTCTTATTGTAATCAACCTTGTTTTATAATAATTATTATTTGTTGTCATATCAGAACTAGATCTACAACGAAACAACTTCTTTAAGTTATTCTTTCTCATGAAACCTATAAAATGTGACATTTAAATGACACTCATAAATGCAAGTGCATCAGAGATTAATATCTAACTGAATAAATATCAAACTACAAGGCACAATCATGACTCATTTGATCAACTTTACATAAATCAATTAATCAATTATCAAATTAATTCGTTCATTTTGTGTTACCACATTATATTGTTCTGATGCAGGTTATTATTTAAATATGAGACAGAAATATAAAAAAAAAAAAAAAACAACAACAACTGTCAGACCGCCCAATCAACTGGCTGTGCCTGTCGGCTGATTTACATATGAGTGCAGTTAATAACATCGGCGCTTTGCATGTCACCTCCCTGATGCACTTTTAACTGCAAGTTATAATGTTGGGCACGAGTTGTTGTCGAACGTAGGCTTTCATTTTATTACCTGAGTGCGATTTGCATTTTAATTGAATCTACACGCACCGATTTATGTAGTTAAATAAAAAATGTTCTTATAGTTCAAATCGTATCGCGCTGGGCCGGTGATGATGATGGCGATGATGAGGAAAAACAAAAAAATAAAAGAAGTCAGCCATGGGTCTGAAGCACTGTTACCACTTTGGTAGAATTCTGAAGCATGTAGATTTCAGACATAATAATATAGGTACCTATAAGATTTCTCATGACCAAATTCAATTTGAGTTTCGGAAGTTTAACTAAAGTTTTTTTCAACAACTTTTGAATTTATAACGCCAATTTATAATCATCGTCTCATCATCTCTTTCTTAACATCTCTTTCTTAAAGATCTGATAAATATAACTCATTATAAGCTTCATAAAGTGTCCAAATTAAAAAAAAAAAAAAAAACGTCTTTTTTTCAAAATTTTATAAATTGAAAATAGTTTTTGTTCAAAAGCCTCTAGCTATGTACTGAAGCCTGTCCATGTCCTTTTAAATTCGCAGTCATAAAACCTAATATTTAACCCATTTTCAGTGTAGAGGTGATGGGAAAATAACCTTGTATAAGTTTTAACTTCCCATTGGAAGTCATTTGTAATTTGTAAATGGTCTTATCTTAAGAATCGAAAATTTTGAAATTCCTCCAAGTTTTGAGATCCCTAGAATTCCAATCCATTCTTTTTTAAGAACAAACAAATAAAACAAAGTGCTAAAAATTGTTAAAACTGTTTTTCGTCTCGAATATCTCCAAAAATAAAATGTACGACTGATGGATTGCACGAATTTGCTCTTGTAGTTAAGTTAACACCTAGAATTTTACTAGACATTGACGTATTGACGATGTAGATATGTTAAAAGTTCCGTCATGTAATTTGAAAAACAAACTAAAATAAAATTTTGATATTTTAAGATTTAAATTGTTTGTTCAAGTTCTACCTAAAAAGATGTATATTAAAAAAAAAAAAACAAAAACATAAAATTCTTTTTTTTTTAATTGCTTAAAATCATTAGCTAGTAGTTTGAGCTAAACAAAAACGATGCCAATTAATTTATTGAACTAAATTTATTGTATGGACAAACAAAATTTAAAAATAGTTGGATCGGTTTTTTAAAAACATCAATTTATTTAAGCTAACAAAAAATAAAATTTTAAACATATTTTTATGAAAAAAAAAATTGGAACGCAAATTCAAAGTATTTATATAGACCAACAGATTTAATTTCAAAAAATTTCACCAACTCGTTTTTAAAAAATCGATTTTCGAAAAAGAATTTTGATTTTTTTTATCAACGTTCTTGAACATTATGTTCAAGTTTTATAAGTGCAATATTTATTTTCAAGTTTTGGTAGGGTCTTACTGGTAATAGTTTTACACTTTGCCCTTTCACTCAAAAACACAATTTAACCCCAGATATATGTATGGACCCTTTTGATTCTTGTTTCTTTGGATAGCTGGATATACTTCAACCTCCCTCTCTCCACAACTTTGAAATCGATTATGCAAAAAACGAATACATTGATAAGGAAGGCTTCGGATATGCTGTAAGAGTCTAAAGTGTGAAATTCTACGTCGACACAAATCTTACTATTTTATGAATTATTTTACCATTGTTTTCTGACAAACAAAAACCCTTATCCACCGAGGGTATTTTGTGCCCCCAGCGCGCAAAGCAGGCGCGGATGCAGGATTTCGTTCAGGGGGGGGGGGTCAATTTTCATGTAATTTTGACTACCTTTCAAAAAAAAATCTTTTACGCAAATCGGTTAGGACAAAGTAAAGTATAGGTGGTAAGGATATACTTTAGTATTCTTCAGCTGAATTTGTGTCAAAATTGGCTCAGTAAATTTGGCGTCCACAATGACGTGGGATGGAATACGAGGAATTTTCAGCTCAACATTAAATTGATCGCCTAAATTTTTGGACACGCTGCCAGATGTTGTTGAAATTAGTATCTATGTTCTCGGTGACTAGAAAGAACGGAAATCGTGTTCTTTACCAGCATTACGCTGCTGTTAAGGTCAAGAGCTATGGTTTGTAGCAATTTGCTCTGTGTTAAAGACAACATATCACTTAAACACAATACTGGTAGGATAAATTGTGTAGTGTAGTATATAAAGTCGTTACAAAGGAAGAAGCCTTGCTAGCTTTACTTGGGTCACGCCACTGCGAAATCGTTTCCAGTATTTCCACAATTTTGACGAGGTCTGAGGAAAATTGGAGTACACTTTAATGCCAGTCTACTCACCTAGTCTCACAAAGGGATGTAAGTGCACACTCCAAGGTGCTCATGAGGACAGTTTTTCATTTTGGATGCGATTTGATGAAACAATAACCTTTTTCATGATTGCCACAGCGCCAGCGTCTCGAATGGTAGGTACTTTCGAACTTCCAGAAATTTAGTTATTTAATTTGTGACTGTAGCATGAAGTCTTCACAGCATTTATCTTCTTTCTGAATCACCGTGACAGCACCTCGAACTTCCGAAAACATAAAAGCGCATCTGTCTGTCCCTATTCACGCACACCATTCAAGAGGAAATTTGAGCATGTTCCTTCGCTGAGACAAGATAATTTGGCCAATGGCTTTGCCAGTTAATAACTCTCTAGTTGTAGCATTTCCATCCAACTTCTCTTCGGCAGTAAATATTAATTTGTCTGGTTTCTCTTCAATTTTCCTCATCGGAGTCTTATTCTGGTGGAATAGTTCCTCAAATGCACCAGCTTTTTGTTGCAAGCAGTGGCACTTACAAAATATTATTTCGGGCAACGCTGATGGGTATAGTTGTTTTCTCTTGAACGAGCAATAGATGAGATGAGAAATGCAGGTAGAGAAAAGGGTTCATTCGTTCATTCTTCATTCAGTGAAAGAAAAAAGGAAGAACCAGAACCTTTTAATGACAGCGACACACGCAGACAAAAAATGAATAAACTTACGGACAATTTAGTATGTACCTATATGTATTAGTCTAAGAGCCGACAGCAAATTTTGGGAGTGGATGTATAGCCAAAATCTGAGTATGGGTCTTGCAGATTCTTTGTTCAGCCTTGTTTTTCGAAATTTCTTATCAGGGGTATTATCACTTACATCAATTTTTTGAAAAGTAATATTGTCCTATGGTTTCAAGTAATTCTTAATCCAACGAGTAACAAGACATTGCTCGTCATAGTCCGATGTTTGGCTCTCGATGTATAGGCCAATTTATGTGGAAATTCGTTGTTATAACCTGGCAAGGAGGCAATCCTCCTATCGTCGCTCTGCCAGTGCCGCCGTGGTGGTAACACGTCTTTAAAGTTAAGTAAGGACATGGACTATTAGTGCACCAAAGTCCAAAGCTCATCCCGTCAGGATGAAGCTTACTATATCGCAAGTAAAAATAATGCAAACATCTTCCGATCAATTTAATTCTACACATGATTAATGATATAAATGAAGAATAAATAAAAAACTTACTACCGAACATTTTTTAAGACTGTTCTTCAGCGTCTTTTACGGTAGGTTGTATACCTTTTAAGAAACTGTAGAAGAAAGGTACGGATATGTAATGATTTGAGCACTACAATTATTTTACGTGGTGCTGTTCCATAATGTTCAACTTAAAAAAAAAAACTTTCAACATGATTGATATAATCAATTTATTTATCGCCAAATGGTGAAAACAATCAAAAATATTTAATCAAATAATAAAAGGTATAATAACTATTGGACAATCACCCCGATTACAGAATCCGATGAGGATGGTTTCCGACAATTTTTGTTCAGTTTTTTCTATTAGAAAATCCACCGTCCATGCAATAGTGTCGGTAACGTAGTTTGAAAACCCATCCGCATTCCATATAACTTTTGACATTTCAAATCCGCACCAAAGTCGTCGCAGATAAAATCAACTCCCCGGGAATAAAATTTTGCGGATTCTTTAATCGACTTGAATAATCATGCAATGAACAAGATTTTTTGCAAATATTTTTTAAGATACTAGCTGACCCACTTTACGTTGCTCTGTCATATTAAATATTTCTAGTGAATATTTGGATTGTTAAATAAAAAATAACGTGTTTTTTAAAGGTTTTAATGATCGATGCATTTGACGGAATGTGATCTATAATATAGAATGATTTATCGATTAAAATGGAATGAAAAAACCTATTTGAATGGAAGTGAGTTTGACGTTTATGCTGTCGGCAATGACCGTGCGCATTGTCATTCGATAAACAACGATTTTACAAACGTTTGTGGTTATTGTGTTCTATTGAAAAAAAAGCATTGCAGCACTATATTAGTGCGGAGCACTTAGGAAATATCGGTGCAATAGAGCATTTCTTTGCGTATCTCGTCGGTTTGTTTGGACACCCAGGCCGAGATCTCAACAAAATCGAATGTATGTAAGTGTAAATTGAATGTGAAATTTTAAACTGAAAGTGCGCTATTGATGTGTGTTGCAGTTCTGTTCTAGAAATTTTTTAGGCATGATGACCTTCGTTAAAAATTAACAAACACCAATCATTCATTTTCTAAATTCAATGACGCAACGCAGGATATTCATTGTTTAATGAAAAATGAAACAAAGAAAATCAATATTAATTTCGAAGAGCAATTATTGAGTGTACGATAATTTTTGCGTTCCGTCTTTAGCCAACACAAGCAAACTGGATGGTTTGCACACGCGAAAACATGCCACGTATAATTATTGTCCGTGTGAAAAACCTGGTGACAAAATCTAAGCCGCAAATAGACATCCAGTGTTGTGCCATTTAGACTATAAATGTAGACTACATGATTGTCTACATGTAGACAATTCAATGTAGACAATTCACAATTGTCGACATAAATTTGTCGATAATGTAGACAATTCGTTGAACCATTATAATTCATAATTGTTCCTACTAAAATTTATTAAATCAAAAACAAAAATCTTAAAAAAAGAACCAAGTTCTTCTATAATACAAAACCATAATTGTAACAACAAGAAAGTCATGAAAAATCTTTTCATCTAAATCTAAATGCATACCTATGTAGTCCTATGTTTATAAAGGCTTTAGGCCCAGTTTCACAATAACAGTAACAATAACAATAATTTTAGTGCGAAATATAGGACACAAAATCCCAAAATTCGCAGTGCACACTTGCCTGCATAAATTGCACTTAAGTGTCACTAACTCAGACTGCGAAAATTACCAAAAAGTAAAATTAGTAAAAAGTAAATTAACAAAAAAAGCTATGAGTGGTTTTAAAAAAAAGGATTAGTTGGAAGAAGAAAACAACTCCCGGTTTTATTTCCACCCACGTGTTTCAAACTTTTATTTTAAACCAACGCAACGGCGTAAAACCCAGATAAACTTGGTAAACCAGATAATTTTATCTCGGTAGAAATTAACTGTCAAAATTTGGATGGGAACAATATTTTGTAAAAAAGATAATTTTATCTCACGAATTTGATGCGGAAAGTGGAGAAATAAACCTGGTACGCTGGGATAAGTAATTTGTGATGTTTAATTTAATTATTTCCCACGTTCACGCAAGTATTTATAAAAAGGTGTTCATGTAAGCATCTTGCGGAAAAGTTTATTTTTCTGCAAATTGGAAAATTATCTCGTTGCATGAATACCCTTATTATAAAAATATCGTACCGGGTGTAAGACCAGATATACCTGGTAAATTAGATAATTTTATCTCGTTAGAAATGAACTGTCAACATTTGTATGGCGAAAATATTCTGCAAAACAGATAATTTTATCTCACAAATTTGTTGCGAAAAGTGCAGAAATAAACCTGATACCTGGGATAAGTCATTTGTGACGTTTAATTGGATTATTTCCCACGTTTACGCAAGTATTTTTAAGGGGGTGTTCATGTAAACATCTTGCGGAAAGTTATGTTTTTCTGGTAAGGCGGAAAATGATCTCGTTGCATGAATATCCTTATTGTTACTATTAATTATTCAACCACTTGTCTATCGGTTGTAGCAGGAATTTTTGGAATGATTTTATTTGTGACATTTAAGTTATTGTTTACATTGTTGACACATTGTCGACACATTGTCTACATAGTCTACATTTTCGACATCGGCGACCGATTGTCTACGCTGAAATGTGGACAACTAAAGTCGACACGTAGAGAAACAACACTGCAGACATCGCGTTCAAATTCAATTGCCATTTATGAGATTTGTCGTAAAACACAATATTAGACCAAATTGTTGTACTTACTAATAAATAACGGTATGCCGATAATGTATTATTTCTTTTAGTAGGTATTTTACCAACCTCTCACACTCACGTATGAAGGTAAATAAAGCTGTTTTAGCGAAAAGTTTTGGAAAAATTAATTTTCAAACTGAAAATTTTGTAGAAAAAAATTCAAATAATTTTTTTTCTTTTTAAATATTGCATATAGTTAAGTTCCATTTTTGCAAAATTCAATGCTGTTATGAGTTCTAAATCAAACACTGAAAACCGGATGAATTTAGAACTTTTGGTTTTTAAAATTAAAACAAAAAAAAAAATAAATGAACCAACTTTCTCAACAACCGGTTAATTTATTTGATCAGGTTAGTTTTTTTCTTGTTTTTATTAAAAAGTTGGTTTCTTTATTTTTTAATACATATTTTGAAAAGTCCTAGAACCGTCCGTTTATTAGCGTTTTACTTAAAAGTTAAAATTGATAAGACCATTAAATTTTGAATATAAAAATAGAACTTAACTACGCAAAATTTTGAAGAAAAGAAAACTGTTTTAAATTAAGAAAAAAAAAATGCTTCAGAATTTTGAGTTTGAAAATTAATTTATCAAACACTTTTAACTTAAACACAAGAAAGGATTTCTGGCTTAACAAAAAGCTATATAACATGGGATTTTATGCGAAACCGTTTTTTTTTTTTTAATATTTCGCTGGCTCAATACTTTAATGTTCTATGTCATATAAAATTCAAAAATAGGTTTTTTTATATCGAAATGTTCGTCTTTTTGTCGACTTTAAAAAAATGTATCTTCCATATTTTTTCTTCAACAAATGGCCGATTTATAGCCCCAACAAACATAAACTATCCTAAGATTCTTAGTTATGCTCAGTACTTAAAACGTTCATTTACACCATAAAATAATATCAATAAATAAATTATCATACAGTATTGGCAAATGGGAAAAACTTTATTGAGATACTTTAATCTAGAATTTTGTAGTTTATATATAATTTTTGACCATAAATAATAGTTTGTTACGGTCTAACAATCGCAGGAACCAGTTTTTGTAATTTTACTGCATATTTTATTCCATTTTTCTCCAATTATCCATTGCATTTCATATATCTCCCTCAGTGCTTTAATGTTCTATGTCTAACATTGAACAAAAAACTCAAAAAAGTTAGAAAAATGTTCTATGTTAAAATTGAAAAGTGTTAATTAAATCGATATTGAATACAGAAAAAAGAAAGTTGGTCCTTTATTTAATGAAGTATCTTAATCGTTTTAATATTTTAGTATTTTTTTAGTAAATCATGATATTCTGATACAAAATCAGCATAGAACATAAAAGTATTGAGCCAGCGATTTGTCTTCTGTTTTAAGTCATTTCTTTTTTTTAATTGCCCCTCCTGTTCTCCCACACCAACCTAACCTTACGCTCTAGCTTTTTATCACTCCTTAAACGAATCAGCCGGTATATTGGAATTAATTATAAAAAAGCGGTATTGCGCTCTCCGAAACTTGTTCGATCTAGCTAAAATTTTGAAGATTTTTTTCAAGTTAAGCTTTGAAACTCCCGAGAATTAAAAAAAAAGTATGTTTTCGAATATCTCTAAGCGGTTATGTATGGAGTATTATAAATACATGACCTAAAGTAATTTTTACAATACATAAATAAATAAAGTAAACAACTCGCAACCATTCCTGTGTGCGCCTTTCGACAGGCATGGAAGGGACCTACAATTTTATGCCGAATCCGAACGGCTAGACGAGAAGCACTTATTCGTGACAAGTGATACTCTTGGAGGATTTGTCAATTCCTCGCAAAAGGCAGTAGCCCTGAAAAAAAACTTTTTAAGTTTTTTAGGTGGACGAGGCTGGGAAGCGATCCCAGACCTCCAGCGTGACAGTCGAACGCACTAACCATTACGCTACGGGCTACTACAATACGTATCATTAATAATTATCGGAAATCATTACCTCCTTAAAAAAATGTTTGCCTGTTCCAGGTCAGTTTTTCAGACCAATTTTTTAAGTAGATCAATTCCAGGCAATTTTAGAATAAACCCAGAATAAAAATCAAAGTGGCATCCATGACTTCAATTTGGATGGGTTGTATTTTGTATATTGGTGGGGTCGTATAGTCGTATCGGAACTTCACGAGTATTGTGGGGGTGCACACGCAATTTGTTTCTTTCCATACCAATGCGACAACTCAGAAACGTCGCTCGAAGCATTGTAGACTTAGTATAGCCATCAGGTCGGGCAATATTGTGTTTAGGCTTGTAGGTAGAACATCATTCATTACTCATTGCTTGAAGCTTGGTAATATATAATTGGCGTGTTGTGTGTTTTGATGTTTCAATCACGCGCGTTATTTTTCAAAATTATGCATATTCCACCTTATTTTCTGTCTTTGATATGGGTTTGGTTTGATGGTTATAATGGAAAATGAATTAGGTCTTCTTAAGGAAAAAAATAAATAAATAAATCGGGTGGCACAACGGCTCATGAAGAACCAGGGCCTAGTGACTAACAACTCGCAACCATTCCTGTGTGCGCCTGTCGACAGGAATGGAAGGGACCTACAATTTTATGCCGAATCCGAACGGCTAGACGAGAAGCACTTATTCGTGACAAGTGATACTCTTGGAGGATTTGTCAGTTCCTCGCAAGAGGCACTAGCCCTGAAAAATACTTTTTAGTTTTTAGGTGGACGAGGCTGGGAAGCCTAAAGGAAGAAAGAAAATGTAGTTAAATATTTTGATTCAAGAAAAAGAATTCTTTGAGAAGGTGTTGCAAGTGTTTTACTTAGGTATTCTTTACTTTAAAAACTCTTTAATCAATAGTGTACCTGTCTTTAAAAAAAAAGAAACAAACATTTTACACAAATGAAATAAGCATTGATCGTTGTAAAAAAAACAATTGCTGAATCATATGCCTATCACATCGCGCTAAATTCTTCACTTGCAACAAAGTATCTTACATCATATATGAACTCCTTTAACAAACCTTTACCCCATGACCCAAAGCCATCGACATCACACAAAACCAGCAAAACCCTTTCTGTAACTTAATTAAAACAAATAATGTGTTCTTTTTAATTTCCAGGCCTCTGGGCAATCAATTGTTACACATCAGACTTCAGCCACCTTACGTTCATTGTGCCATATGTGCATTTTAGCGCATGCAAAGCACCTCTTTGACTCTTACAATCGCAAGTCGCAACACTGTGTGCAGCTGAATATATTCTCCCGACTTGAACTTCAACAAATTAATTTAAATCCATCCGCAACTTTAGGTACATTTCGAGTTGCAAATTCACGAAAGCGTAGCAGAAAGAACAAACACAAAATTAATTGCATCAATTGTATAAAAGAAAATACTTTTTTACTCCTTACAAAAATTTTATAAAGAGAAAAAAAAAACTAAATGAAAATAAATTTTTTGGTCAACTAACTGTTCTTTAAACACTAAAAAAATAGGTATATTCTTTGTTTTGGGTTTTGGCTAATTTTAGTTATTTATGCATCAATCAAATTGGGTAGAGGGTGTTACTAGTTTAACCCATCTTCGAATTGCGTTGGAAGAAGCTTGGAACTACAACTTATATACATATGTACCTATGTGACAACTGACAATCAATTTAAAAGAAGCAAACACCTATTGTTTTTAAGACTAATCGCGCACATGCAACTCCTGATTCAACTTAATAGTTGGCCGATGACATACTTCAATTTTATTCTTCTCGAAAAAGGCTGCAACGATTTTCAACATTGTTTTTCAAAGTCGAAAATTTGAAAAAAAAAAAAAAAAAAAAAAAAACACTATTTTTGTTGTCGAATTTAAATGCTCTTATCAAATCCAATCGAATTAGAAAGGGGACTCTAGTCTATCATGTCTATCTGTCAGTCATTTCCTCGACATGCAGCTTAAACCACTGAAGCAATTTTCTTTAAACTTTGGATTTAGGGTTCTTATAGCTGATTGCCTAGAGGGGAAATTGAGCTAAAAAAAATAACGGTACCTGGAAAGGCCGTAGCCAGACAAATATTTCGGGGGGATATGATTTTCAAAAAAATGTTTGTATTTAAATTTATAATCTTGATTCTTGAATTAAACTAGCTATCAGCAAGTAAGGCTTCTTTAAAAAAAACATTAGCGCAAAATTTTAGTCGATTGAATTTGAAATGGTGTTTGACCTTAGGGAATTTGTAGAGAGACGGTTAGAAGATATTTTTTTTTTATATATATATTTCAAATAGTTCACATATTCCAGTTGGTTGGGTATATCTCAAAGAAGATGCTAGATTGGAATGGAAAAAGTTTATTCAGGTGACATAATTAACAATTTATTTAAGGTATTTTTGTTTGCATTTAAAAGACAAAAAGAATAATCTTATCTCCGGACAAAAGCATACAATTTCTTTCAGGACGCTTCCGTACGAACAATATTTAATAGCAACAATTTCAATTTAATTTAACAAATTTAATTTATCAACGATTCAATTAAAATAATCAAAAACGAACTACTTGCGAGCAAAAAAACGGAATCACTCAAGTTGGCCTTCTAAAATCAACAATCGCGGTGGATACAATATCTATATCTAATTGTTAATAGGTTCGTTTTAAATTTGGCAGGACTTTGAAACATTGATACCCAATAAATGCGCCCATAGTTGGTATTTGGTTTTAAGTGTGCAACATATCTTGACCCATTTGGCCTCCTTTATCTTAGAAAAATAAAATGGATACCACGCCTGTAGAAGTAATTCAAGTTGACACACTACTGCAACAAGGAATAAACCAATGTACTGTTGCCCGTCAGCTCGGTCTAAGCCAATCTTGCATATCAAAGATCTACGGAAGGTTCAGACAAACTCGTAGGTAAGTGTAAATGCCAGGATCTGTGTGGCACCGGATGTTATGACTGATTCATCGTGATAGTGCTTCTCCGAAATTGAGCCTTGACTAGCGTTGACGTCCAACAATAGCTTATACGGTACGAGAGTGAAAATCGTACTCGAACTTGTCGATGAGTTGCAGGTAATTTTGTTCCCGTGGCGGGACATTTTGGGGTAAGGTCTGCTGCCTTAAGTCGTCTCTTCACTTACGAGTCTTTTTCGTACCTGTCTCTACTATTGTTGGACGTCAACGCTAGCCAAACCACGATTTCGGAGAAACGCCAACACGATGAATCAGTCAAAACATCCGGTGGCACACATATCCTGGCCTTTACACAAACCTACAAGTTTGTCTAAACCTTCCGTAGATTTTTAATATACAAGACTGGCTTAGACCGAGCTGACGGGACACTGTACCTTGGTTTATTCCTTGTTGCAATAGTGTGACAACTTGACTTACTTTTACAGACGTGGTTTCCAATGTTTTCTAAGATTAGGAGGCCTTATAAGTAAAGATATGTTGAAATTCACTTTAAACAGCACAATCAACACCAAAGACCAAGTAAGGGCGCATTTATAGCGTATCAATGTTTCAAACTCTTGACTAATTTAAACAAGTATAATTCGTTATTTTTGTTTTTATGGCGGATAGCGCGACAACTTTCCATTGGATTTTTATGTTTTTACCGATAATTTGATGTTTTAAAATCAAGCTTCAAAACGAGCCCATTTGACATCTAATTATAGATATTGTATCCATCGCTATTGTTGTTTTTAGAACGCAAACTTGAGTGATTCCATATTTTTGCTCTCGAGTTTTGAATTTAGAATGTCATTTTTGACAAAAAACAGCTTGAGTCTCGAAACATTTATTCAAAAGTTGCAGAAGTTTCATTCGATTCGAAATTTATAAAAAGTGTTATTTGAAATTAGAATCGGAAACAACTTTAAACAGTTTTCACTTTCGAATCGAATTACATAGTTAGGCCCTTGGGATGTTTGTGAATTTTTTGCACGAGCTGTCACTTTTTTGAACGTGTTCAGCTATAGTTTACGAAGGAAATTGCTTTATGATGCTAGTTAAAAAAATTTAAAATTTAGAAAGCTTTGGAAAACTGTTTAAGAATTAGAAAAATGTTAAGTAGTATCTTGCTAAGCCCTTAATAATAGGCTGTTTAAAATGTTGCGCCATTGTTTTTAAGCAAGATTAATGACTCATTAATTACACATGCTTACAAAATCCAAATTTTGTACTAGCGTTTATTTTGACGAAAGCTTTAAATGCACTTTTTTCAGAATTATTTGCCCGGACAATTAATTGTGTGCGGAAAAATGACATTTGGGTTTGTTCGTGGTTTTATTTATTGTTACTTTCATTACACAATGGCTGTTGTTTGATTTTTTCCTTAAAATTTTGTTTTATTTATTGGCAAATTGTGAAACTCTCCATGAATATTTTCCCGTTGTGTTTTCGTGAATATTTCGTTGTCATTTTGGAGACCGCCGGAAAATTTCTATTCGCATCAGCAGCGTACTAGGCTTAACCAAGAAACTCGTAATGGCATGAGAAACTCTTCGTGTGACGCTATTAAAGCCTCCACTAATTCAAAACACAGGTCTTTTTCAATGCCGGGAAGAACCAAACCGTTTTTGATTAGGTGTGTTATGCATATTCAAAAACAGAATAATGAATTCAAAGGAAATTGAGAAGGGCTATCGAGCTTAAACAACAAACAAACTATTTTTTTTTTTTTTTTTCAAAAAGGAAAGTTCGTATTTGCAATATTAAATTGAGATTTATAGAGGAAAATTATTTATTTTTTTTTTTTTAAAAAAAATAAATTGATATGAACCTCAAATAAGCAAAAGAGCGTTTTTTTCATTTTGTTTGAATGTCTCGAAAACCACGAAATTAACACCGTAAAATCAGGCAAAGAACACAACGTACTAGAATCTAGAAAACATGTTAGTTACTCACAGCAACAACATCACTGTAAAAGTGTAAACCTAAGGTTTAAAAAAAAATTGGGACAAAATTTGGTAATTAAAACTGAAAAGGAAAAGTAATTTTTTGCAAATTGCGAACTAATTAATTAGTTTGCCGAACTTACTTGCGAAAAAGTATCTTCCTTTTTATGGATTTTGCTGTGGAAAACAATTTATGGTCGAATTTGATGACAATCACTTATATAAGATGGGTCAATACTTTTTCAAGAGGAAAGTAGGAGCAAGAAACACATTTTGAAAAATTTTCATACCTCTGTGATCCCCCCTGGTTACGGCCTTCGTACCTGCCATACAACTATGTATTATGAAAAAAGTAATTTATCTCAAAAACGGCTCTAAAGATTTTGATAACAAAAAAGAAAAATTATGAACTACTACTAAGCGTATGGTCAATATATTGATAAGAAAAATAATTACCAATGACGGTTATTTACGGTACCTTATGGGTGTCTTTTTTTTTTTTTTTTCAGGTATTCAAAATGGGTATCGTGGATCTGTAGAGGAAACCCACACAAGTATTTCTACGTCACGGAAATTTCTTAAAATGGTACTTCCAGACCCCGCGGCCGATTTTTATGTAAGAAACACGTTTTTTTCAAAGTCAACAAATGATCAAGAATTTAGTGTATAAAACGTGGTTTCACCGACTTTAAAAGATTTCTTTTGACTCTCTAGGGATTCTTATAATAAAATAGCTTAAGTTAATGCCCCTTAAATTTCAAAATATGCTATTTTACTCGATAAATGGCCAAAAATCGGTTGATTTTTTAGCTTTTCTCAATTTTAAAGACCTCCATGGGTTCAGAAACGAGCAAGTAAGACTCGTATCAGAGGTAATTTCGTGTGCTGAACTTAAATCTTTCATCCGTTTTTCGCCATCATCTAGTTTTTGAGATATTCTAGTCTGTAAATAACCATTTTTTCACCTATTTTTGAGATTTTGTACAAATTCGAAATGCTTTTTTTCAAAAAAATGCACCGAGATTTTTATACAATAGGTGCTCTTCAATTTTAACAATCTTGCGTATTCACATTTTCGAAAAAATAATATCTTGAAAAGGTTAATGATTTTTTTTAATTTTGTGCAAAATTGTATTTTATTAAATACTTAAAGTTGGCATACGAATTTTTTTTTTTTTTAAATGTTTAAGAATTTGTATATATGTACAAGAAATTAATTTCTAATAAAGCCGCTAACGAGTTTTGATATTTTTTTTTTCATAAATTCATATTTATCTGTTTGTTTGACAAATATGAATTTATGAAAAAAAAAAATACTTTTTTTTGAGCTCTAGCTGTTTTAGCCAGTAAAACAACACATTTATATTAAATTCTAGTAGTAATTTATACCCGCGGAGAAAAACAATCTAGATTTCGACAAGGCACTACAGACTTTACCATCGATTCTTGTAAGGCACTAGCAAGATTGAGCAAAGGCTAGATCACGAACCTTGGCTATTATGAAAAAAGAAGACAAAGCAAAGAGAGAAAACAGTGTCGTATGATGCTGAAATTGCATACAATGCTTATAAAATTTGTGTTTTGGGTGTACAAGAGACATTCCTAATGGGGTACAGATACATGTCCAACAAGTTTTTACTAGTGAGGGCCTCACGAGTGTTTGAAAAGTTTGCCTCGTCTAAATTTTTGGTACTGAAATCCAGCAAGAACTTTCCAAGTATCTGACAAGTTTCCTTGTCTAGAGTTTCCCTACTGAAAACTTACTATGGCCTTCCACAAACAAGACAGAGGATTGGCATTTCTCCAGCCGATTATTTTAACTTTTTTTCAAAGTTTTTTCAATGATTATACCTAATGTTATGGAACCAATAGAAATGTACCAATTTCAAGCTACGTTAAAGTTTTAAGAGCAAGTTTTTGTGATCCAGTCGTGTCCATTTTTTGTTTCAAGACATTCGGCTCCAATTTCTCATTGGTTCGGGAGAGGTTGTCCATTTAAAAATAACTTCGAAATCTGAACACATCTAATCTGTCAAATAAACGGACAGCTGATGCAATTACTACAGCATTTAACTAAATGAATAAAAAAAAGGTCGTTCATGCAAACTTTTGTGTAAACTTAGCATTTTACACAATTGTAAGCTTTCGACTTTGCATATGAATACCAACTGAATTTATTACCAACAAATTTTATAAATATTAAAAACATTACATAAAAACCTAGAATAAAATTACAATTTTAGGCAAAATATAAAAATTACAAGTACCTGTAGGGAAAGTAGTGAACTGTTGGTTTTACAATTATACTCAATAAAATATTTTATGTCCAATAACTGTTACCATTTTAACCACTGAATGTTTTTTCTGGCTTCAGCAACCACACAGCAGATACAAAATGTTATTAGATAAATCGAAGCGTTTAAATATAATTCGTGTACTCAAATAACCAAATCCACAATAGTATTGTTTCCCAGAACTAAAAAAAGCATACACACAATTATTAACATCTACAGGTACAAAATTTCGAACGCTGTTCTTTAGAAGTCCATTGATTAGAAGAAATATCATAACAATGTACACAGCTGTAACCAAAATCACAAATGTATAAAATACCATTATGAGCAGCTAATTTGTGTCGCATTTCTAGTTTAAATGGCAGTTGTAAGTCCCTCCATTTGCGTGTTGAAAAATTGAAAATCTCCATTGAAGGAATACAATTTCCCTTGTCTTTCTCCAAACTACCAAAAACAAACAAATATCCGTTTAAATTTACAAATTGACTACCGTATTTGGCGATTTGCAATGGGGGCATATCAGTTAATTCCAAGGCTTTTGGGTCTAAGCAATTAACGCAATTTGTTGTTATTACATTCGTATCATTCACTTCCACTAGAAATAGTTTTTCATCAATAAAAGTGCCAGAAGAATACCGTGTCATTTTCAAGAGCGGTTTTGCCTTTTTCCTGATTGGCCAAGTCGGCAATGTTTCATTATAACACAGAATTTCAGCTTCGTTGTGGTCATTTACATAAATCGCTTCAAGTTGACTTTGCTCCACTTTTTCATAATTAAAAGTAAAATTTTGTTCTTCAATTGTTCTTGATTCAGGCCACAAATGGTATTGAAGCCAATCACATACCAATTCACAGTTATCAACAGATGTGCGATTTTTAATGATAAATCTGGGCGCGAGAAATTGATAGCGAACCATTGATAGCAATTCCGGTAAGAGATGTTGCCGATCTACTTCTTCATATTGAATCCAAGTCGTCAAACTCAGAAACACTTGCTCCTCCAAGTCTTCACGACGAGCATTGTCGTTAAACAATAAATCCTTTAATTCATCAACGTTCAGAAGCAGAAACTCCGGCTCCTTGGTTACATCTCCCATATGATTGTAAATAAAGTTCAAAGATTTCTCTCGAAGTCCATCAGATAAGCATAGTTCCTTGGCCAAATGTAACCAATGCAAGCAGTTGCTATTGTTCAGAATTTTTTCAAGAAAATCACAGCACCCATCGATTAATAATTTCATTTTTAAAAACACTGCACTTCGCAAAATGATTTCAATATTTTCGAGGTTTAGCTCAATCCAACCCGAATACATGTAATCGACAATCAATTGGAGCGTAGGAGCTTCGATTTCCTTCAATTCCACTTGATTGGTGTTTGAAATTGTCGGCTTGCCATGAAACATTTCCCAAAAATACTCACTCAATGCAGAGAGGACAATTTTATGAGATGGAATACTGATGCAATTGTTGCCAGCAATGAGAATTGTGTCGAAGAAGTCCTTTTCTTGATAGAATAAATGCAATTTGTCCGAGATATTTGTGGAATGTTGATCGCATTTGAATATAAAATTTTCATTTGGAGATGAACATAGAGAAGAACTAGAACTCGACATTTTAAAACTAAAAAAAAAAGAATTTACTTAATTGATTATCCAATTAAAGCTCTAAATAAGAAGCTTACCGTTTTGTTAAATTTATTTCTTGTTAATATGTAGATATGAACATATGTTGGATCGTAGCGAAAGAAAATAAATCAGGTGTCTTTAATTTGTACCAAACAACGACCACAACGTTCTAAATTCAATTAAACTAAACCCCTGAATAAGTTTATTTATATCTATGACAACATGTGTCACAAAATCATGGAAATTATGTTAAAGAATTGTTTGAATCAAACAGGTAGAAAAAGAAATTAGCTAAACCTACATCCTGAAGATCAGGAAAAGAGAAAGTAATCTTCAGGTACATAGAACATAGATTGTGTGGGTTAATAAGCTTTTGATTATTACAGAAAACCATAAAACAAATTCAGAAAGGTAATTAGGAGAAGATCATATTGAAAAATGATAACTACTAACTAACATTTACATAGAACTTGTCACACGATAATTTGTCTGCAAAAAACGTGTTTACCTGTATAATTCGGATGAGTGCAGCTTAAAAACGTGCGGCGTGTGAACTAGGCCTTATATCACTTGCGATATCATTTTTGTTCAGTTCTGCGCATGTTGGTAAAATCAATATTAAACAAATTGATTTTCAAATAATAACCACAAATTTGTTTTTGTTTACTATGAAGGTACCTAAACATTACACAAGGGGCAGCCGTCTTGAAATATGACAAGCTGCGCCTGATAATACCTTAAACTTCGTTTTTATAAGAGCCGAAATGAGGTAATTTCGGAGTTTAGCAAAAAAGTGTTTTCATTATCAAATTTGCTAATTTCGTTTGATATCTCATTTCATTTTAAATTTGGAATGGCAGTTAAACGTTTGTTTTTGTTATTTTCTCTTTGTGTTTTGACATTTTCATGCTGCAAGAGCTTTTTAAAGATTTTGAAATCGACTGATGATGAATGGATTTACCTCATTTCGTGCAGATTTGGTTAAAATTAGCTCATTTGAGAACGAGAATTTGTATGGGAAATGAGGTAATTTCGAATCTGATTTGGAAATTTGCAACGAAATTACCTCATTTGAACCAAGCAAAAATTTCAGTGGGTGCCATAAATATTATACCAGAGGGGCATATTTCATAAACATTGACAATTGCGACATATGACAGGTGACAATTTGTTTATTTAAAACTTTACAATTGTCAAAATCTGTTCCATAAACAATTTGACAATTTTGTAGAATTGTCGGAAAATACTCGACAATAATTGTAATCTTTTCGTTTCATAAAGAAATTGTCATGACAATGAATTGTCAAGTATTTTTCCACAATTGTCACTATTGTCAGGAATTTTCAGACAAATTTGAACTGACAATTCTTTTATGAAATGAAAAACAAAATACAATTTATATATTTGTCAGTATTTTTGACAATTGCGACAGGAAACTCATAAAACGACATAAAATGATAAATGATATATTTTCAAGTAATGACGATTCTCAGTTGGGTCTCCGTGTAATACCTCACCGGCGCCATTGGAATTTTAAACAGACAAAGTCGTTGTATTTTTCTGTCAAATTTGTCACCTGTCAATATTTTATGAAAAACAGATTTGTCAGATAAGAGATAAGTGTGACAAATTTGTAGAATTTTCAACTGTCAATTTTTATGAAATAGGGCCCAGGTTATATATAATATAATAATAATCTTTGGCTTGAAGGACCAAAACAAATGGTTTCATTTTGAAAAGCCCGCTATTTGGGCAGCTGTCACCTTTGAAGCTGTAATCTTTTGATATTAATTAATACAATTTCAATTCAATTGAAAAACGCACCCACATTTGGGGATTTTTTCATAATTAAAAATGGAAAAATTACAATCGTACAAAAAATGTTGTCATCGGTTTGGGCGAGCCTCGAAAGTATCTTACCGGTGCGCTTCGCGGGTTCAAGGATTTGAACTCCTTTTCTGGGTCTGTCTCGGACACGATACTCCGTTGCTCTGCTTAGGGTATATGCTCAGTCGCCTGGCAGGCGCCTATGTTGTCAGCCGGTCTGCTATCAAAGTTTTTGTTATAAAAGTATTTTTGTCTAACAATAAATGTTTGGGGCCATTTTTCATAATCAAATTTCAACCCAAAATTAAAAATGAAAAAAGGCCACAAAAACCATGAAAAATGGCCCAAATTTACAAATTTAAAACTCTTTTTTGTTTTTGTTGTTTCCCATATACATTTTTGGGAACAATTTTTATTTTATGTTTTGGGACCATATTTCATTGGGGCCAGATAGGTAGGTAGAAATTAGGGCCACGGGCAGCTTAGCCTATAGCCGAAATTAGCACTGAAGTGCGCCGTTTGGATACCACAACTCGTCAGAACCTGTAAATGGAATTGAAAGGGAGATCGTGGGCATATCCTCAGGATATCGTTCATTGCTATTTGAGTTTAGAATAGGATTGAAAGAATTTTGTTGCTTGTGGAATGACTGAGTAGCTTTTAGCACAATCACCAGAAAGCGGATCACTCACTCAACCAGACCAGAACCCGCCGCGCCCCCCCACCATCCACAGTTTGTACAACTAGGCAGTTTGTTGGCTGGCACTGGAGTGTGCCCTGATCTGATCGAATGACCAACCGGCCGCTATGCACCACGAACCCCCACCAAAACCCCAGTCCGCTATCTTGCGATCATAGGGAATCGACGGAAGGTGTGATGCAGAAGTAGCCGAAATTTGTCCCATAGCCATTTCGTCGCGTTGAGGAAAGAAATCAAGTCTTTGATCTTCATTTCCGAAAGTGCATTAATGTCGTCAAAAAATGCCCTTCCGAATGATTGTGTTCTAGCTTTGGCCAAGGGTTTGCAGAGAAATTGAATTACTGTTACCTTTTCCTGCTGGTCCCCTCCCCACAGCTCCGACAATGAGAATTGTGTGGTATGGCAAGCTTGGCTGCATGCTCTCCTATTGGCCAGTGTCCGCTACAGGTTGCAACGACCCTGATGGCTATGTCTTGCCTGGGTCTGCGTATTAGATCAATTGTTCAGGTTTTATTATAGGTAGGCCAGATCTTTCTAGATATAATACAGTTTGATAAACTATTCCACCTGCGGTTTGATTCAGTAAGAAAAAATGAGAGAATATTGCCCTTCATAACTCCAAGCGGAATGTTGACTTTTTCCGCAAGTGAGCCATGAAGGGCTGATCCTTGCCTGGCCAGCTCGTCAGCCCGTTCATTGCCCTTAATGCACTGTGACCCAGAACCCAGATAAGAGTGACACCGAGGTCAGTGTTCTCGTAAGCTCATCCCGGCATTGCTGGACCAATTTGGACCATTGGGGCAAAATTTCATGTAGCGTACAAAAATTGTGACAATTTTGTAGTCGCAGTTGGCAAAACTAGAGCCCTTTTGGGTCATCGTGAATCACCTTCTCGGCTGGCAATAGTGAAACTGGTGGACAATTTTGAGCTGTTGGGACAAGTTAGTGATGTGAAGAATCGAAACCGTGTGCGTCGCTCTAGAGAACTGAGATCTGAGAATATAGGTGCTTAAGGCCGTAGTGTTGACGAAAACCCAGGTATGTCGATTCTTTGGAATTAGGCATTCCACAAACGACATTACACTGTCAGCATACTTTAAAGCGCTTATAAAAATGCTGATGATCCAAATGCATTTGATAAACAAATAACACATCTCGACCTGTGACGTCAGTGGTCTAAAGCGGTGGAGTGCGTAGTGCACACGACTGCTAAGACTGAGCAAATCTGATATGCGTGGGTTCGAATCCTATGGTGTGCATAAAAAGTTTTTCAAATAAAATTGGATTAAAGCTCAGCACCACAAAAAGGAGACTGTGAGTGCAAAAGTGGCAAAGCACGAAATAGCTATATCTCCAGCCAAACAATTGGTGGTAGCGCCTTTAAGTTGTTGTTGTTGTTGTTGTTGTTCAAAAATTCAATGAAATTGACGGAAGAAAGAATTGTCAAGCCTAATAAGCTGACATTCTAGTACGAATAGTACAATAATAACAATAATGACATTACACTGTGTTTTTTAAAAAGACTTCGTTCTTAAGGCCTTTAAAGTTCAGTTAACACAAGAACTCAAGCCGGTCGTTCATCAGCAAAGTCGTATCGTCGCTGATTGGGAAATCATCATATTCAGTGATTAGGCCCATCTTCACCTCGGAGGCTTCGTTAATAAACAGAATTGTCGTATTTGGGGCTCGGAAAATACAAGCAAGATTGTTGAAAAGCCTCCACATTCTCAAAGTGTCACTTTTTGGTGCGGTTTTTGTGCTGGCGATCGATGTGATTGGATCTTACTTATTCCAAAATGAGGTTGGGGCAACTGTGACGGTGAACAGATTGCGCTACTGAGCTATGATAACTGATTTGTATGTACGGAATTGGAAAATATTGATGTGGACGACAATTTTAATTTTCAACAAGATGGCGCTACGTGCCACACAAACAACTAAACAATCGCAATTTCGCACAAAAGTCAACCATGGTATTTCTCGAAGACGTGAGCACAATTGGCCACCGAGAACTTGTGATTTAACACATTTAGAATTTTTTCTTTGGGGACACGTGAAAGATAAGGTCTATGCCAGAGCTTCACTATCGATTCAAGACTTTAAAGATGGAATTCGTGAAGTTATCGAGGACGTACAGCACCAATTGTGCAAATTGGTCATGGAACATTTTATGAAAAGGATATGGTGCTGCAACCGTAGCCGTGGCGGCCATTTGGCTTAATATCGTTTTCCATTGTTAATGGCATACCTTCTCTTTTTACCTGGATTCATTTTAACCAACAAACATATTTGAGCCAAGGTGTATAAAGTTGTTGACATTATAATATTTTTGTTTTAGTGAGATGAAGAGATCGGTGATGAATGTGTTTGAAGATTTCATCGATTTTTGATGTTTTTAAATTGAGTTCCAATTTATCAATATGCGACTGCGAGGAGTAACCCTTAAATCCTACCATTTATTTTAAAAGGGGACACCTTGTGAAAATTCGTTTTTGCTTCCACCTTAAGTTTGCTTACTGGCTGAAAAGTTTGCCCCCCAAATGGACAATCTACAAGTACCGATCTACAAAAGTCTAGGAAAATTGACATCATCCAACAAACAAGTCTTTGTCGATGACGTCCCATAGTCCTAGCATAGACTTAGGCCAGAATCGAAGAAGAAGTCGTCGTTGTTTGTTCGGTTGTCCTCGCGTTCCATGCAACCATCCGTCGTCGTCGGTTGCTCCGTCGCACTAAAAGCTGAGGCCTTGTAAATCTTCAACCAAGAGGAAGCAGAAGAAGTCGAGGAGAAAATCACAGATCGTGATTTATTCTTCGGGTTCAATTGACGACTTGGTGAGTTGAGTTGTGTTTTGCTAAATTGTATCGGTTTTGGATTTTTTTTTATGTGTGAAGTTCCTCAAGGAGAATTTTGTGTTTTATTTCGGTGTTTTTTTTTTGTGGTGTTCGTTGTAACTCTTGGATTCCGTGCAATGTTGGGTTGTTGTGTTCGATGGTGTTACTTACTGCTATCAGCCACGTAGGTGCATAAGAGCTACATCATGCCCGACTGCCGAAGAACTCTTCTTCTTTGGCTGTTCTGCTTTTTTTTCCTCTGGGGATTGAGACAATTCTTTCGGGTGTTTGTATCATTACAGGTCCCTCGCTTTCCCTTCTCTGGCGTAGCTCTTGTAGTCTCAGAAAAAAGAAACCTGTGGATGAAGTGTTTTGCATGGAGATTTGCTCCTTCTTCCTGATTATTTTTTCTTTCTGTTAATCCGTCCTGCTGTTAGTTGCCCCAGCACGGGAGACTTTAGTAATTGAATTAAATCAATTCGAAGGTATACGATGTGAGTGGAAACAACTTGTAGCTGAAATTAGATTACTCCTGTGATACAGGTGCAATACCTCTTGTTTCTGTCCAAGTTTGTTGTTCCGTATATGGCCAGGCCAGGCCAAGCCAGAACTGGGGGATGCATCCCAATATACTTTATACAGAGACTTAGAGTGGCTTATGGTTTATCTGGCTTGCATTGGGAAATGTTCGCGCATGTAGCAAATAAAGAGGCCCACGCAAGATCGGTGGTGGTGCTGCGGTCGGGTCGGTTAATGCTGAACGCTGATGTTCGTCTGTCCGTACAGGCTGTGGCTCTGATGGAAGACACAATTTCTTGGTGTTGTTTGGAAAGGTTTTTTTGTTCTTTTTAATTCTACGTGTTGCTTTTTATGGGCTTTTTTGCTTATTTTCTTTCATTGATTCCTGATGAAAAAATAAAACAAAATTGAAGTCGCGATTTATTTGTTTCGATTTTGTGCTAAAATTTGCCGGAGAAGTTCTTTTTTGTTTTCTTTTTTGTTGTTGTTGTTGTTGTTGTTTTGGGTTCGCTCTCTTTGAGTGGTCGCTGCTGTTGCTTCTGCGCGCACTGGTGTGTCTGACAAAACAGTGTAATCGTGCCATTGGAGTTTGTTGAACTTTTCTGGGGCTGAAGCTAAAGAAGTGGAATGTACTTAATTTGCTTAACTCATTGCGACGATAGCAACTAGCATGCATGATATTTTAAAGGAAGACACCTACAACTACTGATGTAGAACCTGAGGTAGCTTGTAGCTATGTTCTAGGTGTATACAAAATATAGCATTCGATTGGAATAGCTTCTTTATGTTTTGTTTAACAGAGACATTCTTTTCATAGAACTTTCTTCTTGGATTCTGCTTTTTTGGGGCAGAGGTCTTTGGAAAGCATTTAAGGTGATTTTAATCATTCTTAGCTGTTAAACTAATTTTAATAACCAAATTATGTTTGTTAATTATTTACAAATAAGATTTAATTCTTTTCAATTCAAATTCACCTTGTTTTCTTTTTTAAATTAAAAAAAAATTTTCAATTTTGATATTCAACATTACTAAGCCTTTTTGAAGCTTCTGTATTCAGAACAAAAAGATAGAAAGGCCTGTAATGTTCATATTCGACATGCATAACCAAAAATTAAGGCAAAAAATACTACAATGTCCCACAGGTAGTACAAATTTTTGGTCATTTGCAAAGAACACACGAAATTCCACTTCGTCGTCGGTTCCAACGCTCGTCTACAATGACACCCCTTTTGTCAGCTCGTTAGGGAAAGCCAATTTGCTTGCAGCACAGTTTGTTGTTGATTCGACACTGCCAGAAAGTGTAATGACTCCTCCTGTACTTGAGAGCGCAATCGATTTTATGGGACAAATCTTTTTTCGCACTCGTGCAGTTGCCAGAGTCCTGAAAGATCTTGATATACACAAATCCGCTGGCCCGGATAGTATCCCTCCCATTGTTCTGAAGAGGTGTTCTTCAACGCTGGCAAAACCACTGCGTAAGCTTTTCCATATGTCCTACTCTACTGGTCTCTTTCCGAGTGGATGGAAAACAGCATTTATTCAGCATGTCCCTAAAAGAGGCGTATCTTCTTCACCATCTAACTATCAACCAATTGCACTTACGACCTTTCTTTCCAAGGTCATGGAAACGCTGAATTTCCAGCTCAAGAAATATCTCGAAGAACAAAAGCTTCTTAATGGCCGGCAGTACGGCTTTCGTAGTAATAGGTCCACTGGTGATCTGATGGTATATCTCACCGAACAGTAGTGAAAGTAAGATTATTGCGCTTGGTATTTTAAAAGCATTTGATAGAGTTTGGCATCAAGCTCTCTTATCGAAAATGCGTGCATTTAGTATCGATGCATCTCTTCTTAGTTGGATTGGAAATTACCTTTCAGACCGATCAATACAAGTTGTATTGGACGGTCTTAAGTCTGTTATTAACAAAATAAATGCTGGTGTGCACCGGGGCTCCGTTTTGTCTCCGACCCTCTTTCTTATATTTATCAACAATGTTTTATCTGAAACTTCTAATCCATTAAACTGTTTCGCTGACGCCAGTTCCCTCAGCTTTTCATATTTTATTCTAGATTCACATCCATGTCCATCAGATGTGGAACTTCAACGGCAGCGTATGATAAGCTCATAAAATTTTGACCCCGACAGCATTGTACAATGGGGAAACAAAAACTGTGTAGAATTTATTGCTTCAAAACTCAATGCTGTCTCCTTACGTTAAAGCGGAACCCACCCCCTATGCTGCTATCCATGAGCGGCACTGGCATTGAGGACACTGAACAGCTTTTAGTCCTCGGTATGTGTATCACAGACCACCTTTTGGGGAACGGCCACATATTTGACATCGCCAAAAATGCTGCTAGGTGTTTAGGTTTTCTCCGTCGATGCAAGCAATTTGTCTTCTCTTCTGATCTGGCTGTGATCTACAAAGCCTTTAATCTTCCAAAACTTGAGAACAACTCCCATATTTAGGCAGATGCTCCAATAACCCACATGAGTACATTGGATAGAATTCAAAAGAGAACTCTTAAAGTTATTGGGGAAAGAACTATAACGTCGAAATGTTTCATGCCTTTCGTTATTTTACCGTTATTTTAACAAACAGTGCTCTAGTGAAATAGCCAGTTGCATTTAGGGCTGGCCACGAGACGAAAAAAGTCTCGGTCTCGAATGACGAAACCAGACCAGGCTGACTTTTAAGCAACCGACAAGACCGAGACGAGACTGTGTATTTGAACCGAAATTTACATAGAGTCTAATAAATTAAAAAAATCCAATTTCAGTTAAATATTTATTTTCTTCTGCATGTATTCAAACTATACTTAATCGAAAATATTTCGTTCCAAAATCAACAGGTTGTCCGGAAATCGTATTTTCTGGAGGCGAGACCGAGACGAGACTTAATTATACGAGACCGACTCGAGACGGAGACGAGACTGAAAATCTTCGATTTTAACGAGACTGAGACGAGACTTACAAAAGTCTCGCAGCTTACAATTTAACCGTAAAACTCACGCTTCTAGGAATGCCCATCAGTTTACCCTTGAGCCCAACTTCGGACGTACAGTACAGAGATTCTTTCTTAAGTCGCACTACACGAATGTGGGATGCTCTACCCAGCCCAATTTTCCCCTGCCATTGTGATTTACAGACATTCAAAACCAATGTGCATCGCTATCTCGCCTTTTAAATGCCCTCCAACCTAGCTAATCGCTCGTGCTGTGTATAACATTCACAACCCCTTTAGCGTGCGCTTAATATAAAAAATAACGAAAGTTTCAGGAATAGGGGAAAAATTGATGATAGATTTGAGTTCAGCACATGAAATTACATCTGATACGAGTCTTACGTGCTCCTTCTCGAACCCGTGGAGGCCTTTAAAATCGAGAAAATCTTAAAAATCAATCGATTTTTGGGGGGTTTTACTGCCATTTATCGAGTTAAAAAATGCATATTTTGAAATTTTAAGGGGCCAGTTACTTGTGCTATTTTATTGTTATTAGCATCCCTAGAAAGTAAAACTAAATCTTTTTTAGTCGGTGAAACCACGTTTGATACGCGAAATTCATGATCATTTGTTGACTTTAAAAAAAAACGTGTTTTTGTACATAAAAAAGGCCACGGGTTCTGCAAGTACCATTTTTTAAAAAATCCGGGTCGTAGAAACATTTGTGTGGGTATCCTCTACAAGATCCACGATACCCATTTTGAATATGTAACAACAAAATTAAAAGACACCTTTAAGGTACATATATACATATACCCACAGGGTTGGCCAAACACAAGTTTCTTTTTAAAAATGCAATAAAATAAACAAAAATAAATGTTTTCCATGAACTATGGTTTTATTAGTAAGAACAAACATTCCCATTAATTTATTATGGAACGCAACGTTGTTCAAGTGGCTGCCACGGCTGGCTTCGCCAGTAGCGCATTTTGTCACTCAAATTTTCCAAGACCTTGTTGATGGGCTGAAGCTCGCGGATTGCTTAGATGATATTGGGCTTAAGTGCTTGAATCGTTTCCGGAGTGTTGGCATAACATCGGTCCTTTCAATGGTTCCCCACAGCTCCGAGACGGCTAATTGACATCGCAAAGACGGCTGATAACACGATTTGGGAGTTTTGCGCGCAAAATATCGATTATGGCATGGTGTGTGTGGCGTGGCGCGCTATCCTGAATAAACAAGAGGTCGTCCAAATCCATGTCTTCAATTTAAGTAAAAAAAAGTTGACCGAAACGTTGTTCCTAGCCTCATTTTCGAAGAAAAATGGTCTAATGATGCAACCACTGCGCGCGCTGACTGCTTCATTTCGACCAAAACTTCTTTTCAAATAAACGCATTGTTAGTGTTTGGGCTACACAGCACTCTCTTTGGAAATAAGTTTTCAATGTTTCAAGCGTTAAGCGACTCATTTCGTTCCGCGGAGGTATTATACTAACAAGAAGAAGATAAACAATAACAAAAGAAAAATTGTTTTTGTTTTTTTGTTAAGTGCACTTTTTAATATGAATATTAATTTAAAAGGTTTTTGCGACCTATAGTGCAGATGTGTTTCGCTCTGACAACAACAATTGAGCTCTTCAGTAAGAATTGTTGTTGCCTTTCTTAGACACATGTTTTTAGTCGATGGCTACCGACGTAAGAAAGGCAACAACAATTCTTACTGAAGAGCTCAATTGTTGTTGTCAGAGCGAAACACATCTGCACTATAGGTCGCAAAAACCTTTTAAATTAATATTCGTATTATACTAACTTTTTGTCAAGATTTCGAGTGGGAAACATCTGTCGGTGTTGGAAATTACAGACAAAACTTTAATTTATTGCTCTAGATTTTTTTTTTGTTAACCAGTGTAAAAGACATTTTTAAAAGTATAATGCTAGGTTTCCATCTGTAATTAAAAGACATAAATTGGCACACTTTGATAAGATAGTTTAGTATTATCAAAAAAAAAGTAAAGCAAATAGTGAGAGAGTATAGGAATCCTGTCTCGTGTCTCGTCAAACTGTGTCCTTCAATGACAAGTGAAAACCTAGCATCATTAAGCTTAAATTAACTCCACAGGAACTTCTCCCAATATTAATCTTGTTTAATAACTAAATTTTCAACCATATTGTAAGCAACACAAATGTTCACCAAGAGAGAGTAGGTTTCCCTTATGGCTTTGAAAAAAATTAATTTCTTTAGAGGTCTATAACTCTTATATTTGTGGGTAATTATGCTTTGATTAAATTCTTGATAGCAAACAAAACAAAAAATGTTTGAGTGCCGGGACTTAAGGGGAGGATGTGTAAGCAAGGGATACCAAACTTCCAGTTAGTTGCTTGATTTTCGAAAAAACTGCATATACCATGTTAAGGACCTGTACCACATTACCTCAATTTACCCTATTATTTGCACGAACCATTGGCTTACATGAGTCAAAACTGCCTAAACCACATTACTGACCTGAACCACATAACCTCAATTTACTCTATTCAATGCACGAACCATTGGCTTCCATGCTACAAAAATGTTCGGTAAACAAAATGGTACGGACCGGATATGTAATGCTGTATCCGTGGCTATCCTACTTTCAATTTTGACCATACCGAGAGCTTAGATGTTCACACAGCAAAAATGATTTTCTGGGGATTCTTCGAATTCATTTCTGTAGAGATTTTGCATGAGTTCATACTCCTCCTATATCACTCCCACCCTCCCTATCGCACTCCGCACAACTCACCCCGTACAATTTACTCCGCACTTCGCAGTCCACACTCACCCAATTAACAGAATTTCTATAAGTTATTATTTCTACAAGGCTTGTATTTAGTTTCGACATCGAAGTTGCAAATTTTCTAAGCTATATTTTTGAAAACAGCTTCCTACAAACCTATTACAAGCTGAATCTTTAATTTTCTGCAAGCCTGAATATTTACAATTTGATTATAGTTTTCGTAAGGCTTCTCAGAAATTAGTTTTGAAAAGCATGCGAAATAAAAGAAAAGAAAAAGCTTTCATTAGGAAGCACAGCCAAGAATTCTGGAAGGGCCTGCTTACAAAAGGCCTGAAACAAGCTATTATGTGTTCAAAAGTCTAATGGAAGTATAATTGTTAGTGGAATTATGTCAATTTATTTTGTTTTTGTAAACCCCTTGAGGAAAAGCCCGATGCAAGCATTATCTTGTATACTGTTCGTCAAATTGTTTATGAAAATAAAAATAGGTAAATTTGTATCATTTTACAAATTTAAATTAAACTGATTCATTGAGTATAGGTAAAGCTTTTAAATATTGCAAAACAAAAATGGTACATACATTTATTTTCTGCATTGAGATAAATATGAAAAAAGAAAAAAATTTAAATTCACTTGAAAAAAAAAAGAAAAAAAATATATTTATTTTTTTACATCGAACTATAATTATGTAATTTATATTCAGAATTGCAGTACAAATACAAATTATATAATCATTTTTTATTAAAAATGATTTAACAAAAACAGATAAACTTTATTCATATTCGTTGTTTGTCTTTTTTTTTTTAATTTCTATAAAACAAAATAATACCCCCGGATCCCACCAATAAAAATGATTTCCTCAGAATTAAATTTGATCGCAGTGGTAACTCTGATTAAGCATGACATCCAATTTTAGTTCTATAACCCATCAAACACAAGCATAATAATTGTGTGAACTCTGTCAGACGCATGCGCGAGAAGCATTTTTTTCGATGAATTTGCCTCAGCGAAGTGATGTCAGCAGCCTGGCAGGTGGTTATGCAAACATAATTTAAATCATCCTCTCAGGCGCATGCGCGGGAAGTAATAATTCCGATTATTTGGTCTTAGCGAAGTGTTGTACACTCAACATGAAAGCATTAAAAGCTGGTACTTCGCATGGAAAGTAGTATTGATGTGAAAATAAGCTACTGCTGACTGAATTATTCACAAACGAGGTGACCATAGTATAGTTTCTGTTTCATCGTTAAAAAATATTGTCACGTTAAGAAATTCGAATGTGTTCAAAAATTATCTCAATATGAAGCTTTCATTTCTCAGTAGTTTTTTAATTACATTTTAAACGTTTTTTAATATCTATACTACAAAGTTACTTTCAGTTTAAAAAACACAATGATGGTCGTTATTGTTTATGTTTTTTATTTTGGCAAATTAGTGTTTTTAAGAAAGATTCAAATTAAA
Source organism: Melangyna quadrimaculata (assembly GCA_949320155.1). Classification (NCBI taxonomy): domain Eukaryota; kingdom Metazoa; phylum Arthropoda; class Insecta; order Diptera; family Syrphidae; genus Melangyna; species Melangyna quadrimaculata. The sequence continues at coordinate 146,014,460 of OX439485.1, read as the reverse complement.
ATTGTCAGTAAATGAAAAGTACATATTTTATGGATCATAAAACAGTTTTTATGTTTTTTTTCAAATCAAAGCCTTTCGTTCTTAAAAACAGTCGATTTCAATGAAAATGGAACTTACATATATTTTAATTGTTGTCTCACAAAATGTATGGTTGTTTGACAACTTCCATGTTTTCTCTGATGCGTAATCATGGAAACATTCAAAATTAAAAAAAAAAAATAACATTAAGTAAAAAAAACTCCGTTGCAAGAAACAGAAGAATGGTCACCTGAATTTTTTAAATTAGTTCAATTCACCAGGAAGTCCCAAGGAAGTTTTTAGGAGGCTAATTTCGGTTTCAAGTGGTTCCAATGCGGCTGCAACCAGGCGCCACGGGTTCTGCCTGCGGCTACCGCCGGCCGCGGCATGGCCACTGTGGATGCCACTTTTCTGCCGCCAGGGCTGTCACTTTGCGGCTGCTGCTAAGTGACTTCCGCTAAACCACTGCGGCTACCGCGATGGCCTAAGACACTCAAATATAAAAAAAATACACACATAGACATAAAGAAAATTATAAAATTTGTTTCACGTAAATCAGTTAAATACTTTATGAGTTATGCGCGCATGTACAAAATATTTGTTTCGTCTTTCTTTCAAAACACACTGTTGCGTAATCATGGAAACATTCAAAATTAAAAAAAAAAATAACATTAAGTAAAAAAAACTCCGTTGCAAGAAACAGAAGAATGGTCACCTGTATTTTTTAAATTAGTTCAATTCATCAGGAAGTCCCAAGGAAGTTTTAAGGAGGCTAATTTCGGTTTCAAGTGGTTCCAATTTTGCACTCATTTTTCATATGCCAGGCTAGCTCAATACCTAAGGTGCCCGACTCTCAACCCAACCATCCTCGGTTCAAATCTCGCAAAATCCATCAAGTATGTAATGTGTTTTTTTCAGATATAAATAATTATTGTGCATTAAGTTCCAGAATAAAAATAATTACTTGCATGAAAATAAAGGAGAAAATGTAGAAATCAAAATAAAAAATTTATTTTTATATAAATCTGTAAATGATTGCTGAAAAGCCTTTCGAGCTTCTCAATGTGGGCCAAATGTGTTTCTCTAAGGCCTTATAGAGTCAAATTTGCTGATTAGGAAATAACTTCTATAGACCCTAACAGAAGTTAAATTGTTAGTTGGCCGTTCTTTGCACTTCTAGCTACCCATCCATACTTCGCATTTCACAGGCGAATTTTTACACAGATCTCTTTTATTTAGAAAGAAATAGTAATAAAGTCTGGAAAAGACAAAGTTCTAGTAAACAAAATATAGAAAGAAACTTTAGCGGATTCGCATTTTGATGTTTTTTTGTGGGTTGGGAAATGTGCATGTGCAAGGCGTCTTAAATAAAATTGGATGAAAAACAAATATGGAATGGTGCTTATACGCCACAGTGGAAGGATCAATATAAGTTACTTACCCCCAGTTTCGTTTAAACCTTGAACTGAATTCATTTATACTGGTGATCTGGAGTTTAAAACTAAAAGTGGAGTTTAAACTTCCACTGTGTAACTGGGGATAATACGAACAAAAAATAATCTGACATTTAAGAGAAAGAATTTATATGCGAGCTCGATAGGAACTAAATTTGTGAAAGGAACCCGTTATTCAGGATACATTCGGTTTATGTTTATATACACCCGACTGACTTGCAGTTAAATAAAATGATCATCCGAAAATATCGATTTTGGTAGAAAATAGCAACTGGCAAGTTCTCCAATATGGCTTTAAATATTCATGTGATTTCGAAATCTATACACTTGTAAATACATTGCTTTTCAACAACTTTGTCTCGAAGTATAACATATTACAAATCATTCGTAAACTAGGTCACAATGGAAGGAACAAGTTGCCTTGGCTCAATCATCCTCAATTATTACTGCAAGCCCAGCCTTTTTCCCAGCATTCTCCCACGAAGTCAACTAATTATGGTTTGAATTCTACCTGTGCACATGAACCATATAATTTCTGTATAAACATCAAATAGCCGCCCGAATGCTTCGTTAATTAAAAAATAAAAAAAAATAAAAACTCAAACATTACCGTCGCGTCGTTGTGTCCATCCAGTTTACTTGTTGCTAATTAATCACCAACAATATCAATCTCATTCCGCAAACAATTTGGCATCTCGTTAAAATGCTTCAACTTCTATAACCAACCAATCGACCACGACGCTATACCGCAAATAATATTGTGTAGGCAGCAAAGCAAGTACAGGTAGTAGTTGGCAGGCTGGTATAATCGAAGCCGACAAAACGTTCAATCAAAAAGCTAAAAATCTACGTCGTGTCGTTGTGGTTTAATCAAAATCCGTTAAAATACTTCCACACACAAATAATCTCGAACACAAGATTAGCGCCAATCAATTTATCACTTGCCCGATGAGATTTATTAAAAGTGACTTTCAAAAGTGCCAGGCAGCAAAAAAATAAAAAAAAACAACAACAAACGGAGGTATCTTTAAATGTCGTTCCTCCCAAATTGGACTTTAGGCTAACTTTATAAGAACAACAGATGTCGCCACACTCAAATGAGTTTTGTATCACACACAAGAGGCGGACAATATTTCCTCAAATGGTCGTTGGTATTATAAGAGTGCTGAATATACATCCACTCCAACATCATGTTGGAATCTTTGGAGTTCTCTTCAGTTGAGAGATCTGCGATGTTGAAGAAGAAAAAGAAGACGAAGAAAAAATTGAAATGCCTCCAGAATTGACTATTAAATAATTCACCTGATTTCAAGGCGCGCATGACTTGCGTGTTTTGTGAGAATACCTACTTCTTCAAAGACTGATCACCTCATCCTCATGCATTCAACAAACTGAAGGCTTTCTGTGTGTTTTCTGTTCAACTTCGAAGACAGTCGGACATATAGACAGACAGACAGACGGACCAGACGTTTGGACGGAAGGTAATTTCGCCTCATATGGTTAAAGCAAAAAAACAACAACATACCGAAAGGCTATTGAATGCCAAATAGACACGTAAACACGGTAGCTGCTTAAGTGCAGATCTACTACACACACGCAACACATTTGTTGTTTATTCCGCAAAATGCGGACATTTAGTGCTGCTTGCTGCAACATGCGGCTGTGCAGTGCAGTGTGAGTCAGTGCAATCATGACAATCATTTTATGTTGCCCGCCCCTGCAGATCAGCCATTTGGTAGACATCATGCAATTTTATACTTCGTTTGTCTTCTTCCCCTGGTCATAGAGTCATTCATCTTCAATTGGTTTTTGTTGAATGAACTATGAACAGTATCACCAGCAGGTAAGGGCTTATAGCTTCTGCGGTTTCTTCCGTGCCACTGTAGGTGCCGCCATGCCTCTGCGGCTGCAACCAGGCGCCACGGCTTCTGCCTGCGGCTACCGCGCGCCGCGCCAAGGCCACTGTGGATGCCACTTTTCGCCGCCAGGTCTGTCACTTTGCGGCTGCTGCTAAGTGTCTTCCGCTAGACCACTGCGGCTGCCGCGATGGCCTAAGACACTCAAATATAAAGAAAATAGACACACATAGACATAAAGAAAATTATAAAATTTGTTTCACGTAAATCAGTTAAATACTTTATGAGTTATGCGCGGATGTACAAAATATTTGTTTCGTCTTTCTTTCAAAACACACTGTTGGCTTTAATAGCTTGGTTATTTGTTCAGCTCTTAAGCCATGCAGCGAGCTTGTCACCACAAAACTCACACACATATTGGATCGGATTAGCCATAGCAGCCAGCTAGCTCAGCAGCCGTAGCCAGAAGTTGGTATACGAGTAAAGAACTTAAACTTAAAATTTTAGATACTTTGGAATTTTAAGATATCATTTTGCTAACCCCAGTCACAAGTTAGTGCCTGCTGCAAAGTGCAAAAGGGGTCCAAGGGGTAGTTTTATTCCTTTCAATTAAACGCAATTTGTTGCTTGCAACTGTAAGACTGGCGGCATTAACATTACACTATATACAACAGGCACTTCAGACTTCAACTATAATAGTGGTTGGTTCTCGCATGTGTTCCAAAGTACTATACGTTGGGTTGACAACTCACAGATCGAGAGCGAGAATCGTAACCGACGAATGATCGCAATTGAATTGGACATAAATAAAACGAGATCAATCAATTGATTTATTTTGACATCAACTGTGTGTGTTGGATTGAGGGTTGGGGGCTTCGTCGGGATCGGGATTAGAATTGCTGTTTGAGGGAATTGTTGATCAAGACGAGAGTTGATGGCTTGTTGTCATATAGTCGTTGTTTGTTTTAGGTTTTTGTCCAAACGAGACAAGATCACCCGGGGCAGACTGGTAATTGTCTGAAGTTGTCGTCATTTTGCCTCGACTTGGGCTTCGCATTCGCAGTTTGATTATGTTTTTGCCTGTTTTTGGATAATTTTTGGCCGATTTTATAAAATTCTCGTTAGTACATTGCGCATTCGCATACAACATATGTTATGCTACGTGTATAGCCGTATGCCTATACATATTGGTATATATTTTCCTGACCCAGTGGAGTGATTGTTTTAGCCTGGTTAACATATTAACTGACTGATTGGACAGTTTGCTGGGGTGATTGGTTTGAGTCGGTGAGTTGAATGTTGATGGTGTTTTCTTGTGGCGCTGCCACTGCCACATTATATTGCTGCCGATTTGCAAATTGATGGCCAGACAAATGGGTACTCTGTGTGGTTTGGCTAATTGCTTGAATTGCTTAACGTTCGAGCTCCTGTTAGCTACCTAGGTATAGGAGCTTAAGTAATTCATTAACTTTAATGTTAACATTTTATATTTAAATTTAAATTCGCCCACCTAAATTTCACATACTTTATTGTTTACATTGTTTTGTTTAACAGATTTAGTGAGTCAGAAGGAGAATAAATACAGTATGTTCTCGTGCTAGCGTGAACCAGTAATAATGGCTGTTTTTGGTGGATGATGGAAATAGCTTCAGAATTCACTTCTTTAGCCTTTAATATATGACAATTAGCTTGAAACTGAAAAAGCTTTGAAAAAAAAAGTGTCTAAATGTGAAGTGTAAAAGTTATTCATAATTTTCGTGATTTCTTTGCGTTTTGTCTACGGAATTTTGGACGAATTGAGATCCTTAAAAACCCTTAAACAGTAGTGTACTGGGGCGTGTACGCACTTTTCTTTTTTATCTTCGTCAATTTGAAGCGTATGATTTTAGTATATTTATTCTAAGATTGTCGAAATGTGCAGTGAATGTACAATAAAATAATATTCACACAACTCTGAAATCACTCAGTTGGATTTCAACATTCTACAATTCGTGTGTTGTTGTTGTTGATTTAATTTAAACTGATAATAGTAGTACAATATGGCTAGGCGCATATTGAGACGCGTTCGACACGAGTGACGCTACACAGCAGACAGCACAGCACGAGTTTTTTTAAACAATATAAATCAATAGAACAACGCCTATTGATAGAGCGACACTACATGACCTGACGCGCGTTTTCCGATCACGTGACAGAGTGATTAAAACACAGTTTTCTTGCGAGTCCAGCATGTGTTTTTTTATGTTAAAAAATTAAATGTCGTTGGTTTTGAAAATATAAAATCGTTTCCTTTTTAGAAATTAATTGTTCTTTCGTTTAAAGTATGTAGGTATATTTCCAGTCGCGTAGCTAGCCCTCGAGAGGCTCCATATCAAGAATAAGTTAGGGGCCCCCTACAAAATTACAAATTAAAAAAAAAAAAAAAACAATTTTTACAAAACACTCACAATAACAAATCCTGTATATTTAATGGTACATTCATATGGTCTTTAAATAGGTATATACATAAACGTAGGTGCTATAAAACTTAAACTAACAGTAAAAAAAACTCAAATAAAAACAAGTCTTGACTTTGTTTCCACAAATTCATTAATTAAATCATCCATTTCTGACGATGATTTAAATTTTTCAAGCTTTTCAACTTCTATGGACATGATCGCTAAGTCCGACAACCGCTCTTGTCCCATAGAAGTTCTTAAATATTGTTTTATTATTTTTAGCTTAGAGAATGTTTTCTCAGCTGTTTCTGTCGTTACCGGAAGCGTCAAAAATAAAAGGCATGCCGTTATTACTTCCGACATGCCTTTATTACTTAGACATGATTTTAAAGCAATTTGTTGTTCAAAAAGATCAACTGACAGGTCATCATTGTATTTAGCAACCAGTTTTCCTGCTTCCTTTTCAATTTTTTTCATTTGAAAAGGAAAAAAGTTTTTCTGGTTGTAAAACTTCAAATAAATTACTTAGATCATAGAGGCTCTGAAATCTTTGTTCAGTTTGAGCAAACAATCGCCCTTAGTAATAAACGAATTTTGAGTCGAATTAATCCTAAAGTCGAGTTTATTCCATACAAAAAAATCGAATCTAAGCTAGATTCGACTAGAAATTCGTTTATTACTCAGGTCCAATATATCTAAGCAGCAATACTAAACATTGACTTTGAAGTAAGATTTCGAATCTGATATTCTCTTATCTTCTGATAATTCGTCAAAAAAGCGTTTCGTTATTTTCCTTCTTTTATTTTTAAAAACAGTTGTTACCCCCCACTCTTTTCCTAAATCTCAGGACTAGATAAGCAAACTTGAGAATGATTTTTGATTCTTAATTCTCTAAGTCTATTTAAAAGATTACTTAGTAAATTACTTGCTCTTTATGCATCATAGTCTTTTTGCTGTAAGGCCTTGGACACAGGGTTCATGATTTGGAATAAAGAAGAAAAAAACGAGACCAATACAATTAATTCGTAGCTCTCTAAAATGTTAATTATATGTTTACTTTCATCACGTTCATCTTTATTTTTTAAACTAAATTAAGTTGGTACAATGCTTACATTATTAATGAATAATTTTCCCGTACAGCGAATAAAGCGTCATTTCTTGATGACCATCTAGTAGCCCAACTAACATTTCAGCTTCGGTTCGGCTTAATAGAATAGGATTTAGAACTTCCATAAAACATTTGTAAAGTTTACTTAAGCATAAAAAGGAGAATGTTATACAAGCTAACAAAGCTTGTATACGTGATTTCGGAAAATCTTCTTATAAACTTATTCGCAGATCTTTTAAAAGTAGCAGATTGTATAAAAGCCTAAAGAAGCCGAAACAAAGTTTTAACGAGCGATATTGAAAATTTGAATGCCACTTCAACTTGACAGATAGCTTCGGACATGGTTGTATAAAAGTGAAATACAAGTCGTATAGAAGGTGAACAAAAATAAATAAAAAAAAAGAAAGATACATTTTTATTTTTATTTATTAATGTGATTTTTACTGCTTTTTATCTGAAATCAAGTATAAAATTCAATTATTTATTAATTATAGTATTGAAAACAATTATAAAACATAAATTATATTTTTACCTCACTAGGGATCGAACTCGGGAACTCCTACGTGACAGTCCATCACTCTAACCACTCAGCCATCTTAGATATAATTTGGAAGATGCAAAAACTTAATCAGCCTTTTCCTGTTTTAAAACTTTAAATTTTCATTAAATAAATCCGAGCTTCTATAAAAATTTTCACACATGAACAAGATTTCTTTAACTCTCTTATACATTTCGCCTGAGGAAACATATGTACCTAAACGATTTGCTTAGCAGTCCCCTTGCTCCATTTTCATTTCAATAGTCTTAAATTAATATCAATAGTCTTAAAATAAACCAAGTAATAATGCATAGTTTTGATAATTTAAAACCGAAAAAACACGGCCACTTAAGCACGATTAACAGAAACAAGGTATGCTCATTAGGGGTGTGACGTTGCAATCATTTGCTTATGTTCGGAGAAAAGAAAAATAATGAACTTTATTTGATTGTCATTACAATTTTTGCTATTTTTAAACTGCTCATTAAGAATTTAAAAACAATTTATTTAAATACTTAAATTAATTATGGTCTTCACTTTAAATAGAACAAAAACATGAAATGATTGACGTATTGGCCGCGTTCGGGTACGTCGCCAATGGTATCTAGATTTATTCGTGTTGTTGTAATGCCTAAAGAAAAAACCAGCCGACGAACCAAACAGCTGATATCAAAAAGAAATTTAAGGCTATCCCAAAAATGTTCGGATCTGTTTGGAATAAGGCTCTCCCAAACCAACGCGGAACATTCGCTATACAGGGCGAATCATTCACAATTATAAGAAATAAATGACAAATAAATAATGCTAAACAACAAAAAAAAACTGCTGTCGGCGAATGTTCCGTGCCGCTTTCGCGTTAGTTTGGGAGAGATACGTCATACTAACAGCTGATATCTCACCTGTTTATTTTCTTGGTTTTCGTTTGGCTTGGTAACATACACGGTTTTGGTTGTTCGAAAACGTATCAGATGCTAAAGTAGATACCATATATCTGCCTACCACCCGAACGTGGCCATTCTTTTACGATTATTTAGTAAGACTTAACAAGCCGTATCGAAGTATTTAATAAAGCTTATTGAAATTGGTTACAGAAAACTTTTAAAGGCAGCAACTTATATAAAAATTTTATGCAGCCTTTTTAAAGTGACATCTTCAATCATCTTCTGTAATATCAATTTTAGAAGCCTATTCGAGTGACAGCTCGCAAACTCGGTAAGTCTTCTTCTTCTTATTTCTATTCGGCTTTAAAGAAGTAGTTATCCAGCTCGTTACATGTATAAGAAATTTAATTCCGCCGAAGGCCGTACCGAAGCTTTATATAAAGTGAAACCTGCGGCACATCAATATTTTTAAGCTAAAAGAAGCTGAATTGATAGTTGGGAGGGCAAACCCTTTTAAGTGAGTCCTCAGATGACTCGTTATTCAACATTGACCACCAATTTATGCGATTGCCAAAAAAAGTACATAAATATTTTTTTCCAAATTGTCAAAAAAGTTGACACTTCTAGGGCGTGTTTTGCAGCATCAACAACTGGTGCATTGCATCGAAAAAACACATTTTCTTGTTGGTGTGTAGATTAGTGAAGCTATGAGAATTTCATGCAGAAAATTTTTTACTTGCGTCGGCCAAGTAGGTAGGTATGTATATACAAAAAAAGAAAGAAAACAAATCCTTTGTATAGGGTGTTGTAAAAAATAGGTGACAAGAAAAGAGATTTTTTTATTTATTATTTGTTTTTCAAATGTATTTCAGTTTCTTACAAACTTATCTCGGTTCGGCGGCCCCGTATAATTGATACGGCTGATACCGCAGTAGCTACGCCTCTGTATATTTCAATTATCAATATGTCAGACGATTTTTGCTTCAATACATATTTATTTTGACACGAGACACGCGAATCAATGTCCGTTGATCGGTGACACGTTTCTATAATCGTGTCGTGCGATACTCGTCAGGTCACGTCATACGCTCCGGACGCGTCGTAATATGCGCCTAGATTTGACATGAAAGGAAATGGCTAGTTTCATGTAATGAACAGGATTAGGATTTTGTTGACCTAGACAATTTTATAAAAAGTAAAAAAAAGCACTGAAAAATGCTAAGAAAAAAAATATATCATAATAAAATATGTATTTATATCAATGCAAGTTTATTCATAGACGCATTGAACTACCAACTCTCAGTTTCACAGTAGAAGCTTAAACTCCCATTTTTGGTTTAAACTTAAGTTCAACAATTTATTCAGTTTCACAGTTTCGTTTAAACCTTGAACGGAGTTCAACTTTTAGTTTAAGTAAAAACGACAGTATTCTTTCGTTTAAACCTAAGTTCAACGTTTGGGACAACTAAATACAATACATTATGGAATTTATTAACTTATTTGTCATAACCAATCCCATCAGCAAATCTATGTCTGCTGTTGAAACGTTTTTTTTTATATTTTTATTCGCACAATTATTGGTTTATTTTCCAATTATTTTTTTTTATTTTGTTCCTGTCACTTGCAAAAAAATGTCGACACATTATCAACAACCCAAAATAATTGTTGCTGTTTCGCGTGTTCTCTTCTTCAGAAAGAGAAAAAATAGACAAGGAAAGCTAAGTACTGTTTGCAATACGTCACTTGGTGAAGCAAAAACTTACAATGCTGCCAAATCTTTTCATAAAATCTAGTTAATCGAAGTTCAACTGATCTGAAGATCAGATTTCACAGTGAAACCGGACGAGTTAAACCAAAAGTACTCAGTTTAAGGTTCAGCTGATCTTTAAACTAAACTCCCACTGTGAAACTGGGGATAAGAGCTTTTTTAAAATTTTAATACAAAAGTTACTTCGATTGTCCCTAAGAAGTGCCGTGAATGAGTTAAAGGTCCGCTCTACTTGAAGCGAAACCAGCGATAGTTTGGAATTCTTGACGCCATTGATTTTAAGCTGTCAAGCTAGTGTATTTGCATTAAAAACTGCAGTCAGTTTCTTCAACACTTACTTCAGAAAAAAAGTCCTTTAATTAATAAATACAAATAATTATTTTATTAAAAAAGCATTTTTCAATCGATATTTGCTCTTTTAAAATTGCTACAAAAGTGACTAAAAAAATTAAATAAATATTATAACGATACCTTACGATAGTTAAGGGTTCCAAGTATGTGTACAAAAAATTTCCGCGGCAGCTTAAATGGCTAACTTTGACCACTGCATTGATGCAAACATTTTACGGTGCACTTACTTAACATTAACTCTCATGCCGAACCTATCAGACCGATTTGAATAGGGTTTCAATATTTCATTTTGTAATTCCCTAGAGCACTTGAGTCCACATTTATAGTAGAATTGGATCATTTTATATATCTGTCATTTTAGCGCTTCAAAACTACTCCGTTTTCTTACAAGTTTTTTTCTGACTTCAACGCTGTAGGTATAGCAACAAAAATACAACACCGAAAAGTTTTATATAAATGTCACCTAGTGAAGAATTTTATAACAAACAAATTTTGTCTCAATTTATTTATGAAAATATTTATTTTTGTAAAATTTTGGAACACTTTTGTACCTGTTTAAGCAAAATTGGCCAGCAAATTTACGTGTTTTTCCTGACTACGAAGAGAAAAGGCAAACAACAGCAAACATTTTTCTTTATTATAATTCATTTTCAATTAAATGATAAGTGATCTGAACACCACAAATGAATTTCGCCAAGGTATGACAGTGGGCTCATCTGTTATCGTAACTTTAAGTATTTTTTGGCAAAAAATGAAATGTAGTTTTCGTACACCACCTTAAACATTACCAGCCACATCTATAAAATTATCTAAAAATGGCTTTAAGAGGTTATTTAGTTAAGCATGCTTAAATATTAAAGTTGCCTTTAAATGGCGTTACTTAAATTTGTATCTATAATCAATATTCCTTTCATACTTAACTAAACAGCCGTAATGTAACGTAAGGCAAGAAAATTGACAAAACTGCTACAAATTTCTAGTAGGGTAAAAGCGGGTGAGATGGCGCACTGGGGGAGATGGCGCACCTTTAATATCTCCTACTTTTATTGTCCAACCAAAACTTTAAAACCCTTTCTGTATACATTTTCTCATTTCAAATCGAAGTAGGCAGTGTTCGTCGACTCAACTGTGATGCAAAAAAATTAAAAAATTTGACAAAAACAAAACGTAGGTTTTTTTCCCGAATTTGTTTGTCTTTCTTTTTTATTCTCTGTTCCTTGCGAGTCAATGGTTGCTTTGATGCCTATGGTACATTAAAACATACAGTGCGGTTCACTTGTTTAGACGCACCAATTTTTTCTTTTTTAAGTTTATTTTTTTCTTTCGTATATGCATTTATTATTACACCATTGCATTTATGAGAAAGATTATTTAGTTCTCAATGAAATCACAAATGCATGCTTGGTGAGAGAAAGTTAACGGTTTTTTTCTCTTTTTCTTCTCGTTCATGTAAAAACAACAGAATTTTGTTGGTTCACATGATTAGACGCACAGGTGAATTTAGTTAGTTAGTAATTATCTGTTGCGCGGACTTGAACTAAATTTAAACCTCAAGCTGTGAGAAGTATTTGGCTTTTATTTTAAGAAAAAAAAGGGCAAAAAAATCAGTTAGAAATCGAAGATAGAGGCAAAATGGACGCCTACCATTCGGAAGGCGTTTCAACGCGGAATATTGCGAGGAAAATAGAAAGAAGTGAAAAGGCAGTTCGAAATAATTTAAGAAATACTTCCTCTTATGAAAATAACCAAAAAGGAAGTACCAAAACAGCTTTGATTAAGTGGTGGCTTTTTTGTAGCTTATTTAATTGCAGGTGCTGAGCACTTAAAATAGCCTAACGAACTGTAGATTTATAGGCAGTTACTTATTCTTATTCTTTTTTCTTGGGGTGCCAAAGCTGTTTCGGTACTTCCTTTTTGGTTATTTCCATAAGAGGAAGTATTTTTTTAATTATTTAGAACTGCATTTTCCTCGCAATATTCCGTATTGAAACGCCTTCCGAATGGTAGGCGTCCATTTTGCATCTATCTTCCATTTCTAACTGTTTTTTTTTGCCCATTTGTTGCTTAAAAAATATCCAAATACTTCTCACAGCTTAAGGTTTAAATTTAGTTCAAGTCCGCGCAACAGATAATTACTAACTAACTAAATTCACCTGTGCGTCTAATCATGTGAACCAACAAAATTCTGTTGTTTTTACATGACCGAGAAGAAAAAGAGAAAAAACCCGTTAACTGTCTCTTACCAAGCAAGCATTTGTAATTTTTTTCATTGAGAACTAAATAATCTTTCTAAAAAATGCAATGGTGTAATAATTAATACATATACGAAAGAAAAAAATAAACTTAAAAAAGAAAAAATTGGTGCGTCTAAACAAGTGAACCGCACTGTACAACAATGTATTGACTGTGACCTGTCTATGAAAAGCTTGCACAAATTCTACCTGTTTTTTTATGTGCCTAAAATTAGTGGGAATGACAAAAAGGGGAAATGGCGAAGTTTTTCGAGGGTGAGATGGCGCATTCCACAGCACACTTGTTCACTTTGGTGCACAGTGACCGTACACCATCTCACCCGCACATTTTTTTTAATTCAAACTTTGTTTTGCTCTGTTATAAATTTTCTCAGAAACAGAATGAAGGAGTGTTAGTGTTAAGTGAACTGATTAACGCTTCTAGTTTGAACTAGTTTTTCATTAGTTCACTGACGCCCCTTTGCACAACATCATATGTCCTTTTGAGAAATTAATTTTTTTGCGATGCCAACAGTTTATAAGAAGAAATATAATTCTAGCTGGGGAGCTTGGTCAGAAGTTTCTTTGAAGACTGCATTAAATGACATTAAAAAAATCTGATGTCGATTAAATTTGCTGCTAAATTTTACATCGTACCACCGACAACTCTTCGCAAACATAAATTGTGCGGGAAGCGCAGAGGAATACAATTCCACCAAGAAAAAAGATGATTGGTTGCACTTTATCATGTTCCATAGATGGGCACATGATTCATGCACATCATTTAAGCATACTTGCAACGATTGTGGTAAAATAAATACAAAGTAAATCATGCGCCATCTCACCCACCACAGTGTACCATCTCACCCACCCCATAAGGGGAGATGGTTTTTCTTAATGTTTTTTTATTATTTTAATTAAAAATTGAAGTCTGCTTTACAAAACTTTCTAAATATACACCCGTATTCATAAAGAAAAAATAGTTATTGATTAAGAATTTTTTGGGCTCAACCTAAAGGCATTTGCTTATTACTCCATTTGAGTCCAGAACATTCTTATTCCATTGTGTAGTTTTCCTAAACATGGGAGCTAAAATAACATTTGTTTCTTTATGAATAAGGGTAATAGTATATAATAACTTATTTTATAAAAAACATTTATGTAAAATAAAATAAAGGAAACGCTGTATATTTTCGAAGATATTGGACAAATAAAAAAGGTATACCAACTCACCCGCTTTTACCCTATATTTTTCACTCTCAGGCTATTTCTTTCGGATTGAAAAAAAAAAGCATACACAAAATAGCGTACAAATAATAAGACAGAAATAGAAGCAACTGTTTGTATGTGTGTAAGCATCGTCAAACACAGAAGACAGAAGAAATTAAACCTTACATTAAGTTTTTTTTTTTATTTTTTTTTCAGAAATTTCTTTCCTACCTATATTGGTAAGAAAATTTGTTGGGACATAAATAAATCAAAACATTTTCAACAACTCAATTTCTATAATTGAACCAAAAGAGAATCAAAAAATTAAAACTCGGCCATCGCAATCACAGTGCACACATAAATACCTACACATTTCCTTACTGAACCTACGCACAATTTGTTTTCAGAAAAAAAAAAAAAAAACAATTCTCGTGTCAAAATATATTTAAGTTGGCTTTGCGTAGCCTTTAAACGCGGTGAATGGCGTTTAAGTTACGAGGGGTTTAAGTAACGTTGCTTAAATGTGAAAATTGATTATAGAATAAAGATACCTATTTCACACTTAAGTGGTATTTAGAGGAAGTTTAAAGTTAAGAAGGATTTAAACCGTCCTTATAGATTCGGCTGTACAAGTATAAAGTTAAATTATAATTGGCAGCTTGCAGTTTTAGACGAGGTAAGACATTCAAAAAATCTGCAGCAAACCGTTTCAACTCTATATCGATTTATACGAACAGTACGTCGCCCTAGTGACACAAAAACGTATGTCAATATTTGCTAATTTTCAGGAGAGACGATTTTGTGATTTTTTTACCATTTTTTATTTTTATAAGTTCCATTAATACTTTTATAAGGTTAACTTTTAAAAACTTCAAGATTAACATGCTAGCTATGAACACATAAAATATTCTACATTGACATTGACATTGACACTGACACTGACACTGACACTGACATTGACATTGACATTGACATTGACATTGACATTGACATTAACATTGACATTGACATTGACATTGACATTGACATTGACATTGACATTGACATTGACATTGACATTGACATTGACATTGACATTGACATTGACATTGACATTGACATTGACATTGACATTGACATTGACATTGACATTGACATTGACATTGACATTGACATTGACATTGACATTGACATTGACATTGACATTGACATTGACATTGACATTGACATTGACATTGACATTGACATTGACATTGACATTGACATTGACATTGACATTGACATTGACATTGACATTGACATTGACATTGACATTGACATTGACATTGACATTGACATTGACATTGACATTGACATTGACATTGACATTGACATTGACATTGACATTGACATTGACATTGACATTGACATTGACATTGACATTGACATTGACATTGACATTGACATTGACATTGACATTGACATTGACATTGACATTGACATTGACATTGACATTGACATTGACATTGACATTGACATTGACATTGACATTGACATTGACATTGACATTGACATTGACATTGACATTGACATTGACATTGACATTGACATTGACATTGACATTGACATTGACATTGACATTGACATTGACATTGACATTGACATTGACATTGACATTGACATTGACATTGACATTGACATTGACATTGACATTGACATTGACATTGACATTGACATTGACATTGACATTGACATTGACATTGACATTGACATTGACATTGACATTGACATTGACATTGACATTGACATTGACATTGACATTGACATTGACATTGACATTGACATTGACATTGACATTGACATTGACATTGACATTGACATTGACATTGACATTGACATTGACATTGACATTGACATTGACATTGACATTGACATTGACATTGACATTGACATTGACATTGACATTGACATTGACATTGACATTGACATTGACATTGACATTGACATTGACATTGACATTGACATTGACATTGACATTGACATTGACATTGACATTGACATTGACATTGACATTGACATTGACATTGACATTGACATTGACATTGACATTGACATTGACATTGACATTGACATTAACATTGACATTGACATTGACATTGACATTGACATTGACATTGACATTGACATTGACATTGACATTGACATTGACATTGACATTGACATTGACATTGACATTGACATTGACATTGACATTGACATTGACATTGACATTGACATTGACATTGACATTGACATTGACATTAAAATTGACATTGACATTGCCATTGACATTGACATTGACATTGACATTGACATTGACATTGACATTGACATTGACATTGACATTGACATTGACATTGACATTGACATTGACATTGACATTGACATTGACATTGACAGACGCATAAACCTATTTTAGTCGTGACGAAAATCACTTTTTGGTCTTCTTCATCATTATGTTATGTTAGATTTATATCATGGAATTTTATACATACATTTATACTAAATCGAAATCATATCCCGCTAACCGCAAGAACCTATTTTAACTTGCGATGAAGGTACTATAGGGCAAGTTTTGGATTCGTAAAAAAATCGAACTCGAGATAATAATTTTCCAAAGCAGGTTATATGGAATTTCATCCGCTCAACGGTTTTCGTTTAATGGAAATCTTACATCAAAAAAGTATATTAATAATGTACATCGCCTGTGTGATTTTTAGATTTTAAATGCACCAAAATCAAACGAGTAAATGCATCACCAAAACTGTTGCACGTGTTTCAGTCTGTATAATTTTTAGTAAACGGTCGGAAACTCTCGAAGGAGAACCTTGTCCAGTCACAACAGAAGTTCAAAGAAAACAAAATAACGATCGGGAATTTTAATAGAAAAAGCCTTTCCCTAATACAAAATCTTTGTAAATAAACAGTCGCAGATAAGATAACAGATCGATTATTCCTGTACCTACCTAAGCATTGTTCTGAAATTCAATCGAAAGATCTGCCATCTGCCGTTTAAAGTCACGCATTACGCACTCTCCAATTTCGGTTCGCTCAAACTTACCTCAGTAAATTTCCGTTTAAACATTTTAAGACACATACCACAATATATACATTGTAGGTTTACCATTAAAGTTCTTAAACGAAACGAGCGCATGAAAATGAAAACGATGTACCTAATTCGTCATTTTCATCTTTTTAACACAATAAGTCTTTAGGAAAAGTAGAGCACCAAATCTTTTTTTTTATTTTACATATTAAATTCAATGAAGATGATGAACGTAGGTGCAGCACCATCAAGAACAACCTCTCAGCTACGCTGCAGCCCAGATCCCGATAAAACATTGAAATATGTTTTTTCGTGTTTATATATTTTTTTTTTAAGTTTATCAGAACGCTGTACCTTAACACATGTTAACCTGCTGACGCCCACTTTCATTCATTCGACAGCTATTGAATTTTCACTTCGCGCCAACACCGCCGCTGCACAGTGTAGCAGGCTATATGGCAAAGTAGGAAGAAATTCGAAAGTGATTTGAAAAAAATATGACATATACACTTTCTTTGAAATGTTCAATTGACTTCCATTTTAATATACAGTTGTGTAAGGTTTAGGTATATAAATAAAAAATAAATCGGGTAGCACAACGGATCATGAAGAACCAGGGCCTAGTGACTAACAACTCGCAACCATTCCTGTGTTCGCCTTTCGACAGGAATGGAAGGGACCTACAATTGTATGCCGAATCCGAACGGCTAGACGAGAAGCACTTATTCGTGACAAGTGATACTCTCGGAGGATTTGTCAATTCCTCGCAAGAGGCAGTAGCCCTACGCTACGGGCTACTACGTAAGGTTTAGGTAGTTATTGTTTAATTAGTCGGATAAACTCCCTCGCTATAGAGTGGACTTATTTCCTTAGGACATTAGTCACCCAGTTCTCTGAAACTATATAGTGAAAGTTCCTGAGAAATAACAAATACAGAGAAAATGGTTGATATTTTGGTGTCAAAAATACCCTTGAAGCTCGGTTCAAAGGATTCTTATGCAAATATCCACTTTACAGCTCTATTCGATGATTTAGTTTTCAATTGGGGTCCCACTATGTCCCACTATGCTATATCATGGCAGTCAAGTTGAACCAAATTTTTTGCATAATATCTTCTCTCCCAAAGGATGTTCAAGCCGCCCCACACATTTATAAATGTAAATACAACAAAAACAAAAAATCATCAAAACATTATAAATAGAAATAAAAAACAACATTAATGATCATCGACCAACGATGCAATCAGTGGGCCTGGGCAAATCATTCTTTCGACGCAATGCTCAACGATATTAGCCCATTTTATTTCTTTCCAATTTCATTTCTTTGCTGGGCTTAAATCATTGTTCTTCCTACCCATTAATTAAAAGTAAAATTGGTTCACGTGGGCATGATTTGAAGTGCAGAACTGAATGCGAGCCTCATCGCGTCGTAAACGTATCTGGATTCACTACGTCTTGTCTTGCCTATCAATCTGTCTATTGGATCTTTTCGATATTATACTAGTTAAGGTTTTCATCAATTTAACGCGCACTGTCGTATAGAGAGCACTCTGCAACTCCTTAAAGTCTATATCTACAGATGTTCAGTATATTCACTCAATCGGAGAGCCTATTTGATTGGGGTTTTCCATTACAAAAAATTAAATAAAGTGTGACGCGACGTTTAAGTCGACAAGTCACATCGATAAGGTAGTTAAATCGAATTCAGGTGCAGGAAAGCCTTTCGGGATCGATACTTCTTGGTTATTTTTAATTGACCAGGGTTTCTTTAAAAAAAAAATCTATAGTTAAACATAGATTATTCCAGTAAATCACGGGTTTACTGGTAAACCATAGGTTTTACTGGTGGTATATTATAGATTTATCTATAGACAGATCCTAGTAAATCACTGATTTCTCCTATAAATTATGGACTTTTCGGTTAAAACTTAGGTTATTACGGATAATTAGGATGTTACGGTAAATCACAGATTTGTTCTGTCCAATCTACAATTTATCCGACAAATCTCTGGTTAATTAACTACAGACTACTCTACGAAATCAAGGATTTCTCTGCTAAATTTTGCATCTTACAGTTAAATCTTAGGTTTACCCTGGTAAATCACAGATTTCTCTGGTAAATAAAGGCTGTCCAATGTTAATCACAGATTTTTTTTGCGAAACTACCGGTAATTCGCATATTTCGCTGCTAAATCACTGATTTCTCTATTAAATAACATTTTGATCCTGTTCAACCACCGATTCTCTGTTAAATCATAGATTCCTCGGGTAAATCACAAATCTTCGTTAAATCACAGATTTTTGTGATAGCCTACAGGCTTCTCCGCTAAATCTCAGGTCAAGGCTATTAAAGCACAGATGTCTCTGGTGAATCATTAATTACAGATTACACTTGCAAATTATTATTTTCTCAGGTAAATTCCACGTTGATCCTTCTCAGTTGCATATTTCTTTCGTAAATCAATGATCTCGCATGTAGGTGACAGGTTGACCCTGGTTAATAGCATATTTTGTTTTGCTAAATCACTAATTTCATTTGTAAATCAAAGATTTACCCGGCTAATCACTAATTTCTCTGTGAAATCACATTTTTTCCCTGGTTAACCAAACCACATATCTACCTACATCTCTAATAAATCAAGCATTTATCGGGTTAATCATAGATTACTCTGATAAGCTTTCAACCTAACTTATCAAATTTGCTAAGTTCACACTGGGAATATTGTGCATGTTTTTTGACAACCAGAAAATAAAGTTGATCCTCCTCGTGAAATACTGCATTTGGGACAACTTCTTCCTTGGGACTTGTTCTTCCAAAAACACCGCAAAGGCACCGAGACCATATGGCGACAAAATCGAGACGCGACTTAGTTACATAAGTCTGAGACCGAACAGAGAGTAGGCTGAAAATTTTTCAATTTTGGCGAGGCCGAGAAAAATCTTACAAAAGTCTCGCTGAGTCTCGTCTCGTGTCGTGGCCAGCCCTAGATTTCACTTGGAATCAATATCTGCACTGAAAGCTAAGCTTAAGGGCCAGTTGTGTAAAAATTTAATCCACGGATCAAGATTTTAACCCACCGATTTTTTCAAATTGACTAAGTTTCAAACTTGGTTCAAATTTAATATCTGCACTGAAAAACTATGCTTTAGGGCGAGTTGTGCAAACAATTTGACTGGCGGATCAAGATGTTAACCCCCTGATTTTTTTTTTCAAATTGACTAAGGTTCAAAGTTTATATCTGTACTGAAAAACTATGCTTTAGGGCGAATTGTGCAAGCAATTTGATCCGAGGATCAAGATTATAACCAACTATTCCTATTTATTTGACCTTTTATTAATTCTTCTATAGCCCACGAAGAAGTCATATTTTTCAAGATTTTAACCCACCGATTTTTTTAAATTGGCTAAGGTTCATGCTTGGTTTAAAGTTTAAAAAGGTCTAATTAGCCAATCACATAGATACGTACCTCAACCCTGATTTAACTTTATTTTAACTGCTGAAATCTTGAAACGTTCCGTTGTACAAACATTCAACCGTATTTCAGCCTCGGTTGAGCAACTTTATCTACCGATTTCAGTAAACTAAACGTGTTTCAACCATGGTTCGGGTACGAAATGATAGATTAATGCATGCTTTAATTCTGGTTTAACCTCATTTAATCCCCCGAAATCGACAGGTCAACATTTTAATTCGTCTAAACATTTTTGCTAGTTGTAAAAACATTTGAACGGAAGTCATGCTTCGAGAACCCTAGTTGAACTTCAGTTAATCCACCAAAATCAGTCGATTAAAATCATGAACTAATGCTGAACTACATTTTTTGCATCTACCTTATTAACTGAAGTTAAAGAAATAAAGAAAAATCTTGCTTAAACTTAAAATTAAGTTAATTAATTTGGTTCATTAAAATTCAATTAATTATGAAAGATTTGAATTATATCTGCTCAACCAACGTACCATCGTACGTTGCCAAAAACATAAGAATACAATTTTTGAAATGTGTTAATGTAAATGCACACATTTTATTTAATCAAATGTACATTAAAATAATTTTCAATTAAGTCTAGTTGAGTCGTGTAAACTTTTTCGATTAAATTTTATTCATCAAACGCCATAAACAATCTTTCTATCGCTTTCAACAGCTCTTTGCTGATGGCATGGTTTTGTATATAGCTTAGCTTTCGCATTATAGGCCTCGCAGGAAATGCTTTTGCAATTATTTTTGCTGTAAAGTGTTTTTTTTTTTTTAATTTTTTTCTTCATATCCTAAAAACCTAGCCGATCGATGATTGCCTCCTTTATGTTGAATGCTTTGTACGAAAGTGTAATTATCGATTTATCGTAACTTTATCATTTCTGTAGATGTCTGAAGCGTATGTTGTATATAGGAGAGTGGAAATGCATCCCACACGTCACCTGGCTCTAATTATTTAAATACATCTTTTTTCTCTCCTTGCTATGTAGGTATCTTGGCGATAACTTGTACAGGAAAAAACTTTAATATCTTAAATTAAGTATCTCAAAGGAGGCCACACTGTGACGAAGATAGACCAACTCGCACATATGGCGGTTTCGGTGCATTACTGTTTGCTGATGGTTCGGCGATGTAGCTTCTGGTGATGAACGTTGCACGTGTAGTACGCCTTGTTGCAAAGGAACATCTATCTTATCACGCACTTTCCTCCTATTTGCGATCATTTTTTGTTTCTTACTTTGCTTTGCCTCCATCCGGCATCCGTATCCTAGTTTCCAACGGAGACGAATGGTCTCTGCGGCATTCAGTTTCCACATCCCGAACCCAATCTCACCTTCCCTGGACAAGTCATCCTCGATAAATGATTGCATTAAGCGAACAAGTTGTCTAGAGCTTCAGCGCAACTGCAGCAGCAGCAGAAGTTGATGATGTTGATGCGCAGAGAGCCCGCAAGAGGTCTTCTTAACCCCAAGCCTAAGTCCTATGCTGCAGTGTGCTAGATTCTTCGGGATTAATTTTAATGGGTTTTTGATAGGTAGGCGGGCAACTATCGCAGAACAATTTAGTTGATGAAGAGGTGGACAGAGGTGGAGACGCGATACTATATCGTCTTCACTGTGACACTTAAGACAGGCGATCATTAAGCAATGTTTGTGTCAGATTGCGCTCTCCGTAGTAGTGTTATGCGGTTCGGTGGAGTCGCCCTCTCTGGTCTATAGGTTTGGTTTCAAAAGAGAATAGCTCAGTCAGATGGTATTAAATAAATGAATCTGCCGATAAACGATTGACGATATAATTGCATTTATATCTATCGGCACAGGATAAATTACAAACAAATTAAAAAATAGATACTATGGAAGTCTTATCATTGAAAAATATTAATGCAAAGATTGAGCATTAAGGCCATTTTGTTACATTTCAAACTGTATAGGAGTGAAACTCTAAATTTAGGTGGTTCTCTATACGAGCTTAAGATTTACCAACATTTCTTAAGAGTGACATTTTGACAGTTCGTATTTAACATGTGGCATTTTGTATTTTTGTGATGCAGTTTAAGCCTATAATGAGGTATTGACTATTCAATTTGATTTCTTAACTATCAAGTACTACATCAGTCACTTTCACTTCAAAACCCGATCCCATTGAATCTCACATCATTTCATTTTCAAAATTTGGATTGAATTTTTTTTGAAATTTGATTTCTATACAATGCAAAGTTGTTGCACGTGCACGCGTAGGCGCGGAAGAATTTCTGTAGCGAGCGATAGGCAGAGTTTTGAAAACCAGAATTTCAAAACCAGAATTTAGACCCGCTCCCGATTAATATTATTCTAGGGCTATTAGAAAAAAAATACAAAACTGTAATAAACCTTGGTGTAAATTCTTGTTTTGTTAAAAAACGAAACGAAAAACTTTTTATCATTTCACATCAATGAGTGCGATCCTTGATCTATGAAAAATGGAAAGAAACGTCAAAAACTTTCATTGTCAATAATTTGCTTTTCACACTGATTTCACGAACGGGAATTTTCAACATGAAAAAGCGATGGGCAAAAACAATGACGCCTCTTTCTCTCTCCAATCCATACAAACAAACATTTTTCTATCTTTTGCGCTTTTTGTTTTTTATTTAGAAAAATGTGAATTTAATAAAATGTACATCCATTTCGAAATTATAAAACAAGAATTGCTTTTTTATATGTAAAGTCTAAATCCTCGGTATTGGCAATTTGTAAGTTGTTACTTTCTTTAATGATTCTTGAATTCCAAGATCTTTATCTTTTTAACAGGTGAGTTAAGAAGCTTTCTAGTAGCCCGTAGTGTAATTGTAGTCACTAGGGCCTGGTTCTTCATGAGCCGTTGGGCCACCCAATTTTTTTTTTTTTTTAGAAGCTTTAAAATTTTAGGTGAAATATATATATTGTGAAATATTTGAATACAACGTTTTGTGTTTTTTGTTACAGTTTTAGAGTGAGTAACTGAAGATTATCGACTCATTACCTCTTGACTCCCTTTGTTTGTTTTCGCATACAAAATTAGACACGTTTATAAGAAAACACTAACGCGGGTGAAATAAACATTTTCTGGAACCACAAACGTCAATTTTCTATTTTAAATCGGTTGCAAAGCAATTTTTTTTTAATGAAAAAAAATCATTGTATTGATTTTATTTTTTTCGTTAAAAAAAATTGTTCATACAAATTTTAAATGCTAAATTTTTTTTTCTAACTTAGAAGCACAGAATAATACAAGAGAGGTCAAATTGCTCAAAAACCCCAACACTTTATTTCAGTTATTAGAATTTTTTTGTGAAAAACCTGGTTTACAGTACTATAAAAAGTACGTGGTTTAATGAAAATCGGTATAGCCATTTTTGAGTAAACTTGGTAAGAAACCAATAATAAAATTTCTCATCGTTGGAAAGCTTAGCCCTAGTAGGTACATCATATTTTTGTTTGGATACACAGCTGTAAACTATGGAGTTTAGGCAGTATATAGCAACAAAGATTGCAATTAGAGCAACAAGTAATTATTGCAATAGTGTTCCATTGAAATTACAGTATTGCTCACTTTCGTTAAACTGAATAGACGCCGAAATGAAGGAACTTTTGTATACATTGGTATACAATGGCCAATAATAGCGAGTAATATCATGGTTGGAAAATAATTCGCTTAACAATATGAAAATTCTACTATTTTTTATTCGATTTAGCGAATTAAATGAATGGGAATAATTGTGCGTCTAGTGTCCACAATCGAGATATATAACGTTAGAAGGCTTAGTTAGAGGGCATCATTTTTGAAGAAGGAAACATAACTGTAAGCAATGGGGTGTAAGCAGTTTATTACAAAATATAAAACAATTTGTCTATGTTTATTCGAATTTGCAAAGTGTTAATCTTATTTTTTGCCGCTTATTTTAACCAACTTTCATTGTTTAGGACAAAAAAAGTACTCGTACGTTGCTACACTCCATAGTATCTAATCATTTTCATAGGTCTCGTTTCTGGGCAGTAGGTGGACCAGGTCCCATATATTTTTGCCCATTCTCCTTTGGATTTTAATTGAAATATCGAATCGGCAAAATCTCTTAAAAAAATCTGCAACTACCTACCTTACAAAATTCTGAATGGATTTTTAAGATTCAAATTTAAAAATACTGTTTGATTTATAAAACTATATCCACAATTGCAAGGAAACCTAGAAGAAAAAGTAAAAACAATTTGAGTTAGGTAATGAGCCTCATGAAATTTGGTGAAAATGTTACTTTTACCATAAGAATGAAGAATGAATGAAGTCTATAAAAATATCTTGTAGGGAAGGGTGTTTTTTTGTGGGGTAGATGAAGGGAGGTTTCTGTGCATCAAAAGGAAAAAATGACTTTGGCACAATCTATGCATATGGCACATGATTTCAAGGTACTATTTAATGGAGAATCTAATGACATTTAAACTAAGACGATACGACAACCGCAAAGTAGTTATAGTATATCGAAGTTATATCGAAAAACCATCGCATTTTTGATTTTTTTTAAACTTTGTGGGAATCATTTTTAGGTTGCGAAAGATGTAAACCCAGCTGTATTTAATTTTCGCATTCACCGTTCCCCCTCTACCTCCCTTGAAAAATTTAAAAATCATCATTTTAATGTTTTTTTATTTTATTTTTAGAAATGATATTTTTAAAGATATCAATACGTTTGAGGTGTCATTTTAAAGATAAAAAACGGTAGTTTTTGAAAAAAAAATTATTTTAATTTACAAAAACCCAACCAAACAGTATCAACCACGGTGCTGAAAAAAACTATTTTTATTGTTTTCTCATGGTTTTTGACTGCCTCCCATTTGCCGACTGTTATATGTAACGCGCTAATGTTTCTCAAATACTAAAAACACATATTTTCAAAGACATAAAACCAAAAATTGACTCATGCTGTTCACCTTTTATATAAAATATCAATGCTTTAAAAATCCATGTTTTGAAAAATTGCATTTTTAGGAATGAGTCAATTTTTGGTTTTATGTCTTTGATCATCATAATTGCAAATTTTGCTGTCACGTCTTGTACTTTTTAATTACATAACATAAGTATTAAAAAATGTATCTATAAAATGTCTGGGGCTATAGTTTATTGACAAAACTAAACATGCTTATGAATTTTTGATACGGAGAGACCAGAACGTTAATTAACATACTATTGAGCGATGAACTCGACGTCTTTTCGAGTTAATCTACGTTTTCATTAGAGCTGAAATGAGGTTATTTCGGAATTTGGCAAAAAAGTATTTTCACTATCAAATTTGCTAATTTCGTTTGATATCTTATTTCGTTTTGAATTCGGAATGGCAGTTAAACGTTTGTTTTTGTTATTTTCTCTTTAGGCCCTACCAATAATCAAATTTAGTAACGACTTTAATATTTAAGGAAAATAGACCATAATGCTATAGTCTATACAAAATGAACCATACATGTTATGTTTCATATTTTAGAGTCCAAAGCATGTAATATTCATTATTTAGGGTTCACCTAAATATTTAAGTCATACCATGGTTAGCTTATTATTTAGAGCCCATACAATTATGGTCCATTTTAATTAAATATTTAAGTCTTTACTTAATTTGATTATTGGTAGGGCCCTTTGTGTTTTGACATTTTCATGCAAGAGCTATTTAAAGCTTTTGGAATCGACTGCTGATAGATGGATTTACCTCATTTCGAACCGCGTTTCGTGCAAATTTGGTTTGCAATTAGCTCATTTGAGAACGACAATTTGAATGGGAAATGAGGTAATTTCGGATCTGCTTTGGAAATTTGTAACGAAATTACCATTTGTGGCCCAGTGAAAACGTAGTATTATACCCATTTGTGTTTGAGCAGTTTTGTTTAGCTTTATTAAAGTTGTTTTACATTGAATACCGCGCATTTTTGTTTTTTCAACAATTTTTTTAAAGAACCCTGAACCTTTTTTTTCATAATTCAGTTTAAACGTTAAAAAACATTTTCATTAATTGAAGGGATGCGTAACTTGTGAACTGATGCAAACGAAACCAGAGGCAGTACGGACTTTTTCTTCCAAACTCAAGTAAAA
Organism: Melangyna quadrimaculata; assembly: GCA_949320155.1. Lineage (NCBI taxonomy): Eukaryota > Metazoa > Arthropoda > Insecta > Diptera > Syrphidae > Melangyna > Melangyna quadrimaculata. Next base: position 145,988,002 of record OX439485.1, on the reverse strand, counting down.
CTATGAAAAGTATTAGAATGGAATCATATACCTGATCTACTGAAGTTATTTCAACATTCACTTATTAAAATATATGCATAAATTCAATGCACCATTTGGTCTTATCATCATATACATCCGCTTTTTCATATTGTTCAAAACCTTTCTTTTCTAAAATCAGGAACTGATGCGATCTGTGTCAACTTGAGTGGACCCAGGTCCACCTTTCTAAAATGTTACTATTAATAAAATAAATTCATTCCTTCATACAGTGATCGCTCAGGATGATTTGTGACTCGCCCAATTCTGCACAGCCTCCGGCTCCAGTGGCCTTCCTCCATATCTTTTTGTCCAGCCCCAGCACCAGCGCAGCGGCTCATACTATATAAACCAATTTCACTTCTTTAATTAATCCGTTTTTTCATGTCACCATCTGAGTCAGTACTCAGGAGAAGTCAAGTTAGTGAGTTGAGCGCCCGTCCCGGAGTGTGTAGTGTATGATGGTGGCATGTGACTTTTGTGACTGCATCTGCATTTACAGCATGCGCCTGCCATTCATCCTCCACCATCCTTCCAACACATTGTCTAAAGGCCATGTTGCGCGCTTACAATGATTTTATTGAATTATTATCGTTTTCATCGGATTTTGTGTCACCGGCATGGTAAGTATAATAATACCGGTGCCATATGATGGTTGGTTGCTATTTGGTGGTAGCGTGTCTCATGTGAGTAATCAGAGATTCCTTCATAAATGCCACTCAAGTTTTTTGCCAAGGAGGAGCACACATATTGATATAGCATAACCATATAATGGGCATTAATTTGCAATCAAGAGAATGCTTCTGTCTTTCTTCTTTCATATCTTTTATAGTTTTAAGGCTTTTGAAGAAATAATCTCAAACTAGTTTTGAATTGCCTCAAAAGAAAGTTTCCGTTTGGTCATAAGAGTCATTAAAGATCTAACAATATGCGACTACTAGAAGAAGTTAAGTTGCCTGGACCTTACGGAATTCAAAATTTACAAAAGGGAATTGTTAAAGTTAAATCTTCAAAAACTAGTATCAAAAGGAGAATTGACTTTTCGTGTAGCAATAATATAGCTTTTATCAGGCGGGTTCAAGAAAAGGCGATTTCAGAGGGCTCAGCGATCTCAGTGCCTGAAAAGGATTTATCGGCAAAAAATCTCAGTTTGATTGTCAAAGTACTGCCCGCCTGGAAAAATGCTAAGTTTCTATCTAGTTTCGGCAAGGCCCTAGTAAGTTTTCAGTAGGGAAAATCTAGTCGGGGAAAACTTATCAAGTCCTTGGCAAGCCCTTGCTGGATTTCAGTATCACTAATTTAGACGAGGAAAAGTTTTCAAACACTCGTGATGCTCTCCCTAGTAAAAACTTTTTGGACATGTTTCTGTACCCCATCAGGAATGTATCTGGTACAGCAAAAACTAAAATTTTGTAAGCACCTTGCAATTTCAGTATAATCACACGACACTTTTTTCCTTGTCTTCTTTTTCTTATCACACTTTTTTCTATGTGTGTGAGACATCTGTATGTATTTGTTATGCAATATAGTATAAAACATAAGAATATGAAACTTATTCACTTCCGACATTGATTTTTTGTATAGCGAGTTAGCCCAGTGAGTAGGACAATTTGCTGACAAGCAGAGGATCGCGGGATAAAGTTCCACATACCTAAGCCAATTTTGTTTCTTTGCCTGACGAGGCAAAAGGGTTCATAATCGCCAAGGCCCATGTTTTAGCTTTTGAAAACCCTTACTAGCCCTTTGCAAAAATCTATTAAAAACTCTCTAGTGCCTTATCGAAAACTAGATTGTTTTTGTGCGCATGTGAGGAACAAAACAAATTGGATTCGCTTGATCAGCTTTTGACGAAGCGAAATCTCTTATATCTCGTTTTCCTTGACACCAATTTTAAGAAGATCTTTGCCATATACAAAAATTGATGGTAAAAACCTATACTTAGGCATCAATAAAACAAAAACATACGTAAAACCTTTATCGAACGCTTATTTTCACTTCAAACTTTAATCACAATTTTGCAAATCTTCAGCATAATCCAAGTTCTTAGCTTCAATCCTTTGTATCTCTTTCCGCATTCACCGACACTTTAGTTAACATAATGTTTTCACTTAACTCATCCTGACTTGCGCGGCAAAACACATGTAGCATCAGTCAAGCCAAAGCATCACTAAAAAGCACATATGTGCCACTAATAGACTTCGCAACAAAGTCCGTCTTCGACTTTGTCTCACTGCATGTAAAATAGTGTAATACTGCCATTCAATCGACATTCAGTTTGTAAACTTCCAATCAGATATTTTGTATAACGTTCGATTCGTGCATTTATCCTAACAAGCGCTCATTTAATTCCTCCACCATCTTAGCGTAGCTATACACCAAAGTTTAAAGTCAAACGTATATATTGCAACCATTTAAACATGTTACCAGAATTCAAGTGAGTTATTGCCAAGACCAATTTTGGCAAAAGAGCTACGAGTGGCCCCCAGAGCCCATGTCACTGAGGCTGCGCATGCGCATAGCTAACATGGCGGCGGCATCCATTGATATTCTGAGCTAAAGCCTAGTGGGAGCTTAAATTTTTAGACAGTTTAAGGGGGGTCCTGCTGTACACATCAGCTACACAACTAACACCTTGGAGACTCGCCAAATCGATTGATCTTCGACTGATCGATGAGCCATTTAGTCTAATGACAGATGACAAGTGCGCGCAATGGTTGGAAGTACGCATGCACAAGCACACGAAAAGGGTTTGACGTTTGTGACATTCACACTGTGCGGTGTGGATATACGATTGACTAATCGTGCCCACGACTGGCACATAAATCGCAGAGTCGAGCAGAGTCCTCGATCGTGCAATGCCCATATTGACCGTGATGGTGGGCCAAGCGCAAATTGGTACCGTTCCAGGTGGAATTTGTTAACGGATCTTCACAGTAATATGGATCGAATGGGCCACAATCGAATTGCATTGGATTTGTATATATTGATTCGGCTGTAGCTGAAGCTGAATAGCGTGCGCGGGACACTTTATCGCTTTTGGAGGTCAGACATGAAAGCGGAAGGCCTAAGGGCGCGCACACTATCACCATCTATTGGAGGGATTGCTCTCCCACCATCGCATCGGTATCGTCGTCGTCGTCGTCGTTGTCTTAGAAGTCGTTCGTTGTTGGGAAGAATCATGCGTTACCAAATATGGGCTACCTGTGCGCACACAGTTAGCTCCATCAGCTATATACTTTCCCTCCCTTTGGTCTTTTTATATATAGCTGGTGGGCTGCTGTCCAGCTTTTCTTGGGTCCGTTTGAAAAATTTATGGCGCATAAAAGATTGGCTAAATGATTTGCGGAACGACAGAGAGACGATTTCGTTGTTGTTGGGGGAGACGACGACAACAACGACAACAACGAAACTTGAACGTGTTTCCCTACTGAGGCATCAATACTTCAAAGAAGGATATAAACGTACAAAAAAAAACGGGACAAAATAAATAAAACAAAAAAAAAATCAACAGAATCGCTGCAGCCAGCGTTTAAAAAAGGGAATAAATAACTTTTTCTATAAAAGGTTAATTTAAGACACGAATAGCGAGCAAATGCGATAAGTGCACACTTTTGCCACTGCAATGGTTAGCAGAGCTACCTGGCGATCAATAGTTGTGGTGATTAGTGTTACCATAAACTTATAGAACTAGAAAAATATTATCAAATAAACAAGTATACAAAAGTTAGCCATTCAAGGGTTTGGAGCTTTTGCCAACGAAACTTTCGCCTGATGCCAAATTGAATTTACTTAGCGATCAATTAGAAGAGATTTCTATTATTGAAGCCGACGACAAAAAAAAAGTTGTCGCTCCGAATGTTTCGAGTTGGTTTGGGAGAATCTTTAATTAAGGTTTTTAGTGAAAATTGATTTATTTGTGAAAAACTACATCTTGTACTAGGCCTGTAGTTTTGTGGATTCGATATTGATAAAATTATAGGCTTAAGAATACGGACATGGCAATCTGCCGGTAAAAAAACTATTTGGTAATTTTGTTCAAACTTTATTTAAAGATTAAAAAAAACTATGAGTCTATTGGATAGAATTCAAAAGAGAGCTCTTAAAATGATAGGTGAAAAAACTATAACGGAAACATTTTCATCTCTTGGCACCGTCGAAATGTTCCATGCCTTTCGTTATTTTACCGTTATTTCACCAAACAGTGCTCTAGTGAAATAGTCAGTTTCATTCCTCCCCTTAAACAATTCCACCGTAATACTCGCGCTTCTAGGAATGCCCATCAGTTTACCCTTGAGCCCAACTTCGGACGTACTGGTTAGTACAGAAATTCTTTCTTTAGTCGAACTAAACGAATGTGGAATGCTCTACCCAGACATGTTTTCCCCTCCCACTGTGATTTACAGACATTCAAAACCAATGTGCATCGGTTTCTCCTTTTACATCCCCTCCAACCTACCTAATCGCTCGTGATGTGTATAACATGTTAAGGGTTGTCACAACCCCTTTAGCGCGGGCTAAATACAAAAAAAAATGTTCGTAGAACAAAAACTAACGATACCTTCCACACAAATATTATTGTTGAGAAACCTTTATTAAAGACTTAGTATTTCGATTTTTTTGCTCAAACTATAGGGACGAAAAAATGTTCGATTTACAACACATAATTACTTAATTAAATATAAGATAATGTTTCCACCGAAGCAACTTATATTACATTTAATAAATCTATGTGGTGCTTCCACCAAATCAAAGATAATGAATGAATGAATATTAAAAGGGGTATAAGTACACTGCGACCTTAAGATCTATTGTGCCCCCGTCTAGAGCTAGATGAGATCGCTCATTCTATAGCTCTTCCTCCAAGTTTGTTCCTTTGAGAAACTTAAGTATTTAAGCATTTACCTAATATATGGTCAGGTGTTTCCTCATGAGTGTTGCAGAATCTGAATGTGGCACTGCTCACCAGGCCAAGAATACTTAAGTGTCTTTTCAATTTGCAGTGACCAGTGAGGAAACCAGTTATCATTCTGAGGTTATTCCTGCTTAAGCTTAAGCCTATACAGCATATAAAGCGTTCTTGGTTGTAGCTCCCAGGAAGTAGCTTCGCTTGCCTCAGGTGGGGGAGTTCTGTCCGTAATTGACATCTTTTTGCCTCCTCTTCTGTTTTGATTTTATTTTTAATCACATTTTCTCCTATACCACAATAGGGATCAGGGCCCGTTTAGGGAGTTGTTGCTCCTATTTTTGCCAAAGAATCTGCCTCTTCATTTCCCTGGACACATACGTGCCCAGGTACCCAATGAAGTGTGACATAAGTTTTTTGCCAAAGTCGTTTAACCTATTCACGCACTCCCAAACCAGTTTTAACTAACGGCATTGGAGTTCAGTGCCTTGAGCGTGGCTTGGCTGTCCGACATAATGGCAATGTTTTGGTTACGGTAGTTTCTTTCGAGATTTCGTTCGGCACATTTTCTTATGGCATTTACTTCTGCTTGGAAAATGCTAGTGGACTGCCCTATCGACAGAGGAGCACCCGTACCTTGAGACGTTCTCGATCTCTGCGGACATCCACTTGTTGTGATGATTTTCTGAACATTTTGCCCTGCGTGTGCTTCCGCCGTTCTTGTGCCTAGCATCTCACTTAACCATCTGGTTATAGTGATGGTTACGCATTTCCTAACGAGTGCTTTGTTGACAGCCTCATGCGAGGTATTGTCAAAGGGACCCTCAATATCTAAGAATGCACATAAGGCCGTTTCTTTGGCATCTAGGGCTATTTGCACAGTATTTGTGAGCTCATAAAGGGCGGTCTCGGTAGATCTGCCCGCCCTATACATATGCATGCTGGCGATGGTTAAGAGGCATTATTATTAATACTTCTGATCTAATGAATTTATCAATTACCTTCTCCAAAGTCTTCAGTAAAAAAAGATGTTAAACTTATCGGTCTGAGTGACTTTGGATGTGTTGTATCTTTTTTCCCAATTTTTAGAATAAATATGACTGAAGCTCTTCTCCGTAGACTTGGTATATGCCCAAGTGCAATGCTACTTCGAAGTATGCTAATAAAGTAAGGCATTAATTCCTCTTTCCCTTTTTGTAAAAGGGCTGGGAAAATACCGTCTACACCCGGTGACTTAAAAGGTTGAAAGGTACTGATTGCCCATTCAATCCTTTGTCCTGAGCCAGTCTTCCCGGTTTGGTTTGAGAAGTATTCTCTCTATTGTACTTCCGGCTATTGAAAAACTACCCGGAAAATAAGCAGAGTGGACCTTTGCTCCTCATCTTCCGTAAAGCTGCCATCAGGCTTCCGAAGTGCTAGACAAGTCAGTGCCTTCTCTTTTGCTAGAGCTTTGTGCAGCCTTGCTGCAGCAGGGGTAGAGGTTATTCCCTCACAGAAAACCACAAAGCTATTTCTTTTGGCTTTCCTTATTTCCTAGTTATATTTAGTTAACTCAGTAGTGTAATTATTTCACTCCCTATAGTTCTTTTTGCCTCATTGAAGAGTCTTCTCACCTTGGATCTTAGCTTTGAAAGATTTTTGCTCCACCATGGAGCATCAACTTCTTTGCTTTGTGGTTTAACTGAGTTCATATGCCTCATTTATAGCCCCACTAAATTCGTTCACAATATGCTCTAGTTCAAGGTGACTTTTTGTCGTTTCTGCTGGACCTATATGTAAAAGGTTTGTTTTAAGAACGTTTTTATACAGGTTCCAGTTTGTTTTCTTTGGGTTCCTTCCAGAGGTATTCTCTGTGAGAAGGCCCTCTAAGCTAAACACTATAATTCTGTGGTCAGACAATGAAGGTTCGTTGGAGACTCTCCAATCCCTTAGTAAGCGACCTATGTTCGGAGTGCCGAACGTAAAGTCTAAAACTTATTTTCTATTTCAAGTTACAAAAGTAGGGGTATTCCCTACGTTAAATATATCTAGATTTTTCTCGATAATAAAGTCTAAAAGGTACTCACCCCTCTGATTTATATCAGTTCTCCCCATGTTGTGTGTTAGGCGTTTGCATCGCATCCCAACATCAACGGGAGACGTTTCTTGCAGCAGTAGTCTACCAGCTCCTGTACCTCAGTCAGTGGTATGTTGGCATCATCACCTGCAAAGTAGGCTGCTGCTATCACCATTGTACGGGGACTTCCCTCAATGTAAATCTGGGCCTGTATTGGAACCAGATCCTTCGTCATAAATTCTGAAAGACATATAAAATTATTTTTATTATTTCTTATTATTATGCGTGCTCGGGGCGAGTTCTGTCTCGTATCCCAAAATAATTTAGAGTTCTTACATGTTAGGCCTCTTACTTGACCCCCGTAAATCCAGGGTTCTTGGATCAGCACTAGCCCAAGGTTATCAGCTGTAAATTTTCTAGTTACGAGGGCTGATGCTGCTTTAGCATGTCGTAGATTTACCTGAGCTAGCCTGGTGCTGGTCCCGCGACCATTCTTTTTTGGGTTTTAGGAAGTGGGTGGCAACGCCCCATCATCTGCAAGCAGATGGTCTTCCTCCTCTTCTGTCGGAAGCAGTTCCTCTATATCTTCCCGGATAGGAGAGAGGTCCATGCCCTCTAAGTCTCCGTCCGTTGGACCTTTGTTCTTCGGGGGGACATCTGGGATGTTTACCTATTGATCAGACAGTGGGGATAGAAGGGAATGAGGGGTTGGTTGGATGTTTAAGGAGATTTGTGGGGTTGGTAAGGCAGGTAAGGGAGCGGAAGAGTTGGTGCTTGGATTGGTTCGTGGAGTTTCGACTGTGTTTGTTAAAAGATAAAGATTAAAAAGATAATTTCATTTGTATCAATATTAATCAATTCGTGTATCTTGGAACTATTTAACTAGATTGATTTCAAATCTTCAAAATTTATGAATAATAAACATCGTATCTACTTCAAATAATAATTTTATAATTCGTAACTTGACATATCAGTTTTCCAAAACGATCTGCTTGCTACAGAATACACCGCAACAAAAGGTTTGTTTTTTTGCTCTGAAGTAACCCCTAAGTCGCCCCAATAAATTTTTTGAAAAACCTGAAGTAAAGTTGAGCGAATGAAGCTAAATTTAATAAATGGAGGCCTTCTTAGTTCACTTTCGCTGCCATCTCTTTTTTACACACTATGTTTTCGGCTTTTGTCAGGGCAGCGGCTTAGCGCTAAATTTCGCCCATTGGCTGGAACCTTCTCCGAGTATTCAAAAGAGAATTAGGTCTATGAAGGAGTTCAGCGCACCTTCTTCCAATTTCCACAGTGTAGGAAAATGTATACTCTAGGTTGCTTCTACCTTGAGTAGGTATTATTTTAAGATCAGTTCGTATTCAGCGGAAAAATGTAGGTCACCTTTTCCTGCCGAAACACACACTGAAATAGTTGACAGTTTTTAGTCACAAGGTGTGTGTATGGTTCTTACGTACATACATTATGTTTCGCCACCAATTTTGTTTATAGTCTTCCATTACTTATTTTTTTTATTTTAACAAAGATGGATGCTGGTCACACTATCTGATAATGTGCAGCATTGGCCTTAACAGTGCTGGTCCACCCTGTCGCTTGGGTCGTCGTCGACCTCATCGCCTTCACCGTCACTATGTTGTCGGTTAAAAGCGCTGCTGGAACCCTCTGTTATCAGGTGTTTAGCTGGGCGCACGAATTGCCAGCTTATTCGCTATTCATTTATACACGGCATGGATGAGATTAAGCCAACGCTAGATGTGATAAATGGTGACTTGGAATACTTCCGCTGGAATTGGTTATGCTTGAGCTTCTATTGTTGTGCACTCTACAACAAACACACCATACCTACTATGTGATGTTGAGTGCAGGAAAGATTCATGCGGTCGTTGTCGGTGTAGACGAAGGTGGTGGTGCTATGGTGTACTTAGATGTTGGGGGCACTCTATGGAGGGCGGAATATCTTTGCAATATAATCAATGGCAAGTGGAGCACTTTGGGGTCTTTGTCGCCATGAAGATACTGGTTAAAGGCATGTTCCATACGGATGTATCTCGAAGCCTTTTTTTGGACGGCATGCGGCGAGATATTGGTTTTGGTATTTTGGACATGTGTCCATGTATCGACATTGCTTCTATAGGAGTAAAATACAAGGCGACGACATCGGATCGATACCGTTCAACAGGTCAGTGAGCATGCTAATTTTTGTTAAAGGAAATTAAAATAGAAGATCTTGCTTGCACTGGCTGCAAGTCTTAGCAAGAGTAGTCAGAAGTAGCACACACACGGTGAACGGGGGAAAGTTTCAAAATCGAACTTTATCGCAGAAGATAGAATGTTTAGCTATGCATAATGAAATACATTTAACTATTAGAAAGGCTTTAGTTCTATGTCTACATTTGGACATCACGCAAATTTGTAATATTCTGGACTTGGTATTTGTGAATATGACTATGATTACCCCTAAAACGTTTCAACACCCAGCGAGCGTTTAGGGAAATGCGATAGGATGTAAAAGGGCGACGCGCATTTTCTTTGAATATCTTAATAATCGCAATGGGAGGAAAATATTGAACCGACTGCTGTGTCTGGATGCAATAGAGTGTTGCAACTCGAACTAATACCGGAGCGCCATCGCCACCTCCCAAGTCTATAAGGGCTTTAGACATCATACTGTTGTTGGGTTACGCCTATAACTACCTCGTCAATTAAAATTGACACCACTTTTTATTAAAACTCATAATAATAATACAAGTTTAATTAAATTCGAACCCATTCATACCTGTCATATTATGGAGCCACCCGCATCGGTCTCTAGACCTATCCATTACAATTTAATTGTCTATTTCATCACAATATCACGTTATCGTCGCGTCGGATCACTCAGCGTAACCATCTCAGAGGCTCTGCCTGCAGTCTGCAACAAGTTATTCTACCATCATCCTTAGGCTAAAATGTTCGTCATTATATTGACGTACAACTTGTCAGCAAGTAAAAAACCCATCCAAACAATGACCGCCGCGCCGGCTATTGCACTCCACCAAGCCAGTCAGCGCCTTCGAATCGAAACCAACGATGTAACGACAAAACAACACTATAAACCAACACCTCACTAGCTTATAGGTTTTCATCGCTTCATCAGCAGGGAGTATCCGTTCCAAATGTATTTACTGTTTAAAGAAACTTTTTTGTTCCCAAGTAGCAAGTTTTAGATGATACCTATAGTGCAATTCAGGCTCTGGCTCTGATAAATGGTGAAACTTTCGGACCAGGGCACCAAAGGAATCGTTCCACATGAGAGATCCAAATGGTTCACCCCATTACACACCTGAGAGGATTAATTCGAAATCAATTTGTTGTGAAATTAAACGAAACGTTGAGTCTATTAATTATATCATTATTAACGTTGTTGTGGGGCTGATTGGTATTGTGGAGTACCGGGTGGGTTGTGTGTGCAGCGTCAGGGAGGGATCAACATAAGCATCCTAGGAGTCATGTAGTGCATTAACTGTAGGTGGTCTATTTGATCCAGCTAAGGTTTAATTTGTTGTCTTTTTTTTGTGGGTTTGTTACCTTAAGGGGTTAAGCTACAACAGGTTCGCTTGTGCGGACTTCTTATGCAATCCCATATATAAGCCGGTCCGGCGCAGCTTTTCAACAAGACTTAAGACTTAACGGTTAATTGTCAAAATTAGTTCGAATGAACGAACGCGCGCCAGGATGAATTTATTAATGACACAGTGGGTGCGGCTGCAGCCGCAGCGCAGCGCTGGGCCAGTTGGGCGGTCGAAATCAGGACTGGACAGCACATTTTCTAGTGGTTGTCAATTAATTTGTTGTTACTATTTTTTTTTTTTTTTTCTTATTTTACTAAATCATAGTAGGTACCTACTCGTATAAAGATAAAGAATTCAGGGCTTGACTAAGCTGTTTTTCTTGAATGGAACATTTTTACATATTTTTACATGTGAATTTATTGTATCTATACCGTTATAAGCGTGCTTGGAGTAATCAGTCGTGGAATCAAAAAAATGTCTACACGTGGTGGAATTTTTAACGTTTTCCGTCGGAAATCTTTGACAGATAGTTTGAAGAACCAAGTTACATATCTTCATAACAACAAAACTGTGACTTGACTAAATACTGAGAACTGCAATGCTCTCGGAAACTTCCCCTGAAGATACGGAAATTGTCATATACTTAGAATGCATTTTTTTTTTAAATTTCTATACTGCCATGTTTTGTTATAGTGATTCAAAAAAATCGATATTTGAATCAAATATAAAAAAAGGAGAATTCAAATATAATGGTTTTCGTCATGACATCCGCATCAGCATGTGGAATCTGTAAGCCAACTGTTCATGGAGATATACATGTTACTTATAGCCAATGGATGTTGAACGATTTTCTTCAAATTAAGAAAATAATATTATTTGAAGACGAAAACGAATTTTTGTTCTAGCGAATCTAGAACGAGTAGCTGCCATATTGATACAACAATTACGATTTGTTATCCAAATTTCTCGAAATCGATTTTGTTTAAATTTTTTTTATATATTCACTAGGCAGATTTTGGCTGTTGAGGTTTTACAAGAAAATATCATTAGTTTTGGGTTATTCAAGAAGAGGTAAGGTTTGCTCAGACTACACTTAAAATGTTTAAACACAGTGCGAGCGTTAGGAAAATAGGAAAGAATTTAAGAGGAGATACCGATGCACATAGGTGTTGAACCTCTGAATATCGAAATGACAGGGAAAAATAGTGCCGGGTAAAAAGTTCCACATTCCTGTAGTGCGACTTAAGAAAGAATCTCTATACTTAATAGAACGTCCGAAGTTGAGCTCAAGGGAAAACTGATGGGTATTCATAGAAGCACGAGTATTACTGTTGAATTGTTTAAGGGGAGGAAAGCAACTGGCTATTTCACTAGAGCGCATTGTTTATAAAAATAACCAAAGACATGAAACATTGCAGCAGTGTTCGAGAGGTGCAAATGCTTCCGTTATATTTCTTTCACCTGTCATTTTCTTAGCTCTTCTTTGTATTCTCTCCAATAGACTCAAGTGTGTTATTGGAGAACCTGCCCAAACATGAGAGTTGTACTCGTGTTTTGGACAGATAAAGGCTTTAAAGATAACAGCCAGATCAGACGGGGAGAAATTTCTTGCATCGCCGAAGAAAACACTTATAGCACCATTTTTGGCGACATCAAATAAGTGATCGTTCTACAGAAGGTGGCATACCGATAGCTTTTCGGTTTCCTCGATGAAAGAGCCACTCATGGATAGCGACATAGAGGGTGAGTTCCGTTTTAAGGACAGTAGACAGCATTAAGTTTTTGAAACACATTTTTGATTCCCCATTGGACAAGGCTGTGCTGTCGAGATCAGAATGTAATGAGGTTATCATATGCTGCCGTTGAAGTGCCAAATCCGAAGGACATGGATGTGAATCTAAAAACGAATATGAAAAGCTGAGGGTACTGTCGTCAGCAAAACAGTTTAATGGATTAGAAGTTTCAGACAGTAGACAGTATACCATTAATGAATATGAGGAAGAGGGTCGGAGACAAAACGGAGCCCTGGAGCACACCGGCATTTATTTTGTGGATTTCAGACTTGATACCGTCTAAAACAACTTGTATTGAGCCGTCCGAAAGGTATAATTTCTAATCCAACGTAGGAGAGATTCATAGATACCAAATGCGCGCATTTTCGATAAGATGACTTGATGCCAAACTCTATCAAACGCTTTTTTGTTTTTGTCAGAGCCCATGCTGGTTACCTCACTGGCTCCGAGCCAAACCGGTGTATAGGCAATTTCATTATATTCTTTGTTTTGTTCGGAAATGTGGTTATTTTCTCGGATTATATCAATATCAAATTTTTAGAACAACCAACAAACGGCCATCTTGGATTAAATAATATAAATTCGATACAAAATCAAAAAATAAAAAAAAAATGGATACAAGTTCTTAAAATAAGTTCAGAAGAAGAAGTTCTACTGAGTGTAACTAAACCTTCAAGAAGCGTCCACATTATGTCGATCAATTTTGTGGATTTACACTGTCGATCAACATAATGCTATAGTGGGTACGTGTTGAAGTGTAACCTGTCAAGTATCATGCAAACACAAATCAATCGATCTAATGTTCCCGCTTCTTCCCCCAAAGTTATTTCACAAAAGCTTTTTATTTTTCAGAAGAAAATGAAGCTGCATATTGCATTTTCACTATTTCAGCTATCAGGCGGAATCCAAGATGTTGAATGAAAATGATTGTTCAAACATTTGTAATTTATTAAACAATTTAGAGGAGTTTTCTTCACCGATTTCCTCAGATCTTTGTATAGCTCAAGTCCAGCAAAGTAAAAACTTAGTTTGGATCCACAATGATATAGACAAACGACTTGATTCGTTGTGTATGATGCTATAGTCGTTAAGTTGATCTTGTTAAAATTTATCACCGGCACTATCTCAGCTGATGCATTGTAGCGTGCTAAAAAGCGCATAACCATGAATTTCAGAAAATTATCGATTGCTGACTGAACGAATAGTGTTGAAACAACGATTTTTGTTGTGTGCTCCTCTTCGATTATTTCTCCAAAGTTCAATAATTGCATTTGGCTATATTAACACACATAAAAATAAAAAATAAATAAAAAAAATTAATTGGGTGGCGCAACGGCTCGTGAAGAACCAGGGCCGAGTGACTAACAACTCGCAACCATTCCTGTGTGCGCTTGTCGACAAGAATGGAAGGGACCTACAATTTTATGTCGAATCCGAACGGCTAGTCGAGAAGCACTTAATCATGACAAGTGATAAAGTGCTTTTTGGATCATTTGTCAATTCCTCGCAAGAGGCAGTAGACCTGAAAAAAAAACGTTTTAGTTTTTAGGTGGACGAGGCTTAGAAGTGAACCCACACCGCCAGCGTGACAGTCAAGCGCACTAACCATTACGCTACGGGCTACTACTATATTAACACACGGCAATGGTAATTCTCCTCAATGCGCGGTTCAGGTGTTAGTTTCAATTTATTTTAGAAACTTGACTATTTTTTTTTTTTCTTGAAAAGAGCAACTGCAGAAGCACAGATTTCGAACTTTAGATTTCAATTTAAAAACTGTAGAAAATCTGGAGACTGCAGATTAAAACAGGCCCTGACAGCCGTCATTTCGAAAATCACTATTTTGGTCTTCTCCACCATCGCATTGTGAAAGTGAATCAGTCAATATACGAACTATAGCGTTGTGAATCCATAACTCTTATTAACACTGAAACAAACTCCGCATATCGGTAAGTTAGAAGTTCATATTGTGTACCAAAAAATCCAAATAAATAATAGCAAGTGTCTCTTAAAATTTCATACTTTTCAACCCACTAATAAAAAATATCGAATTTAACGAAATCAATAATCATAATAATCATACATATTTACATGAAAATTGTTCGTATAAGTTTTTAATTTTATGGCTTTTCTGCGCTTACCTGGACGGATTTTCATGCGTCGCTATTTTTCTGGAAATTACTCAGTATAAAACGCCCCATATTGGAACTTAGATGTTTCGCCATCAGACATGTTTTCCATATTTGGAAAATTCCTTATCCAATTGAAAGCGGCACATTCCACAAATTCAAAAACCTCTTACAAAACCGGAGCCTCATTTGGAGGTCATCTGCATGCACATAAGTAAAAATTGATACGTGACCCATAAAACCATCATCCACCTACATGCATTGTCCATTTGCCATCTGACATCCACATCAATATATGCATGCGCTCTCCCTTGGCATCAATGCACTCCAAGTTCAGCTGCTGCCAATCTAAAACAAAATTCTTAGGTAAATTCTCATCTCTAAATTGAACAATTGTTCTCCGGTTAAATAGAAAGTAGTTTATTGTGTTCCAGATTCTTCCAGAAAACATCTAAACTCACCTTCACCCTCTCCTTCCGTTCCTTACTTCGAAATACTTCATTTAATGCATCTCAGTATTTTTCATATAATATAAGCGCACATCTGGTTCGGTTGTTATATTTATCTGGTTGTGTAGAACTTTGTAAGCCAACAAGTTCAAGTTTAATAAGCAAACTTGATTCTAATGTCAAATTTGTTATTCCTGCCGCCTGCTGTCTATTTCTTCTTCTCTATACCGCCAATACCTACCTAATCATCGAAGAATGATCTATCGACGTCAATTTCCATACGAACAAATAATTCTCACTCTGAAAGATTCCTATCGCCCACGCTGCACTGCAGCAGAAACTATACTATACATATGCAGCATGCAGCACGAACCACAAATCATTTGACAGGACGGCTGGCTGAGACTGAAGAAACTCGCTGTTCATGTTCAGTGCTAACTTCAAGCCTCTAACTCCAGGCCCAACTATAATTCTTGACAGTTTCCGCAATGGAGAAATGAATTCAACGTTAATGCATTTCGTTGTTTGATTCTGGTGCATTGAACATAAAATCTGTGGCACTTGCTCCATTGTAATAGAACTATAGGCTCGAAAACTGAAGTAAACAAAATTCTAAATACAAAAATAGGTCACACGAGCTTTTGTTTATGGTTAATTATATGTTAATTATATATAAATTAATTATATGCCTTAAAATTTGTTGGATTTATATTTCTAAAAAAAATATGCAGCACAAAAAATCATTGTTTATTCCAAAATATCAAAACAATTCCAAAGCCAAAAACTCACCAATAAGCCTACAAGCTATAAGCCTTAATTTCGATGATACGAACAAAAAAATACATTAATTTGGCTTCACTGAAACTTTGAGAACTGCAATCCCTTAACTTCAAATACTGGAAATTCGTTTTTACTTCAAGTTTGTTTCTATTCCAAAATTTTGACTGCTTAAAAAAAATGTTTAATTCCGAAAATTCTTAAACTAAATTTTTGTCAAAAAGTCCAACTTATTATAGTTATAGTTATAGTTATAGCTATCATTGAAAACCATCATTGAAAAAGTTAATTGTTGATTTTGAGACCCTTCGAAAGGATAATCATTGAAAATTTTAATGCAGAAGGTAGCTTATGACTTCAAATTATTTCTCATCAAAAAAAAATTCATTTTGACCAATATCTTCCCCACAACGTAACTTTTAATTTTTTCAATGATCATTGGTAAGGTAGTTCATCATTGAAAAATTAAAAGTCATTTTATAAGAAAAGTTGTGCCAAATTAAATTTTTTTTACCTTGAAATAAATAAAGTCAATAAGCTTTACTTTGGTATCAAAATAATCATTTATTTTTTCTTCAAAATCTCTCAGAATTGATATTAATTTTTTCAATTATGGTTTTCAACGATAGCTATAACTGGCACCTTATGTAAAGTAATTTTTAAAAACTTTTCAAATTTGGTAAGCTTATCAACCGTCTTTTCTGTGCTACAATGCACCCTACAAAACATAACATACCGGTTTTATAACTATATAAAACCGACAGTAAAATCAAACTCATGGACATAAATTCCCAAACACCTTCTCCAATTTTGGTAGCTTGATTTGTCACGACGGTCGGCGACGCTTCGATGAAATTCGATTGAGTGAAGGGTGGCATTCACCCCGGGTGGTTGGCAAATGAAGAGAAGGAGAGTTGTGGGGGACATCGAGTGAATTCAAGAAACAAATTGGTTCGCATTCAGAAATTGACAAGAACTTCGTGACTTTGTCACCTTTCCGCCGAAGATAGTTTTTACGATACAGTATCGTTGATTACGGTCCCCAAATACTCATATATGTAGGTATAGGTACCTACATAAGTACATATATTTACCTACCGTTAAATTTGTTTGGCTTTGGTACTGTTGAATGAATGCTGTGATGGTGGAATTGAATGTGAAACTTGTGTCATGACGCGTCAAAGTCAAGATAATGCCGGTTCCGTATAAATTAAAACTTATTTGGTCCCACAAAAGGCTTGGGTACGCTAATTATTGAGGACAGGAATGGATATTTTTTGTTTTTTTTTTTCTTTCTAACTTAACTTGAACTACAGTTGAAAAAGCCGTTATATTAAATGGAGGTTGGGTGAGCTGGTGTAATGCGTTTTGGTTATAGGTTTATCCGTCAAAGGTAATCAATCAGTTGCATTGGGAAGTAAATTATATAGGTATGTTTGTTGCAGGTGTTGGTTATAGAAGGTACTCTTATACTTGTGGGAGGAGAAGGTTGCATTTTGCGTAGGTGGAAAACCTTATTTATTATTATTGAAAAAAAAAACAACAACAAACAACGGATACTTAAAGAAAATTTTAGTGAAAGTGGTTTCAACGTTTCAATTTCATTTGTTAGTTTTAAAGGTCTAAAGTATATCAAAAGTCAACTGTTCTTTTTTTTTTGTTAGAAAAATAAGTTAGCAAACAATATTGACGTGGATCTAGATACTACTTATTTGAACACAAATATTTTGGTTATGAGCAGATTTCTCAATCCTCAGTTAAGCTATCAGAGGAATAAATGCAATAGCAAGAGGAACAGATTTCCGTTTAATTCGAATAATATGTATATTATCTGAGACTAAACTGGTAATTGAAAAATTTACACTAAGGCCATGTCTCAATTGCGTTAAAATTTTAATTAAAATTTAATCCGTTTTTATAGGGGTGAACACAATAATTGAAGGGTTTTGCTGTGTCAATTGCATTAAATGGGATTTTTTAAAACATACATTTCCCATTGGCATTCCTTGCGTTAAGGTACGTTGACGGTGACAACCTATCCAAAAATGTTCAGATACCTTGATTTGTTGTTGTTGAAGGAATTACAACACAAATCTATCCAAATAGCTTTGGATACGATCTTGAAGGCGGAAATTGCATTTTGGCATTGACAGTCATGGACCTAGTATACCTGGATTGCTAGTCGATCGTCAAACTCATATAAAAGTTGCATTGAAGTTTGGAGATTGAAGACGGTTTCACTGCTTAAAGGCGACAACAGTGCCTATTGTGCCGCGCCGAATGTTATGCATTGGTTTGGGAGAGCCTTTAAAGAATAGTAGATAGTCACAATTTATTTACATGGAGATAAATGAGAGTGCTCAAGTCAACGGCGAATGTTTCTCCGCCGCGCCGAATGTTTCGCGTTGGTTTGGAAAAGTCTTAAGCGGGGTACACATTATCAAACCTATTCACGTTTGATAGTGTGTACTCTGTTTGACAAACACGTTCTTTGTTCACTACTTTGTTTGATACTGTTGAGAGTTTGATAATGTATACCCCGCTATAATCCATGATAATTGAAACTGGGAAATCGTCGTTGATAAGTGTTAGTTTATAAGAGCGTGTGAAAGTCACATACTAAGTGCCAGTTTGTTCACAGCTAATCATCTTTAATCAATTTTTTTTGCAATTCAAAGTATGAGTTGCTTATCATGGATATCACCAATTTTGTTTGATTAGCGTTAGTAAATTAAAGCCTATGAAAGTCACATACTAAATTTAACCCACTGTGAACAAACTGGCCCTAAATTCAACCCACTGTGAACAAACTGGACCTAAATTGTTTTCAAATTGCCTCCAGTGTATCAATTTTTTTTTTAATAAATGGAACCATCGTGATGAAGGCTCCTAGCAATCCAGGTATAATATGTCGATGGTTTCAGTAATGTGCAAGAAGTTTAATACAAACATCACAATTTATACACTAGTTAAAATTTAAACGAGCTCCTGAGCAGGTTAAATTTTGACGACTGTATTCACCTCAGTAATGTCAAAATTTAGCCAGGGGATCAAATTTAACGCACTTTTAACGCAATTGACACACGGCCTAAGGCCCATTTTTTCAGTGGTGAGTTAAACCATAGAATTAGTTAACACTGGAAATAGATTTGTCGACAGTTACGTCAAGAAGCACTGTTTAAGTTGAGGGTGAATGCAGGATGTCTTAAAAGACAAGGAAGATAAAATATTAAAAGCATTTGTTGAGTTAAACCAGAGTTAACTCGAGAAATTTGGTAAGTTAACTCGGATTTAACGTTTAACCTTAACCCCGCACTGAAAAAATGGCCCTTAATGAATCCAATACAAACAAGCTCAAAATTTGCTCTAGATCTCCTGGAACTGAAAAAATTTAAGATTTTTTTAAAGTGCTGTTAAAGCATTTATTGTTCAGCTAAAAATGCTTTTTGAGTAATGTTACTGCAGACGTTGAAAATGATTGGGAAAAATAAATAACAAGTAATTATGATTTAGTAGTACAGGAAAATTAGCAAAAAAACAATCGATTTATGGAACGAAATACACAGGATGGCTGAATTTTGTATACCTGAAAGAGGGCTTTTAAAAAAGCTTATGTTGAGTTTTTCGGGACGCCATCCCCCTAGGGAAATCCGCCATTTTGGAAAACGCGAAGTGTTCTATATCTCCGAATCTATTGATCTTACTGAAAAATTGTAAGGCCAAGCTTGTAGGCAATTAAAATATCCTTCGTTGACTAGAACATTTTTTTTTTCGGTGCGGGCGATATTTTCAAGGTTATGCCGTCTTATTATTTTTTTTTTACATTTACACATTTATGTCATTCTCGAATAAGCTAACGTAAATTACTTTCCAAATGAGAATCTTAGAACACTAAATTTCCAACATTTTGATATATATTTAAAAAGTAAAGTTTTAAGCTGTAAACGTCAAAAGTTACAGCCATTTTGGTTGCGCTAAAATGAAAACTCCGGAGTAAATATTATACTAAATTGTTATTAAAATTAAAACAAACACCAAAATGGCTGTAACTTTTGACTGCGGTATCGCATCATCTTCAAAAATGTATCAAAATGATGGAAATTTCATGTTCTAAAATTCTTATTTGAAAAATTATTCACGTTGTTTCCTCGAGAACGTAAAAAAATTGGAATAGCAAACAAATTAAAAATTAAATGACATAACCTTGAAAATATTGCCTGCACCGACAAAAAATATAGATATAAACAAAATATGGTTTAATTGCCTACAACCATTCGCATTTTCTAAAATGGTGGATTTCGCCAGTATCATGGCGTCCCGAATAACCGGACATAAGCTTTTCTAAGCCCTCTTTCATTTATAAAGAAATCAGCTTACCAATATTTCATTCCGCGAAAAAGTCTATCTTTATTGTACTTTATCGGCTCAATTGATTTACCAGCTAATTTTCCAAATGCTCTAACTTAGGACTGAGATATCGTTTCATCTTCAAAAATATAGGAAAATTTGTGGTCTACAATTTGTATCACGAGAACAATATACGTAAGTTTTTTACGAAATGAGAAAAATGTAAAAAATGTAAAAAACTAAAAAATAAAACGACATAACTTCAAAAATATTGTCCACGCGGAAAGTTTTGAGGAAAAATAAAAAATAATTGTATTTCCAACAAATTTGATTATGACAACTTCTTACTTCAAATCGATAGTTTTGGAGACATAGACCAATTCGCGTTTTCCAAAGTGGCGGATTTCCCCAGGGAGATGGCGTCCCGAAAAACTCAACATAAGCTTTTCTAATCGCCCTCTTTCAGGTATACAAAATTCAGCCGTCCTATATTTCGTTCCACAATAAAGTCTAATTTTCCAGTGCTTTTAGAATATAAATTATAGAAATATTCATAATTCATGCCAACGAATAAATTCCAAGAGAAGGCTTTTTCATCTACACCTACCGTTGATGCCTTCAAACCTTCCATATCATCGGAGTCATGTTCTTATTTAATAACCAAATATTTCCAAGTCAAAATCAAACCTGTATGCTGTATGCATTTTAAAATTTTCTCAAAACCAAACGTAACACGTTTGTATGTTCACTTTACAAAAAAAAAGAAAAATAACTTCTACCAATTTTATGTTCCATCAAAATATCAAAAACCGCTGCTCATCATCAATTCATCGCACCTATTAACACCTTTTTTTACACCGAATTCCATAAAAGAACAGATCAATTTTATTCAATCCTCTGAAACCTAAAAATGTTCACCTCAATTCCGACTGCCTTTAAACAATAGATCGGTTAAAAATTCCAAAAGAAAGTCACGACAACAAGCTGATGCAGGGGATATACATAATATAGTGTGAAACATCGAGTAATCCCTCATTCCAAAACCACCTTTGTAATAAAACAAAACAAAAAAATTAAAGTCCGTTGATTACACGCATCAAACTAAACTCATTTAAAAAAGCTGATACTCTTTTATTAATATCACCATCGCATCATGGATTACTCCTCGTTGTTCTTCCAGCATCCATAGCATAAGGTTTTTTTTTTTTGTCACATCCTACTCCTACTCTTCTCGGCAAATGCGATGGACCCAAAGCGTCTCGATTAATCAATCATTAATACTCCACCATTTAAGTGTCTTTAAACACCAAACAGCGATTAATCTCTCTCACTGCGCAGCACCACAACCACACTGCGTCGCGTCATCATCATCTCTGTGCAACCATCTAAGAGATGAACACCGGAAAAACGGTCACGTCCGTCGCGTCAGTCCTCCGTCCGCGTCGGTCGGTTGGTTTTGTCCACTTCCACTGCAGTCGTTTGGGTATTCGTATTATGATGAACCAAATGAACCACTCTGTGCACCCAGGCCCAGAGGAATATTGTTAGATTCCACTGCCCAGTGGACTGACTATGGGGATGGAGGGGATGGAACCCATCAGAGAGCAGAGCAGAATCAGCGGGAAACAACCGATAACTGTCCACGGACATCGAGCAACGCATAAGCCAACCGGCAAGCATCTTTCATCGTGGTCCAACGGACACAAATGGGCGCAGAAGTCCGAAAAGATGATGGAATTTAAGTTATAAAAAGAAACAAATCCTCACGGAGATGGATGAATGGATCGACTTGTCCTCGCCCATATACTCTAAGTGCAGAGCTGGAGCAATACCAAACCAACCTTTAAACGCAAACGCACAAAGCGAAACAACAAAAACGGGATACGGAAACAGGATCATCGAATCATGGCGTGCAGTAAAACCACTTTGCTCTCATTATGCTCACCGGTATAAGCCGCATAATGGAATGACACTAAGCTCATAACTTACATCCGAATGATTTGAAGTTATTTCTAGAGCATATAGCATCGTCGTCCACATGCGAAACTATACTATTCCACCTTCTTCCCTCATCCTTCCTAAAGTATAAAGCCTTTCCTTATAGTCGCATTTTAGGAGAAGAGGAAGCAACTCTATGTGGCTTCGATGACGGTGACTTGTCGCGCGAACATCGTTTCAATTCAATTGAACAGAGTTGGAGATTGGAGTAGACAGGGATTACCGAAGTGCTTGGTTGACAGAGTCGGATTAGGCCATAAAGAAGTCTTAGCCAATTATACGAGTTTCGCAGATCCCTCTCCAACCTTTATAGCTTGCTGCATATGCATAGTCCAATGAGTAAGAATTCCAAAATCATAGAATTGCCTTAAGATCTTCTTTCCTTGGAAGATGACCTGCACACGGCCTTAGCGGATGCTCTAAAATAAGCTATAACACGTTTTCCGCGTCCCGCCGCACGTGTAGAACCAGGGCCTAGTTACTTACAACTCTCAACCCTTCGTGTGTGGGTGTTCCTAGACGGCAGGAATGGTGGGAACTTACAATTTCCTGCCAAGTCCGAATAGCTAACGTGAGAGGAGCTTTTTCATGACAAAGCGATAATTTGTCCCATCCTAGCCTTACCATACGATTTATACTTTGACTTCTCGATTCACAGTCTCTTCTAGCTGAACTAAGTTTATTAGTTCTTTGAAAAATAGGCCCCAACGAGCTAGGGACTTGATTTTTAGCCAGTCCAGCCATGCTGGCCACAATTTTACGCTGGGTGGAAAATGGCAGGTTGCAGGAATGCATGTCGCATGTGGGAAGCTAACTCACTTTTTGTCCAAGGAAAGTAGTGTACCCGATGATGATGATGGTGCCTGTTCTTTTTTTTTATTTATGTATGTATCTACAAGTTGAGGTCATTTATGGTTTTGCTCGTAAATTCGCTAACATCAAATCTATTATAATGGAGAAATAGATAGTTTTTGGAGAGTTTTCTTTCAATTTTCAGACCAATGTCACTATAATATCTGGCAATTGATGGAAAGTGGAGACGATTATTTGATTCCATTTTTGGCCCGAAAGATATGTACAATGATAAGAATCAAATTTTATAATATCAATCAATCATTTTATAGAAATTTTGTTGTACGAATGTATGTTTTTATAAATCTGAAGAAACTTAAATATTCGTCGATACATCATGGATGGCTTTGGGGCTAGGAAATGTGATGTGAAAAAGAAGACTCGGAAATGGTTTATTATACCTTTAGTTTTCATAATGGAGTTTTTGGAATTTTCAATGAAAAGAAGAGTCATTGTATTGCTTTGAAATAGAAAAATCTATTTGACAATCTGATGGTTGAGTTTAAAAAAACAATGAAGATATCAGGTACAATGTGATTGAAATGTGTGGAAAGAAAATAATAACTTTAAAATATTTTTAGTCAAAAAGGAAATCCTGATTTCTCCATTTTATATAGATCATAACCATAACCTAGAAATTATTAAAACAGTAAGGTGAGAAATTCGGCGCAGGGACATAGCTCAACAGGACACAAGTCCAAAACAGACTTTTGTCCCACCTCGGTAGGACATAAGTCCAAAATTTGATTTTGGACTCATATCTCACCCAAGTGGGACATACTTCCGTAATTTATTTATTAAAAGGTGGGACGTTAGTCCTAAGTTTTTCCATATCGTCCGTCAGCCGTCCTAAAAATGAAGTTGCATACCTACATTTTCTGAGTAATAATATTGAAAGAAAACACATTTTTTCAACGAAATCATATAAACAATAAACAATTTGTTATAGGTACATAAGCAAAGGAAAGAAATTCAACCATCGAAAAATAACAAATAAAAAAAATGCAAACATAATAAAAAAATCAAATAACAAAAAATATAACTTCAAAGATAAACATGGCAGGAGATTTTGATTATCTGCCGACAAAATGGACACATAAGTTCATTTTTATTTTTAACTGCATCATCATTAAGTTTTGAAAAGCACCCACTGCACATTTTGCAATGACTGCAGGGCAAAAGAAGTACAGTCCTAGGATTTTCAAATCAAATTGCTCAGTTAAGTACTCCTTCTTCCTCCTGTTGAGCGTTGGTATCATTTTCGGTGTCAACTTCGCTATCTGACGATATTTCAGATATTGAAACATCAGTAAAATGGGATAAACTATCCAAACAGCTATAATGTTAATTGGTTGACAAAATCCGTTGGCGATATTTTACCCTTGTCCAATTTGTTCGTTATTTTATAAATAAATTCGTCCCTTTTCTCAAATTTAGCCTTTGGGCGCTCAAACATCTCCCACGTTTGTCCGTCCATAGACGAGCAAAAATTTACAGATGAGCTGGACTCCTCGTCCAACAAAACATTACAAAATTTGAAAAAATTACCAATTTTATGGTAAAAGGTCTGCAAGTCTTTTATTAAATGATTCTAGCGAACTTGTTGTTCGCATGGTCTTCTTATATAACGATAGTTGTTGTGATATGTCCCAATAGAAATGATTTAATACAAGTAATTTAAAAAAAAATTTTTAAAAAACACACCTTAGATATCCACTGTTTTTTGAAATAGTTAATAAATTTTACAATGTATGGATACTCTGTAGCTTCAACTCTCAGCTCATCGAAAGCCGTCCTTTTTTAAGATGGTTTTAATAAAGGAAGCACAAAAAATTTACAAGAAACTTTGTAGCTTCTGCCATCCTTTCTAACATTGAAAACAAAATCTTTTGTTTTTGAAGCTTTTCTTCTTAAGGCATGTTGTACGTGCGTCGTATTTCAGTGCTGGGATACATTTTTTTAAGTCCACTTCGCAATCCCTGCTCAAAGTCAGAGGTAAAGGAAGCTGGACGAAATTTAAATATATTTGCCTCTATGAACTGAAACATATGAATATAGTTTTCCTCAGACTTGGTACTCATGAGCAAGTAGGAAAAAGGATACACCTAAAAACGGTAAAACATAAACAAATTTGTATAATTAATATTTTACTAAAATACGAATTTGTATATCTTACTATGCTTTGATTTAATTTTCTCAAATGTGAAAGTTCATTCAATGAACGTCTATTATAGAATTCTTATAAATATTTGTTTACTTCTTTTTTTGTAGTAGTGGAACTAACATGTTCTGCATGGCTTATGTAAACAACTAATAACTGCCTACATCCACACGATGGAACAACACTGAACGTACCATCCAACAAGTAGTGGCGTGCTGGTTGAGGCAATTTATCAATAAGTTCCTTTATTTTAGGTGCCTGGAATATGGTGTACCCAAAGTTTTCTTCCAAAATCGTATATTTGTAGAACAGCTTTTCTTCATTGTACCTTGACATTACATAATTTAACATAACATTCTCATTTTGAAAAACTTCCTTAATTTCTTTTAAAGAATTAGGTGATTTTGGTAGCAAAGCGTTTTTCAACCTATTCATATGTCGCTTCACGGAGTTATACTGCACCAAGTGAGCTGCTTGTGGCATTTCTTGCCTTTTACAACCAAACGATTCCCTGGATGTTGACCCTCTTTTTTGTGGACCACAGCAAGTACTCTTAATTGAATTCATCAGCTTCATTTTATTTGCAATTTCTTCCTGGTTCGGATGGGGATGTAGGGCTTAACCAACTTTTGTAATTTTCTTTTGACACACTATCGAAAACTACACTTCTTGCCTTACACGATTTAACATAATACGTATATCGATGGTGGGTCATAAACATTATTTTTTATAAATAGTTGTTTTTCCGTTTGCCGGTACGTTAGAGAGCTATTCCTTCGAAGTCCAGGCATAAACTCAAAGCTAGTTTCATTCGATATCTCACGCTCCATTTTAAATTTTTTCGATGCGGTCGGATCAAGAAAAGTACAACTACTAACATTCTTACAAAATAAAATAAGAATTTGCATTCATATAACAATTTTGTAAACATAATCAGAGTTACCAGGTCAAAAGATGTCTTCTAAATCTATGATACAATTCTTCAAACAAGTAGGCCTTGTGAGAACACCAAATGATATGTGGACTAAAAACCAGAGACCAGAAATAAATTTCAACCTTTTCAAAGGTTCTTTAATAACTGTTATTTGTTGTTATTTTCAATAAAGGTCACACTATAACCTATATCACCAGACGCACTTCGGTTAGGTCGGGTGGACGGAACTGTTGGCCATCATCGTCCAAGTTGAATGGAGTGTTCCGCCTACTAGCGGAATCTTGGCTGTCTTCGCCAGCCGTTAAGCAGTCTAGAGAAGTGTTTTTTCCAGATACTCAGCAATGACTGTGTATCCACTCTCATCTCGGCAGATTTCCGTCCTAGCTTTGTATCTTTGGGTGGATCGTTTCACCCCCTGAAAAACAATTTCGAACATCTCCCCTGCCGCTACAACCTTCAATAGACTCGACCACCTGCTTCTCGTGCTCTCTCCTTTTCCTCCTGAGAAGTCGGCGTTCCTCTTTTCTTTTCAGCCCGTAGAGCTCTCGGGATACTCTCTCAGCAGCTCTTGTTCGAGTCTGCAGCATTGCCTGGTAGGCCTCGTCCTTAGCATTATATTCGAAATTACTTTGCTACAGATTTCTGCTCATTAGTCATTATTAAATCAGTTCGTTTTTTATTGGCTGAACCACTCTCAACAATACAATCGATAAAATTTAATCCAAATAAACCCTTTTTGTAAATTAAGGTCAGAAATAAAAAAAACAAATTTTTCCCTTAAAGATAAACTAAGTCAAATGCAATCGCAAATATTTCGACCCACTACATATACTTATGTACATACCTACCGCATATTTGATGGCAATTTAACCGAATGCCAAAGGAATAACAATCAATTGCAAGAGCACAAAAGCTCACCTCCGACCTGGGTTAATTATTATTATTCAACACGATACAAATAATTTGTCTTTAATCCTTTTGCCATTGGTGTGCAACTGTTATGCGGTCGTTTTGCGTTTCGTTTTGGTTTGTGTTGCAAATGCAGCGCACTTAAGTCATTCGCATGGCACACGATAAATATCCGCACGTCACTACTGCCATGGCGAACTCTTAACTAATCTCGACCACACGCGACCGCAGTCAGATTGAGAGAGGCTCCACTATATCCATATACGAGTATGTATGAATAGAGTTGCAGCTTAGCTGAAAGCAGTAGGAAACCACCGCACCGGCCGGCCAGGCAGCAGGCACCAGCCAACTGGAACGCCAAAGAACTGTGTTGTTCCGTTTAATCGCAATCAATAAATACGCGATACCAATTCGAATACCACAGCAGCCAGCGTTAGCGTTGTTTCTTTTAGCCAAAAAATTAATTTTCTATCCCTGCTGATTTAGCTGAAGTAAGCATCAGTCGTCCACATCGCCGACGAGAACGACGAAAACCCCCCATTGGGGAAGCTCTTATGTGATGATGGCCATTGACCAAGAATAAGGACTTCTCTTCTGCTGGCGCATGTTAACAAGTTGCTTCTGGGTTTTGAAAAGCCCCGCTCAAGCTATATAGGGATCTCTCCAAATGATCAATACTCTACACTCGATTCCCGATAATTAAACATTTCCCCACTCAAACATCAGGTTCTTGCAATCTTGGCCTGGTTGCATCTACAAGGGGACGCGAAAGATGATGATGGCCACCTGTGCCTCCGTGCTCAATCCAGCAGCAAAAGCCTGCGCTGATGCATTGTGTGGTCTCAAGTATCGCTGAAAATTGAAAAATTAACAGGTATGAGATGTGTAATTAGAACCATTACTATTATTTTGTCATTTGGATAACACACAGAGCTGAAATTTACGAGCTTGTTGTACGAGCAGAAATAATTAATTGCACGGCTAACAGGCTCGCGAAATAAACAAAGTGCTCCTGGTGGGCAGGGACTGAGACAGATCCTAAACCAAGTGCAGCTCCGGAGCGGTGGTGGTGGTGCAGCAGAGTAGTAGTAGCGTTGGCGAGGCGAAGATATTTCTAACGCTTAATGCCATACCTTGAGCTAATTAATTTTATTAATTGCTAGCCCAAAGCATGTGGCGTCAGGCAGATACAAATTGGTCAGGGGGAAATCTTTTTTTATAGTGGTCTCCTCCCCACTTAGTCGATCTCGATATTTTTTCTGGCCCCATAATAAAGTTGTAGAAATCCCGGACGCCACCGATTATTTGCTCTGTTTTTTTTTTTTATTTTCTCTTCGCGAACACAATATCGGACAAGTGGGATTCCAGATACCATCAGAGCGCAGAGATTGTAGACTAAAAAACGTAATAATGCCCGTTGTCAACATGGCTAACTTATTTTAGGCCATAATGTTGAGGTAAATCGAAATCGGGTCTCGTAAATAAATTTCGGACGGGCATGCAATTAAATATAAGCAAAAGTCGTAGGGAAATTATGACGAACGTCCTACACAATATTCGTTTTCACTATGTGGCGCCGCCCGCCACCATCGCACGGCCGTCTTTTTCAAGCTCCAACGTCAGTGAAACTCGCTGTGGCAATATTATATAGGAGATACTTGAACAGGTTCAGCTTCTGAGGCATGTTTATGACCTGGTGGATATTTATGGATCCTAGATTCTAGAATGTGAATGCGCAGTGAGACTATGCGGTTATAGTATGCCATTTTCAGATTCTTTTATTGCACCTCGACCAATCTGTAGGTAATGGGCGTAGCGTGAATCAGAAGCCAATAGTTTTATAATCATCTTCAATCGGCAGTGTTTTTAAGTTACGATATATACGAAGGATGAGGATTTTGTAAAGAAGTAGCCCTTTTTGACGGGCAAATTATAGCTACTCAATAAAATAGGCAGATGAGGATGACTTTATTTGTGATGCAGAAGTCAAGAGCGAAATGTTTGAATTCAAGAAGTTGCGCCTACAAAATAATTGTTGGTTCTTAATTGAGCTTGATTGTATGGAGTTTTCATAACGAGGACTGTGAGTTGTGGATTAATAATTGAGGTTAATTGTAGGTATTGGATAGGAGGCTTGAATTTTAGATCGGGTTGTTTATTTACAAGGAAACATAAATTGTTTAATCCCAAAATGTAGATAATAAAGTCTTCGGCTAGATAACAGCTACTAAAATTGTATGAAATTTTCTTAAATACCACCCGGATCTTAATAAAACCTGATAAGATAAAATGATCGAAACGAAAAAATATACCTATTGACATCAAGAGTTAAAACAGTAATGGGTGCACCTGGGGGCCAACTATGTAATTCGATTCTATAATAAGGGTATTCATGCAACGTCGTATGTTTACAAATTGTGCAAAATGATAAGTTTACACAAAAGTCTGCATGAACTAACTTTTCATTCATTTGGTTAAAATTTAACCGTTAAATGCTGTGTAATTGAATCAGCAGTTTGTTTATTTGGCAGATTTGGTGTGTGACACATGAGACGTGTTTATATTTTGAAGTTATTTTTCAATAAAGAACCTCTTAGTCTAAGAAAGATAGGATCGGACCAGGAACAATTTAATTCATGAAATTTTATTGCTGGTATCGACGCAGAATTTTATCCTCAACAACATATCCAAAGTCCCCCAAAATCCCCGAATTGGCTTTTTGTATAAATGCATTTTAAGATGTGGAGAGGGGAGGGGGGCGGGAGTTTGTCAAGCTGAAAAATTTGTTGTCATACAATCTAATCATATGACACATGTTTTTAGGGTGCTTTTCAACGCTGATTCTAAAGAGACCAAAACTGAAAAGATATATGTATCCTGTGGAAAGTTAATGTCATTTTTATGGAATGATCACTTTTTTTAAAGTACAAAAAGTAATACATTACCCATAACCATTTTAAAATAATAGGATTTTAATGAAAGTTTGTATAATTGTTTCATTTGGCATAAAAATCAAAAGAGTCTCCAAAAATATCTGTGGTAAAAGGGTGTTTTTTTTAGTGCGAGATGTTAGTGCGTCATTATTACCATAACATCTATGAATAAGATTTGACACTGATGACATTTGCTAAAAATATTAAATATGTCATAGTTTCCAAGTCCATTAAAATAACTTGTTCCAAAGAGTTATTTTAGAGAGTTTATGTTTGACCTGCCCTATACGGAGCAAATTTGTTAGGTCTTACGAAAACTTGTATTTTCGTGTAATCGAGATGGTACATATGATATATATCTAATAAAAGAAAAACCAATATGATACAAGAAACCTAAAAAAAGTTAGATTAATTTTCAAGCTAAACTTACTGTTTTTTCCGTTAAGCAGGTCAAACACTACACCCCCGAAAAACAGCCTTGGACCTTAGATATTTGTATGGACTCTTTTGATCCTTGGGTGCCAATTAAAATTTAATATTTTTACCAAATTTCATAAGTGTACGAATTTGTTGATGGAGGTTATGGCAATAATCACTCAGTTGCATCTCTCCGTCAAAAAAAACACCCTTTAACCACAGATATTTGTTTTGGTTTTGGGTAATGTATTACTTTTTGTACTTTAAAAAAAGTGATCATTCCATAAAAATGACATTAACTTTTCACAGGATACATATATCTTTTCAGTTTTGGTCACTTTAGAATCAGCGTTGAATATAATAATAAAATAAATCGGGTGGCACAACGGCTCATGAAGAACCAGGACCTAGTGACTAACAACTCGCAACCATTCCTGTGTGCGCCTTTCGACAGGAATGGAAGGGACCTACAATTTTATGCCGAATCCGAACGGCTAGACTAGAAGGAGGATTTGTCAATTCCTCGCGAGGCAGTAGCCCTGAAAAAAACTTTTTAGTTTTTAGGTGGACGATGCTGGGAAGCGATTCCAGACCTCCAGCGTGACAGTCGAACGCACTAACCATTACGCTACGGGCTACTACTATCAGCGTTGAAAAGCACCCTAAGAACATGTGTTATATAATTAGATTGTATTACAAAAAAATTTTCAGCTTAACAAACTCCCGCCTCCCTCCCCTCTCCACCTCTTAAAATGCGTCTACACAAATAGTCAATTCGTGGATTTTGGGGGACTTTGGATATGTTGTTGATGATACAATTCTGCGTCGATACCAGCAATAAAATTTCATGAATTAATTTGTCCCCGGTTGCCCATATTAAATTTCCTATCTTTCCTAGACCATCTCCCGAACCAACGCGAAATTGGAGCCAAATGTCTCGGATAAGAAATGTTAGATACACGATGGAACTACAATACAATAGTACAAAAGGCTTACGGTAGTAATCGGACGAAAATGAGCGAATGCAAAAAAAAAAATCATACACGAAATGCGCCCATAATGTCGGTTTCTTGATTTGCGTTAACTATTGCTTTCGCTAGTGATGAACGGCCCCTAGTGCACTTCATGAAAGTGAAATTGACATTTGTTGAGGCAGGAACGAAAAAAGAAATAAGTACAGTGAATTATGGCTCAATTCTGATTTTGGTTCTTCAGAAAGCTACTTGTCATTGGTTTATGACATCTGCTTCTGACAGCTTCTTACTATCAAGGATAACCCAAACCAATGCGGATCATTCGTTGACGAAAGAAGAAATCAACAATAAAAACAAAACAAGTTGTTGATGCAGTTTCGTCATCGTCAACAAATGGTTCGTATTGGTTGGGGAGAACATTTATAATTCTTGCTTAATCGCTTAAGAAAAGTAGCTTTCCTAATCGTTGATTAAATGAAGACCTCCTTATTAAATTTTCTTTTTTTCGCGATTTGATAGTTACAGAACACGGTCAGATTTTTTTTAGTTCTCTGAGTGAGATATCATATTATGTAAATCATATTTCTGAACGCGCCTAATTCTAAAACTCACTATGCCGTTTGGATAAGTTTAACCAAATAAATTTGGTTAATTTTCCCCATCAAAATCCTTGGATAATTTTTACCAAATTGTATAAACCATTTCCGATACAAAATTTGACAGTTCAAATGTTAAATTTAACCAAATCGTAAACTTATCTCGTGTTTTACGGAAAATCGGAAATTCTGTACCTAACTCTTTTAGAACGTTTTAAAATAATCGAACACTCTAGTAGTGCCAACTGCCAACTGTCTACTTTCGCAAAATCGGGGAACTACCTACTTAAGCCTAGTACTCACCTCTTTGTGAAATGAAAAATAAATGCGGTTCAAATTCAGGTAAACATTTGTTATGAAACCATAATTTATTCTCCACGTGAATTTTCAGTCCTCAGTTTTCTAATATTTGATACTCACTTTGAATGAAAAAAATATTGATTTTTATGACTGTCAAATTGAAAGAATTTTTAATTAAAAATATAACGAAAACTGTATTAATTCCAAAGTTTGTTGATTTTGGCCTGTCGGTATAGCACTAGCGATTCAAAAATAAGTTATTGTCAGATCCAAAATAATTCCTTCGGATTTTTATTCATTTATTTTAAATTTTATAATCACCAAAATAAATTAATAGACAAAAGTCACACTTTTCCACACTTTTATTTGTTTTTCCTAGTGGTCGTACATTGGGAAATGAAAATTACGAAATGAAATTGATTGTGAACCGGTTCACATTTCATTTTCAAATTTGGGTACTCACCGCTTGGTTCGAATTCCATCATAGTGAAATCAGTGTCACTTTTATATAGAAATTTCATTTACACTCTAGCTGAGTACTAGGCTTTACATCGAAAATAAATGTCAAAACTAATCGAAATAGCCAATAATCATTCGACATCAAATTTGTTTGCGAGCATATCAGAGAAAGTATTTAGTTTCTAAAAATCTAAGTATGTATTTGTATATACTTATTACAAATTGATTATATCATTACTAATGTAGAAGAGATTTTAAGTGGCAAATAAAAAAACGTTCCTCAGCCCCAAATACCACCTAAACAGCTGCAAATGTCACTTTTGGAAAACAGGTTGAAAACCAACTTTCTTACCAGACGAATTCGTGTAAAGTAATGAGGGAAATAAACGATATTTTGATAAGAATTTTGAAGTACAAACGAAGAGATACCGAAATAAACGAAAGTATACAAACTAAAAAAGGAGAAAATAGTGAAAAAAAAAAACAAAAAATCAATTAGCTAAACTCGAATTAAAAAAGGGAGATACTTACTTAATCTTGGTCAAGAAATGAATGGCTCATATTAAAAATAAAATAAGAAATGTTATCAGTGATGTGTTCATTTAAAAAGGCTGAATTAATGTTGGTTTTATTTTTCCGTTAATAAAATTATTTATGTTCAACTTGTTTTATGTCGTTATGAGAGAAAACGTTTTTCAAACATTCTTATTTCTAGTTTTCAATTATTTTTTTTTTTATTAAGTTTTTTTTAAGGTACCATTACTGCACAATTGCAATCAAAGGTTGAATTTTGTTTCAATTGCGCAAATCAGTTCTCATATTATTTCTAATTCTCTTAGCAAAATTATAATGTACCTCGTTTTCTGAATGTTGTTCCAAAATATAATGGTTCCCATCTTCTCCAAACAATTCAGATATTTCAACTTTGAACTTCAAACAAAAATTGTGGAGGGCACAAGATACGTTCATTATTTGAGCTACCTTCTCGGGCGTAGATATAGTGAAGCCAAAAGGCATCGGAACTTCGAAACTTTGCCATAAGGATTTCAAAAAATCACTCAACAATTGATCTTGAAATCGAAAATTTTCGACTCCATTGAACTTTCAGCCGCCGCCATTCTGTAAGGGGTCATTATCCAAGGCTCTAAAGGAAATCCAGACCCAAAATCTAATAAAAATATCTTTATAATATTATTTCAATCTAAAGCTACTTACTTAACTAAGATCCAGGACGACCTATCTCCATTCTCAAATCACCGTTTGAGGTAAGCTCTTTCGGCACTAAGAGCCCAGACATGAGAGTCATGGGATGTCCCTTCAAATCATGCATTTACTGATCTTATCGCCATAGTGTTGTCACATAAATCTAATAAAAAAAAAAAAAGTATTTTTATCTCAAGTTTATTTTTTTGTATAATGTATTCTTTTAGTCTAGGAGATATGCCCCCTTCCCGTAGGCACTTGAATGTCAGCTCAGTTTGAGGGTGGTTCTCACCATAACTCTGACCGTTTACCTAGAACACACGTTCTTCCAAAATACAAAATTTCTTCGTTAGAAAATAAGAAACAACATTTACTCGGAACGTATTTTCCTAACACTAATAACTTTTATTGCATTACAAAAATGCATCAAAATTCGTTAATAACAATGACTTCGCACCGGATTTTGCAAATACTAAGGGGGTATAGCTCCTATACTAATTATGTATTATGATAAACTGAATTTACCAATCACAATAACACTGTGCTTGAACTTTCTGTTAAAGAAAAACTGTTCACTCGTAGCTGGCCGAATTTGTTGAAAGTTGAATGTGCGTTCCATCGACAACACCAACCACACCAGCAATTCGCGATTTTTACAAAAATGACGCTTAGATTTTCGTTTTTCTTAATCTGACATTTTAATGTTGATAAGTTGCGGACAAATTACTTTTTTCTATTGATGTTAAAACCTCGGATAAAACCTTGGAAATAGTTTGTTGTGCAATTCCCGGATGCATGTCTCCACCGATTTACTTTTGGTAACCACCTATTGTGTTGCTAAAAATTTCAAGGTAGCTGATACCTTTATGATGTTGGGAAAAGAAGTTTGGCTTCTGAGAACACTTAGTTCTGTTGATATTTTGTTCAATAAGTATGTACATAAAGGCATCTTAAAATAGACGGTCGTTGTTAACAAAGCTGAAATAAAGTTATTTTATTGCATTAAAAATGCCTTTAAATAATTACTCAATAGGCAAACCGTTTCTCGCTAAGCTCCATTATGTTAGATTTATCTCTAATCCGCATTCGTTGAATTTGTTCCGGATTTTCGTCCGGCTCCAACAAAATTGCGGCACTGTCCATGTTTTTTGTTATTATTTTTTTGTTTGTAAAAGCACGCTACACAAAGAACAAACTGAACAAATTGAGGAATGCGTACAAACTGAAACTGTACAAAATTTTCTTTTCTCTTATCCAACTGTCTAAGCTCCACAAGGGTTCCCTTACATTTTGCTAGTGAATTGCCCGTGAACGAAAACTCTCCACTTTGTTCTCCATTCAGATTCACGAGCACGTTCACGGGTGAACGAAAAACCAAAATTTGTATGGGTTCAAGAGATGGTTCACAAGTATGTACTAGGCTTTAGTAGGATTCCAGTGTGAATGCTGGTAAGTAAAACATAACATTTTATCTAAGGATAGAAATTCATATTCTTTCAGAATTAAAGTAATAGGTACTAGGAACATTACTCAATCTACAAAGCGCGGCTTTGACGCGGTGGTGACAATACGAAGATAATATTTTCTTTTTTCGTCATTCAATTTCCAAACCCATAAGGGATCAAAAAAGTCCTATTGTATTTTATTGAACACGTGCAGATTAAAAAGGATATTTTCGTCTGCCATAAAAGGAAGACAACAACAATAACAACCACTTTGGTTATTTTTTTTTGTCTGGTGTGTCAGCCAAGGTTGCACATTCGGTAGACAAAATGGGTTTGTAAGGTTTTTTTTTTATTATGTTTTCTGTCGGAAAATTTGAATGTACTATGTATGCTTGGAATTGGGGATGATGACGATTATATATGCTTTAATTTTGTGATTTTTTTTTATTTCATGAGCTTAGCAAAGGAAGCATTTTTGTTTTAGGTACCTATAGGTATGTTATGTAGGTAGGTATATCATATTTTGTGTCTTGGTGAACTTTATGTTTAATAATATTGATTGATAGAGATTTGAAATTTTATTATTTACTGGTACCAACATATATAGGTATGTAGATATACATAAATAGGAAATATGATATGTAGGTAGGTGGGTAAGAACCTATAAAGGCAGATATTATTGTATGTAAATGCATAAATCTTGATGTTTGGGAAGTGCAAGGAACAACATTCAAGCAAGTAGGCTTTCCAGCTCTAGACCCATTAATTAATATTACCGTATAATATGTAATTACCTGTTAATAAGAAATAATAATAACTAGTATCACCAGTGGCCGAATACTCGACCAGCGAAACAAACACCAAATTCATGGATACGTCATAGATTATCTTTTACTACTTTATATAAGATCCATGACAATATTGCACATTTTAGAAAAGCAAAACTAATTAAAAAAAAAAAAACACAAAATTTACGGATACGGACATTCCTTTAGTATTCGTTCATATTTTGTCTTGAACTTAAAAACAAACAAAAAAAAATAATGTTGTTACTTATTTTTTAAATATTTTGTTCATTAACTATTCAATAGTAAACCTTGATTCATCTATAAAGCACATAGCTATTACACTACTTTATTCTCTTAGTTAAACCAATTTTAGATCTGCTTTAATTATGAAAATATAAAGTTATCAATAGAATTTCGAAATTACGTACACCATGGCGTATACGTACTTTTTTTAAAATTTGTAAATTAAATAAGTCCCCAACTGCATAGCTTTAAAAAAAAATATGAAAATATGCTCCTGCTTAGTAAGTTCAAAATGTTCAATATTCAAGCTAACATTACCCTTAATTTTAGTTAAACCAATCTTTTTCCAAAATAAATTTTTTTGGCAAATACCCACATACCGAAATCTGTGGGGCTGCAACTGTGAAAATGTCATCCAAATCGTAGTAACCGTTTCCGATAAACCAGACAAACGAGAAAAGTGGGCGTGGCAGTAGGCGGATATTAATAAAAAAAGTTCCAAATTTTTATTTTTATTAAAAAAACATACTTTGAAAATTTTATCAAAATCTTTAGAGCCGTTTCCGAGAAACTGAAAAGCGTCAAGAGTGGGCTTGGTTGTGGGCGGATATCACTAAAATTATTTTTCGATTTTTAGGCTTTCATTCGAATCGTTTCAGTAGTTTTTGAGAAAACCAGCCATTTCAGTGAATTACATGAATCAAATAAAAACTAAGAGGGGGCGTGGTAGTGGGTGGATTTTATTCAAAGTATTTTTGTAATTTTTTTCTTTCATCCAAATCGTAGGAGCCGTTTCCCATATACACAATTTTAACGCATTTAAAGTAATAAGATACGTCAAACTGGATCCGGATCCGGATCTGGATCCGAGGATCCGACACTATCCGGATCTAGGATCCAAATTTTGGATCCAGATATCCGGATATTTCGGATATCGGATCCTGGATCCGAATCTGATTCGCATTTTCGGATCCGATCCGGGTATCCGAAATATCCGGATACTTTCAAACACTAGTAAAAAACATTTATAAAAGTAATTTTTGGAACTATCAAATTAAATAATCTTTCTGCTTAAAGCAAAACTAGGTACGTTTTCAAAATGTTTACATGTTTACATAGACACCTACTTATATACAAATAATAAATCTTTACAATCGCGGTTTACACAGATTTATACAAGAAAAAAAATCAACAAAATTGAAGCAAAAATTTCATCATCCCCAATTACATACTTGCGAGCAACAACACCATTTTCATTTTAAAAAAAAAACCCTCACACTACCAGTCTACCTAATTTCCTTTGAGATTGGCGTTTTTCTTTTTTAGCTCAGAAATGAGTTCTGAACAGAGTCCGAGCATATCGAGCGTGCTCTGAACATCCTCTGAACAAAGCGTGTTCTGGTTCTGAGGGCTCAGAATTATTTTTGAAACACACCTGAATACTAAGCTGTCCTTTTTTTTTTTTTTCAATTTCACCTATCAAATGCTTGTGTTCAGCATTCAACTCGGTCTGCTCAGTTATTTTATTCTGAGCTCATAGAGCGCGTTCTGACCAAGCTTTGAACACGTTTAGAGGTAAAAAGGTTTAGGTTTTGCTCTGAACTAAAAAAGAAAAACGCCTAATGCAGACAGCAAACGATCAGAAAAAACGAAGTGGTTGTTATTGTTGTTGCCTTCCATTCATTTTAAACGAGAATGTGCCTCTTAATTTCCTCGCTCATAATATGTATGTCGTCCTTGTTGTTCGTTTTCATTCCCTATGAAAAAAACATGGTTTCCTTTTCTGCCTCAAACAAAGAAGTAATTGCCCAAATGGAACCAATTTCCCGGAAGGAACATATTCATATAATGGTTGTTGTATATCATAGTGACACAGTGACATTAGCCACCTGTTGGCAGTTTGGCTAGGTGTCCCTTCTATATGTTATTATTCAATGGTACTAGTTATGTGATAAACAGCAGAGATAAGAAAGTGAAGACTTAGTTTTATCTTACTTGTACTTGTAAATGACATGACCAATACCTGCAAGAAGAAAATCAAGATAAAACCACCAACAACGAAAACGAATGGTTTGTGATGCTTTTGTTCGGAGGCAACATGACTAGCATGTTGATCGACGATGTAAATCAACAATTCTGATCGGCATAATATGGACGCTTGCTTAAGGAACATGTTATTTTATATATAATATTCCCATTACGCAACCTAGGCAATAAAACGGCTCAAGGGAGCCTTGTCCCACCATTTGCTTGTAGAGTTACACGAAGGAAGAAATCGGATTCAGGAATTCTTATCGGAAGCTCTATGTCCTTAACAAGCAATCTAGAAAACAAGCGGTTGGAACTCTACTCGCAGAAGCTTGTCCAAATAACGGCTTGAAGTAGCGTTGTCGCTTAAAATAATATTTTGGTGCCGGTTCCAGGAGGCTTTTCGTTGAACGTATAAGTGCTTATGGATGGTTCTGCGACTGGTGGGTTAGGTAAATGTAATCTTGCGTTTGTAATTGTTCCCCATTTTTGCTTGGCGGCTTCGCACTTCAGCCATTAGGAATGCTTTAGAAGGTGGAGGTGGCTTTGCGCGCAAAATTATGGATTCGGATGATGTGATTTTTTTGATTTTATCTAAAAAAAAAGAGTGATGGTTGTTCTCCTCGATCAGGGGCCTTATCACGTAAAACAAAAACGATCGGACGATATCGTTTTCAATGTTGTTCTCCCTATCACTTCTGTAGAGAAATATAAAGACAGCTGTATTCAAAACGATATCGTTCAATCGTTTTTGTTTTAAGTGTTGAGGAGGCAGGTGGTGCCATTTTAATTGGGAGGGAAAGGATTTTGCTGACCTAAAAATATCGAAAAAGGCAAACAAAAATTCTTAAAAAGGCAAAAAAAAGGAATTTATGAAATGAAGAGAATATAAACATATAGGTTAACGTCTAATTAGGTAACAGCCTTCTACGATTGTCTCTCAGAAGCGTCTTAAACGAGCTAAAGGACCTTTCTACTTGAGCAGAATCGAGTGGAGCTCTAGTCTCTGTATCATTCACTTCAACGTTTTTGGAAAGTGTGGAGTTGACTTCGCCATTTTTTTTTTATATTAAGCGCGCGCTAAAGGGGTTGTGACTACCCTTAAAATGTTATACACAGCACGACCGATTAGGTAGGTTGGAGGGGATTTAAAAGGAGATACCGATGCACATTGGTTTTGAATGTCTGTAAATCAAAATGGGAGGGGAAAATTTGGCTGGGTAAAGCATTCCACATTCGTGTAGTGCGACTAAAGAAAGAATATCTGTACTTAACAGTACGTCCGAAGTTAGGCTCAAGGATAAACTGATGGGCATTCCTAGAAGCGCGAGTATTACGGTTGAATTGTTTAAGGGGAGGAATGCAACTGGCTATTTCACTAGAGCACTGTTTGTTAAAATAACGGTAAAATAACGAAAGGCATGAAACATTTGACGGTGCTCCAGAGATGTAAACGTATCCGTTATAGTTCTTTCAGCAATCATTTTAAGAGCTCTCTTTTGAATTCTATCCAATAGACTCAAGTGGGTTTTTGGAGCACCTGCCTAAATATGGGAGTTGTACTCAAGTTTTGGACGAATAAAGGCTTTGTAGATCACAGCCAGGTCAGAAGGGGAGACAAATTTCTTGCATCGACGGAGAAAACCTAAACACCTAGCAGCGTTTTTGGCGATGTCAAATATGTGGTCGTTCCACAAAAGGTGGTCTGTGACACACATACCGAGGACTGAAAGCGATTCAGTTTCCTCAATGCTCATGGATAGCAGCATAGGGGGGGGGGGGGGGTTCCGCTTTAACGACAGGAGACAACATTGAGTCTTAAAAGCATTAAATTCTACATGGTTTTTGTTTCCCCATTGGACAATGCTGTCAAGGTCAGAATTTAATGAGCTTATCATACGCTGCCGTTGAAGTTCCACATCTGAAGGACATGAATGTGAATCTAGAAACGAATGTGAAAAGCTGAGGGTACTGTCGTCAGCAAAACAGTTTAATGGATTAGAAGTTTCAGATAAATGATCGTTGATAAATATAAGAAAGAGGGTCGGAGGCAAAACGGAGCCCTGGGGCACACCAGCATTTATTTTGTGACTTGTAACCACCCAATACAACTTGTATTGAGCGGTTCGAAAGGTAATTTCTAATCCAACGAAGAAGAGATTCATCGATACCAAATGCACGCATTTTCGATAAGAGAGCTTGATGCCAAACTCTATCAAATGCTTTTGAAATATCAAGCGCAATAATCTTACTTTCTCCAAAACGATGTTAAGATTTGTGCCACTGTTCGGTGAGATATACCATCAGATCACCAGTGGACCTATTGCTACGAAAGCCGTACTGCCGGTCATTAAGAAGCTTTCGTTCTTCGAGATATTTCTTGAGCTATAAATTAATCAGCGTTTCCATGACCTTGGAAAGAAGGGACGTCAGCGCAAGTGGTCGATAGTTAGAGGGGGAAGAAGATACGCCTTTTTTTGGGACAGGCTGGACAAATGCTGTTTTCCATCCACTCGGAAAGAGACCAGTAGAGTAGGACAGATGGAAAAGCTTACGCAGTGGTTTTGCCAGCGTTGAAGATCACCTCTTCAGAACAATGGGAGGGAGACTATCCGGGATCGAGATCTTTTAGAACTCTAGCAACTGCACGAGTGCGAAAGAAGATTCGTCCCATAAAATCATTTACGCTCTCAAGTACAGGAGGAGTCATAACACTTTCTGGCAGCATCGAATTAACAGCAAACTGTGCTGCAAGCAAATTGGCTTTATCTTGCGAGCTGACAAAAGGAGTGTCATTGAAGACAAGCGTTGGAACCGAGGACGAGGTGGTATGTCGTATGTTTTTTACAAATGACCTAAAATTTTTACTACCTTTGGGACATTGTAGTATTTTTTGCCGTAATTGTTGATCATGTAAAAATTTGGTTCGTCGAATATGAACGTTACAGGTCTTTCTAGCTTGCTGAAACTTTTTCCGGTTTTCCTCAGTAGAATTGGCTTTATAACAGCGGAAGCTTACTTAATCAAACCATGAGTTTTCTTTGGGTTTGATAACTTTTACCCTTTTCGGGATAAAATTTCTCATTCCACAAAGAATTAAATTTGTAATCATATCTGCACTGTCGTCTACGTCACTATCGAGGAAGCATAGTGACCAGTTAAAGCTCCCGAAAAAATCGTTTGTTTAACAGTTTTAGTGCCTGTCCACATTGGATTTTTAATGCTAGGTGCATGCAGTGAGACAGGT
This sequence comes from Melangyna quadrimaculata, assembly GCA_949320155.1. Lineage (NCBI taxonomy): Eukaryota > Metazoa > Arthropoda > Insecta > Diptera > Syrphidae > Melangyna > Melangyna quadrimaculata. Next base: position 145,946,492 of record OX439485.1, on the reverse strand, counting down.
AGATTTTATGTGAGTGAAAAAGAGAAGGTTAGATTCCACCCAAATTGCACCGATGCTTTTAATTTTAAACAATATTCTCGTATTCAACAAGATAGATTTTTTATTGTGTGAATGAAAGAAAGATATATTTTAAGGGTGGGAGATAGGGATGGGTATATTGAACTGAGAGGATTTACTATTCATCGTATGGACACAACGAACATATTAACACCAAGCATTAAAAATCCTATGTGGACAGGCACTTAAGCCAACGATTTACATTAAAAACAGTAGTGAAATTTTTCAACACTTCATTTGCAATTATTGGCCCTCCCCTTTCGATTTTTCCAAATTTTCATTGATATTTGCAGTGCAAGGAAATGCACGATCATTCATAGAGAAATGCAAAGATCTAGTTTTTATGATTAAACAAAAAAAAAAAAACAAAAAAAAGGACAAGAAATTTTATTGAGAAAAGATCATAGTAACTCTATCTAACAGTCAACACTACCTGCTTTCTTTTTCTTGTAGGTTGAGGGCCAGCAAATTTGTTTTCTGTGCGCTTTAGATTGTGTTTTTAAGTGAAATAATCTCAACTGGAAATGGAAAAAACTACACGAAGTTTGTATTTGTAGATTTTGTTGAAGATTTTTTCGTTTAACTTTGATAAAAATAGCAATCAGGTCAAAATTGACAAAAAAGACACTAACGGGTAAAAAAAGACAAAAAAAAAGCACTAACGGGTAAAAAAGGCAAAAAAGGGCACAATAAAATATATATATTTTGAATCAGGATGGCATGAATCGTGTTTGTATAAATAGGCAAAGTGAGCAAAATCCTTTCCCTGATTGGATAAGTTTGGTGTCGTTCACACGGTGCGTAGCTCTTGGTACCTACAATGCCTAGAATTGCTTCCAATTTTCGAAAGTTTTAATTGATTATGTCCTGATGTCCTTTGGTGTGGTCTGTGGTCTGTGGTTAACCGACCGTGAACTACAACGTACTGCTTTACTGTGTGGCTCTTCGTCAATATTCTTTCTGCTGGTCAGGATTTTTCATTCCACTTCTCTGATTAGAGTTTATTGCCTTCGGAACATCAAACTCCAGAGCTTAGAGAAATCACTAACCTTACTTGTAAAGCAGGCACACCAATTTGCCAATTTTATGGATCCCAACGTCTCTGAAGAAGAAAATTAATTCTCTACCCGCGCTGCTTCTTAGTCAATTGGAGGAAATATTTGGCGAACATCGTCCAAATTGAATGGAATGCTCTTTATAGTAGCGAAATTTTGTCTGTATTTGCTGTTTAGCACTCTAGAAATGTGTTCAAACAAATTCGCCACCGTGTCGCCACCTACTGTGTTCTTACTACCGTATTCTCCCTTCTCTTCTATGTGAATGTTGTATACTCTCCTATCAACCAATCATAATTTAAATACCATCAATGAGCACTAAACTTTCAATTTTAAATTCTTTATTTTCTCTTGCATTTGTATAAATTCGATTCTTGCATATTTCCATATCCTATAATAACTTCAGAAAAATAAAAAAAATCAGTATTTTTTTTTCAACAACTTATCGTGCATTTAAATGCAATGAATTAACCTTAAATACCATTTTCCCTGATGGTAGGTACCTTCACAGCGTACAATTCTTATATTAAATACTTTTTCAATAACAAGTTGGCTACATAATTCAGCTCTCATGTCACAACAACGCAATATCTGCGCCATAAATTACCTGTCACCTATAAAGTCCCGATTAATCAGATGAAATGTAAGAAATACAAAAATAAATAATAAATAAAAATAAGAAAAAGAAAAAGAAAAAAAAACATGACGACCTCACCTACATTCGCTGATGCGCATTGGGCATGCGAACCCCAATGCGATTCAATTTAATTCAACTGAACAGAAAACGCGCACATAATGTCATCGAATCGAAATTTATTAAACGATAGGTCAAGTGAAAGCCTCAACTGCAATTCCTATACAGCCCAGCACAAGCGCACATGCTTGCTAAATGGAACCTTCAACAATCTCCTTAAATCGACTCTCTTCACTGCCCAACTTATCAATAAAAGATGCTTGCTGCCTGGCTGCGCTGATGGTCCTGCTGATCTGCCCACTATCGTCTTCGTCATATTGAAGGAACTGGGTAACCAAGTGCCTTACCATCGTATAGCCCCGACACACTAAAAAAAAACAGGTCAGAAAAGCCCTAAATTACAAATAAAGATACCAGATGGCACTGGAATTCCAGATTTAATTTCCATTCAATATGAATGAGTTGATGAGCAGACGAAACAGGCAGAGGGGCAGATAGAAAAAAAAAAAAACAAGGAAAAACTTATTGCACAATCAAAATACCATCTCACCCCAAGGGTTTCATCCATATCCTCGTCATCATCATCGCATCATCATCATCGTCGTCGGTGACCACCATCACTGGGGGATATCTCCGTGATGATGATGGTCCATGGAACCTTTTCAATTATCCCTCCATCGCATCGCTCACTTGCGGGACAACGCGACTTTCCATTGCGGACACCCAGCATAATTTGTTGTTAACTCTTAAATTGATGTGCGTAAGCGCGTTATCGCGACCCAATCGGAGCTCGTGCGCACGCGCACCTCTGCGAGTATATTTTGACAGGCGTCCACTGTCCACGCACTGCCTCCACTCCACTCCATCTCGAGGGGCTTCAACTCATCGCGTCCACCAACCGTTCCACCAGCACCAACCAACCATATCGCGATGGCACTTCAGCATAAACATGTCCGCTCCCACTTACTTTGGAATGTGTTGGCCAATGGATTTACTATGGCCCCGAAGTTCCTGTTAAGCGTATTCTCCACACACATCCACATCAGGACCCTGAGACAAGTAAAATTAATATTTTAACAAATCGTAAAATAAATTTGATTCCGTGCCTCGATAGGGCAGGTGTTGCACAGCCCAAGCTCGTGCTCCATCGAATTGGCTGACTTTCTGGGATGTCTGGTGTCGGAGTTGGTCGTGTTGGACAATGAATCCTAAAGTGGTGACACGATCCACTTTCGAATTGCTCAATTCAACTGAACAACGAACAAAACGAACACACAAAAAATTTAAAGCAAACTGTTGGTACTCCGAATGGAAGTCAATGTCCACCCGTAAAGACGCAGTAAAGGCTCTTCTTTGGAGAATCATCACACGTTAAATAAAAATTAATGTCACGCCTCTGCTCTGCATGTAAGGTACACAAGGAGCACGATTGACAGGTGTAATCAGAAAAGGAGATGCAAACACACGATGCCAAACAAAAAATAAATTAAAACAACAAAAAATTGAATACTGGGCGTGTAAGGTGATTAAGTTTGGAAGACTTATAGCAGATTTACAGTGCCACCTACGTGGAGTGGAATCGGTAGCAATCATATTTAAACCAACAAAAAAAAAGTAGTTTATGGAGAACATACACAAATCTGACGAATTCGTTGAAATCGAAAATTATGGGGAAACATTTTCTTCTTGCTGGCCATTATTATAGTGGGGAAAGAAGCAGACGTTAATAATTTTAATTTGGTTTTTCGTTGTTTGGGGCAGTATGGACAAGCACATACAAAATTCCTAAGCTTTGGTGATCCCTTATCCGACATTTTGATTTGATTTGATTTAATAAGATATATTCAGACTTAAGGGCCAACTATAATAATAGCTTAAGCCAACATAAGCTTATGTCAAAAATCTAACGAAAATTTGCTTATGTTATCCAACTGTCTCTCTCCATTTTGCTTTTAAAACGTTTTGTTTTTTGCAACATTTTAACGAGACTTTTCGAATGGTTTATGAACAGGGATTGTGTGTATTCGCTCGTTGCTTATGCGTGCATAATGTGTTCGAAATTCTATTATAGTTGGGCCTTTAAGGTAGATCTATAATTGTCGACTGAGCAATTAAGCTCATGTCAAAAACCAACGAAAAGTAGCTTTTCGAACAGTCAAAAGGGGAAGTCACAAGTCACCCATATTGCACTCTAATGAAATGAATCATCTTTCTCTTTTTTTCATTCTTCAGCGAGATGTCAGTTTTGTGAGAAAGGCCTCTGAACGCTGCTGTTCCATTCCAAAATCAAAAGTGAACGAAAGGCAATTATAGACGTATCATTTGATTTCCTTATATTCGCTTGTTTTTTTCCGACCGATTCAGTGCCTTTCCGAGCATTATAGTTGCAGCTTTATTTGGAACTGATTCAAAAGTTCCATAAGCCATACATAACACACCATACGCACGCGGCGATTGAATTAGTTGAAACACTAGATATATATAGATTGATAGATATAGATACATGTATTTATTGAACACAATATTTACAATTTGACTTATAATAACTAGTTAGATACGATGATATTATACATTTATTGGCACATAGGGGGCCTAATCTTATACATTGTCTTAAGTTTAAAGGATTATAAAATATAAAATAACATGTCAAAAAATTAAATCTAAAAGTCGCCTGACTTTATTGTCCTCGGGGTGTTCCGTCCCGGTTGTCAAGTTGTGGTTTTGGTGGGGAGATGGGTTGGCCTCTAGCCGCGGTGATATGGTTACCCTGTGACAGCGTAGAACGAAACTGCTGGCTCGTTGTCCGTGATAATGTTGTCAACCAGGATTTCCATCGTTAAATTTCTATTTATTTATTTGCAATTTATTTAGACTCTCCATGAAAATTTTTCCGCTGTGTTTTCGTAAGCATTTCATTGTCTTTTTGGAGACCGCAGGAAAATTTCGTCTCGCATCAGCAGCGTACTAGGCTTTAAAGGATAGAGGAATGAGGAACTGAAAATTTTGCAAATGCAAATTATGAAACCGCTTTCAGCATAATTTGACGTTATGACAATTTCACTGATAGTTGTACTATTTCTTACCTTTATATATGTAGATTGAAGGGTTGAGTAAGAACTCCAACTGTGAGTTTTTTTCATTTCGAATGTATAAAGTATGACTCCGCTCTTCAAGCAAAATCACGGACCCGACTTTCTCGGTTCACTTCGGAATCTCTTTGGAATCCAAAAAAACTGAGTGAGTTAGTATTAGTAGTCGTCGATGTTGATGATATTACTATAGTTTTCATATAGTACCTACAAACTAATAATTTTAATTTTCAGAAACTATACACAGTTCAACATAACACGGATGTTTATTTCAAATATCATAAAGATAACTTCATTTAACTTGTCTCTAAGACCAAAGTCAAAGCCTGCCACCGACGACATAACAGACAAACAACAAACACGGTATCTCGCGTCAGACCTCGAAAACACTGCACATATTTTGCAATCAACTCCCGATTGCCAAGGAATGCACCTTCTTTCTACCGCAGACAAAAATTATTGCTCAAAGATCCCTAAGACATCATGATAAGTCCACAACCGAGTGTGGCGGTGTCGCTGTCGGTGTAGGTTGTGGATCTTAAACAATAATTTCACCGCAGTCAGTGTATTAAATTATAGCTCAAGACATGAGTATGAGGTGCGCAAGGATCACACAATGTCCGCCCGTTTGTCTGTCCGTCCATTTTTCCAAGCAAGAAGTAGCAATCGCACTTTAAGTTATCGAGGAACTTCTCTGGGGGGACAAACAAACCAAATATTTCTTACATACAAGGGGCGAAAACACAAACAAACACAGAAGACACAACTTTTGTGGCCAAAAGGATTAGAGAGACATTATTTTTTTGTATTTAGGTACGCGCACTTGTGACGAAATAAAACATGGCTTTCTGTGTCGGCTATAATGAAAATATATGACGAGTTAATTCCAGAATTTATTTATTACTCACTATTTGCAGTTAGATCGTAATAATGTAAATGTTTGTCGGGTGTTGGTTGGTTCAGTTAACAAACAAGCTGTGTTCGTCGTATATGTACGTCGAGTCGGTTACCGAAATACGGAAATGACACTTTATTTTCAATGGTAGAAGAGAGTACATGAGTCTATAATAAGAGAATGTGTAGTTTTTACTGAGCTGAGTCGCTTGGTAACTTTAAGTAAGTTTTTAGAGCCACCACTACCAAGCTTCCGTTAATTGTGATAGGCTAGGCTTATAAAATATTTTACAATTATGTACCAAGTGAAGTGACAGGTCCTAAGATACTTTTTGATGCAAACCAAAGCAGTTCAAAAGGTTGGCTTTTTGGTACCTATTTTAAAAGTTTGCCCCGAATTCTAACATTGGTTTAAGTTCTAAACGTTTTATTTACAGTAAGAGATGGTGTCAGTACGAGGGGATATCAGTCGCCAAGACATGTTTATGATTTCCGTGCTCTTATGGTTAATATTTCTATTGACTAATTTCATCTGGCAATGGCAATATGCTTTGCTTCGTCATAAAATGCAAGCCCTTTTGCTTCAAACTCAAATTTTTTAAAGGGTGGGTTTGTTTTTGTTTCTTCTAAAAATGCTTTTGTATCAACTTTGTGTCTTTGTGATGCTTTAATATTAGACTGCTTTGACACAAGGAAACTGAGTTGCCGGGAACTGGGAGTTTATAGGCGAGAAGAACGTAAGGTAAAGAAAAAAATCTCCCCTCTCACCCTTCTCGCCCACAAACTAGCTAGTTTTTGGCAACTCAGTTTCCTTGTGTGAAAAGGGTCTTAGATATAATACACTTATGTTTATTTAATTTAGTGTTACTTCTTCCTTTGACACTCCTCCAGATTCCTTTTTTAGACCATCTAGGACTCACCGTTGGGCAAAAGAGACTCTTCAAGGAGGTTTTCCACCAACAAAATGACGCGTCAAAAAAAAATGACGTGGGGCGTAAAAAAAAATGACGTGAAGGTGTCAAAAAATAACGTGGGGCGTACAAAACAATTGTGCGAAGGACAGGTGTCACTGTAAATGCCTCTTACCGGTAAATTCTAGAATTAACGGTAAAACGAGGAAATGTTGGCCAACGTAAAAGTCCAAAATGTTTTGCGTTCATAAATCATTCAGGACTTTTGCCAGCTTGTATTTGGTACTGTTGTTTGAGCTTTTGACATTGGCACCTGCCCGGCGGTTGATTCGAACAACAGAGTTGCGTGAAAGAAACAGAGAATCCGAAAAGGGAGTTAAAATTCTTGGAACCCGCGTGGCGCGCCACTCAAGGTATTGTTTTCCAAAAAAAACATTTCAGACTTTTACCTATCATTGAACAGTTCTAAAAGTTACCGGGCAGTTCTAGAATTTGAATTTCCTTATTTCAAACTTTTCCTTGTGTCTTCTTCTTATAAGAAATATGAACCGTCTGATACCAATGGAAAAACATTTGCCCTCATCATAAATGTCTGCCATGAAACTTCCAGTACTCAATCAAATGGCAGTATTCCAATGCCACACCGCTCTACACAACACACATATTGAATTATAATGCGTTCTATTCCGCATTACTGCTTGCTATTTGCTTCGTCAAGCTCTAGTTTTTATTTAAATCTAAACGCCTACGCTACTGTTCTGCAATGACATCTAAAATACCAGTTATAAACATACCTCAAGCTCTCAATCTTCTCATTGATTGCTGTAAATACATTTCCTGATTGAGTTACTTTACCACTCCCAAGTATAAACTTCTCTGTCTACTACAGTTCAACAACAACAAGAAATAAAACATTTCACACTGAATAGACACCCAATAAAACATGACCCAATCGTGCAGTGTCATCGCTAGGACAAAAGCGGTCTAAAATGCCACAACTATCCTCCAATTCAAACCATACGCAATTTCATACTCTAACCTACAATGAAAGTATAGGAATAGGAATAGGTCGACCATCAGAAAGGCCATACAATTCAACCTGATGCCTAGATGATTGGCAACCATATCCAATAGGACACATCTACCAAAAGGCCCACAACACCACAACAAGCCAACATTATTGTGTGCCCACAGCATCACCGATCATGAAAACACCTGAATTCGCTCCGACACTTAAGTCATTCTTATCAAGATTCCCCTGTGTGAGAGACTTCAATTGAACTTACGATGATGACGGCTTGACTTGGTGTGGTGCGGTACGGTGGACGGGTTGTGAGGCGGCTTGTATACGGAACGCCATGGTGTCAGAAACACCATAGCCGCCAGCTTCGGGCACAATAAAAACACATGTCTGACGTCCGTAATAGTTTCACTCAAAGGCGCTATTCTTGCCCGATGCATGTGGAGGATCATAGAAAACCATGCCTCTTACTGCATCGAGATCTAACCCGGCGAATATAGAAGTAACACAAGAGAAAAAAATACACTGCAAAATTATGAATGCACCGCAATAAGCAATTGGAAAAATGAAAATGGCTCAATCAATAACACTCCTGTTAAAAGGTGTGAGCCACATGCAGAGAGAAATGGCTGCCCGTGTGACGTTTACGATGGCGATGCAGTGTGGTGACTTTTGGTACCATGTGTCCATTGCGCAATGATACATAGGAACTAGACAATAAAAAAGCGGCTTCAATAAAAACTCGTTGCAGCGGTGCGGTGATTCCCTTGGCTTAGCCATTTAATTGATCACTTTGGGGGCTTTATTTGGAATTTCCAAGGTTCTATGTTCATTTTCGTTCACAGTTGTTGTTGTTTTTCGCTCACATATGAATTCTTTTTTGCAAAGGTTCTATCGTCTCAGATAAAAATCATCGATCATGGCAACAACTGGCCTTTTTGCATTCTGGCGCACAGGTGAATGTTATCACTGACAGTAATTCCCACAGCCAGTCATAAATCATAATAAAGCCAAATGAAAATTCTAACCATCACATCGCATGAATGATAGAAGGAGAGGACGAATTCGTGGCTCGGTTTTATGGTGAAAAATTATGGATTCTCATAGAGGGCTTACAGCAATTCATTGACCACTCGTTGCAGGGGACGGACATTAACAATATTTCATCTATCGGCAAAGAGTCGCAGCAAGGTCAGTGTATTTATACGTACCCGCAGCACAGAGACGAATACCTTGCGTCTAATGATGTTTAAGACCAGACGAAGTCAAGTCGATTGATCATTTTTCACATCAGCCAGCATCGTGGTCGTCGTTAGCCGACCATGTCGGTCGTCGTTTGATGGTCCGCTTATACATCTTAAAATTCTGTGCGGGCCTAGCAATCAAATTTGATTTTGAAACCTGAGTTTCTTAATTGCAATTTTTGACAGTTCGATGCGTTATGTTATCCTCAATCTCATGGATTTAATTATTAATGGTCGAAACAAAGCTACCAATATTCGCAGTCAGATGACGCTTTTACATTTTACTGTAAATCACATCTGTCAGGGAAAACTATAAATGCACATTAGTTTGAGTCGTTTTAATGATTGGTGGGGCTCGAAAAAAGATATATAGGTATACCTACATGCTACATTGGGTCTTATGGTATAGGCATATCCGGGTGATGTATGGTTTGAATTGACATTTTTGGGAGGTAAAACCAGCACCAAAACCAATTAGCTGATGTAACTTAAGGCGGTGCTGCACGCTTGCGGAAGTTTAGGTTTCTATAGTAAGTATTTGAGCGGCAAATGTGATTTACCGTGTAAGGAGGAGCTTTATGACAGATGATCTAGCTACATATAGGTAGGTACATAGATAATAATTATTCTAAGAACATTACAATTAAAATTGAAAAATTTATTAAACTTGGCACCATTTTTGCCCACCTTCTTCATTTGACAGCCATATTTTTGTTTACTTGCTCATAGGGCCATGATTGGGTTGTGTCAAAATCAAATCTAAGTTTTGATATTCTCTTTCACACGCGACACGCTCGGTTTTTTGGCATACATCTGTCCCGCTCTACTTTTCTTTATATTTGCAGACGAAGATACATACATATACATATGAATCCACCATAGGCACATAGACGATTGTAACCCACCTTGTATTTAAACACACTATTTTATTTTATTATCTTTAATACATGATTAGTGGAGCCGGGAAATCCACAAATGTTTTTGTTGATCAAATTTTGTTTAAAATATTCAAAGTATGAGTTGATAATCATGAAATTCACTAATCAACCAATTTTGGTTGATTAGCGTTAGTTAATTAAAGCCTATGAAAGTCACATACTAAATCTAACCCACTGTGAACAAACTGGCCCTTAGTGTCTAGTGCCGATGACAAACAACATCAATCTAAGCTACCGAAACGTCAAATTTGAAGTAGATCACATTCTCAGCTTGAATTTTTTAGAACAAACTATCAATGGGCAAAAAGCATTGTCTTTTCAATCTTTAATCAACAATTTTAAAGTAAATTAAAAATGCATTAAGGAAAATAAATCCATTAAAACACCCACATCGTTAAACTTTCAAACATAACATCAGCAACAACGGCAACAACATGAATAAAAGAATGTCAAACTAAGCAAGGAGCAACAGGTAGATTGTAAAATGTAAATACATTTATCTTTATGGTAAAACCATAAGATTTGACTGCTAATGACTGCGAACACACTCTATAATAGGTACTGGCAATGGTAATAAACAACAATATAACAGTTCGTGGGTGGTAAAACAAAAATGCAAACAAAAAAAATATGAAAAGAAACCGCTAAGCTACACTGCACTGTTCGAGAATTAATGACTTTTTGTTTTAAGCACGTGTGGCTTTGTAAAGCTGACTTTATTGATTTCCTATAAATTTTGTAGATTTTTCCTTTTTCCTATGGCTAAATAATCAACCAACATTTATAAGTAATTTGACGATTTTTGTACAGAAGTTAAAATTTTGACATGAAATTTAAGCATTTTTATTTGAGGTTAAATAAGCAAGTTTGCAGGAAAAGGGTTTCAGTATGTCTTCATAAAGTCTACTAATATGGTTCGACCGGTGTTTTTTTTTTTTTGCTTATATTTTATAGTAGGTAGGTACTTACAACCCAGGCAGTGTGAAAATTTAATCGACGAAGTGACGGTTGATTTATCTGGCTTTAAATCACACTGAAAGCGACCGTTTGAATTGTTAACAAAAGAGGATTTTAAGCGTTTGTACTGCAATATGATGTTTAGGAGGGCTTACTCCTCTGGAAGATTGCTAGGTCAAAACATGGAAAGTCATATGAAAACAATGAAAGATTATTTGAAAATGAAAAATAGTCAACAAAATATGAATCAAAATCAAAAACCAAGACAAATTGAAAAATCATGATGAAAATGAAAAAACGGTGTTCACATTGGACTGACTCTTCCGACTATTTTTGACTTCTATAAACTTTATCTCACTCCCACTTCATGGTTAGAAAGAGAGAAAAATAGCATTTTATTGACGTTTTCTTTTGTTAGATCGGAGGAGTCAGTCCAATGTACGTACATACTGTACAAATCAGGCCAGCAGTCTTGGCACTAAGTGAAACCCAGTTAGGTGAAAATTCTGATTACTCCGAATTTAGCCTACCTGGTTCTAGCTTAGTGCCTTTATTTTTCTTACACCATTGTCTCGCAATATATGTACCTTATGATGTGGCATATCAGCAATATGGCCCTTGTTTAGATATACAAACTTTAACTTCATGTGGTTAAAATTCACCGTCAATAAACACATCATCCATATACATGTATCATTTATCGTAGCCCAAGTTTGGATAGTAATTCGACTTCTAACGAATTCGATGCGCTGTCCGACTCAATCCTGAGAATTGTTTCCCATTATCCGCACAGTTAAATCGTTGTTACGGGCGATTTCAATGTACTTTCACAATTTTTCGTGGTCAGACAACACCTGAAGGAAGGTATGTCGAGATTTTTGCTGAGTTAAACCACCTGACTCAGCTTGTTGACTAGCCTACTCGGATTCCTGACGTTGCAGGTCAAATCGCCAATAGTCTAGACTTGTTCCTTACCTCTGACCGTAATAAATACACTATTAGTGTATTATCTCCTCAAGGCACATCAGACCATTGTGTCATATCTGCGAATTTCTTGTGCCACCAAATCGCAGTTAAAGAAAAAATTCCAAAGAGAACAGTTTGGCAATACGAGAAAGCCAACTGGAACGGTCTTAATAATTTCCTTAAGAGCTTTAACTGGTCACTATGCTTCCTCGATAGTAACGTAGACACCAGTGCAGATATGATTACAAACTTCATTCTTTCTGGAGAGAGAGAAATTTTATCGCGAATAGGGTGAAATCTATCAAACCCAAAGAAAAACTCATGGTTTGAATCAAGCTGTAAAGAGGTTATTAGGGTTAGAGAAGTAAGCTTCCGAAGTAATAAAGCCAACCCTACTGAGGAAAACCGGAAGAAGTTTCAACAAACTAGAAAGACCTGTAACCTTCATATTCGAAGAACCAAATTTGTACATGATCAAAAATTACGGCACAAAATACTACAATGTCCCAAAGATGCGCGCGCATTTGGTTTTGATGAACCTCTTCTTCGTTGGATTAGAAATTACCTTTCGGACCGTTCAATACAAGTCGTATTGGACGGTTTCAAGTCTGAAATCCACAAAATAATTGCTGGTGTGCCCCAGAGCTCCGTTTTGTCTCCGACTCTCTTCTTTATTTTTATAAATGATCTTTTGTCTGAAACTTTTAATCCAATAAACTGTTTTGCTGACGAAAGTACCTTCAGCTTCTCACATTCGTTATCAGATTCTCATCCATGTTCTCGGATGTGGAACTTGAACGGTGCCGTATGATAAGCTCATTAAATTCTGATTTCGACAGCATTGTCCAATAGGGAATCAAAAACCGCGTAGAATTTAGTGCTTCAAAAACTCAATGCTGTCTCCTATAGCATGTCGTTAAAGCGAAACCCACCCCCAATGCCGCTATCCATGGACGGCACTTGCATCGAGGAAAACGAACAACTCTCAACTCTCGGTATGTGTGTCACAGCACAGACCACCTTTTGTGCAAAAACCACATATTTGATGTCGCCAAAAACGCTGCTAAGTGTTTAGGTTTTCTCCGTTGATGCAAGAAATTTGTCTCCCTTTACATATGAGTGTTTTTTATAATACAAATTCTATATACTACTGAAATACATCAGCCAAGTAGAAGACTTAGCATTATTTAATTGGACTTGTTGAATTATTGATTCAATATAGCTTTTAACGGCCTTTAGTCCATAAAAATTGGCGATTTGTCCCGGCGTTCTCACTTGGACTCTTCAGTTGACAGTGAGGGCCTTGTCAAGACGCAATTTTTATTAAGTTCAGTCCAGCTTACATCAATTTTACAGCGAAAATCGAATGTGAACTATATCCAACCCAATTAGAATTTCTAATCAAGAATTGTTGGAAATTTTGTTACCCGTGGCCTGGCATTGTTAACATATGAGTGTTTTTTATAATACAAATTCTATATACTGTCCACACATTTTTTAAAAATTTACTACTTTTCTCCCTTTCTATCTATGAAGTGGGAGTGAGATAAATTTCGGAGAAGTCAAAAATAGTCGGAACAGTCAGTCCAATGTGAACGCCGTCCTTCATATCAAAATCAAGAAACAATTGAAAAATCATGAAAAAAAATGGAAAATCATGACAACTTAAAAAGTTATAAGAAAATCATCAAATGAAATGAATAGAAATTTAGGTTTTATCAAATGTTCTCAAAAACGGCTCTAATGATTTTGATTGAACTTTGTACAAGTTGTAATACCAGGCTTTTGTGAAATATGCGAATAACGGAAATAAAGTTAAGAGATTTTTTGAGCTCAAAGACCATCATTGCCATAGCAGTCTAGCTATAAGTTTTTAAAACTGTTCTAGATGATTTAAATACCAAGTAAGAAAGTGAAGGCATCGGAGTTTAATTTACTTTTCTTCTTTTTTCTTTGAATTTGTACATATTTTTTCTTTGAATTTTGTCCAAATAACAAGGAGTTTCCTGTTCATTTTATCTCTGTTATAGTTCCACATTAGATATGCATTTTTTACAGTGCAAAAATTTGTCTCGATTGCTATTTTGACAAATCGACTTCCGCAGCAAAATACCACCCACTCCCATTAGATAACCTTTAATAAAATAACAACTCAGTAGGTAGGTAGGTACTCACTTGATTGCATAAGCTTCTGGCTTATAAGTTCAGCTTATAACCACCTGAATTACAAAAGGCACCCCGCTGACATAGACGAAACAACTCAACCGAATATATTATGATTAACAAGTCCTGACCCAAAGATGAGAGATACAAGATAAAAATGCGCACGTTCATATAACAACCATCAGCGCTCACTTTCTGTGGTGCGTAGTAGCGTAGACGCAGATATTCGTATATTATGATTCAATGTTTGGATCTGGGAAGTCGTCAGGAGCTGCAGTAAATTTGAATGTGTTGAAATTTTCTATTGAATATCTCAAATCCAACTACCGACCGCGCGCAAATGTGCGCATGCGCACCCTACACAGCAACTAAGTAATCAATTATATCGTTGTCTTATAATACATTTACCGATATTGATCTTTTATATTTTTTAAATTTTATTTATTTCCTAGGCACGCATTAGATCCCATTAAACGTAATACACTCCATTAATAATCGTGAGGTGAATAGAAATTCCCAAAAGGCTTAATAAAGTCAAAACATATAGGTACGAGTTGTAAAGTCTGCACCAACCATAGCCATCAAACCAACCAGTAACAGAAAAAAAAGTGACTCATTCGCCATGTGTTGCGTCTGCGCCTTGTGCAGTCACCGTCTGAAATGTGCTCCAATTTCAACAGAGGAAACTGGACCATGCAATCACGGTATCATAATTGACATCTAGTGGACAGTAGCCACAATAAAAACCGAAAAAATTATAATAAAGAAACAGCCTCGCCGCCAGCCGCCAATGTAATTAGTTTCTCCTCACAAAATTTTGCCTGCACTCGAAAATGAATGAATACTGAAGCCCTTGCCGCCATGAACAGAAACACAGAGGACCGACCCACGTCGTTCATGTGGAAAGAAGCCATTTGCCAAAATGTCAAAATCCTTTATAATATATTTGTTTTGTCATTCAGTGAAAAATGGCCTAATCTCAAAATCAGTCCACATCCACCACACACATGAGGCCAATCTTTTGGTCTCCCTCTTTTTCTCTCTTTCTATTCAGTTGGCTGGTTGGAATGAGTCTGCCTGAGTGACTGACTGACGACTGTGACTGTCCCGTCCCATGATCTTGCAGATAAGGAAATTCATTTTTTATTTCCTTCACAAGTTGTAGTGGAACTGAGAGACTGAGAGGGCAGAGGCAGACTTCGTAAATATTAAGATATGTTTGAAACTCAAAAATAAACACTCATACAGTAGGTATTATAATTATTCGGACAGAAGAAAGCATGAGAGTACTTCTACTTATAAAGGGTCCGCAAAATAACTTTTTTTTTTTTTGAAAATGCATCATCAACATCGAGTGTAGCTTCGGCTGTGTGGCAGGTAGCGCTGTCCTGTTGAAACCAAATGTTGCCAATATCCTCCTCTTCAATTTGTGTGAACAAAAATTCGTTACACATGGCCCGATAACGATCGCCATTGACTGTAACGGCCACTCCTTGCTCAGTTGAAGAAAAATGGCGCAATTATGCCTCTGGACCAAAATCCGCACCAAACAGTCACTCGTTTTGGGTGTATCGGCTTTTCAATGTATGCGTGCGGGTTTTCTGTGCCCCAAATGCGACAACTTTGCTTGTTTACATACCCGCCAAGATCAAAATGAGCTTCATCTGAAAAGATGAGTTTTTTGGCAAAATTGGCAAAGTAATGTCGCAATATTCCCCAGCGTTGTTCAAGCGTATACACAACCATATTCGTTCAGCGGAAGGATAAAACTAATTATCTGTTAAATCAGACATGAGCTAAATGTTACCATTCACGAAATAAGCACTAGTTAAAAGAAAATGTTAGATGGCGGACCCTTTACTTGATTTACTTGATACAAGCAGGAATATTATAAAAAGATGAACATAGCTGAAGCTGCTTGATTCATTGGGATAGCAGACCAAACAAGAAAAATATGCCACCCCAATGTGCACTGAGGGAAAAAGCTATGCACTCAGTACAGAAACTTAATGTAAATGTTATGTACTGAAGATTGTATGGGATTGCTATACACATCACTAGTGTTGTGATGTGTGCACGCGCTATAGACTGAGCACATTACTATCTGCTTTTCTATTTAAACCCACCACCAAGTTATCTGCCAGGTACAAGCGAATGTGATGTGTACACGCGCTATAGACTCAGTACATTTCTATCTGACATTCTTTTGAAACCCACAAGCTAGTGGAGGCTAGATAGCCTAAAAAAGGCCATTATTCAAGAACCCGGAGAAACTGCTCCGATTTTGATAATTTTTTTTTTTTTTTTGAATGTAGGGAATTGAAATTATAAAAAAGTTTAGAATTCAAAAATCGACGCTCTCCACAGTTTTTTTTTAAACTCAAAAAACCAAAATTTTCAAAAAAAAATTTATTTTTATTTGTAAAATAATCTGAAACTAATAAATATCACTGTCATAGATAATAGAAAGGATTTTTGAAGTTATATTATAAAAGTCCAAAACCAAAAACCCACAGTATGACCCGCTTATAAGGTAAACGCACTAGTATTCGGACACTTAACATATTTCTTCACTTTGCTCTCAATTATTTGTCTTACTATAAAAGTTTTACTAAAAAGTTATGGTTTTTCTTAAAGTTTAGATATTTGTTGATAATATTACATTTAATTGATTTATAGATTTAACATTTGCATAATTATTATTTTTTTTTTTAGAAAAAAAGTTCGATTTTCACTAGTATCCGGACAGCAAAATTTAGTGTCCGGACGAATTAATTTTAGTTTCCGGACGCAATTGTTTTGTATGAAATTTTAGTGCATTATAAAATAAATTTAATGAAAAATCGTAAATTTTTATAAAATATAGTTATTTGATTTAACTTTTTTGCTCATAGGTACATTATATACATAGGTTCGTATCATGAATGTACACTTGTACAGTTGTAATAAAGATCTCGGTTCAAACGTGTGTTTAATTACTCTTGTTTACGTGTCACGAGTGATAACAAATTATTAAGATGGTATACATTTTAAATACACCTGTAATCAAAATACACGTGTAATCAGAACACATATGTATAATCCAGAATACATGTATAAGCAAAGTATAAGTGTAATTAAAAAACCGGTGTGTATTTTGTTCCTATTTGAACCTCCCAAACGGAGACCCTTGGTGGCAAATAAGGCTAGTTTTATTTAGAAAATTCTTTGCTGCTGGCGGGCAATAGGTACTAGCTGCAATTTAGGCCAAAAATCGTTTTAAATAACATAATACTATGTCTGTGATAATGTAATAATAAATACCCCTGTAGTACTAAAAACACATGCACATAAATACACGATCAATTCAATTGTACATATGAATAGGTATATCACATGCACATGTGCAATAGAAAGCTTTAAATTAAACCTATCGATATATATCCATATATCTATAAGTATATACCTATATCCTTATATTCTTCATATAGTCTGAACAAGATGCCTGTGTGCGAAGAACATGTGCTATTTTTACATGCATTCACAGGATGTGATACTACATCGGCCTTCTACAATAAAGGAAAAATCTTTTGCTAAGAAACTCGAATATCAAAAATATTTAAAGGATGTTGCAAAAATATTCAAGCAACCGAATCAAGACAAAGACACCATTTATCAAGCCGGTGACAGATTTATTTTAGCTTTATATGGTGCCCCAAAATCTACGGTTGATCTAAATCTGTTCAGATATCATTTTCTTACTAAAATAATTGTTGTTTACAGTGCACAGCGATGGAACATTTCAAAAACGTATATCTTCAGATTCAATTATGGCTAGGTAATTGTTCATCACCAGTCGAATGGGGATGGAAGTTAAATAACGTCCTAATATCAAATCCCATGAACCAGTCACCTGCTCCGGAAAACGTATTAAAAATAATATTCTGTCGATGTAAATCTGGCTATGGAGGGATTTGCGGTTGTCTAAAAACAGGGCTTTTTCTGTACGCAAGCTTGTACACTGTACAGCATGTAGTGGTGATAGCTGTAGTAACCGGCAGCCTAATATAAATTTCCAAAAAAAATGAAATAGAAGAGGAAGACATATTTTGTAAATAATGTATTGAATATGTGCCTACGTGCCTAACTATGTAGCTAAACAGACAAAAATACTTAATTTTTTGCTTTTCCAAATAAAATATAAATGTTAACATGAACAATGTTCTTAAATATAACATAATATTAAATATAATGTTCTTAATAATGTGTATTATAAAATATTTCCTCGTAATTAAAAAAAAGAGAACTATTAAATATTTTAAATAAAATTTAAAAAAAAATGTGTGCATATAGGCTGGTTTTATTGGACTTGATTTTGAACTTTTTTATTTAAAATAACATATAATAATATTTATTTTGAATTAAATTTAAAATATTTACCTAAAAAAAATGGTTTCATCGCATTGTAATATAAGCGAGTTTTACTGTACCTACTTGGTTTTGAACTTTAGTATTAAATACAAATGAAACAAAAAATAAACCTTTGGAGTGTTTGTTTTTATTTTAAATATATTTAAAAAAAAAAATACAAAAATATTTTATTTATTTTTTTTAATTTTCGATTTTTGAGTTTTAAAAAAATGTCTGTGGAGAGCGTCGATTTTTGAATTGTAAACTTTTTTTCTAATTTCGATTCCCTGTACTTTAAAAAAAAAAATCATCGAAATCGGAGCAGTTTCCCCGGGTTCTTGAATAAAATGCTATCTAGCCTCCACTAAGCAAGTTATGTGCCAGAAACAAACTACATGTGATGTGTATGTACCTACGTTTACTCAGCACACGCGCTTTAGACCCACCACCAAGTTATGTAGCAGGTACAAGCGACCAGGGATGATAATGCTGAGCCCAGAAAGTGAAGCAAATTTGCAAAAACAAAACGAAGTAGATTTCAAAAATTTGTAGTAGATAATGAAAAATCAAAATGTATATAGAAAAAAACGTTTTTTTTAACAATGTTATACGTTTAACGTATGTAGTTCGACTGTCACGCTGGAGGTCGGGTTCGCTTCCCAGCCTCGTCCACCTAAAAACTAGAAAGTTTTTTTTCAGGGCTACTGCCTCTTGCGAGGAATTGACAAATCCTCCAAGAGTATCACTTGTCACCAATAAGTGCTTCTCGTCTAGCCATTCGGATTCGGCATCAAATTGTAGGTCCCTTCCATTCGTGTAGACAGGCGCACACAGGAATGGTTGCGAGTTGTAAGTCACTAGGCCCTGGTTCTTCATGAGCCGTTGTGCCACCCGATTTTTTTTTTATTTTTTTTTTTATACGTTTAACGTGTTATACGTTAACAATCACTACTTTTTAAAGAACAAGTAGCTGCTACGTAGCGGATGCATAAAATAAATTAATGTAGAAGAAATACATAGTCAAAAAAAAAGGAACTAACCCGCGCAGGTGTTGTTATAGGTCCTATGTTTACAGTCGGTCTGGTTTCAAAGTTCGTGTACTAAACAGTACTTTGGGTGGCCCGCTTCGCGGGTTCAAGGATTTTAACTCCCTTTTTGGGTCCTCTGTCCCGCTCACGCGACTCCGTCGCTCCGCTTAGGGTATGGTCAGTCAACAGGCAGGCGCCTTTGTTGTCAGTTGGTCTGCTTTCAAAGTGTTTGTTTTAAACAGTGATTTAAATAGAAGCATTTATGAATCAATCAAAAGGAATTAACTCCCGCGGGGGTTATTTCCTTTTTAAATTGGAACTAACGCCCGCGGGGGTTAATTCCTTTTTTCTGCAGGGCTTCAATTCCAATTTTAAATGCAAATAAAACTCATTGAACAACAAATATCAACAAGTGTAAAAAATGAACTAACTCAATTTTCAAATTTTACATTTCTAATTTATTGATGTTTTAAAATTTCACCAACGAAATAAATACTCAATGGTCAAAAGTATAACAATAGAAAATTAGAAATGTTTAATTTGTAAATTCAAGCGAATTTAAAAATAAATACTCAATGGTCGCGCGAATTTTCAAATTTTACATTTCTAATTTTCTATTGTTATACTTTTGACCGTTGAGAATAACACTAGTGGGTCTAAGTGCCAATTCCAAAAGGCAGTAACACCCACGAGTGTGTTACTTCTTTTTTGTAGTGGAACTTATTACCACTTTAAAAAGGAATTATTCCACACAAGTGTTATTTCCTTTTATTCTTGGGAATTAACACTCGCGACGGATAATTCCGTGGGCGTTATTGCAATGCACTTCAAACAATTTTTTTTTACTGTATTGAAATGCGGAAACTTTTTACGGTGTTTACCTTTTAGACATTTGGGCTCTATGTCTCCAATCTCCAAAAATTAAAATTGGGCGTTATGTCCCTAGGGCTTATGTCCCTGCGCCATTTATATCTGCTATTTTATTTTAGACCCACCACCAAGTTATGATGCAGGTACAAGCGACATGTGATGTGTAAGTACCTATGTTTACTCAGCACACGCGCTATAGACTCAATACATTTCTATCTGCTATTTTATTCTAGACCCACCACCAACTTATGTGGCAGGTACAAGCGACATGTTATGTGTACACGCGCTACAGACTCAGTTCATTTCTCTCTGCCCAACTAAATAAAAGGAAACTGTGTAAAGTTTTCAACTGATTAACATTTTGCCAAAGAATGATATATAGCAAATTAGCTCAATGGATGTATTCTCGCTCTCGGCACGGAAGGATACCAGTTCAAATCCAGGTAAGTAAAACTTGACATTATTTTCAAATAAAATAAAATAAAATAATATAATTTCAGAATAAAAGGAAAACCAGCAGTAACGGTCCGATAAACGGCGAAGTTAACAGATGACATATAAAACACAAGATAGCAAGCGCAGCAAGCTATAGACGTTACGTCAAACTATAAATAGTCCATTGTGAAGAGTACATACAAATATTTACTTAGTACATAAACATATGTCTTTAGTGAATATAAATGTATGTACTGAGTACATAAATGTATGTACTGAGTACATAAATCTATGTATGAGTACATACATTTATGTACTCAGTACATAAATGTATGTAATCAGTACATAATTTTATGTATTGAGTACATAAATGTATGTACTGAATACATATATTTATGTACTGAGTACATTTATTTATTTAATTAGTGTATATCCACTGTACAAACAACATCTTCCTTGTACTCAGCACAAATACCCAGAACTAATTTATTCAATTTATCAATGCAGTTTTTATATATGTATATCTAATGAGTAAATAACAATTGTACCCGGTACATTATCATTGTATTGTACTGATCACAAGTACCCAACGCATATTTATTTAATGAATCCATGCAATATTTATTTTTATGTTCTGAGTACATAGCAAATTTACCAATCAAATCATCTTTTTACTCATCACAAATACCTTTGGATTCATTATTTAAAGCATCCATGGCATCCACATAGGCGATCAATTTCATATTTATATCTATTTACTGAGTACATAGAAGCTGTTCTCACTAGAAAATCATTAATTGTGATTTGTGATAAGTCCATAGGAGAATTATATTTGTATAATGAGGGCATAGCATCTGTTCCTATGGCATAATAATTCAGAATCGCGGATGACCGACGGGCTTGGAAACTATACAATTATTGACACATCACAAATAACCTACGAATCGATATGTACTATGACCAATGACCATAGGGTAATTATATTTATGTGGGGAACTGTGCCCACTACATAAAAGGGTCAAAATCACGAAAATTCGAAAAAAATGTGTGTAATGGGTCCATGGAATTCTTTATTGGCTAAAGTGCTAATACAGAATTTATTTAGCCAGTAAAGATTTCAATATTTAACTAGTACATAATGTTATGTGTGCAGAAATCTGTGGGAAAGGTACATACATTTATGTGCTGAGTGCATAAATTTTTCCCTCAGTGTGATAAAGCAGAGCAAGTACTTTTAATTTTTTTTTTTTTTTTAATTTTTAAAAAAATTTAATTTTTTAATTTTGACGTTTGCAGGTAAATATTCACCTCATTAGTGTTTAAAAGTAACACGATTTTATGCTATTCGCGCATTAAATTTGGACTGCTAAACAAATTTATCGATGCGTTGGCAAAAGATTAGGAACTGAAAAAAATTCATAAAATTACATAAAAAGGCCAGGGAATGCCTTTTAGAACGTAACTGTCATTGATCTCTATAAAGAAACAAAATGTCTAATACTTACGACATTGACTGTTCTCTTAGTAAAATTGAACAAAAAAA
This sequence comes from Melangyna quadrimaculata, assembly GCA_949320155.1. NCBI lineage: Eukaryota > Metazoa > Arthropoda > Insecta > Diptera > Syrphidae > Melangyna > Melangyna quadrimaculata. Next base: position 145,924,238 of record OX439485.1, on the reverse strand, counting down.
AAAACTACCGATTCGATTACATAAAATGATGCAAAATTGCGAACCTAATTCGCCTAGCCATACAATTTCAGACTATGATATTAGTCTTTCTGTCTTTTTCTAGCTTCTTATGTTGTTGCACATGCGCGCGACGGGATATTAATCTTCGTGTAGTTTTGTGGTCCAGCCAGGTAAGCGCGAACAAAGTAAAAAAAAATTAAATCAAAACATAAACTAAACAGTGAGACACACTAGGTATAATAGTTGTTGTATAGTATAATATTGTATGGCGAGGCTGACAGGTTCAAAAGGGAGGTAGAGGGCGTTACGTTAACGCTTTAATCACAACCTGTACGACTCTAGTCGTAAACATTAGTCAACTAGCCACAATTTCTGTCTACTCTCTCAAAAGATGGATGCCGTTGTTGTTGTTGCTGTTAGAAGTAGTGGAACTGCAGCTCTGATACACTGGCAATCTGGCAAAAAAGTAAATTGTTACATTTAGAGGCAAATAAACTTGTTCGGTTTGGATGTCTGAAGCATGTTTTTTGTGATATTTCACTCAGACTTTGAATACAATTTGTGAATTGTGATACACTGTACTTAAAGTTGGGATATATCTACACACATAAATGTCAAACGACAATAAATAATTCGGGGTTAGTCTTCAGAGATTTGCTTGAGTAAATTTTGTTTTTCCAGAAGAAGGTGTATCTTATAATAAACAAATGCCTAATTAAAAGTTAAAACATTATAAATAAAAAAAATTATCACTACAAAAAGCATGTAGATATTGAAACAACAATAACTTGAATGTGGTAGGTACCACTAAGTTTAGATAGGTGGAGACAAATTAGCTTGTTTCATACCATTTGATTTCATTGCAATTTGCATTCAAATGCACAGAATATTTTACCGAAATAATCTTTAAAATTGCACAATTTTTCAAATCACCTAATTTTTAATTAAATTGTATTCGAAATTGTGTTTTATAACAGTTTATAACAGTTTATACCAGTTTTTATATGAAGTACACAAACAGAGCTAACGAGATGCTCGCGAGTATTTGTTGTGAGTTTGTGTTTACTTAAGCCGCAACTATAATTCTCGGAGAGGTATTGAAGTTCTCGGAGGAAAATAAGCGAATTCAAGGAAATCAAATGATGAGTCTATAATTGCAGTTTGTTGGTTTTCGTTCAGTTTCGTTCACTTTTGCTTTCTGAGGGGAACAGCGCTTGGGAGCGCAACTCACTAGAAAAAGGTGATATCGCGCTGAAGAAAGAATAAAAAAAAAGATAAACATGATTAATTTCACTAGAGTTCAATATGGGTAACTTCTCCTTTTGACTGTTCGGAAAGCTAGCTAGAAAGATAGATTAAGTGCCCAGTCGAGAATAAGTTCTAAAGGAGAATGGGCAAAAATGTATGGGAGCATCGTTGAAAAGGTAATGGCGTGTACGTCAATTAATTATACTGACGTAAAGCTCTAAACCATGGGGTTCAAAAGATATTGCTCTTTAAAGCACTGAAAAAAACAGTAATGCAACTTTTCATTTGGAGCTTGTCTTACCACCCACAGTGAAGTGTCATACGTAGTTGAAAAGATTATTACGTTTACTTCATTTTGTTATATAGCCGTTAAGGTGTACATCATGGTGTTAAAAAGTTATTAAGCCATCAAAAACGGCAAACAAATAATAATGCCATTCTTCATTGGCAACTGGTCTACCATCTCAACAGTAATCTGTCATACATCGTTGTAAAGGTTATAACAATCATGTGCTTCATTTTATTATATGGCCATTAAGCTCTAAACCATGGGGTTCGAGGGGTATTTGGCTTCAAAGCATCAAAAACAATAATAATGCAATTCCTCATTGATAAATGGTCCACCAACTCAACAGTGATGTCGATGTGTGATACGTCAGTTAAAAGGTTATTGCATGTACTTAATTTGGTGTAGAATCGATAAAGTTTAGGTAGTGGGGTTTGGGAGGCATTTGGCAAAAAATGCATAAAAAAGCTATATAAAAGATATTTGAGAAAAACGCAGAATAGCGCAATAACGCATTTCCGTGTTTTTTTTTTTCAAATATCTTTTGAACCCCATGGTTTACAGCTTAATGGCTATATAGTAAACTAAAAAGAACGCAATAACCTTTTCAACAATATATGACTTATTGCTGTTGAGTAGTAAAAAGAGTACTTAATGAGGAAATGCATTATTGAAGTTGTTGGTTCTTTGAAGCCGAATATCTGTTGAACCCCATGACTTAGAGCTTATCGGCCATATAATTGAATAATGCAATTGCTATTACCTTTTCAAAAACGTATGACACATTACCGTTGAGTCGGTTGACCATTTCCAATAAATAATTGCACTGTTATTCTATTTGCCGATTTTTAGGCCTAAATTCCTCTCGAACCCCATGGTCTACACCTTTACGGCTTTCAAACAATTAAGTACATGCTTTATACATTATAACCATGAATGAAAGAATACAAGATTACGACACCTCGGATTTTTCGCTTTGTTATTGTAATTTTCAACACGCTCCGTGACTCAAGTGGAGACAAAAAAGACTAAACTTTGGTATAATTTGTATGAGATATAGGGGCGCAAAAACTTTAAGTTACTTAAACTTGTTGTTTAAGTGATTTTCTTACCATTATTTTTTTTTTAATGTTGTGGGCTATATTTTGATGATATAAAAACAACAATACAAATAATAATTCAAGAAGAAAATATATATCTCATATTTGAATTTTTTCATCGCACTCTCTGTTTTTGCTTCATATTTTGACTATTAATATAATTTAAAACAATTGAATAAAAATTAAAAAAACATTTCTCGGTAATATTTTTTTTTTTTTTTAAATGAAAAATTGTATTAATCATAAAACAATTCGCGAACAAAAAATCATCTTAATACAAATTTTCTTGGCTGTCATATCTGTTGTTACTTTTTGTCTCCAAAAACGTAGGAAGAGGCGTAATCTTGTATTCTTTCGTTCATGCTTTATAACGATATATGTCACATTTCTGTTAAGTAGGTGCAGCTGCTTCCAATGCGGAATTGCATTATTGCTTTTTATGAATTTTTTGCCAAATACCTCCCAAACCAGTGGCGATTCCTGGTCTTCAATTCTGGGTTGGCTACGAAATATCCTTTGATCAAAGCTAAACGTAATAAAAACAAAACAATTTTATTTTTTTTTTTCGTTATTTCTTTAATTAAAAACTTATTTATTTATATAAAAAATCAAGTCGTCGCCCTATATTCAAACAATTTCTGAAAACTTGCTCATAAAAGCTTTCACTTTTTCTTATCTCCCACAACATTTTCTTTTTCTATTGAAGTAAGAGCTAATTTGCTCAATCTTTCCTGGCCATGTGTACTTCTAAGATACGTCTTTATTCTTTCCAACGCAGAAAAAGTACGTTCGACTGAATTGGTTATAGCTGGAATGATGCAGATAAGTTTTGAAAGTGGATAGACTTGTTCAAAACTTCCATAAATATTTTTGGACTCCAACCAGAGAAGAACGTCATACGGAGTCGAAGTTTTCGCTGTTGTTGATGTATTTTCCGGGAGATTAATTTCGGTAGAATTGACATACAATACGGTCAATTAATTTTTCAGTTGACTGGATTTAAATATTTCTGGGTAGTATTCAATCAGTTGTTTTATCAAATCATCAGGAAAATGTTGATTTTGGCGTTGTCAGTTGTTTTATCAAATCATCAGGAAAATGTTGATTTTGGCGATATCCTAATATTTGTTTGCCGTTCAACAGATTGAAAAACTTAAATTTTTCAATAGAAGAAAATCTCTCGGAAACCTGCATGCTTAGGTTGTCAATTGCTTTGAAAAATATTTTCTTGAATTTCATTTCGTTTGAAGACAATTCTCCGTTTCGAACTGCTCTTTTTTCAGCGTTTAATGGAACAGTTTCAATGGTACACTGGTACACTGCCAAAATTGAACAAACCCGTCTTCTTGCATTACTTTAATCACATTATGGAATTTTTGAATTTGACCAGCACAAAAAACTATGTCTAGATTCGACACATTAAAAAGAATACCGGAATGGGAGTACATTTTTGAAAAAAACATTCAATAAGAAAACGGTTTCGAATTTGTTCAAGAATTTTATAGTATATCCGAAAGCTGCCATTTTGTCATTCTGTTCCCAAGTATTTTTCTCATCTTGATATAAATTCTGAAAATATTCCAAGATATCCTGTCTATAATTATGCACGGCATTGAAAAGTCGAGAGCTAAAAATTCTTTGAGTGTTAGCTATGTACCTAGGTATGTATGTATATCGAAAGTAAAAAGAACCATCGAAATGACGAAATCTATGCTCGGTAGGTAGGTATCTAAAATTATTTGTTTTCAAGATAAGAAAAAGAAACCATATTTTACTGGACTAATTTTGTATTAGACCAAGAGCCCACAGCAGATTTGGCGTACGAAAGTGAACCAAAAAAAAATTATATGAGTCGAAAGGTGTATTAAGGCTGATAAAAGAAATGCAAGTCTTGCAGTCCCTGGTGGCGGCTGTTAGGTGGGAGGGGCAATTTTATAAAAAATTGACTTAAAACAGAAAAAACAACGGTTACATGTACAATAAAAAAAAAAATTGGGTGGCACAACGGACAGAAGAACCAGGGCCTAGTGACTAACAACTCGCAACCATTCCTGTGTGCGCCTATCGACAGGAATGAAAGGGACCTACAATTTTATGCCGAATCCGAACGGCTAGACGAGAAGCACTTATTCGTGACAAGTGATACTCTTGGAGGATTTGTCAATTCCTCGCAAGAGGCAGTAGCCCTGAAAAAAACTTTTTAGTTTTTAGGTGGACGAGGCTGGGAAGCGAACCCATGTACAATGCCCTGTTATATTTTCATGAAAGGCCAGAATGCCCTTCTTTCATTTCCTTTTTAATTAAAGTTCTTTCAATAAATAGTTTTTGAAATATTAATGTTTGAACTCAAGATATTGAAAAAAAAAATTTAAAAATGGTAAAAAATATTTATTTCGCAAGATTTCACGTAATTATGTACTATTTTTGTTTCCAAAATTTAATGCCCTTATTAATTTGTAGTCAAAAACTGAAAACCGGATGGTTCTAGGACTTTTGCTTTTTAAGATATTAATATATGTTATGTTTTTGGAGGGGGAAAGGAGGAGGTATGACTTATCGAAATTAAAAAATTATATTGATACAATTTGGACATATGATACAAGATTTTAGGGTATTTTTCAATTCTGATGACATCAAAATTAAAGCGATACAATACTCCTAAAAAATGTTATGGTCCATTTTTCCAGAGATGACTGTTTTTCAGTAAAACTGGTAAACTATTAAAAACTACCTTGAAAAAAATGGTACATTGATGAAAATTTGTATATATATTTAATTTCATCTATTTTCTCGTATTTTTCTACCTAGGTAGAGCAAATCATATTCCACAGCCACAATCCCAATGCATTTTTTCTCATATTTTTCTACCCAGGTTCAGGCTTGCCAGATTTTTATAAGCTTATATCGCAATTTAAAAAAAATCTGGCAATCTGGCAATCTGGCAGCCTGCACAGTGTTCATGATTTTCGCACTGAAACTGTCTCGCTACTCACTACAAACAACCAAGCACACACATTTTCTTCTCGCATTTTTCTACCCCGGTTGGCTCTTATTATTAGAGCCAACCTTTGTGAATATTTTCTCGGTCTGTTCCTAAAGATAGAATGAGATAGCACATCAGGCACATCAGGAATAATAGTATAGTTTTGTATGACATTTGATGGCGCAAATTTTTGTAGCCAACTCAAGACTGAAATTGAAAGCATTAAGGAGTAACTTTGAATGGGATTAATATAGCACGTACGGGTTGCGGGAAATGGCTCAATTTATATAGATTTTGCTGGTTTTATAATGATTTAAACCCATTGGGATATTATGTTTTTTGTTTTATGTATTCAAGTTTTAATACAAATAATTTGTTTTTTCATTTAAGCTGAAATTTTAGGGTTGGCGCAGCCAACCTAGCCAACTGGAGGAATCGCCACTGTCCCAAACCCCACTACATACACTTTATCGGTTCTATACAAAAATTAAGTACACGCAATAACCTTTTCGCTGACGTATTACACATCACTGTTAAGTTGGTAAACCATTTATCAATGAGGAATTGCATTATTATTGTTTTTGATGCTTTGAAGCCAAATGCCTTCGAACCCCATGGTTTAGAGCTTGATGGCCATATAATGAAATGAAGCACATGTTATAACCTTTCCAATGATGTGTGACAGATTACTATTGAGTTGGTAGACCAGTTGCCAATCAAGAATTTTGTTGCCGTTTTTGATGGCTTAATAAGTTTTTAACACAAAGATGTACATCTTATCGGCTTTATTACAAAATGAAATAAACATAATAATCTTTTCAACGATGTACGACACTTAACTTAGGGTGGTAAGACAAGCTCCAAATGAAGAGTTGCATTACTGTCTTTTTCGGTGCTTTAAAGAGCAATATCGTTTGAACCCCATGGTTTAGAGCCTTACGTCCATATAACTAATTGATTTACACGTCATTACCTTTTCAACGACATATGACACTTTACTGTTGAGTAGGTAGACCATTTTGCCCATTCTCCTTTATTATTTTATTCCGTGTGAGAACAACCTTGTGTTGCTGTTATCAATTTGGTATCGCCCTTTCTTGTAATTCCTTAAAAATTAATAGATTACGTTACACTGGCTAACATAATACAGCACCATGATTTCTCTTTATAAGCATTCTCATAACTTGCATCCTCGGCCGATAACGCAACGGCTGGCGCTGGCGGGCGGTGAAAAGTATTTATAGCCGGATATGCAAAAGATGTTTTTTATGTGTCAGAAGCTGACGGATATAAATGTGTTTACTCTGAAGAACCTTGCAAGGATATTCTAAAAATTTGGAACAATATTGCTAAAAAACGAAAAATAAGATAAGTGAGAGGGTAAAGGCCTAGTCAAACAGTAGGTACGCAGTCTGGCGGTGGGTTCAACCCTTCACCGGAAAAGCGGCAAGTAAAGAACGTGACAATCAAATTTTGTTCGAAAAGAACACTTGTATATATGTTGCATCAGAATTCGTAGCTCACAGTGCCCACTCATTTGAATGAAACGTCAGCATTCACGACCATTCGTAATTCGAATTCGCAGTTCGGAGCTCATGTTAAAGGGACTTTAAGTTGTGAATCTACGTTGTGACTACTGAACACCAAAGGCGCTCACCCCTTCCCCTTTTAAGCTGACCATACACGACCGAGCCGAACGACTCGGAGCCAATTGGCTCCGAACATTTTATACTGGATAAATGTCAAAAAGGTTTGGCGCCGAACCATTTGGATATTCAGCCAGTCGGGAAACCACGACCCACGGTCGAGTATGGCTAGTTTTACTCCTTCTAATACGGTAATTTAATAACAAGCTTATGAAGCGGGTTCTGAACTGGATTTGAGTGGAAGAAGAGACACGAGTTAAGTGCTCTGGCATTACACATCCGGTCCGCACCATTTTGTTTACCGGACATTTTTGACTTATGGAAGCCAATGGTTCGTGCATTGAATAGAGTAAATTGAGGTAATGTAGTACAAGTCAGTAATGTGGTATAGTCAGTTTTTTCGAAAACCAAGCAAGCAACTGGAAGTTTGGTATGCCTTGTTTACCTATCCATATCCACCCCTTGAGTCCCGGCACTTACACATTTTTTGTTTGCTAACATCGAGGAGCATTGTGGTTGTGGTTGCCAAATCAAAAACGTCAAAATTCAACCAGAAAAAGTCTTGAAATTTGGATTCCTGCTTTCGTTACTTCTCCCTCTACATTTCTACACCCAATCTGTCAAAAAGACGAAACAACCGAAACAACAAATCGTGTAGTCGGACTCAATTTCTTGCACCTCATCAAATGATTGAGAGTTCAATCTGTTTGTGCCCGATTACACGATTCGTTTTTTCGGTTGTTTCAATGTCAGAAAATGTCATTGTTATAGCAATGCTGTCAAACTTTTTTCTAAAGTGGCGATGAACGTTTTCTTGTGCCATTTTTTCTTAAGGTAACATGCCGCCTCCACTGGCCATGCGTGATGTCCCTAATCCAATCTACAATCGATTCCACAATCTGATCTGTATGGAATATGTCACAGCATGGACATGGATTTTTGTGACTCCGTTGGATTTTTTTTTATACATGTTCATGGTCGGCATGTAATAGAGATCTGTGTCCAACTGACATAGATGTAAGTTGTGAATCATTTGTTTTAATGTGGACTCCAGGCGCGAACGCAGGAAAAAATTTCGGGGGGGTTGAACAAATTTCGGGGGGGGGGGGGGTTTAAACTGAAAACTCAAAATTAAGAGTGAAATTGTATGGCGAGGAAGTTAAATTCATACATTTCGGGGGGGGGGGGTTGAACTCCCAACCCCCCCCCCCCCTTGCGTTCGCGCCTGGTGGACTCGCATTCTGTAAGAAATTATTTATTTCTGAAATAAAAAATTAAAGAATGCATACATTCAATTTATAATACATACAAAATTGAAACGTTTGAAGTTGTAGTTTGAGCGAATATAATGTAAATTCATACAAGAGGGTGATGTTGCTGTATGAACGTTGAATAAATAATTAATGTTTTATCATTATCATTTTGTGATTTGCTGGTCTGGTAATAATTTACTTTTAGCAAGTGAGGCATCATGTGCATGCCTGTGCCTACAGGTGATTTCGGAATGACAGATGTCATCTAAACCTGGTATTGCATTTTCGCAGTATAAAAATGGGCAGGGACAGGGATCAAGCCAAGATGAAGTCATTTAACTTTTCAAGGTTTTCATTATTTTATGAGTCCGGATTTTAACTTCACTTCCCTGAAACACTTGCTGAGTTTCTTTTTTTTTTTAATTTTTTAATTTTTTTTTTTCGGGCAGAGTACATACCTATATTTATCTGTCGGTGCTTTGGTCTAAGGTATATGAGGAAAGAGGTAATCCTGTAAGAAATTCCCATTAAAATTATTACACCGTTGTTAATGCCTTCTCCATTCTGCCAGAAGGCAGAGAGCTTCTATTTAAATGATATTTTCTTGCAGTTTATCTGCCGAGAACAATAAAAGCCATCAGTCAGTTCAGCTCTACCTATATTTCCTCATATTCTGTTGGGGTCATAAAATTGTATTAATTCAACTTCAGCTTAAGTTTCAGGCGCATTTTGGGGCCAATAACTACATTACCTACATATATAGTGAAGTGAAGCAAAAATCACCAATACTACCTTTTGAGGGATCAATTCCTCAGTGGGGTAATAATACTTAAAAGTCATAACTATCGATGTGAGAAATAATAAAATAAAAATGTTCAGTTGTCTTCTTCATTGATTTATGAGAACTATAAATTAGGTAATCTTGGGTAATTTGTATAGAAAAAAAGAACGTTTAAGGAAGTGATATGTTTTATCGCACTTGGCTTTGAAATTTCTTGCATATGAGTGAACTAGCGCAATAAAAACATGGGCAGCGACCTTGTCCGACAAATGTGGGGGCTGAGGCAAAATGGAGAAAGTATTATTTTTAGCACGGGCGTACGAATAAAGGTGGATTTAAACACATTCAATTTTTTTAAACCATTTTTACTCCTTGATTTATCACCTAAAAAAAAACATTTTATGTGATTAAATCCACTAAATGGTCTTACATAATAGTTCTCAACGAAGTTTTGGTTTTAATTCAAATTTTCGAAACGTCTTCTTCTGACTTTTGCATGTCATTTTTGTATGGGATTTTTTTTCGCTTCAGCTGCGACTATGCTTTGGTTTGTGGTGAAACACAATGTTGAGGCTTCAACTGAATGGTGTGACTCTGGTTTTTCTAAGAATTCTATAAAATTAAATTGGAAAAAAAAACGAAAACGTGATTTTTCATTTATGATTTCGTTATGTCAATTTTTGTATGGAAATTTTCGTTTTGCTTCAGCTAACTACGAAGATGTAGACATTTAGAAAATAAAATTACTTCTTTTTTAGGTGGAAAGTGGAGTTTTTGAATTGCAAGATACATATAGTGTAAGGTGGGGCAAGTGTGCGCAGTGGGTAAGTGTGCGCAGAGCGATTTTCAATATGTTTCAACACAAATTTTGACGTTTTTGTCAAAAAATTTATTAAAACTTTTGCAAAAACAATACAAAAAAAGTCCACTTGGGGTACATAAGTGTGCGCACTAAATTGGGGGCAATCGTGCGCATGCGCACACTTACTCCAGAATGAAGTTTCACAGTCACAGAAATCAAGATAATAATATTTATTGATGGTAATTGAAACTTTTTTTTGACAGATGTCTCGATTATATAACAAAATCCTAAAAAAAGCTTGTAACACAAGCTCACGTTGATCAGGCTCAAAATCTAATTAGACTGAGCTTAAGCAAACGTGGGGCCGCAAAAAAAGTGGGTAAATGCGAATCTGACTTAAAAAACGACTTATTTTCAACACATAGGTATAAGTCCTTCTAATACCTGGACCTTCCGGCTTGAAAAAAAAAAATTAAAAGATAAGCCTTCTGCTAAACAGATGGACTCCTTTGTCCTCTGTGCTGTGCTTTATGTGTGAAATCGGGTGGCATGAAGACTGCACTTCCTTAGAAAAAGGGGTATTATTCTTGTGCGATTTTTGTTGTGACTAAAAACCTACTTCATGTGATTCTTACATTGGACTGAAGATAAATTAAACCTCCTTATCTACAATTTATTTAAGAATTCATCCTAAGATAGATTCGAAGTCTGAGTTTTTGTTAAATAAAGTTCTATTTATGTTTATTGTTAAGTTTTGTATTAATTTATTCGCAGAGATTTTTTTAAAAACTATTTCAAGTAGATAAGTTCTTTTTTAAGTTCGTCATTAAATAGAAACGAAGTCTGATTTTTTCAAAATGTGAAGTTCTTTTTGAATTATTTGTTATGTTTGTATGTATTTATTTTTACTTTTTAAAAAATACTTCAAGTAGATATGTTTATGTTTTTGTATGTGAAATATTATTTATTTTAATTTTAACGAAAACAAGAATTTATTAACCTTGTAACCTTGTATGTGTTAAATGTAACGTTTTTTGGTCCATAATTTAGTAATTTTTATTTTTTGTATGTAATTAATTGATTAATTAATTAATTAAGTATAATGTTTACTTTTTATGAAAAAAATACATTTTCTCTTGGAGTTTAATTTATTTTGTTGTTGTTTTTTACTTTGTCTGTGAAGTATACATTTTTAATTATTAAATTCAATATATAATTGGACTAAAGAATTTGAAAACATTGTGAGAAACAACCTGCGCCTACTTACCCCATAGTACGCGCACGCTTACCCCTACGTAGGGGCAAATGTACGCATTCTGACTTATTTTGGATTTTTTAGATAAAAAGGTAACTAATTTTATAATAAATTATGATTAAATACTTGTCAATTAGAAACCAAAACATGCACCTTTAAAATTCAGTTGAGCTTTTTAATATATTATTTTTATTTTGCTTGGAATCTGGCTTCAAAATCTTAAGTGCGCACACTTGCCCCACATTACTCTACTACAGGTAATATCACTAACGTGTTAATTTTTGTTCAGCTCTGCACATGTTGGCAAAATCAGTAGTAAAAAAAATTGAACAACAAAAAATCACCACAAATATCTTTATTTTTAACAATTTAATTATTATAAAAAAGTTTTTCAAAGTTATTCCAGAGAATAATCTAAAGTCTTGAAACAAAACTCTTAGCATCATCTAGTCACGAAACTGTTTTTACGTCACCAGTCATTGCAATGCATTCAATCTCCACCAAAGCGTCCATCGGCAAACGTGCTACTTGAAAACAAGAGCGAGCTGGAAACTCTTTGGTAAAAACTATACGAAAATGAAAATAGAAAACAAAAATAAGAATTTTGTATAAGCTTGTTTACCTCAAGCTGATCTATCTATATAATATAGCCACAATCAATTGTTTGTTAACTATAGCAGCAGCATTGTGCTGATAAGCTAACATTACAAGATAATGACTTATCGATATGAAAGCTTGTTTAAGTTCCGTCAAAAGGTCATCATTAGACTCTGTCTTATCTAATCTTTAATATTGTTGCTCTTTTCTTAAAATCTCTAATTATAACTTACTTGTTTTGTACACCTCATTGACGGTACCGAAATCTTCGAGATCCTTAAGGAAAATGGTATTTTTTACGATTCTGTCCATTCCAGAATCAGCTGCTTTAAGAGTAGCTTCCATGTTTTTCAGTGCCATGCTAGTTTGAGCTGCAACACCATCGACCAGCTTCATTGTGTCTTTATCCAAACCCAAACATCCAGAAACATATACTGTACGATCGGCAACAACAGCTTGGCTTTAGGTGTAAATTTAAAGAAATTAAATTATAATTTTCTTTTTATTTAGTTTTTTATTGCAATTGTTATTGTTTTTTTGTTCAAACTCACTTGTATGGAGCTACCGGCTTAGCAGCGTTTGCAGTGCTCACCAATTTTCTGATTAAAGTTGACATTTTACTCATATGGAAGATTAAAACCGACGGCGCGACAGTGTCTGATTGCTTTCAAAGGCGAATGGAAACTAATCATGAAATTATACAATTCGAGCGGATAACTGAACCAAACCGAAATTTAATGTTGCTAGCTTTATCAGTGACCGTGACGTATATTTACGTATTGTACGTGGATACATACTACATAAATACATATACAAATAAAATATGAACAGCTAGTATAGCTAGTACTTAGCTAGTACTTACGCGAATAAATGACAAAAACAAATGGAATGGCAAAACAGTGCATCCAAAGTTCTTTAAAATTTAAATAGATAGGTATTTTATAAAAATGCCGATTTGTTGAAACCAATAGCTGCTTATATTGTAAATGTTAGCACGGAAATTGATGAAATAAGAAGGTATATTCTTCGTATATAATTCGAATATAATGAGTAATATTTTTTAAACTTCTTAAAAGTTTCAGTTGAAAATAAAACAAATCAAACCGTTAGTAAAAAAATCGTTTAAAAAAAAGTGAGTGCCGGGACTCAAGTGGAGGATGTTGAAACAAGGCATACGATACAATGACCAAACTTCCAGTTGGTTTTCGAAAAAACTGCCTATGCCACAATACCGACCTGTACCACATTACCTCAATTTACTCTATTCAATGTACCAACCATTGGCTTCCATGAGTCAAAAATGTTTGGTAAACAAAATGGGATAGACCGGATATGTAATGCTATATCCGTGAGAACTAACGGGTGATTTTTTTGAGGTTAGGATTTTCATGCATTAGTATTTGACAGATCACGCGGGATTTCAGACATGGTGTCAAAGAGAAAGATGCTCAGTATGCTTTGACATTTCATCATGAATAGACTTACTAACGAGCAACGCTTGCAAATCATTGAATTTTATTACCAAAATCAGTGTTCGGTTCGAAATGTGTTTCGCGCTTTACGTCCGATTTATGGTCTACATAATCGACCAAGTGAGCAAACAATTAATGCGATTGTGACCAAGTTTCGCACTCAGTTTACTTTATTGGACATTAAACCAACCACACGAATGCGTACAGTGCGTACAGAAGAGAATATTGCGTCTGTTTCTGAGAGTGTTGCTGAAGACCGTGAAATGTCGATTCGTCGCCGTTCGCAGCAATTGGGTTTGTGTTATTCGACCACATGGAAGATTTTACGCAAAGATCTTGGTGTAAAACCGTATAAAATACAGCTCGTGCAAGAACTGAAGCCGAACGATCTGCCACAACGTCGAATTTTCAGTGAATGGGCCCTAGAAAAGTTGGCAGAAAATCCGCTTTTTTATCGACAAATTTTGTTCAGCGATGAGGCTCATTTCTGGTTGAATGGCTACGTAAATAAACAAAATTGCCGCATTTGGAGTGAAGAGCAACCAGAAGCCGTTCAAGAACTGCCCATGCATCCCGAAAAATGCACTGTTTGGTGTGGTTTGTACGCTGGTGGAATCATTGGACCGTATTTTTTCAAAGATGCTGTTGGACGCAACGTTACGGTGAATGGCGATCGCTATCGTTCAATGCTAACAAACTTTTTGTTGCCAAAAATGGAAGAACTGAACTTGGTTGACATGTGGTTTCAACAAGATGGCGCTACATGCCACACAGCTCGCGATTCTATGGCCATTTTGAGGGAAAACTTCGGAGAACAATTCATCTCAAGGAATGGACCGGTAAGTTGGCCACCAAGATCATGCGATTTGACGCCTTTAGATTTTTTTTGTGGGGCTACGTCAAGTCTAAAGTCTACACAAATAAGCCAGCAACTATTCCAGCTTTGGAAGACAACATTTCCGAAGAAATTCGGGCTATTCCGGCCGAAATGCTCGAAAAAGTTACCCAAAATTGGACTTTCCGAATGGACCACCTAAGACGCAGCCGCGGTCAACATTTAAATGAAATTATCTTCAAAAAGTAAATGTCATGAACCAATCTAACGTTTCAAATAAAGAATCGATGAGATTTTGCAAATTTTATGCGTTTTTTTTTTAAAAAAAGTTCTCAAGCTCTTTAAAAATCACCCGTTAAGAAGTTAACACATCAAACACGTATTTTTGTGAGTTTCCTACTTAATACTGTTAGGCCTAAATACTTTCAGTGGTGAGTTAAATGAGAGTTTGTTAATACTGAAAATATATTTGTCTACAATTAAGAACTAATTTTTAAGTTGATGGTGAATGCAGAAAGTCCCCTATGCGCAGGACTCAAGTCCATTGGATGGATCAAAATATTTTTTTCAAAATCCATTTCCTCAAAGGTCAAGTTTGGTAGATATTTATTTCCGCAATACCCAATGGTGTATTGCTGAAACCAAAAACATTTCTTACCGTATACCATTTATTTTACTTAGGCTTAACCCTTACCCGACCTTCATGACCACACAAATTTCTTGGCATCGATGTTTTTTTTTATCGAACCAATTTCGAACAAATTTATGCAACAAGAATGACAAAGGTCAGAGAACACACAATGCGCGTTACGAGTCATGTTTTGTAAAACCAACACTCCTATCGTAAGTCTTCTAGTGTTCCGTAAATCAAAGGCCAATAAGTGCAATTTCCGTTGGACGAAGAAATAATAGTGTACATGGTATACACTTCCTTCCCAAAATAATTTAAACACTACAATTAGAAGTCCTCAATAAAGTGCTTCTCTTCTTGTATAGTAAATGAACTATATACCTATAAGTTCCATAGGTAAAAAGTTACAACGTCGCGGTGGCGGGCGGGGACCCGTTTACGATATGGTTTGTATGAATTGCCTACAATTTACCAGTTTTTTTGTGGTGCAAAAGCTTTAACGACGTTGAATTGCAAACAGTGCACACACAAGGTGAGAATTGCATTAGCCTCCCATAAACACGAACGTCAAATTCGTGCTACAAAGTGCTTGTTTTGCGTGTCGCCACTATGACTACCGTCGACGACGTTGTCGACAAAGAAAGAAAAAGCCTCCAAAACCAAACACCACCATTGATCTGCCTGAGTAGTGCCATAGAGTCAGCATTTATGGCAGATGATTTATGCGGTAAAGCGATTAACTGATGAAATTAATCGATCTACATTTTTATAGCACCTGGGACCTGGAGTAATGATATGGTTACTTACTGTAGCTATTAACCATCATGCCTGCTACTGTTGAACAACCACCAGCTAATCAAATGATAGCACGACTTTTAAGCTTCTTCTTTGGGCCGTCGTCGTGTCGGGGGCGTCGCATCAGCACTGCGTCACGTCGTCATAAAACTCGTCATAACTTGCAATTCAAAATGTCTAATGGAGCGCAATGAAAGAATAAAAAACATCAGCTCTTGTTGGACATGTTCCGTGTGGCAAGCTCAAGGAAATCATTCGGTTTAATTCAATTACCGATTTGATTCGTGTTTGCGATACACACTGTTGGGTGCACTTAAGATACGATGTGCCTACTGCAAACAAAAAACTGCATTGGTGCAACCCCATGCTAACGTCTACAACGGCTAACTGCCACTAGTGTCATTTGCAAAACTGTTAAATCATTACTCATAGGCAGATTGGTCTGGCTTTGATTTAGCTTACTAACGATCGATAGAACCTGGCAATTGATAGTTTTTCTGTCTCGTGTGTATAGCCCAGACAGACATTTGTACATTTCCCTCATCCATTCTGCCAAAAAGAAGAAACAACCGAAAAACGAATCGTGTAATCGGGGTCTTAATAGCTTTGTTTAGTGGCGTTGTTCCGAACAGTTTGGAACCATTTAGAACAGAAAAGTACAAGTTTTTGCTGTTCAATGACAATTTTATGTTCCAAACTGTTCTGATTTGATATTCAGTGAGTCTGTTCCGAACAGTTTGGAACAGACAGAACTTTTTAGGTAGAACAACTTAGAACAGGTTTGTGACAGCTGTCAGACAGCCGCTTGTTCTATCTTGTCTGACATTTCTGTTCTATCCTATTCTGTTCTGTTCTGTTCTAATCTGAAAAAAAAACCTCACCGAACAATCCTATTTACACTTTTCTATTATTGTTTGTCAGTTAAATATGAGATGACATCCTAGCGGATTCTAAGCCGGTTTTAAATCGATTTTATTTTTCTTTAGTGTTTTCCAAAAGTTAGCATAAAGTAACAGGGTTACCCAATGGCTCCATTGGAAATATTTGAGGCAATATTTGAGGAAATAAATTGCCTCTCCATTTACCCAAAAAGGTTCAAAATTTAATGTCTCGACAATGGGAATCAATAATTGCCTTCCATCTACCTGGCAATATTGCCTTTACCGAACCGTCGAAAATGGCGGAATTCAAAGAAATGTAAATGAAAGTGGCAATTTATTGCCTTAATCCTTAAATATTACATCCTAGCGGATTCTAAGCCAGTTTTAGATCGATTTTGTTTTGTGACATTTGTTTTTGTTTAGTGTTTTCCAAAAGTTTGCATAAAGTAACAGGGTTACCCAATGGCTCCATTGGAAATATTTGAGGCAATATTTGAGGAAATAAATTGCCTCTCCATTTGCCCAAAAAGGTTCAAAATTTATTGTCTTGACAATGGGAATCAATAATTGCCTTCCATCTACCTCGCAATATTGCCTTTGCCGAACCGTCAAAAATGGCGGAATTCAAAGAAATGTAAATGAAAGTGGCAATTTATTGCCTTAATCCTTAAATATTACCTATGTAGCGCCTAACTAACATTGAAACTCCGTCGTTGTGACGGTGACAAGTGACGCTTTTTTTACATCTCTGAAATTGGGGTTTTTAGAAAAAAGCAATATATCTCTGTCTCAAAGCTTCTAAACGTCAAATCGAAATTTTGGGTTAGGGGCCAGTTATAACTATCATTGAAAACCATCATTGAAAATATTAATTGTCAATTTTAAGAGATTTGGGAGAAAAAATAAATGATTATTTTTATACCAGAGTAAAGCTAATTTAGTTAATAACTATTTCTAGGTAAAAAAAATCAATTTGGCACAACTTTTCTCATAAAATGACTTTTTATTGTTCAATGATGAACTACCTTAGGCGCCAGTTATAGCTTTCATTGAAAACCATCATTGAAAATTTTGTCTTTCAATTTTGAAGCACTTAAACAAATAAAACTGATGGCGTTTTGGTACCAAAATGATGGTTGTCAGTTATATAATTTTTTTAGTGAAAAAAATGTTTCGTTTTCTTTACAACTTTCATATTAAATCAGTTTTTGTTTTTCAATGATGAAAATCGTTTTCAATGAACAGCTGATATTTTGTTCCCAAAAGTGGAACACATTCGTTCCAATGAAATGTATTCCTTTCTCTTCCTGTTCTCGTCTGTCAGTTTTTCGTTCAATGATCGACTTTAACCTCAAAGTTGTTTTTTGTATGGGGAATGGAATTTTCAATGAAATAAAATTTCATGATAGCTATAACCGACTTGTCAGAAAATATTCCACTGTTTCACTGATTTGTGTTTCAATGATGGATTTCAATGAAAGCTATAACTGGCGCCTTACCAATGATCATTGAAAAAATTAAAAGTTACTTTATGGGGAAGATATAGGTCAAAATGAATTTTTTTTGGAGGAGAAATAATTTTGAAGTCGTAAGATATATTTCTGAATTTAAATATTCAATGATAAAACTTACGAAGGGCCTCAAAATCAACAGCTAACTTGTTCAATTATGGTTTCCAATGATAGCGATAACTGGGGCCTTAATGATGTTTAAGTGCTTGGCGTTATTTTGCTATTTTGTAAATTTTTTATGAGCCACACATTTCTTTATTAAAACATTGACCCAATCGGAAGCATAAAATTTCGATGAAAAGTGAATTATTCAGAAAAAAATCACAATATAATAAATCATTACAAAATTGAAAACAATTCCAAAACGAAAGACGAAAAGTAAACACAATCTAACCCCAACATGAAAACTCAAAGTTACTTTTTCTTAATATCTTTTAGTAAGAAAAAGTAACTTTGAGTTTTCATTTTGGGGTTAGGGGCTGAAGATAGATAGGTAGATAGATAGATAGATATTTATTTCTTAAAATCCAAATACAAAAATATAAATTCGATTTACTTTGCTCAGAATGAAATTGAAATATAAAGTGACAAAGATATTTTTTATATAATAAAAATAGTGTTATTGTCACAAATTGGCAAATAGTATTAAACACAATTAAGGTGGGTGGGGTGACCCATAGAAAATAAAAAACAAAATAAAATAAAAATAAAAATAAATAAATAAATAAATAAATAAGTTTACTATTTCATTGTAACATCAGGATAAACTAAATATTAAGCATTGAATCAATACCGTAAATATCAAAACAAAGAAGCCATTTTTTACATGCTTCACAAACAACAATTGAGAAGTAAGAACCCTGATGGAGTGTGGAAGCTTATTAAATAATCGACATGAAACATCAAAAAATTTACGAAATGCAGTTGTACGGAAGGCTGGTATAGATATTTGATTTAAAAAAATTCCACGTATGTTATGACTCGAAATAATTCTGCAATTGAGATTTCCTGATCTTTTAAAGAATTCATTTAGAACTTTGTAGCAGTACAAATTTCGAACTGGAAGAATTTTCAATTCATTTAAAAGTGGGAAACTAGGATATAAGCGAGGTTTACGGCAAATATTCTTAAGGACAGACTTTTCAAGAGTCAAAAGAGGTTACATTTTGTTGAAATGGGTTCCCCCCCCCCCCCAACATTTAATTCCGTATTCTAGTTTTGAATGAAAGATCCCATAGTATATTTTTATAAGAAGTTGGTACGAACAAACATTCCTAAGAAAATAAAAATATCTTAATGCGCCACGAAAGTATTTTCTCAGATTTTCTGTGTGATTGTAAAAGCTCATTTTAGAATCAATTATAAGTCCCAAGTATTTGAATTCATTAACATTCTCTATCTGAAAGCATCTATCACTGCAGCTGGAAGAACTAGAAAAAGTGGAAGAAGAACAATTGGTGATACAAGAGCAGTTAACAAGTTTAAACTTCTGGCATTCAGTAGCATGAAAAAAGAGCTCAGCATCAAGGTTTTTATTCTGTGATAAATTAAAAAACAAAACTTTGGTTTTAGAACTTATAACTAATTTATGCTCAGCAAACCAAAGCCTTAATAAACTCAGATCCCAATTAATGTCAGCTGTAAGATTCAGGTTACTATCCGCACCAAAGCTAAAACCGATATCATCAGCGAAAGCTGTCAGTACACCTTTAAAAGGCAGTCGAAACAATGAATTGATGTAGATCAAAAAAAGAAGTGGGCCTAAAACCGACCCCTGCGGAACTCTCAAATCGATTGACCACATATCACTCCTAACCTCTTCGAATACCACTCTTTGAGTTCTTTTATTCAAATATGATCTGAACCAATCACAAATAAAGCCACGGAACCCAGCGTTTTCAATTTTACTAAGCAATATTTCGTGATCTACCATATCAAAGGCTTTTGAAATGTCAACAAATAAAGCGGCAGCACACTTTTTTTTGTCAAGGCTTCCAAATATTTGAGAGCAGAAGCGAAACTACTACAACAGTATCCGGAATGCACGAAAATGAATCAAGGTGCGAGACTAAACATGCAAAGTTTTCTCTTAAACTTCTGATGTTCTAATGAATTACAAAAAGTTTGTTTAATGAATTAGAGTTAATAAGACTGAAGGTAAAAAAATCATAATATAATTCTTGTAAAAAGTTCATAATTTAATTGATAAATACTTTATTTGGGGAAAAAGCACTAAATTAGTGCAAGATCGTCAAAAGATCTTATAACAATGACTTTTTCAGCTTCAATCTTTCGTAATAAAATTTTATTATCTTTATACCATACATATTTATACCCCTTTTGATTTTTTGCCTCCTTTGCTTTCATATAAAGTGCTCTCGTATATTTTGTTTGAGCATCATTGATAAAGATAAGGTTCTTACTTCTGCTACCACTGCCACTGCTACCACCAACACCGCTGCCGCTACCTCCTACGCCACCGTTACCATCAAGAATATTAGAATTGAGAATATTCTTTTTCTTTGATTTCTCTTTCATAATATTTTGCTTAAGCATCGAATCAGAAAAACTCAAGCAAATGACTGATGTCGGTGATGAGGAAGAGTTTAAAATCCCGCTGTCTTTCCTTTTCTGCTTTCTTGGCACTTTCTTCACAAAGCACTTTTCAATTTTGTTGTCTGGTACTTCGATCGACAGAGCATTATGAAATAATTGTTGTGCTAACCCTTTAGCATTTGCATCATTGACGTTGGGGATACCGGT
The DNA here is from genome assembly GCA_949320155.1 of Melangyna quadrimaculata. Taxonomy (NCBI): domain Eukaryota; kingdom Metazoa; phylum Arthropoda; class Insecta; order Diptera; family Syrphidae; genus Melangyna; species Melangyna quadrimaculata. Next base: position 145,903,399 of record OX439485.1, on the reverse strand, counting down.
AATTTCAATGCAGTTTCTTAGCGATTGTTGTTGTTGCCAATTTAACTTACTTTCAAGTGAGTGAACTCTGGTCTGCAGATCATTATTTTCCGCACGCAGGTCGCCAATTGTGAGGAGCATGTTTTGCATCACTTGTTCAAGGTTTGAAATTTTTTGGCAAACCACTCGCAGAGAAAATTCTTCGCTCTTGCCTTCGCATGATGATGTCAAGGTTACAAGTGATGATTGTTGGGTTTGGGCGACTAACTATAGATAATTAAATTTAGAAACATAAAGAACGCACAAATATCATTAACCCAAAATTTTGGCTGTCAGTTTTGAGTTTGACAATTTGGTAAAAATCCCCATTGGAAGGAAAACTTTTACCTAGAAATTTGAAAAAAGTCATACTCAAAAAATCATAGTCACGATATGTTTTTTTTTTTTTAATTTTTTTTTGAAAAAAGATAAAAAAAAATTGATTAAGTATTGCATCGTCCATGTAATTTTTTTGTGGTTGTGGAAAATTCAAACTAAGATTTTTTCCGAAACAGCTAAATTTACCAGAACAACTTATGACCAAACTATTTTGAATAATTTTCAGAAGCTACATCAGAATTCAGATTTATGCGATAAGAACTTTAACACAAATTTGATTATGGTGGCACTTGCAATACCAACTTCAAGAACACTACCTGAATAATTGTATGTAGGTATAGATACAAAATTGATTTCTTAATAAATTCCGTCATTAACTTAGCCTATAAATCACACTACATATCTTCGTACATTTTTTACTTACAAATAACTTCTTATGTTGGCTCATGTCCCTGCTGCCATTCTCTTTAACTGGTCCTCATTACAAAAAAAAATCCACTATACACTACACATATTGTATTTACACACTCCCACTATCCATATATCATCTCATTTATGATTGATTTTTACTGAATTGTTAACTAATTACTTGACATAAATTTTCCTTTCATTTTCAATAATTTTAATGTAGACAGATACATTGAACAAAACTCTACAATTGCATCATTAAAATTGGTTATTTGCATTTATACAAACAAACAAAAAAACTTACACAATAACAGACATCAGGAAAGGTAGATATGTACCTATAGTATAGGTCTGATGAAATCGCCATAAGGGACTCCAAAGGAGTAGTATCACACTTCGCATATATGACAAACAATCAATGATAATTTGTAATTGTCAGGTGTTAAGACTCGCGTGCGGAATCCACCTGAGAAGGGAAATCTTTTTTTGTGGCCATCACAGCGGTATATGGTGTAGAGACTAGTGACCCTCCGCTCCGAGGCGCCCAAAAAATCGCCTACAACACATGAAACAAATTAATAACAATTATGATTGTTGAGATGCCTAAATTGTATAATCATCATCGTTCCAGCGACCAACAAAATCGTGTTCGTACTCAATTCTCTCTGTTTTTTGACACAAAGCACAGAAATGATTATTAATTTGTCTACGAAAATAATTTATATGCGTATAATATGTATGTACATATAAATGTTTCCGTGGGGCGGGGGACAATTCTACAGGAAGATTTCTTTTTGGAGAAACAAATACATACTTTCATTCGCAACAATTCAGGGCCGCATTTAGATGGATAAAGCTTTTCGTATATCGTTCTTCGTTAAGCCTAGTACCATTGTATATAAAAACTATAGTATATTAATGACTCGATTTTCGGGACGATAGTCTACGCCTATAGGTGGTGTTTTATCGCTAGAGAGATATAATGAGATTTTCAATGTATTTTTAACTCTACATTATCTACAGAGCAAATGCCCTCCCAGGCCAGTGGCACCGCCACCGTCGTTTTAGTTTTTTGATAGTACTATAGATATTTATATACAATGCTAGTAGTGAACAATCGTATGTGGAGATAGTGATCTTTTGACATTTCTCGCTGGTACAAACTTGGTAAAACCCCTTCACTGTGTATTAACACATTATATCAAAAAATGTGAAAGAAATCATGTACAATATTGCCCGATTACACGATTCGTGTTTTCGGCTGTTTCGTATTTCGTCTTTTTGACAGATTGGTTGAGGGGAGTAGAAATGTAGAGGGAAGGAAGTACCGAAAGCAGGAATGAACATTTCAAGACTTTTTCTGGTTGAACTTTGACGTTTCTGATTTAGCAACCACAATGCTCCTCGATGTTAGCAAAAAACGATTTGAACAAAAATTATTGAATTGAAAAATTGTTTTTCGTAATTGGATACACATAATATACGGTTGCATTTGAGAAATAAGTGATTAAAAAATATTTTTATATTACTATTAATTATTTTCTTACAAAACAACCCCAAATTCCATGAACGTCAAAATAACGAATGGGAAGTACGAACGTTTTTTTGCGAACCATGTAATCATGGACGTTCGTGCCTGTCAAAAAGACGAAAGACGAAACGAACGAAAAAACGAACTGTAAGGCCCATCCTACACAACGTTATATTCTATCCTACACGATTTGATATGTGTTTAATACATACAACATTTTAATGATTCTAATTCTATATCACATTTAATAGCACTTTTTTTAGGTTAAGGTAATGTATTAATACAAGCAAGTGTGGAAGCAAAATATGAAAAGTCATTTCTTTCCCATAAAGCACAAATTTGGCAGTCGCATGGAATTCTTTCCCACTTTAAATTTGGCATGTATTAATACACAGTGGATTAGTGTGGAAGGGCTTTATCACGTTGTGAACGTTCTAGCCTCAAACAAGGCTAGCACAAAACTGTCAAAGCTTCACCAACACTTTTCGAAACATTTTGCTCGGGAATTGGTTCACAACTCCTGAACGAAAACTCTCCACTTTGTTCTCCACATGGATTCACGAGCACATTCACGAGTCAACAGAAAAACAAAATAGGTATATATGGGTTTTCGACATGGTTAACAAGTAACAAGTATGAACTAGGCTGAATCCTTTGAGAATTAAGGATAATACAAGACTTAAGGCCATAACAGCTAGAACAGTGCAACACATTCAACCGATTGCGTTTCGTTTCACTTTTGGTTGGGAAGTTGCTGGATTAATTGTAATTGTTATTGTATTTCAATGGGCCCTAACAAACGTACCAAACGATGCAACTTAAGTGCAGCCATGTCTTTTCAATATGTGCTCAACTTGGTGGGAGATAGGTGTGTATTGTAGCAAAAAAGTCGGCCAAGGCATGAAACGCACAATATTGTACACAACAACACATAATACAATCCATTTTTTTTTTCATCAAGCAGACAGAGCGACCCATGTCGAAATTAATTAGTAGCGGGTGAAGATCATCATCGATGGTTTATCGTCCTAAAGTCCCTTTAATTTAATATTTCATTGCCAACATAATGTATGGCCGTTGCAGGCGTGGCGGGATATCCTTTCCATACATTCGTTACCGATTGGTCTTTCAATCCAATCCGATGGAAAGTGAAATTCTCAATTAATGCTTTGAGTTATGATGCAATGTAAGCGTTTTCATCGTTGTCGTGGAATCAAACATAAAGATGGTGACGGAAAGATGGCCTTGCTGTCTTGCGGATTTCGCTTTTTTCGTGAGTGGAGATTTTAGTGTTGACCTGACATGCGTGTGTAGGTGCTTGTTATTTTGATTATTTTTTTTTTAATTGTTGCTCAAGACTTGCAAGGAATACTATATGGTGATGGTGACATCGATGTCCAAGGAATAAGTGTTTATTGAACCGGAACCTATAGTATCATATGAGTTATCTTTAATCTCATGCAGTGCGAAACATCAAGTTAATAAGTCATAAACTGGTAATGATCGTAAAGTTGCGTGTTTTATTATAACACGTCATTTGAGCTTGGGTAAAAGGAGTTGCATTCATAACAGACATGGCAATTCAAAAACTTTTAAAGGCCATTTTGTTAATACTGTATCTATAATAAGAAATTTTAATAATCAGTTTTTTTATTCTAAGATACATAGATATTTTTTTTTTAATTTCCATCTGTCAACGAAAAAAAATTGCGTTTAAATGGGTCGGTTCCACAAGTATTATCCGAAAAAAAGTTTGTTTCATTTGACAAACTAATATTTGAAAGAAGATTTGAAATTTCAAGGAGATTTGTGATAAATCTAGCTAAATCTCTGTATAGTGGCTGGTGGAAACGTAATATTTATACTACGTTTTCATTTAAAGATAATCCGGATTAAAAAGAGTAAATTAAAAATTAATCTTGAAGTGAATTCACCAGAGAAAAAAAGATAAGTTTGACGTTTTCACTCTGAATTTCCATTCAAAAGTCGATATGACAAAAGTAAAACAAAATTATTGTAAACAAGGACTTTAATTTCGGTGCAGTGAAGAATTTTAATACAATATTAGGATAGTCCACAAAGATGCAGTCCTTGTTGCTCTTTTGATATTTGTTGATCGACAATTTGATGGTTTCGATTTTATTCAATTCAACTTCACCGGAGCCACTGCCCTCAATCAAGCCGGTGCGGATTACAGGTTATTTGGTTGTCCAATGCCACAGCAATTGGATAAGTGTAGTCCAATTTGGCTGAGTAGTTCTTGCCAGGCTGCAGAACATTGGCAATGGTTTCGGCATGGTATTCGTGAAATCCATGTGAGATTCATGCCGGTGGCCATCAATTTCTCGAGTATCTCAACGCTGCCGGACACTGGTCCAATGGTAAAAAGTGATACCGGACAAGCGTACTTGTGGTGCTGGTGAATGAATACCGCTTGGAGAGATTGTGAATTTGGTTTTTAATTTCTTCGGGGGTAAATATTTTCCCCATTATGACTGCCATCTCCTGGTAGACATGGTTGGTTTTCTGATTTCCCCACAAGTGGTTTATCTTGGCGGACCAGACTTCAATAAGGAGGTCGACATCCTCGGGTGCCCACGTTTTCCTATGTTTTTTGTCTCTTTTGGTTCCATTATCTGTAAGTTATTTATTTTAATAGTTAAAAGATGGTATTAAACATACAATTTAAAGTTTTTTTTATTAATACTTACACAAAATTAATTCCTAGACAATCCTGGATAACCGGCATCATCAAAATAAAGTTTTGACATGTTTTTTTTTGTTTATTGTCAATGGAGAAAATGACATTTGGATTAGGGCTGGCCACGAGACGAGACTCTGCAAGACTTTTGTAAGTCTTGTCTCGGTCTCGTTAAAATCGAAAATTTTTAGTCTCGTCTCGGTCTTGTATCGGTCGCGTATAATAAAGTCTCGTCTCGGTCTCGACTCCGAAAAATACGATTTCCGGACAAACTGTTGATTATTGGAACGAAATATTTTAAATTATCGTTTGAATATGTGCAGAAGAAAATAAATATTTAACTGAAATTGGATTTTTTAATTTATTAAATAAAAGTAAATTTCGGCTCAAATATATAGTCTCGTCTCGGTCTCGTGTCGGTTGCTTTAAAGGCAGCCTCGTCTCGTCTAGTCTTAGTCTCGGTCTTGTGATGCGAGACCGTGACCGAGACTTTTCTCGTCTCGGGGTGCCCTTATTTGGATAGGTGCGTTCCACGAAATAAGGTTTGTTTGTTTTGACTGTCTCCCACTTCCAAGAAGATTTGGATGAGATTAATTTCTAATCTTTGTTTGAGGAGATTATAATCTGTATGGGAAATCTTCATATTTAAGAAGATAACAAGGAAGATTATGCTAAACTCAACTTAAATTCGGATTAAGTAGTAGGCGAAAACGTAGTATTATACAAGAAAATCATTTAATAAAGGTTCCTAATCCTTTTTCGTAAATTATTATAAGGTGGAACTACTGCTTTATTTGACGTTTAATTGAGAGCTGAATACTCAATCAAAGGTGTGTTTGTTTTTGTTCATCTTGCAATTCCAACCAGTTTTCAATAGATTTTTATTTAATGTTGAATTCCTTACAAATCGATTTCATTAATTTTTCTTTCTTCTTTCTTTTCTTGGTAGAAGGAATTTAAAAAAAAAATCGATTTTTTTTGTGAGTGCAATTTTACAGGAATTTTGTTGTCGCACAAAGAAGTGGTGCGCGCTAAACAAATATTAAAGTGTATTTCAATTTTCGCGTTGTTTTGATAATTTAAAATCAAAAACTTAGCCTTTTGTGTTTTTTTTAGGTTTAGCTCCAAGAAGATCATTTCATTGAGTTTTTTGGCTATAATATGACAGTTTTTGGTCTTTATGACAATTTGCAATTTAGGTTTTATGTTTCTGGACGTTGAGACCTAATGCCGCGATATATTATAGCTAGTTTTTAAGTAAACTATTTAAATCACAAGATAAGAACTTGTAAAATGAAACATCGTCGAAAAACCCATCAGAGAACCCCCAACCATCCATTAACTAATACTCCTTTATAGTATTAGTTTAAATACTGACTCATTCCATCAATATTGCCAAGTTATATGCAGGGCTCTTTAAAATGAGCTGTATTTGAGAAAATTAGCCTTATTTCACATTCATGCCAAAGTGAAGATCCACTTCAGTGGAAAATAGCATTTGAACTATAGACATACCTGTATAATATAACTTTACCTTACTGCTCGTCGGTACACTAGCAGCATACTTGACACCGTAAAGTAAAACCATATCGGGCGTATACTTACTATTTGAATTGACGAACGCCAACTACTCTCTGGCGATCATGAATTGCAAATGAAGCATAATCCTCCCCATCAATCTTCAGCGTTGTGGGTGTTTTAAGGATGAGACTTCGTCGTAGTCGTCGTCTCTGCCGTCAACATTGTCGTAGCTCAAAGTCTTTCTTGGATTTTTTTTTTATTATTATTTTAGTTTCACTGTATATAACTGTAAGTGATCCTTCTCGCGTTACCAATCCGCAAAAGTAATTAAGTTGAAAAATTACAAAAAGAAAAGAGGACACCACGATTGCAAAAAGTTGTATAAAAGGTTTCCGTAGGCGCATCGAATCATTTTTATTTCTCCATTTTTATGTGAAGCACCAAGGTGTGGACGTAGAATTTCTCTTCTTCCAAAGGGGAACGAACGCACACGTTCGGTGAAATTTATGTACCCGAAGCTCCGTATATGGAGTGAGTGTGGTGGTCTTAAGGTATAATTAGAGATGTGATTCTCTTGTTCCGAACGGACATTTTTGGATTAAGGAGGACGCACGCTTTTCGAAGACTTAAAGTTAAAACGAAAAATAAACACACGTCTTTTTAAGATCAAATTATATGAGTAATAGGGGAGGATTGGACGATTGGAACATTGGGCGATCATTCGTATCATCTTTCAAGAATAATTGCTAGGATTAACTAATAAACATTGTATAGCGAGTAATTTATATATTAATTCGATTGCAACAAATTGACCCGATTACAGGGGCTCGGAAACATAAATCTTTGACCTGAATTCGAAAATGTTTTGTTTTTTTAAAAGCCAGCATACCTAACTGTGAAACTTGAGTTTTGATGTACGATGACAGTTTGCTTGTTGGGAAGGCTGTTGTAACTGTTATCAAGTTGTTTGAACGGATTTAATCGTTTTGGAAAGATGATATGGCTTTAAACGATGAGAGAAAAATATTAATTTATTTGTGAAGCATGTTCAAGAAGCTATGTTTAAAAAAAGGACGATTATCCGTTCAATTTGAAAAGAAAAAAAAACGATATTTATGTTCGAAATTATTGATTTCTTTTGCTTTGATTTTATAAATTTTTTGTTTTTATGTGCGTTCGGTTGAAAGGAAAATATTTTGAGGACAATAAAATAAAAAGTAGGAAAGTCCATGAAGATATTGAAAGCTGACCACTTTTTGGATACCAAAATGATAATGCATTGATAAAACATAAAGATATCTGAATTTTATGAGGCGGAAAAAGGCGATTTTAGTGCTTTTGGCTGACATTTGGAACAAAATTTACCTCGTAGGACATAATTTAGTTTCTTACCTATCTGTCAATGTATGAACTGTCAAATACCATTAAAGGATGGTTACGATGATGATGGATTAAAAAAACTCCAATAAATCCAAATTTTTTTTTATTAATTATTTAAAAGAAAATCGAAAATGTTTGAATAAGATGAATGTCAATCCATATGTTACTTTGAAATACAGAAAAGTCTGTCAACGCATTGGCAGACTTGATGCAGAATTCAACGTCATTTTTTATTAACGCGTTGAGGTAAGCAAAAACCAAAGTCCGAAATCAAAAAAAATTCTATAAAAATGTTTATTTAGAATCCGAGATAGGCTATCCTAGTAAAAGCTGAACGTGGCCAATAAGATACTTGAAAGCAACTTGCTTACAATTTGCGTGCCGCCTACGTCACAGCATATTCACGTATAGGAATTTGACAGTCAATGCATGTAGCCAACTTGCTTGCCAGTACTGGCTCGTGTGGCCTCAGGGTTAGGTCCGTTTTTACAATTTCTATACGTTGTAAGCCGTGTAGTTCTCCTTTTTTAAACATTAATATATTCACACTTGGGACCTATCAAATACAACATCTTAGGGGCCAGTTATAGCTATCATTTTGATTTTGAAGAAAAAATATATGATTACTTTGATGTCAAAGTAAAGCTAATTGACTTAATAATTATTTGGGTTGGGGTCGAAATACTGTCTGTGGCAAAATACTGTATGCCAAAATTCTGTACATCAAAATTCTGTAAAAATGCTGTAAAAGAAATATCGTTTTAATTATGTAAAAAAGTGCGCGCGCACAAGTGGCCACAAGTCATAACCGCTTAAGTCGATATTTAATATTTTTCAGGAGAGCAGTTTAAACTTTCAAATCCTCTCTACGAATCAGGAATTTCTTATTTTTAATTTTTTCGAATGTAAGAATGAGTTCACCTTTTTAACATACTAAAAGTAAATAAATGTACATCTGATAATTAAGGAGTAATTTAAGAAAATAACACTTAAGCTGTTATGGCTTATTGATCTTTCAAAAAATAAAGAGCTTATATCGAGTTAAGTTGTTATGGCATATTCAGAAATAAAAAAATTAAACCTTAGGTCAAGTTATGCTGTTATGGCATATTTAGAAAGAACGATTAGAATTTCTTATGTCGAGTTAGGTTGTTATTCCTTGTGTGAGAACGCGGTATAAGATTTCTTATGTTGAGTTGAGTTCTATTGCCTATACTAATAAATCATACATTTTATAAATATTATAGTTGTTCTTCCTTACTTAGGTCCAGTTATTAAGTGCCGACATTAAAGTTAAACTCAAGTTCACACACTTACCTAATTCGAGTAGTTGTTAACTTGAGTGTAACTTCGACAGTTCTAAACACAAAAATCGCCATAGATACAAAATTATGATTAAGTATGGTCTCGTTTTTTTAATCTTCAACTTAAAACTTTAAATTGAGTAAGTTGAAAATTATAATCACCTTATAGACCGCAAATATCGTAAATTACTGTTAAACAAAACACAAAATTGAAAATAGCAACATTTAATTTTTAACTTTTATTTATTAGTTACGTATGCATTTCGGTTCACTGCTGCGGAACCATCATCAGCGGGCGACAATTAAACATAATTACAAAAGAGATTACAATAAAATTACTTTACTTATATAAAACAAAGAGATAAAAGAAATTTAAAAAACAGTTTTTATTTGAATTTTTGAACAACAACAAGTACTTAAAGGCGCTACCACCAATTGTTTGGCTGGAGATATAGCTATTTTATTTTTTATTTTTATTTTGTCTCTTTCTTGAAATGCATACGTAACTTATAAATAAAAGTTAAAATTTTCAAACATAAATGTTGTTATTTTCAATTTTGTGTTTTGTTTAACGATATTTGCGGTCTATAAGGTGTTTATAATTTTCAACTTACTATCCAGACCACAAAATTGGCTAAAACGTTTACGATTAAATTGCAAAATTTTGTTTAAATTAAGTGTACAGGCACAAAAATCCATTTCACGATATTCACCTTCATAACGAAAATAATATACATAATTCTTGTTAAAGCAGACAAGAGTTGGAAAAATTGATACGCAATATACGCGTCCATTATTGGATTTTGGTGTGCAGTGTCCTGTTAAAAGTGAATTGTACAATATCTTAACCTTTTAGGCCTCCTTAACTTAGAAACGAATGGATACCACGAATGTAGAAGATGGTTAAATTGTCACACTACTGCAATAAGCAATTAGCCAACGTGCCGTGACCCGTCAGCTCCATCTAAGCCAATCCTGTATATCAATGATCTACGGAAGATTCAGGGAAACTTGAAAGTTAGTGTGAAGGCCAGGGTCTGTGTGTCAAAGGTGTGATGACTGATTCATCGTGATGACGTCTCTCTCAAGTAATACTTTGACTGTGGTCGATGTCCAACAACCAACAACAGCAGAGACAGGTAGGATAAAGAGTTGTTAGTTAATAGACAGTTATAGGAGACGACTTAAAGAAACAGGCCTTAGCTCGTAACGTCCTGCTAAGGTATCAAGTAAATTTGTTGCAATCTGCATCAACTCGTTTTAAAAATCCATTCCTCAGCGCTTTTTTTTTTCATATGCGCTAAATAAGGTCATGGTCACTGTCGCATTTTATCTTGATTCAACGAATTTGTGATCGATGTTTTCAATATTTTCAGAGTTTGGTATGAATAAAACATTGCATCAACCAACGAATTCCTGTTCTGCCCAGAATATGAATAAGTAAGCAATGTTGTGCTTTTAGTCTCTTCGAGTAAAATGTTCAATAATTTTCTAAGTTTATACATTGGAGAATATGAAGTTAATTATCATCAATTTCGGAATCACTTTTTTACGTTTTCATTTTAGTTAGTTCAACTAAGTCAAAATGTTTACATTTATCTTAATACTACCTGACGACTTAATATTCAATAGTAAAATATATGTATTTCGTTCTGAAGACTTAAATAAAAGTAAATATATCAAAATTTCGCCTGCTCTGACTTTTTGCAAATAAATCTAGGTTCTTTATGATTCTGTTTGTTAAATAAATAAAGCACACATGTACATTGTACATACATAATGTATATCTATGTACTTCAGTTTTTTTCGTTTCAATTATTTTGTTGTAAGTAGGTTAAAAAGGCAGTCGGATATTGCAACCGGATTAAGCTGATTTTTGGCAGTCGTCATAACCGACAGGCATCGACTGTTCATTATGTTGAGATTAAAAATTTAAGAACAAATATTCTGCCTAAAGCCACTTCTATATAGTGCTAAGCTTCAGTTATAGCTATCAGGCGCGGTTTTTGAACCAGTGTATAGCAATTCAGCCAAATTTGTACCCGGAAAACACAAAAAACTGTATTACATATAATTTTTTTATGTTATTGTCTTACGTGTTTTGCTTTACACTATCTTAAAAAACACGTCTATCCATGAAACTCATCATTGAAACTTTTAACTATTAATTGTGAGATATTAGGAAATTATCATTCCTATTGTATTATTATATTTATTATTATTTTTTGTATGTAGAAAATATCATTTTGGACCATCTTTCCACATAGGGACTTTTTATATTTCAATGAGTAAAGAAGGGGTATTGGAACAGTACTACTCCTTTTTGATTCCAATCATTTTCTGTTGTGATACTATCATGGGAAATTTCTGGTCAAATTATATTAAAATTACTACCATAATTTTCCGAATTTGTATAAAAATGGAATTTACCGGTATGAAAACAAAGATGCCCTCAGTCACATGATGTCGACATGGAAGCATTCATTAAAATCCATTTGATTCAGTTTTGGAACAAACAATTATTTATATTTCGATTGGAGGTTCGGAGTTACTCCTTTTTGACTCCTGTTACTCCCTACTGATTGGCTGTTCCGACCCGAGTAATATTTTCGAAATGTTTTTCTGTTCCGGATTTTATAAAGGAGTAGACCACAAACACAAATTGTACATGTTAACTCTTTCGTCAGATTACTTGTCAAATGAATTAAAGTCTTGCAAAATATACATAAATATCAGACAATTTACTCACACACACAAAATATTTTCCATATTCGGCTTCGAACAATAAATCGATTAGAATCAAAACGGAGTATTAGGTACTGTTCCAAAACCCAATTGAAAACGACATCCTACTGCGTGAAACTAAACTTTAAAATCACATTGTTATATTTCGTGTTTATATTCTATGCAAAAAAGTAAGTTGGTTCCACCAAGTGAACCGCAATATACCTTAGTGAACATTTTCAGAGTTAAAACACATAATGCTCAATGATTATTCTAAAATCAACTTATAAAGTTTTTTTCTTTATAGGAAATCATATGTCTGCATTCCTATAAAGAAAAAAACTACTATCCACCTAAATGAATCATAAAGTCAGAATAAAACAACTAAACTCTTGGTTTACTAATTGCACCATTTTCACCGCTCTATTATGCAATGTTTAATGTATACCTACGCACTTTTTCAATTAAAATTTTCAAATTTGAAATACACTTCAATAACTCTTCTCTTCAGATGCGACTGGTTACAACAACCTAAGTCAACTTATGATTCATATTTTATCGATTTGTACAGTAAATTCGTTAAGGCAAAAGAACATAAGTAAACTAAGAAATGTAATTTTTGGAAATCAAATACGGAATAACGACCTAACTCGATTTATGATTTTCAGAGAAATATAGACTGGTTTGCCAAGAGAACTTTATTCAAGTTAAGTTCATCAAAATATAGAACTGTGATTTACGATAACAACCTAACTCAAGTTAAGAACATTAAATATTTGTTTTACTTTGGGGAACAACAGCCTACGTTGACTTAAGAAAAATGAAAAATTGCCAGTTTTGAAAAATGGGCACGAAATATATTTCTTAACTTGACTTATGTTGTTATGCTTAATTATTTTTTACAAACTATATAAATAAATATAAAATAAATCGGGTGGCACAACGGCTCATGAAGAGCCAGGGCCTAGTGACTAACAACTCGCAACCATTCCTGTGTGCGCCTATCGACAGGAATGGAAGGGACCTTCAACTTTATGCCGAATCCGAACGGCTAGACGAGAAGCACTTATTCGTGACAAGTGATACTCTTGGAGGATTTGTCAATTCCTCGCAAGAGGCAGTAGCCCTGAAAAAAACTTTTTAGTTTTTAGGTGGACGAGGCTGGGAAGCGAACCCAGACCTCCAGCGTGACAGTTGAACGCACTAACCTACTATAACTAACTATAGCTACTTTAAAAAACTTAACTTGAGTTATGAAACCAACGTTACAAAAAATTATATTTTTTTGGAGTTAAGTTGTTTTGACAAATGATTTTTTTTAAAAACGGACTTTAGTCGTTAGGTTTTTTGCTTATAACTTCCGTTAAAAAAAAGATATAGACGTAAAAAATTGAGTGGGGATAGATTTTGATAATATGAACACAATTATGACAATAACTCAATTTCGTCATAACTCGACTTAAGCGGTTAAGGTTTGTGGCCACTGATTAATATGAAAAATCAAAAAATTTAACGTGTTATTAAAAAAACATCTCAAATTGCATACATATATACCTACGATATAACGAATTGCAAACAATTTAAATTTATATTGATGTTGACATAATACATTACATATTTGTAAAATGTATTTGTTTATCTTTACATATATACTTTCTAACTAACATAATTATATTTGTATAAAGATGTGATTTGATTGTCAGTAAACACAACACAAATATATTCAAAACTAGTATTATATTATGTGTTTTTTTTTTTTAAGGAAAAAAAAACAGTATTGAAAATACAGTATTTTGCCGTACAGCATTTTACAAAACAGAATTTTGCAAGTCAGCATTTTGTTTATACAGTATTTTGACGTACAGAATTTTGTATTTACAGTATAATGACAAAACAAAATTCAATTTGGCACATTTTTTCTCATAAAATGACTTTCAATTTTTCCTGTCGTACAAAAAAGGTAATTATAGTAACATTTTAATATTTTGTTAGTAGGTACACTGCGTGTCAAAAGGTCATTTTTCTCCTGTTAGACCACACTATCGCGTCTAACAGGAGAAAATTGACCTTATTTCATTTTGTATGACACAAGAGTAGTTAAAATAGTCGAATATCATATGACACTTTGACATTTATAAATGTTTATAATAGTACGTTTCCTCCCAGGCAGAAAATGTTGTTTTTTAAGAGTGGGGATGAAATTCTCTCAAAGAGATGAAAACTGCCGAAAATTTGTGGAACGGTTTTTTTTTGGCAAAAACTTGACTTGACTCTAATAACAGTCAATTTACGTACCGCAACGTGACATTTGGCAGACCAAACATTTCTGCCCAAAAGAAATTTTTTGGGCAGAATTGGTCGGAGGGCAAATTGTTTTACTCTCTCGTGAGCGTTCTCTTCTACCAAAAGTTACCAAGTTTGTGAAGTCTGGAACAGAATTTTTTCAACAATAATTGTTGACAGCTGGCAGATTTGGTCATTATTTGGAACAGAAATGGTGTGTTTTATTTATTGAGTCTGATTATACGGTTCGTTTTTTCGTTCGTTTCGTCTTTCGTTTTTTTGACAGGCACAAAGGAAATGATTACGTATATACTTCCTTTCGTTATTTTGACGTTCATGGAATTTGGGGTTGTTTTTTAAGCAAATAATCAGTTGGTAGTAATAAATGAAAATACTTTTTAATCATTTTTTTTTCAAATACAATCGTATATTAGGTATGTATATCCAATTACGAAAATTCAATAATTTTTGTTCAGATCATTTTTTGTTAACATCGAGGAGCATTGTGGTTACCAAATCAGTAACGTCAAAGTTTAACCAGAAAAATTCTTGAAATTTCCATTCCTGTTTTTGTACTCCCTTCTCTCTACATTTCTACACCTCTCACCCAATCTGTCAAAATGACGAAAGATGAAACAACTTTTTTTTTGATTCATTAAAGTTTATTTAGCGTTAATAAAGCTATTTTTAGATTTTTATAACACTAAAACAAATAAATAAATATATATATATGCATATAACTTAAAAGATAACTAATTAATTAGTTTGACAAACTGTAAAATGTTATTTTTAAAACGTATTATATTGTTTTCGATTGTACATCATTTGGCAAACAATTAAAAATTTGTATTCCTTTATAAAACAACATATTTTGAGTTCTACATATTATTTGAGAAAAGTTGTACATTAAAGTTGTTATTATTTCTTAGGTTATGTGGCTGAACATCAGCTCTTTTTGTTAATCTTTTCTGAAGATAACTTGGCATTAAATTACTTTTAATTTTGAATATAAACAGCAATGTGCAAGATATTATTCTTTGTTTAATACTTAACCATTTTAACGTATTTAACACGTATGTACCATAGGTTTTTATCTATTGCAATGTAAAATCGACCTCATAGTTTTATTTTGTAATATTTGAAGTTTTTGAATCATACCAGTAGACCCCAATAATAGTATCATTGGACAATACTCAAAATGTGGTTTTATTATGGTGTTATATATTTTAATTGCCATTGAAATACATAATTTCTTTCTAATTCAACGAAAGAAACTGATTTTCTGGGCTATCAAATGTTTTTAAAATGTTGTTTAAAGTTTAAATTACTTTCTATTGTAACTCCTAAATATTTAATTTCTAGTACACATTCAAATTCTTCAAAACAATGAATTTCTCTATTTGGTGGTAATAACATTATTTTTGTTTTTTTTTTTCAGTATTTAGTTTCAATTTATTCATATTTAAATACATTTTTACATTATTTATGTCTTATTTTAACTTTAATTTTATTTTTTTTAGACATGCCGCGCAATAAAGGGGTTTTTACTACCCTTAATATGACAAGCGCAGTGCGAGCGTTAGGAAAATAAGGAAGGATTTAAAAGGAGATACCGATGCACATTGGGTTTGAAGTTCTGAATATCAAAATGGGGTGGGGGAATAGGGCCAGGCATTCCACATTCTTGTTGTGCGACTACAGAAAGAATCTCTATACTTAACGGTACGTCCGAAGTTGGGCTCAAGGGTAAACTGATGAGCATTCCTAAGAGCGCGAGTATTACGGTTGAATTGTTTAAGGGGGGGAATGCAACTGACTATTTCACTTGAACACTGTTCATAAAAATAGCGATAGAACAGTGAGAGACAGGTGACATTGCGGCGGTGTTTAAGGGATGCTATTGTTGCCGTTATTGTTCTATCACCTATCATTTTTATGGCCCTTTTTTGAATTCTATCCAACAAGTTTAGCTGAGTATTAGGAGCACCTGCCCATGTATGTGAATTATACTCAAGCTTTGGACAAATAAAGGCTTTGTAGATTACAGCCAGATCAGAGGGGGTTTAGAATTTCTTGCATCTTCGGAGAAAACCTAAGCACTTAGCAGCGTTTTTGGCGACGTCAAATATGTGGTCATTTAACATAAGGTGGTCTGTGACACACATACCGAGAACTGAGAGCTTTTCGGTTTCCTCGATGCGTCGATCTGCATACTATATAAATAAATAAATTGGGTGGCACAACGGCTCGTGAAGAACCCGGGCCTAGTGAATAACAACTCGTAACCATTCCTGTGTGCGCCTGTCGACAGGAATGGAAGGGACCTACAATTATATGCCGAATCCGAACGACGAATCCGAATCCGAGACGAGAAGCACTTATTCGTGACAAGTGATACTCTTGGAGGATTTGTCAATTCCTCGCAAGAGGCAGTAGCCCTGAAAAAAAAAACTTTTTAGTTTTTTAGGTGGACGAGTCTGGGAAGCGAACCCAGACCTCCAGCGTGACAGTCGAACGCATTTACCATTACGCTACGGGCTACAACCGATCTGCATACTAGGCTTAATATATATTTTGCCTAGTACGCAGATCGAGAAAAAATTTTTCTCCCATACAAATTTTTGCCCCGGAAAAATTTTGCGTTTGAATTTTTTCCGGGCAGTACGCAGATCACGAGAAAAATTCTGACGTTTGAGCCCGCTGTACAAAAGAAAGTATACGCTACACAAAAAAAAAGTCTCCATTTTATTTTTCCGACAAAAATAATGTTCTGAGCATTGTTTTGCAGGGAAAATATTGACGTTTGATGTGTACCGTGATTTTAATAAACCAACAACATATATCAATTATAGGGAAAAATGGACGAAAAAAAATGGTTTGGAAATGAGAGAATCAAATCAATAGAACAGCTGTTTCTACCTGGTCAGTGGTGTAGCTAATAAGAAAGGTTTCAATGGGACCCAACGCTGTTGCTCATCAATGGTGCGTTGATCTGCTTCATTTTCAATTTTAATAAAAACATACTGCAAACTGATTCCCATTTAACAAAATCAGGATTTCTATGTCTAATTTTCCATTAGTGCAAATTAGTTTTTATGTTAAAAGGATTAAAACTTAAATGGAAACAAAAAAAAGGCACGGAAAAATCAAGAAACATAAATCCAAGTAAAATGAACTAAATGAAAAATGTAGACCATCAGAAAATAATTTAATTTAATGGCTCTACCAAACCAACGTGAAGCATTTGCTCTGCAGAGCGAAGCATTCACAATGATAACAAAAATGACAAAAACAATTCTAACAGAAACTGTTGTCAGCGAATGTTTCGCGTTGGTTTGGGAGAGCCTTAAATGTTTGTTTCATTATAATATAGGTACTGATACATAAAAGTAAAGAAAAAGCATAAAGAAATATTTTTTTATGCTGAAGTTGCGCTAGTAGAATCATCTAGATATATTCAAATGCGTATGTATTTGAATTAGGGAAACGAAACAAATTCTTTGAATCTCATATATCTTTGATAATTCATTATTAAAACAAAATATTAACGCATAAATCATGCCGTTTCTTAAAAAAATAACTCAATAATAAATATAATTTCCGGTGTTGAAATTTTCAAGCTACGGTACTGCCTTCATGTCAATTTTATTTTTATCTCTACACCTTTAAAATTTGTCTCGAGAAAAAAGATGTAGAGATACAATTTTTCTTTGCTTCCTTGACAGACACACTATCAATTTTTATTGACAATAATTATTGAAGATATATTCTGTCAAAAATAATTTATGAAACATTGCAACCACACGTATCAATGAATATTGACAATAATTCAACAAATTGTCTATTAAATTCGCGAGAATTAAGTCGAAAATCACAAAATTCATTTTTATTTGTTTTTGTTTGCCTCCAACTACACAACACAACCTTAACATCGATAAATACCTTGATGCTGCTCATAACCCATCCAGACATTGACACTTAACATTGACTTTGTTTCTCATCAATGTGGTCAATGTTCATTGACAATGACATTGAAAAGCATACAAACGTCAATACCCAGCGCAAAATGACATTTTCAGCGAATATTGACAATAAACATTGATATTCTGTAGGGCCCTAAAAAACGCCATTTTCGTTTATTGCAAGATGGAAATGTAAAAAAAACTATCTATCTCACTTCCACTTCATATCAGAAAAATGAAACCCCATATGGATGTTTTGCCTTAATCCTCTTTTTGATCTGTTTGTGCAGTGGAAACACCAAACAAATCTCTTTACCTAAATCTCAGTTTAGTGGTCGGTGGAAACGTAGTATTAAAGACAAATTGAATATTCGACGCTACGCTGCGCTGTGGCGTATACGTATTTTTTTAACTACAGATATTTTAAAATTATATACATAGATACAGGCATAGGGTTTGCACATTAGTGACAAACAATTTAGAGAGCGTAGGTTGGCAACAAAAAAAAATTCGTATGGTGGCAGCAGTCTATTGCCCCCCTCCTTTAGGAGGAAGGGGCAATTTTCAAAAAAAAAAATGATTTAGTGAATAGTTATTGTAACAAAAATTAATTTCTGATTAAGAAAAATCCTGTTGCATGTTATTGAAAATGTTGCCGTAGTTTTTAATATTTTGGTTTCTGTTTGAATGTTCTAGAACCCATTAATGAACATTACTCGTATATATCCGTTTTTTGACTCACAAGTACAAGTAGTTTGCGTAGAATATTTGATTCGTTGAAAAAAAAAATTCATGTAGTGTGGAGGAGTCTTGATAGTCAAAAATCTAAATCTTTCTGAGTGGTGGCATGTAGCGGTGGTGGCACCAAAGTAACAGTCCATTCGTTCATTCAATTCATGACCTGGCTGTAATGATAATGCAGATATATGACTGTCATGTGGAAGTTACTTAATTTATACTGTTTACCGTATTAAATGACATCCTTCTGGTCTAAAAGCGGTGGCGCAGTGAGGTTGTCTCTGTGCGTTGTTGTCGCTCCGTCCAGTTTGCTTGTTCTTGGCATACACTATGCTGCCTGCTGCCTGTGTGTGACAGTTCCAAAAATGATTTTAATTTTTTGGCAGTGGGTAGATTGTCGGGTTGGCTCACAGGCTCACACTCCAATGGAAGACCTCTTCTGTGCAAAATACTCTGTGCCTGGCTCAATGATCATATGGGTAATTGTTCACCGCATTATCTTTGACTGCGACAACGCGCAGAGAAGTGAGAAGGAAACAGTGTACCAGAGAGGCTGTGGTGTATAGTGCTGTAAGACAATGTACGTTGTGCAGTACAATTTATTAAGTTTGCAGGTAGCAGTCATATGTTACGCGTTGTCGGTTGTCATGTTACACAGTGTGTATGCGGTGGTGTCTTAACATTTTGTTAAGGATCTCCTTTTGGCTTTGGCATTTTGGCCACTAGAATTATTTGGAATTGTTAAGCAGGATGCCTGGAGGAGTAGGTGGGATGTTTTTTCTAAGATGCCTCCATGGGGTTCGGTACATTTATCAAAGATACATTGTAAAACTTTGTTTCTGCATATGTGAAGAGGTAATGAAAGATAATAATTTACTTTTTTTATTGGTAAGAATGGCATCTTGATCTAGGTACATATCTACAACAAAAAAATAAATATAGAATCCTAAGAAAGGAATTATTACACGTAATTTACTCTTTTGACAGCGGAACCAGCATTTTTTTTCGAACACCGAACAACGTTCACCGAATGAAGAACGAAAGTCTAAAACCAGCTTAAGGCATCTGTAGGCATGTTTATTTATTGAATTTATAAATATATTTTACCCATTCAATATAAATCTCAATAACTTATATGTACCTCAAAGATTCAGGCCATATAAGTATAAGTTGATTCAACAACTACAATCCTCTTCCCTTAATATTGCTATACCAATTTGAATATGCAGTATACACAAACCATATTTGGTGTAATTGGTATCATCTCTCCACCTACTGATTCCCCGCTCATTCCGCATCAGCATCCCATATATTACGACCATGGATTACAAAATCAAATGTTTTACTCCTAAAATGGCAAACAACAATTTACCATAATTCCCTATAAACCCACCAACCTGAGCCTCAAAATGGTAGCAATGTTGTTACTCTTTTATAACCAAGATCCACTCCACATCCATTCCATACATGCTTCATTAGTTGATCTTCGTTAATAAATTTGCTGAATTCGCTGAAATCTCTGCAGAAAACCACCATCCAGAGAGCCAAATATAAAACAACAAAAAATCACAACATCAATAAAACTCATTATTTAATGCAACACAATTTTGGTAAATGAAAATCGTGCTGCCATGATATCCTGGTCCTGCCCCATCAGGTTTAACAAACTGTCTTCTATTAGATTAAAAAAGGGTCAACCTGTTGCAGACCTTTCGCTGGCAAGTGGCAAGTCGGAAGTTGCCTTATACCACCTCCAATGAGGTATAGGAAACGTTATATTATGTACACTAGGAATGAAGTGTATCAACATCTATGTCAATGTCTGTTAAATTTACTTTAGTTACTATATGCGTGTTTTTTTTTGTGCCCTCTATTTTAGCTTAAGAAACAATTAGGCCTATTCTGCCAGATCTGTTATTCTGCTATGAATTTTCTGTTATGAATCATAAAAGATGTTCACCATAAAAGATCTTTTATAATTGGTATTCAGGAGTTCAAACTTTTATGAAAGTCTGTTATGGAACTTCGAAAAGGAAATTTTTATAGGAACAATCTGCTATCAAAAATCAGCTGGTCTGCTGAAGGTAAACAAACCATTGAATAAGAAACAGAGGAAGAGGCTTTTGTCACATATACAGTGTACGTGAGTGAAGCACTAAAATTAAAAAAATATCTGAAACTCACCTGTCATTTTGCCTAAATAAATATGTATTCTTATTATATTTGTCTCCCTGTATTAACATTTCATTGACGAAATAAAAGATAAATACCAATTTTTAGTTCATTAATTGAAATCTTTTATGATAAAATTCACAAAAACTTGACTTTTATTCTTTAATGATTCATAAAAGCTTTCATAACAGATTGTGGCATGCTGAATACCAAAAACTCGATCCGTAAAAGATTTTCCGAACTTTTGACATGTTATAGCAGATTTCTTAACAGATTCCATAACAGTTTGGCATGCCGAATACCAAAATTATATTTCATAAAAGATTTTTTGACAGCTCAAACTTTTGTACAGAAATTCATAACAGAATAGCAGATTAACAGAATAAAAGATCTCGCCGAACAGGCCTGAATGGCACAAAAAAACGCTCATCATTGCTTCAGAAAAGAATTCGGCAGCACTGATATGACAATGACATTTTCTGACATTTTGGATGTCAACTCGGTTTGTCAACAAAAAAAAAAATAAACTAAATTTCGTTAAAATTTTGAAAACTAAAAGAAACGTCTCCTCCCTGGACCAGATCTTCCTTTTATTTATTGGAAAGTAACATTTATTTTAAATTAATAATTATATTTTAACAAATAAAAAAACGTTTGGTTTTAACCTTTTTTTCTGTCATCTTTTTCTCGATCATTCGACTCGCGCTTCAAGTTACATCTGCCAAATTAATACATTTTTGGATGAATTTTTGACATTTGTTTCGAATCATCGGATAAACGTAGATATCGCTGCGAACTAAGTATATTTGTTGTTGTATTTTACATGGAAATTTTTTTTAAGCTAACATAGAGGGCACTAAAAAACAGGCCTTATGAAATTTAAGGGAAGACCAAAAAGATATTGGCCTAAAATGTACAATTGGACACTGCACTGACCGCTCTTGAGTTTACTTTCTCTTTGACCCTCTGTCAGCTTTTGGATAAGAAGCAATAGACTATCCCTCGGTCGTTAAAACGTCTAAGTGAATTTTAATCATGCATATGAAACACCTCATTGAAGAAGTATCATAGCACCACCAAACGAGAATAACATTGTGGCATCAGCAATACATACCAATAAAGTATAATCTCGCCTTAGCTCGCAGGTTCATTAAATTGTCTTTTTGGTCTAAAATCTAAACAATCTTTTGTTAGATGGTTAGATGCTGATGAGAACTATAGATAAATAGTGTTATAGATATAATAGGTTAGATAACCGCCCTCAATCGTTTGGCGTGATATCTTCATGGACAAAAGAAAACGAAATTTCTTATTATGGTGGAATCAATATTAAAGTTGTTACACTCGGTATCAAAAGAAACAGAATTGACTGAAATTGTTACTGCGTTTATATTAGGGGTATTCATGCAAGCGCGGAAAACCCATAGAAAGCTTAAAAACCATAGAATTTTATATCGGTAGCAAGGAACTGTCAACATTTGTATGGGAAACATAATCTGCAAAACATAGAATTTTATCTCACAAATTTAAAGCGTAAAGCGTAGAAATGAACCTGATACACTGCGATAAGTCACATGCGACGTTTAGTTTGGTGATTTTTTACGTTAACGCAAGTATTATAGACCGCTTTCTCACATTGAAACTGATTTGCCAAAAACTAGCTGAAGGGAGATTTTTTTACGGCTTGTTAGGTTTTACTAAAGAATCATAAGAATGGCCACGTTCGGATATATGATATATAAAATGTTAGTTGGGTAACCATCGCAATCGCCATCGCCGTCGCCATCGCCATCGCCATCGTAATCGCCATCGCCATCGCCGTCGCCATCACCATCGCCATCGCCGTCACCATCGCCATTGCCATCGCCATCGCCATCGCCATCGCCATCGCCATCGCCATCGCCATCGCCATTGCCATTGCCATCGCCATCGCTATCGCCATCGCCGCCATCGCCATCGCTATCGGCATCGCCATCGCCATTGCCATCGCCATCGCCATTGCCATCGCCATCGCCATCGCCATCGAAACCGCCATCGCCATCGCCATCGCCACCGCCATCGCCATCATATTAATTTTTTTGTAAAATAAAAATATTTGTACGGGAGCTCCAAAGGTTCTAATTATATAAAGAACACAGAATCAAAATATGAAAAAATTAGAGCGGGTACACGCAGGTAAACTTAAAAACTTTTGTCTCAAAGTTAAAAAACACGTTTTTTTAATACCCTAGGGAAAATTAATGAAAAAAATAAAAATAAATAAATAAAATTAATAAAACTCACTTTAGCATGTACTAAAACTTCAGAGATATAAAATATCGAATAATTTTACCGTTCACAAAGCACATGTAAAAACAGCCGTCGTGGTGGCCGTCGCGGTCGCCATCGCGGTTGCGGTCGCCATCGCTATCGCGGTCGCCGTCGCCGTTGCGGTCGCCGTCACCATCGCGGTCGTCGTCACAGTCGTTGTCGCGGTCGCCGTCGCGATCGCCATCACGGTCCCGGTCGCCGTCGTGGTCGCCATCGTGGTCACCATCGCGGTCGCCATCGCGGTCACGGTCGCCGTTGCGGTCGCCCACTTGGTCACCGTCGCGGTCGCCGTTGCGGTCACCGTCGCGGTCACCGTCGCGGTCGCCGTCGCCATCGCGGTCGCCGTTGCGGTTTCCGTCGCGGTCGCCATCGCCGTCACCGTCGTGGTCACCGTCACGGTCCCCATCGCGGTCGCGGTCAACGTTGCGGTCGCCGTAGCGGTCGCCGTCGCAGTCGCCATCGCCGTCACGGTCGCCGTCACGGTCACCGTCACGGTCGCCGTCGCGGTCGCCGTCGTGGCTGCCGCATAGTTTTTAAATAAAAAATAAATACAATATTGAAAATAATTTGAAATTCAGTCAGTTTGAAACTGTTTCTTCAGGAAGATCATGACATTTAGTTCCTGAAAGCCTTGATCTTAACGAAAGCAGTGGATCTAATGATATTTCGAACTTTTCGTTACTTGGAGTTTGGTGCCAAACTTCAAAAACACTCAACCTTTTAATTTTTCTGTAAAATAAAATCATTTGTATGGGAGCTGCAAAAGGTTGCAAGAACTTATTTTTGATTCTAATTATATAAGGTACACAGAATCAAAATATGAAAAAATTAGAGCGGCTACACGCAGATAAACTTAAAAACCTTTGTCTCAAAGTCGCGGTCGCCGTCGTGGTCACCGTCGCGGTCGCATCGCAGTCGCCGTCGTCGTGATGAACGTGACGGCGACCGCGACGGCGACCGCTACCACGACGGTGACGGCGACCGCGACGGCGACCTCGATCGCGACGGCGACCGAGACGGCAACGGCAGCCACGATGGTGATCGCGACAGCGACGGCGACCCTGACGGCGACCGCGATAGCGACCGCGACTTGAGACAAAGGTTTTTAAGTTTATCTGCGTGTACCCGCTCTAATTTTTTCATATTTTGATTCTGTGTACTTTATATAATTAGAATCAAAAATAAGTTCTTGCAACCTTTTGCAGCTCCCATACAAATATTTTTATTTTACAGAAAAATTAATAGGTTCAGTGTTTTTGAAGTTTGGCACCAAACTCCAAGTAACGAAAAGTTCGAAATGTCATCAGATCCACTGCTTTCGTTAAGATCAAGGCTTTCAAGAACTAAATGTCATGATCTTCCTGAAGAAACAGTTTTAAACTGACTGAATTTCAAATTATTTTCAATAATGTATTTATTTTTTATTTAAAAACTATGCTTTAGCTAATTTATTTTTAGTTAAAATTAAATTAAAATGAATTTTATGGCGATGGCGATGTTCGTCGGATGTTTTTTTCTTAGGCATTACAATAACACGAACAAATCTAGATACCATGGCGACGTACCCGAACGCGGCCAATATGTTTAAGTTAACTTTACAAATGTCTTATGGAACTTCTAAAGCCTATTCTATTAAGCCGAACCGAAGCTGAAATGTTAGTTGGGTCATGCCTTGTTCAAAATTTTATTTTTTGTTCGACATGTCGCTGCATGGACGTGGATTCCTTGGATTCCATTGGATTTTTTCTAGACATGTTCATAATCATGCTATCGTTCATGGCATGTGGAGGCAGCGCGTAACGTTTGTAGTTGGCAAACAAAACCAAATAAAATTGAAATTTGTGATTTACCTTCGGAGCGGCGAAGAAAGATTCGACAGTCAAAACTTAATTACGTGGTGTAAATGAGAGTGCCCACACCAACGGTGAATTTTTCTCCACCACACCGAATATTTCGCATAGGTTTAACGCGAAATATTCTTTTTTAAAAGCCTTCTAGACTCTCCCAAATCAACGCGAAAAATTTGGCGCGGCGCCGCGGCGCGGCGTAGACACATTCGCCTATGTTGTGGGCACTCTCATTTACCACAACGTAAATAAATTTTGAAGGGCGAATGTTTCTTCGCCGCGTTGATGTTGGCAAACTCATTTACCACCATGTTAATAAATTTTGATTGGCGAATGTTTCTCTGCTGCGCCGAATATTTCGGGTTCATATGGGAGACCGCATCGCTTCAGTGTAGTTGCTTCTCGATTATCCTTATACCTACAAATTAATTTTGAAAGTCGAAAATTTCCCTTTCGTACTGAATCTTTCGCGTTGGTGTGGGAAAGGCTTAATTTTCGTGAATTTAAATGAGAATTTATTGAATTATTGTCAATATTCATAAATACGTATGGTTGCAATGTTTCATCACGTTTTTTTTCGCAGAAATTATCTTCAATAATAATTATTGTCAATAAAAATTAATCGTGTCAATAGACGATTCTGAAAATTAATTATGCCTATTCTCCCATATTTGTTATTCTGCTATGAATTTTCGAAAAAGAAATATTTATACGAACAGACCTAAAATCTGATATCAGCTGTAGTTAATAAAAAAAATCGACACTGACTAGTGACTTAGATACAATTAACCCGCGGAATGTTCGTGCTTTGTTTCGCGTAGATAAACTATTGATCTATGTTATTTGTCTATAACAGTTCGTGTATTTAATATATCCAATTTAAAAAGTTATACGAAACGCACACAGGCAAGATAAAGCGAGTCATCCATCAACTGTGTTCTGTGCTTTCGTGTATAAAAATAATTTAGCTTGAAATTACTTATTTGTGTTTTTAATTATGCAGTTTAATATTATTTTGTTATATCTGTCTCTCTTTTATGATAAAAGTCAAAAAAATCTGTCTTATTCTGTTATGGTTTATAACCATTTCATAACAGAATTCGAACTGCAGAATACCAATTAATAAAAGAATAAAAGGTTTTTTGACAGTTCGAAAATTTGTATGGAAACTGATAAAAGAATAACAGAATAAAAGATTGCGCCGAATAGGCCTGAATGTTTACTTAATTTATGTCGTTGAACGCAGAATTATGTGAAAGTCAGTTTTGTATCGATAGCGTTAAATTTAAGCTGGCTTTAGACTTTCGTTCTTCATTCGGTGTCCGTTGTTCGGTGTTCGTTTTTCTCTCAACAACGAAGAAAGCATTTACATTAGAAAGTAAAACTTTATTTACAAAATTGTTTATTTATATAACTAGGCTTCTTGTGCCATTCAGTAATCAAACAAATTTCGAAAATTTCCCTACAAGTTGCCCGACACTCCAAAACAATGTTCATTTAAACAGTTTTCGCATTTAAACACAACGAACACAGACATTTCTGACTTGTTTTGAATTTGCACGTTCTTCATTCGTTCTTAGTTCGGTGTTCGGTTTTATCTATTACATTTTCGTTGTTCCGCGTACAAACAACAACGAACAACGTACACCAACGATAACACCGAATGTCTAAAACCAGATTTATATACACAAAACGTAACTAAACGTAACTGAAAGTCATTTAACTTCTTATAAGGTTGGCCAAACAGAACAGACCCTTCTAAGGCCGTGTGCTAATTGCGTTAAAATGGGCGCATTCAATGCAAAATTTGACAAATGCTGAAAATAAAGTACTTAATTTTTTTCGTTGAACGGCAAAATTATATGAAATGTCAGTTTTGTATGGAGAGCCTTTTTTTGTATAGAAAAGCTTTCAGCTGAATTTTCAGATGGAAATTTCTTGCTGAAAATTCAAATGAAACGTAACTAAACTTCACTAAACGTAACTGAATGTCAGCTAACTTTTTATGACAGCTGGCCAATCAGAAGCTCCATCTGAAAATAAAGTACTGAAAAATTCGATGCGTTAAATGAGCCCAATGTGTATTAAAACTTAACGTTTGGTTAAATTTTGACACTAGCGTGGTGAATAAAGGCTCTCCCAAACCAATGCGAAACATTCGTTGCGGCGAAGAAACATTCGTCAGTCAAAATTATTTCATATATTTCTCCGCCGCGTTGGTGTGGGCACTCTCATATATCACCATGTAAATAAATTTTGGCATGCGAACGTTTTATCGCCGCAACGAATGTTCCGCATTGGCTTGGGAGAGCCTTAAAATGTGTTAAAATTTAACTAGCTGCGGAGCATAGAGAAAATACTACCTAGAGAACCGACTTAAGGTGTCCATGCTCTTTCACCCTACAAGCTGAATTGAGAGGATTTATGCCCTATTCAGTAAGGATGTGTGCAGTTGCAATGCATTTTAAATGGGACAAAACGAGCTTTGTATGTATGCAATAGGGCATTTGCTCAAACGTGGTCATGTGCTCAATTGGTGAATCGGATATTCACAAAAGGGAATCCGTTAAATTCAAAAACTGAAAAATAAAATATTTTGTCAATAAAATTGATGCTTCTAAATATTTATGAACAAAAACTTTATTTGATATAGCCTTTTATTGCTTCTGGCATATAAATCCAGTAATATTTATTACTATTTCTATTGAAAACAAAGAAAATGTAATCAAAAAGTAGAATCACACCCTTGAAATTCCATGCGTATGTGCCCTAACTTCCGCCACAAGAAATAGACCAGTTTTGCTCAATCATGTCGAGAATTTTGACAGATAGAATAAAAAAAAACATTGCGCTCCAATTCTATTGATAGACATGTAATTCGTAAACTTTTGCAAAAATTATCCATTCCCTGTTCGTGTGAAAAGAATTTGAAGGAAAAATAAGATTTGCAGATGAGTATATTAACAATGTAAGCGAAAAAATAGGAGGAATAAAAAAAACTGATGTAAGCAAGACATGTTTTATAGTGAATGAAAAAGGCGAAGCACTAAAAAACAAGTTAGCTGACAAAGTGGCTTCTGGAAAATTGAATGAGAATTTTGTCCGGATCAATATCCAAAAGAAGGCTTTCGTTCGTGAATTGGCAGCAATTGAGCCCACTGGATCAAAGGCCATCAATCCGAACATTCCCAAACTGAAACTACTGCGAGCTGTGTAAGTACAAATCCTATGAAACATACACTTAATTTCATGCAAAATTCCAATGAAATTGTTTTTTTATGGAATTTTTTGATATTATCCTCAAAATGAAAAATTAATGCAACGATCACTTGGATCACCTCAATAAGGACTTAGAAAATTTTAAATCACCAAAATTGATCCAGCTGTTTGGGAACTAGAGTAATTTTTATCTCACACTTTTTTGATTTTCATATGAATTTATATGAAAATCAAAAAAGTGTGAGATAAAAATTACTCTAATTCAAAAACTACTGGCTCGATTTTGGTGATTCAAATGGTCCTGAGTCCTTTTTGATGTGCTCTAAGTAATCGTCATATCAGTTTTTAATTTTGAGGAATGTTGGGAAAAAAATCCTATGAAACATACACTTAATTTCATGCAAAATTCCAATGAAATTGTTTTTTTATGGAATTTTTTGATATTATCCTCAAAATGAAAAATTAATGCAACGATCACTTGGATCACCTCAATAAGGACTTAGAAAATTTTAAATCACCAAAATTGATCCAGCTGTTTGGGAACTAGAGTAATTTTTATCTCACACTTTTTTGATTTTCATATGAATTTATATGAAAATCAAAAAAGTGTGAGATAAAAATTACTCTAATTCAAAAACTACTGGCTCGATTTTGGTGATTCAAATGGTCCTGAGTCCTTTTTGATGTGCTCTAAGTAATCGTCATATCAGTTTTTAATTTTGAGGAATGTTGGGAAAAAAATCCTATGAAACATACACTTAATTTCATGCAAAATTCCAATGAAATTGTTTTTTTATGGAATTTTTTGATATTATCCTCAAAATGAAAAAATTAATGCAACGATCACTTGGATCACCTCAATAAGGACTTAGAAAATTTTAAATCACCAAAATTGATCCAGCTGTTTGGGAACTAGAGTAATTTTTATCTCACACTTTTTTGATTTTCATATAAATTCATATGAAAATCAAAAAAGTGTGAGATACAAATTACTCTAATTCAAAAACTACTGGCTCGATTTTGGTGATTCAAATGGTCCTGAGTCCTTTTTGATGTGCTTTAAATAATCGTGCTCTAAGTAATCATCGTTAATATTTTTCAACCAAATGAAGTCCCATTTAGCATTCTATTGTTTTCAAATAGTTTTTCTAATGTTTTGTTTTTCAATTTTTTTTGCTTAAGATCATAAAATGGATATGGAAACTGACGAAAATGAGATGTGTAAGTAATTTAATTCAAAACTTACAGACCATTCTTTAACTTCTTAAACTGCTTTGGTTTGACAGCAATCGCATCATTTCCATAGCTATGTGTTATTGAGTTTTTTTTCTGTTGTAGTATAAAAACAAACACTTATTACATCATTTGATTTCATTTTTCCTTTAGTTACCAGAAAATGGAAAATCTCGTACGATCCAGGTACATCAACACAAACACATACCTCGATAATGTACGACATACCAACACATAGCACGCCAACAACACATAGTACCCCAACACAATCCACGCAAACACATAACATGCCAGCACATAGCACACCAAAACATAAAATATCAACAAATATGCCAAGTACATCAACACAATCCACGACAGCACAAAACACAACACATCAAAAAAAAAAAGTGCATTCTAAAATGCACGGATTTTGAAGTGTTACATAAATGCCCACAGGATGATGCAAGGTATTTATATGTTTATATATATTTGATAAGGTTTTTAAATCGCTAAATAAGGGCGCTCCGTCTTTTTTTCGGAATAGGTATTTTGACTTAACAACGATTATTAAGTGCATAATGTTTGATTTGATTTTGATTGTTTGATTTGATTGTTTCGTCAGTATTTTGATGATTATTGTTTTATTTCAAACAAATACATATTATGATATATTTTATATCTTAAAAATGGTAAGTGATAAGTATCTACTTCAAATTTGACTGTTAACTAATGTTATTGAAAAACTTTATTAATTTTTTTATATGTATATTTCAAGCATTATGCATATAACATTTTTGTAAAAGTCGTTTGAACATATTTCGAATAAAATTTGGGACGCCATAATTAAACTGGCGAAATAAACTCCGGTCTAAATATATTTCCTTATAAAAAGGATTTAATTATATATAATCGTTTTATCCAAAATAAAAAATCGAACTTACGACTTTTTTTTTTTTGCATATATAGTTTTCGTGATTCCCTGCGCATTCCCTTCCACTTGGTAGAAGGTAAAGGATAATACAATAAGTCCTAGTCATAACCTAGAATAAGTCTGTCTTTGGTAACCTGGTGGAGAATCCATCTACGGTGCACCTTTCAAAGATGAATTTCATTCCCGTTTGCGCTTTGGCCAAGAATGCCTCAAAACAATCTGATAACTGGTACGACGCCTATGATGGCAAGAATCCTTTAAACAAACGCAAATCGTAGTCAGTCTTCGTCAAAGAAAAAGCGCCAGATTCAAACAAACTTTCTGTAAATGACATGACAAATTTCACACGAAAAAATGTTTTCAATAGTGCCAAAAAGGGAATTTTTACGAACAGGGAATATTTTTCGCCCGAAACCCACAATAAGGGATTGTAATTTTGTGTAATTTTTCCGAGTTGATTTTCTTTCAAGTGGAACTCACAATAGGGCTGACTATTTCTACTCTGGGGAATTATAAGGAATGCTTCACACCAAATTTGTGCCGAACGCGTCAGACCGCTGATGCTTTAAAATTTAGAGCAGCAGCTAATTTTCCAAACATTTTTAGTTTCATGTTTGGGACTGATGGATTCTTACAGAAACTTTGTCGATATCTATCTAATGGTCACTAACTACTAACTATAGCGAGTCGGACCTTCGACAACAAAAAATGTCCAATATCACGTGCCGAATATTTGTTTGTCTTAATTATTTAGAATAGTATCGCCCAATGGCTGAAATTTGACGAACAAACCCTTACAATGACTCACTCTAGAGTCAAACAATTTGTTTGAAAATTTTTTAGATACCAAAAATATAAATCGCCAGTCGCAAGAAATATTTGTTGAATAAGACTTAAGGCTTTACTGTTTATTGCTCACCTTACTATATTCGGCTAAAATGTCAGAAATATGTTTGATTGAGATGTTGCTCTATAGTTGCAAATATGCAAAGTGATCGGCAGTGTAAATCAAATTTGACCCACAGTGTATAAGTGCATGTCTCATGTGTGGCCTTCTAACCATATACAATTTATCGAAATCAGTTACACACTTCTTGAGAAAATGATACCACAAAAGTTATTTAGGGCTATTTATATAGATTTTGCTTTACACACAAAATATTAAAAAAATGTATTATGTAAATAATTTAAATTTAAAAATATTTTTTTTTTCAATTTCAGGCAGTGGGATTCATGACAACATACAAGATATTTTTCATTCAATTTATGCCCAAGTTTAAATCGAAGAGGCACAGGAGACTGCTTTGCCCGAAGAGGATGAAGATTTGTAAAACCTTCTAGTGTCCATCCCCGCCAATTTATTAAAAAAAAAACATCGTAATTAGCATGAAATAAAAAAGTTTTTTCATTCACCAATTATTTTTATAAGCGATTGTATTTAATCAAGAGGAATACCCTCTGCACAGTTCCAATTGTAGATTAGGCGATTTAACTTGTGTAAAACAAAAAAAATGTTTAAGATAAGAACAAAAATTATTAAAAATCTTTATCTAATAAGTCCTACAAGAATTTCCTTGAAGACTGTGTGTGCTGTTGATTGTATATGAAAGCTTCTTTATTGCGATTTAAATTAGTACATAATATATATTATACTTCTCTTATTATGATTTTTTTAATTGTTTTTTTTCTCGCAATTTATTTTTTGTTATTAAATAAAAAACAAAAACTAAAGCTTCTTTGGTAATAAGTATATAAAAAAAATATGAATTCAGTTAATTTTGCCTTAAAAGCTCCCGATATTTTCGTTACAAGCTTTTTTAAGACAAAATAAACAAATGGAAATTTCTTAAACTAACTAACAATTCTTAAAGAAAAATATTGAGATGTTGAAAGTTGGATATAAATAAGGTTAGGAATGTGGTCAAAAATAGCATTCTAGCTGGACAAGAAATACGTCATTGGAAAGGTATTTTAATGTATTAC
Source organism: Melangyna quadrimaculata (assembly GCA_949320155.1). Taxonomy (NCBI): domain Eukaryota; kingdom Metazoa; phylum Arthropoda; class Insecta; order Diptera; family Syrphidae; genus Melangyna; species Melangyna quadrimaculata. The sequence continues at coordinate 145,870,813 of OX439485.1, read as the reverse complement.
AATCGTAACTTTAGCAATTCATTTCAAATCATTTCAAAATCGTTAAAATGTCATAAAACAAATTTGTTTATTACGAGATTTGTTTAACGATTTGCTAAAAGTGTTTTATACCGCTTCATATTTAGTGGATATGCTATTTGTATCAATGCAAACTGCATTGCATAACATGTTCGCGATACAGCGGACCAAAATGCATTTTTGAAATGCAAAAAAAATGAGGAAAGAAATATGTAAGTGTTTTATACAGCTCCAAATTTTGTTCATATGCAATCTGTAGCCGTTTATACTACATGCCATAATCAAAAGAACAATACCATGTCTATACGAGTACGAGTACGACTCATATTTATATGCTAAGTGAACAATTTTCGGAACTTTTAAAATCGCTACCTAGAAAAAGATATAAATATCATATATATATTTTATCATAGGTTCCAAGTACGTGCACAAAAATCAGTGCCAACTTAAGTGTCCCACTTTGACCACAGCAATGATGCAATAATAGCTTGTTGCACTTAGTTAACATCATATTTCTTGCCAAAACTATTTTACCGATTTGGATCGAATTTTTTAATTTCGTCTTGTAATACTCTAGACTATTTGATTCCAAATTTTTAGCAGAGTTGGAAAATTTTTGACCTATTTTTTCAGCGCTTCAAAATTACTTAGTTTTTCAGATTTTTGTTTACCAATGTTTAGATAGCAACTCAAATAAAACATACATGAACTTGTAGAAAATTTTATAACAAACAAGAATGTAGTGGATGGCTTTTTTCTAAGTTGCGTTTTTCCAAAGTTATAAAGGAAAATGTCGGAAAAAATGGGGTGATTTTAGCATTTTTTTGGCTGTTGCATTTTTCCTGCAGCGAGCACAGGTTTTTCGAAGTTGCAAACATAGCTACAGACTATTCTAACATGCCCCAACAATGAATCAAAAATGCAGAACTACATCGCACACAGCGAATTTATTGTCAAATTTGACTGTGCTAACAGTTTTTGGAAACAAAATAAAAAAAAAAATACAAAAGTATTCGATAACATAATTGCGCTAATGTTATTTGCTTATATTTTTGTTCTAATTTTGAATTGAGCTTTATAAAACAAACATATTGGGCCCGCAGCAAAAGAAACAAAAACTATTCTTCACCATTATTAGCATTGTTTTTTGTTTATACTAATTTACTAGACATATTCTTAATGTAAGAATCAGCTGCTTCTTTGATCAGTGGATCCTCTTTATTTGGTTCCTAAAATCAAATAATAAGTTTTTAAATTTAAAATTATCAAAAATTGAGTTTTTTGTCTTTATTTACCAAGAACAAATATTGAAGACAATATACAATTGAATTAATTGTCAAATTTCGATTCCAGTCTTCACTTTAGAACAAACAGACATTGCCTTCCAAATCAATATTCGGGTGATAAACTTGAGTTGCACACTTAGCCGACTCGGAAATTAAACTCTAATCGACCATCTTTGTAGAAACCTTCGTCTGGACAAATTATAAGCTTAAAGTTGACAAGATCATCCGGATCGGAAAAATCAGTTGTGCAGGTTCTTGGAAGGTTTAACTCAATTATATCTAAAATAGAAGGTAAAATTGTTAAAAATTTGTCGAGAAGATTAGCGAGAACAAAACTAAAGGTAAAATTAAATTTTACATACGTATACCGATTCCTGGATATAAAGCAGGGTATTGCTCACAAACACTGAATTCGGTGCCGGGCTAGCGAAGGCAACATTTTGTGGTATCCATTCGTAGTAGCCTGGTGGTGGTTGATAAGCTGGTGGATAAGCTTCATGACAAGCCCCAGTTGGAGTGTCGGGATTATCATTCAAACAACCCATATTTAGCTGAGCAATAGAAGTGGCTCGCAACATAGCCTGACCGTATTCGATGGCACAACCGGATTTTAAATACAACTTGAATTTCACTTCACCAATGAAATTGTCATTTGGTTGAGCATTCACTTTGCCTTTAATGTAAAAGGTTCCGAAAACAGTTTGTTCAATGTCCACCTGCACATATAAAAAAGTTGAGTATTGGGGATTAAGGTGTATCAAAATATAAACTCACATCACTCATAGTAATAAAAGGATCACTGAACGACATAATTTCTTCATTTTGCTTCTTGCTATTGAAGATCATTCGATGTGATGTCAGGTAAATATGTGCAGTTTTTATTCCTTTCGAAACTGAATTATCCTGGCCAGCGAAATTCAAGCTGATATTTCAACTATGAATAAGAATTCTGAAAAAGAAGGGGAAATGATGTTTATACATAAAGAACTTAGAGGTGCTTTGAAATTTTCTATTTTAAGGTTAGACCGCACTAGGCGGAACTGCACTGCAGCGGAACTGCGATTCAAAATAATTTGTATGAAATTGTATGAAGTTCAGTTGCCGCTTAGTGCGATATGGCTCATACAATTTCATACAAATAATGTTTTGCCGCGTCGTGAAGTGTAGTTCCGCTGCGGTTGTGTGCGGTCTAACCTTTACATGGTGTAGCAAGGTGAGCCAAACAAATCTAGAATTTAGCAGATGATCTCAGACACAAGGACTCTCTCAGTGCCCCTTGGCAGTAGATTATATTTTTAGTAGATTTTTAGTAGATTTTTAATTTCTTTAGGAGATTTAAAGTCTTTTGTTTCCAATAAAACGTGTCGCCATCATTTTGATTGGGACTTGCGTTTTAGGAGGAAGTAATTTCCTGTTTTATTTACTTCTCCGTGAGCGCTTTTTTCACATTGTATCGCATCTATAAATGAACACAAAATAAAACTTTTTAAAGATATTAAAAATACACTTTTATACAAATTAATAAACTTTTATTGAAGTTAAAATAAAAACTTATTTCACGAGTTTCACGTTTCACGTATTTTTTTTTTTGAGAACTGTCATTTTTGATAAACCAACAAAAAAACTTACCTGTCAGTTTGAGCAAATTTCGCCATTTTGTTTTTTAATCCACCACTCACATGGATTCACGGATAGGAAAAAAAGAGTAGATTAAGAGAGTTTTCTCTTACTCACCTCAAATAAATTTTGCGGGTGTTTAAGGCAAGGGGGGTACGAGTCGGGCCTCTAGGTAGTATACTTACTCTATGCTGCGGAGCAGGCTAAAATATGACACTAGTGGTTACAATTTTGATGTTTCTCAAGAGAGAAGAGAAAAATGGAATATGTACGAATTGATTGTTTGTTTTTTTATTTTTTCATTTATATTTTGTTGACAGCTGTGAACTATGAATTAGTGTTTGAAGACTGAATTAACAAACTGTCTACTGTTGGAAACTATCGATAGAAATAAAAAAAAGTATGTGAAATTGAGAATTTCTTACATTTTCATAATAGAATATTTAACTTGATATTTTTCAGTAGATTTTGTTAAGAAAAATAATTAATTGAAAATAGGAAAAACCATTTTTGAGGGTAATTTTGTTTTATCTTGAGGGAATTTTAAAAAAGTCCCATTTAACCTATTTTAACGCAATCGCACAGCAAAAAATTAAATTTGATCGCTTTTTTAAACAAACGTCAAAATTTAACCGTGGTAGAAAATTTAACCAAAATGTTGACGCAATTCGCACACTGCCTTAAAAGTAAAAATTGAATTTCATACTAAAAAGTTTAAAAATGTGTACTTTTTAAATAAAACCTAACCTAATTTTAAGCTAAAGTAGAGGTAGTTGAAGAGAGAGAAATTTAAACAAATTGCCATCAGAGCCTTTTCTTGACGCACATATTGTAGGTTAGCCAAATTGTGAAGACCCCCCATAATTAGATTAAATTCCACTTAAATAGGAATATCCACGACTCTTGAAATAGAAAATCGCCAAATGAAAGCATTTCAAATGTCCCTCTTTCTTTTTTGATGCAAATACCTAATCTAGACCGATCACCACCGGACTGAATTGTATTGGTATGCTTTAGCGTTACAGGTAAAGGGTTACCTACAGGTAACAGGTACTCCACCATATACGGTCATTCTCCTTCCGAAATATTTACTTGGAGTCTTCGTTGTTATTGCTCGTAAAATGATAATCGCTCCAATAAAAGTCTAGGTAATAATAACAATAACAGTAATAATAGTATTTTAACCAAACAGGTTGGTGTTGTTTGAATCGTGAAGCTCGTGGGATCATGCGCACGGTTTGCCCTAGAGCTCTTAATATTCGGACCTATAACAGAGGGTCCCAAGTTGTATTGGAATGGTCGATGTGCCATACCAGAATTGCCGAGACTTTGTTTAGATGGAAACATAAATTATATACAATTGCTATGTCATTGTATAATTATCGATGGAATTGTTTTACTATTGTAGATCGATTCCCATAATAGTCAAGGCGCAAACATGGCATTGGCTTGTAACTTTTAACCTGCTGAAATGAGCTGTATGGTTTCTAACCCATTGTAATTCGGATATTGGATATATGTATATAGGTACTTATATTCCAACCTGTCTTGATGATGGCTTGTGGATCATTTATAGGTGAACTGGGCATCGGGATTCAAGTGGTCGGCGATCGGGTCTAGATTTATTCAGGAACAATAGTTCAGTGAGATTGTTATTTTGTTTTGCGACTCTTTGTTATAACTTTCTACTATGCTTTCTTCTTTTTTTTTTGTTTTTGGGCAAAGTGCAATTTTCGTGATCCCATTATTTGTCATTTCTTTTTTGTTTCATGGGAATATCAACATGACTTTCGGATATTGTATTGAGAGAAAAATGCGTTTTTTAAATTTTAAAACCCTATCCAAGTTAAAAAAAAAAAGAAAAAACTCAAAATATCTATTTTTTGGTAGACTTTTGTTGGACAAAATTGAACATCTTTATTACCGTTATTCGGAGTTATCTAAAGTTTTTTGACGCACCGCTGTATTTGATTATGATTAAACTCAAAACCAACACACGCTATTCTGAGATTTTTACAGTTGGCATCACTTTACCCAGAACTTGAGCCTTGATGGTGACGCACCCTTGGGGAAAACACCAAAACAAATTCTGAGAACATCTCGCAGGGAAGAAATGTTAACTTTTGTATACAATTAAACTGAAAACCTATGGTATTTTTCATCGGTAAATTCAGATTTCAATCTAAAAATTGATTTATTTCGTGGTGAATCGAACGCCAATTCAAATTGATTTTTTTTTGTCATTGTATTCGTGTAATTTTATGTATGTTTCATAACATCACAAAACTCGGCATCACTTGATGCACTTTCAGAAGAAAGCAATGACCTTCATGAATTTACCAATTAATTTTTAACAGCTTCCATTTTATATAAGACACGCTTCCCTTTAGATTTAGAACACAATTTCACTAACCGAAATAAGTTCAAACAATACAAACAAATTTGTAAAGTGACAACTTAAAATTGTATTGGTATTAGTGTAGGAGGGGTAAATCTGCCGAAAAATCTAGATCTGCAAATTCGATTTTAAATCACAAAATAATTCAATTTATTTTCCCATTGGAATGTAAAATCTGCGTTTTGGCAGATTAAAATCAAAAATAAATTGATTTATTTTACCAATCGAAAATACCATTAAAATACATTGATTTATCTGCCCAATGGAATGCAAAATCTGCGTTTTGACAGATACTAATCAAAAATAAATTGATTTATTTAACCAATGGAAAACACTATTAACCCTATAATATAACACCCAAATTTGGACCGTGGCCAAATGGACCGGAGTCATGGCTACGAGCTGTTCGGCTTGGTCGTGTATGGCCAGCTTAAGCCTGATCCATATCTGTGTCGTGTGTTGTGTTGGGGAGTCGTGTGTCGCTATCGCTACAATGTATTTCATATGCGAAGAACCATATTTGTCTCGTGTGCTGTGTTGCAGTGTGGCGCATAAAATATATGGAATGACAGCGACACACGACTCCACAACACAACACACGACACAGATTGACAGATGTGGATCATGCTTAAGCTGGCCATACACGACCGAGCCGAACAGCTCGGAGCCATATGGCTCCGGTCCATTTGGCCACGGTCCAAATTTGGGTGCCATACACGGCCGAGCCAATTTTGGCAGTCCAAACCAAAAACGTCAGCGGTCCGCTCAATGCAGAAAGTCGACTAAACTGAACTTCTTATAGCAGTTTGCCCAATCAGAAACCAAGAAAATTCTAAAAATCTGAATTGTGTGTGTTTGTATTGAACATGACAAAACTTGACAACAAAGAGAACGAGACAGATGTTTTTGGTGAAAATTGCATTCTACAATTTATTGAGATAGAGTGAGAAAGTGGGATTTTATTATTTAGTGACGGTGCGGTGGAGCGATTGGAAAGTTGGAAGCAAACAGAACTGCTCGGCTTGCTGATTCACACACTATAGAGCCGAATATTGGTTCGGAGGTTCGTGTTCGTGGATTTTGGACTGGCTGAAAATCCAAAATGTTCGGCCGAACCAAACGAAGCCATCTGAGTTTTCCCACTCACGGGCAATTTTGGTTCGGCTCCGGCCCGTTTGGCTCCTTGGTTCGGTCGTGTATGGCCAGCTTTATAATAAACCTCACAAGCATTGCGTGAGTATTGTGATCTGCCAAGTAGCAGATTATAATTTTAAAGTTTTTATGAGGCGAGTTCAACACGAGTTATTGGGTTATTGTGACCTGTGAGGTAAAAGCCCTTCCACACTAGCCCACTGTGTATTAATACACGTCAAAGAAGTCGGAAACAAATCCTGTAGAGTAGTGTGGAAACAAATATAGCGGCCCAGCCTACACAACCCGACATTCCATCCCACACGATTTGACATGTGTTAATACATGAAAAATTTTAGGAATGGTTCTAATTCTATACCACATTCTATCACACTTTTTTTTAGGTTAAGGTAATGTATTAATACAAGCAAGTGTGGAAGCAAAATATGAGAAGTCATTTCTTTCCCACAAATTTGGCAGTCGCGTGGATTTCTTTCCCACTTTCAATTTGACATGTATTAATACACAGTGGGCTAGTGTGGAAGGGCTTTTAGTAGTACTTCCTCTATGGGCCTACTATGGCCGTGTGTCAATTGCGTTTTGGTTAGATTTGATCCCAGTTAAATTTGATCCGTTTTTATGGGGGTGAATAAAATTGAAGGGTTTTGCTGTGTCAATTACATTAAATGGAATTTATTAAACCACATTTCCCATTGACGTTCCTTGCGTTAAGAAACCTATCCGTGACCCTGTCAACCTATCCAAAAATGTTCAGATACCTTGATTTGTTGTTGCAATAGCTTTTTTCAGAGGAATTACAACACAAACCTGTACAAATCGCTTTGGATACGATCTTGAACACGGAAATTGCATTTTGATAGTGGCAGTCATGAACTTAGTATACCTGGACTGCTGTCGACTGTCCTTCTCATTTGTTAAGCATGACACAAGAGAGAAGGAAATAGGAAGGCAACGCCGAGGCAGGTTGTGCTGCTGCACAGCCTTCCACCAGTTTTATTAAAAACAGCAACTGTGAATTATTTTTTTTTTTAATAAATAATTTTATTTCTTAGTTCCCAGGACGGGGCCCTTTTGGGGAGTAGGACTGCACCTGGGAACACAGGAGATGTATTCTCCAGCAACAGAAATTCTAATTCCTTGAACTAGATTAAAGACAATCCCGTTCTAACGGACCTCAGGCTGACCACATTCCAGCCTAGCAACCATTCCAGCCATCGGGATTTATTACCGTTGTCCGTTAAAACGGACCCTCAGGTGGAATTTAGTTCCTGCCTAGCAACCGCTTCAGCCCATTAACTAGGTTGATAACAACGTCTGTAACTTGTCAAGATATACCACCTGCACCGCTATTGAAGCAGACCTTCAACGGGGCAATTGCCCATAAGAAGCACGGTCGGGCCGTGCCTGGCATAACTTGGCAATCCACAACAAACAGCCAAACCGCAGGATTTCGGAATGAGCGTCCTAGTGAAGCAAAAATATTCTCAGCTTCAGTATTCAGTTGAACATGAAGCTGCATCGAGACAAGAAGATGCCTAACAGATGGTCCTAAACATAACCTGTTCAGTGATTTACAGTTTTTAGTTTTTGTATTTAGTGCTATACTGATTTGTCTTCTTTTTTACATAAATCAAGATCCCGGATCATTCCTTTTTAATGCCATAAAAGATGTCAATTTTACTCGAAAGCAATTTTTAAAGAAGTGATTTATGTAAAAATACATAACAAATAATATGATTAAAGAGCTTTCTCGCTCTCATTTTAACGAACGACTTTATAAACCTGAATATTTAGCCATAGAGCGTACTCGCTCTTACACACGTTAACATTTATGTATTTAATGGGGCCCATAAACGACACAGACAAGTCGCTGCTGACCAATTCATTTTGTTGTTGTGCACAAATCTGCACATACTGCCTACGTCATTTGTATCCATGTCGACTGTTTGCAGCGGCCGTCTGCCTGAATACAAAATTTTTGGAAAACACGCAGACATGTCGTTGGACTGCAACGACATGTCTGTGTCGTGTATGGAGAACTGTGCACAGAAGAACGAGAAAATTTGTGGAAAAACATGAAAAACAATAGGGAAAGAAATTTTTTTAAACAATTCCTTGCTCTAAATTCTTTTTTTTTTGTCTTTGATTCATATTTTTTATTTGTTTTTATTGCCAAATCAATGATAAAAGCAGCACAATATGTATCCGGTATCCCCCATTTTTCCGAGCCGACGACCATGACGACACGATACAAACTAATGCAGATTGTCTGCACCGTGTGTGGCGAAAAGGCATGTTTGCACAGATTTAAGATCTGCGTCGACGAGTCTGTGTCGTGTATGGGCCCTAAAAATTATATGCTTGGCAATTTATTTATAGTATATTGTATATCTGTATACGTTATCGTGAAACCCCTAAATGCTTATTAGCAAGAGCAGTGTAACTATATAATACATTATATAAAAATTATCCGCCTCGAGGCTATTCAAAAAATGAAAACGAAAAAGCCACTGAAAGCCACTTTTGTACTACTTTACCCTGACGCTACACGGGCAAGTACCGGCAAGCAAGATGCTATACAAACACATTTTTTTACTGATACATACAAACATAAGCAACTTGCTCGTCAACTGGTATGGAATTTCTGAAGCCAGTAGAGAAGCAAGTTGAAAGGCAAGTGGACTCGTTCAGACTTATATATAAAGCGATATCTGGATAGCTTTTCGTGAAATATTTGAATTGAATATTCTTTCTGCCACAACTTTTAATGAGAGGAGGGACCAAGAAATTTAAACATTTCCAAAATAGGCAGCAACTGTCAAATATGATTGAAAAATGGCTAAGATTATGATGTATTATACAAAATCTCTTTAAAATCCTAATATTTTGAGAGTATATTTTTTGCTTGGGAAAAATGAGAGTTTTGGCGATTTCGGGTGACATTTGGAACATTCTGTTACCGATTTGTCAAGGCATAGGCTGTCAAATTAAACTGAAAGATTGCTACGGAAATGATGCAATGAAAAAACTTAAAGAAATCTGAATCTGAATGCGCGGGAAAAGGCGATTTTAGCTCCTTTGGGTGACATTTGGAACGAAATATTCCTCTTACGACATAATTTAGTTTCTTAGCTATCTGTCAAGCTATGAATTTGCAAATTCCATTAAAGGATACCTATGATAATGATGGATTAAAAATCATCCAAAAAATACGATTTTTTAAAGAATTATTATAAAAAAATCGAAATTTTCGAAATTAAATTTTTAAATTAAAAAACCGAAATTTGTGATTCAGATGAACTACATACCCATGTGAGATTGCGACTTTGTGGTTTTATTTTCATTTTCGTCATTAAAGTACGATTTACCATATTTTAAGCAATTTCAATCAAAATGAAAGATCGAACCCTAGAAAGGCTAGCAGAACGTAGCCAATAAAAAACTTGAAAGCAACTTGCCTGGCAAGTTGCTTGCCGCCTACATCACAGCATATTCACTTATAGGAATTAGACAGTCAATTTATGTAGCCAACTTGCTTGCCAGTACTTGCCCGTGTAGCCTCAGGGTTAGCTATCGCTAGAATTAAAACATCTTTGTAATAGTTTTAAGAAAGACTCAAAATTCAATTCAATTCAATGCATGACACATAAAAATGAAAACGAAAAAGCCACTGAAAGTCACTTTTGTACTACTTTAGCTATCGCTAGAATTTAAACATCTCTGTAATAGTTTTAAGAAAGACTCAATAAAATTCAATGCATGACACACAAGACGTCAGTTTCAACTTTTGGTTTGCATTATTATTATTATTATTATTATTCATTTAGATGTAGTAGCCCGTAGCGTAATGGTTAGTGCGTTCAACTGTCACGCTGGAGGTCTTGGTTCGCTTCCCAGCCTCGTCCACCTAAAAACTAACTAAGTGCCAACTTAAGCGTCCTACTTTGACCACAGCAATGATGCAAACATTGCTTGTTGCACTTAGTTAACATCATGTTTCTTCCCAAAACTATTTGACCGATTTGGACCGAATTTTTAAATTTTGTCTTATAATACTCTAGGCTATTTGATTGCAAATTTTGAGCACAATTAGACAATTTCTGACCTATTTTTTGAGCGCTTCAAAATTACTTAGTTTTTCAAAATGTTCGTTTTTACTCATGGTTAGATTGCAACCTAAATATAACATACATGAGTTTAAAACTAATGTGGTCTTATTGAAAATTTTATAACAAACAAGAATATAATGGATGGTTATTTCCTAAGTTGGATATTTCCAAAGTTATAATGGAAAATGTCGGAAAAAATGGGGTGATTTTTGCTTTTTTTTACTGTTGCATTTTTTCTGCAGCAAGCACAGGTTTTTCGAAATTGCAAACTTAGCTACAGACTACTCTATCATGCCCCAACAACATATCAAAAATTCAGAACTACATCGTACTTTCCGAATTTACTGTCGAATTTAACTGGGCTAATAATTAGAATCAAAAATAAGTTTTTTCTACCTTTTGCAGCTCCCATACAAATATTTTTATTTTACAGAAAATTTATTAGGTTGAGTTTTTTTAAAGTTTGGCACCAAACTCCAAGTAACGAAAACTTTCGAAAAGTCATCAGATCCACTGCTTTCGTTATGATCAAGATTTTCAAGAACTAAATGTCATGATCTTCCTGAAGAAACAATTTCAAACTGCCTGAATTTCAAATTATTTTCAAAAATATATTTATTTTTTATTTAACAACTATGCTTTAGCTAATTTATTTTTAGTTAAAATAAAATTAAAATGAATTATTAAATTATTAATTAATCTGATATATATAAATCATTTCCACGAACAAAAAAGTTAAAAAAAAAAGATATTATTTAAATTTAGACTTAAAATTGTTGTATGTTTTGTCATTTCGATTCGGATAGGTTTATTTTGTAAAACAAATTTTCAATAATCTAAGGTATTTTGTCTGGGAGCGGGTCATAATACTGTTTTTCAAAATTCTGTATGACAAAATTCTGTGTGGTAAAAATACTGTAAGACCATAATTCTGTATGTCAGTATAAACTGTAAATACGAAATTCTGTATGTCAAAATCCTCTATGAACAAACTACTGACTTGCAAAATTCTGTATTGTAAAATGCTGTACAACAAAATACTGTATTTTCAATACTATTTTTGTTTTTTGAAGAAGAAGAAGGAATTTCCTTAGAAAAAATAAAACACATAGGTATATAATACTAGTTTTGAATAAAATTGAGTTGTGTTTACTGACAATGTGCTGGGATACACGAGCGCAAAAACGAATTAATTCACGAAAGAGAAGGGATGATTTTAATGAAGAAAGAAAGGGATGCCATTTTTTTCCGTTTCTTTCTTTCTTTCTAAAAATCATCAGCTCTCTTTCGTGAATTAATTCTTTTATAATCATAATCATAGCCATCCTTCAATCATATTTGACAGTTGTTGCCTATTTTTATGTTTAAGTCTCTTGGTGCCTCTCCTCATTAAAAGTTGTGGCACAAAGAATATTCAATTCCAAATATTTCACAAAAAGCTATATAGAGATCGCTTTATATACGAGTCTGAACGAGTACACTTGCCTTTCAACTTGCTTCTCTACTGGCCTCAGAAATTCCATGCCAGTTGACGAGCAAGTCGCTTAGGTTTGTATGTACTAGTAAAAAAAATGTGTTCGTATAGCAACTTGCTTGCCAGTACTTGCCCGTGTGAGGCTACACAGTTAGCACAGGAAATTCTTAAAGAAAAAAAGGAAAACAAATACTTTGAATGGATAAAGCCTGATCCCCATCTGTGTCGTTTGTGTGTTGTGGAGTCGTGTGACGCTGTCATTCCATATATTTTATGTGCCACACTGCAACACAACACACGAGACAAATATGGTTCTACGCATATGAAATACATTAGGCGTTTTTCTTTTTTAGCTCAGAAAATAGTTCTGAACAGAGTCCGAGCATATCGAGCATGCGCTGAACATCTTCTGAACAAAGCGTGTTCTGGTTCTGAGCGCTCAGAATTATTTTTGAAACACACCTGAACACTAAACTGTCACTTTTTTTTGCAATTTCACCTATCAAATGCTTGTGTTCAGCATTCAACTCGGTCTGCTCACTTATTTTATTCTGAGCTCATAGAGCGCGCTCTGAACAAGCTCAGAACACGTTCAGAACTAAAAAAGTAACACAAATTTGAAGCTCTGAACGTTCAGAGGTAAAAAAGAAACAATTTTTTGTTTGACAGTTCAGGCTCTGCTCTGAACTAAACAAGAAAAACGCATATTATAGCGACAGCGACACACGACTCGACAACACAACACACGACGCAAGAACACACTCTCTTTAGAAAACTCTCTATATTAATTTTATGTTCATTGTTCATGATTCAGTGAAAATCAAATCAAATTGTATACAAAACTCACCCCGAAATATTCTATATACACCTTAAATTCACCACCAATAAGTGTACCTGGCACCACTGAATGTCATAAGCCAAACGTCAACGAAAACGTCAAAAAAAACATCTGATTCATTTTTTGTTGACATAATAAAATGAAAATGAATAACCAACAAAAGTTCAAGTGCAAATTCTTGATGAAATTCCGTAAAATCCTTTCCTCCAACGAACAGTTTGTGTTGTGTCCACAACGGTGACGGTTCCATTTACTCTTGCAACTAAAAGAAATGCTTATATTTCATCATTTGCCTTACTAACTTCGCAGCGTTCAACTAGTGGCTCATCAATGGCTGCATATGCTTGGGTGAGTTCTTTGGATTGCAACTATTTTGTATTCTAATGCGCGTGTATTTTTTCGATTAGGGGGCCAACTCCCATGGTCAACTTGGCCTTGGCATCGAAAGTGAACTGTACGCTACCCCACAACCACTGTCAAGATTGTCGTTCAATGTCAATGCCGTTCGGGCGATTCGTGGGGGAGGCGGACATGTCCTTGTCCTAGATCAGTGTGGTCGCCTGCATGCATGTGGATGGAATAACCGCGGCCAACTGGGCATCGACCATGCTGAAGATAACCAAAGCCAATTCACTGCAATACCAAATGAGTTCTTCAAGGATTCTAAAATTGAATCATTTGCATGTGGGTGGGATTTATCGGGGGCAATAACATCCGATGGGTGTTTGTATGCTTGGGGCTCTAATGCTTTCCAACAGTTGGGCGTATGCCAACGGGGATTCACTGCCGTTCGTCGCCCATTGGCGTTGCAACTACCACGTGGAGAGGTACCTCGCCAGGTCACATTCGGTTTGAGGCACTGTAGTGTGCTCACCAAAGACAATCGAATTTACATATTCGGCCGTTTGCGTGCAAACGACCCCCATCCGGCATTAAAAATCACCCAGGTAGCGTTCAATCGGTTGGAGGACATTTTACGGGTTCAATGTGATTTCGAAATCGACGCCATTGCCGGCGGACAAAACCATTTGTTAATTCTGGCCGAGAACAGAAGACGTGTGCTTGCCTTGGGTGAAAATAAGTTTGGCCAGGCTAATTGCTTCGAATTCGGGGACAATGTCAAGCAATTGGTTGCTGGTTGGACACATAACGGAATTCTAACCAAAAACAACAAAGTCTTCCTCTGGGGCAGGAATTGCTATGGACAATTAGGAAGAGAAGCGTGTGATGTCATCCGCACTCCGGTGGAGCTAAATCTTCCTGATGGAGTTGTTGTGAAACAGTTGCATTTGGGATCTGAGCATGGCTTAGTCTTATCCACCGATGGCAAGGTATATACCTGGGGTTGGAATGAACATGGCAATTGTGGAAATGGTGCATCAGATAACTTGTGAGTTCGTGGAAAAGTTAAGATTTGGGTTTGCAATAATTTTGTTCTCTCTTTCAGATTCAGTCCAACTCTAGTGCCGTTGAAGACAGCATGCAAGGTATCAGGAACTGGAGCTGGATTTTGCTATGCCATCTGTGAAGAATAGATTTTGTGTTTAAGAAGATTTTGCAATTTTTTTTGAGGGACAAATTTTTTGTTTTGAACTACAGAACTTTGTGGCATGTCCCAGTGCTTTATATGAATGTTGTGTTACAATTTTACGCTTAAATAAATTTGAATTTTTAACACTTTAATTTTTACTGATAAGTTTATGCTCAAATTTGTCCCCTTGGTATTTTGTTTTCGGTTTTCAGTTAATTATGCGTAACATGTATAAACTTGTTTTTGCAAGATTCATTTTTACCTGAGAATCTATGGACCAGCCGGCGCATTTATGACGTGGTCACATTTAAACAATCAAACAATCTGTGTCCTCAGATTTCAGTTATTTCATCCTCACCTATCACTCCACTCTAAACAATTCCTTTAGCATACTTCTCTCAACTAAATTTGCGGTAGGCGTTTTCGATAAATTTTCAAAATAAAAAAAAAACGATCTTGTCAAGAAGTATGGAATCCGAATCCAATTTACATAACAAAAACACAGAGCAATTAGTTAACGGTATGATGTCCTTTCTAAACGGTAGGTACAATTTTGAATAACACAAATCGGAAGTTCTCATTTCAATGTGTCCACGCTTTTGCGTTTAGAACCCAATGAATATTACAAAATTGAAGATTTTGATGAGTCAAAGAATCCCATTTGCACGGGAATAAAATCCATTATCGGAATGTTTCCTGCACCGCCAGCTCTACGGCCACCGGTTCAGAACTTAAACACGAGTTTTCAAAGTAATCGAGAAGATCAGAAAACATTTTCTAGCAACAGCAGGATGAAAAATATTAATTTTGAAAAAGCTTGCCGTCACAAAGATCCATACATGCAAGAAGTTAATAGGTTGATGTTCTGTTCAACAATGGGACACCCGCCGAATGATTCACCAGAGCACTTTAAGGCTGCGGAGAACTACGCACTATATGGAAAAGAGTTTCTGGATTTTCCTACAAATGTAAAGTTCCCCAATTCCATGCATGTAAGCTGCTTTGATGGGGATGTGTCAACGCAACCTCCTAGTTCGTTTCCGAAAGCAAATCCTTATCAAGGAATTGGGTTACAGACAGGCAAATATCCCAATTTTGGGGGAAATACGAATATCCCCCAACTGCCGTCAGTTATGATGAACCCTGCAAATTATTTGGGTTATCCATTCTACCAGACTCCAAATTTAGTCCAACCACTCATGTATTCAAATCCCTTCCTTATGACACAATATTTGAATATGTTCGTTAGGGAAACGCAGATCAATACGTCAATTGTGCAGCAGCACCAATTTCTAAATGGAGCTGGAGGCATTCACGAACGGCTTATTTATGCTCAGATGCTACAGCAGCAGATTCAAACAAACCAAACTGCTCAACCAAGTAGTATTACAGTTAGTAGTGTGGGAGCTGGAGTGGGAAAACCGAAGATTAAAACGGAAGACTTGAAGAAGAGTCGGACATGCGATGGGATTGATTTAATGAAAAATAATTTAAATGTGAATAGTTTGTTTGGTAATAATTTAGATTTAGATGAATGATTTGTTGATTGTTCTAAAGAGAATTGTTATGTATTATTTTGTTGATATTAAAATAATTTATTAACCGTTTAAATTTTGAATTTAAAACAAAAAGGAAAAGGAAATGATTCTCTCTGCTTCCAGTGATGGTCAAACTGTTTTAAAGTGCTTCAAAAACTCAAGTACAGGTGGCGAGTTGACTCTTGTATCATTGCCAGCATTAAATTTTATTAGTACTCAAACGAACTTTCTTAGAAAAAAAGAATGACCAGCCCTCACGTTAAATCTAAAGCAAGAACCACACCTGTCGCGTGCGTGGTGTTTTGTAGTCGTGTGTTGCTCTCAGCTCATATATTTTTTACACCAGACAGACACAACGCACGAGACAAATTTGGTTCTACGACGATTTGGTTCATGCGGCGAAGAAACATTCGTCAGGCAAAATAAATTTACATGGTGATAAATGAGAGTGCCCACACCAACGCGGCGGAGAAAAATTTGCCTTTCAAAACGTATTTACAGGATGATAAATGAGAGTGCCCACACCAACTAGGAATGTTTCTTTGCCGCACCGAATGTTTTGCATTGGTTTGGGAGAGCCTTTATTACCCCGTTTACAAACAGAATCGAGAGCTCGAGTTGGATTAGGGTCGGATTTACGACCCAGGTGTTTCGTCACGTGAGTTGAGAGCCCCATTTGAAGTTGAGTTGAGATTACCCTTCAAGCAAAATCATGGACCCGAATTTCTCGGTTCAGTTGGGAATCCAAAAAAACTGAGTGTCTCACACACATTAACAAATTTTCAGTGCAGGCATGTAAAAAAGAAGAGCGAGAATCGACAGTAATTTTGTATGCACCGAGAAATAGAGAGATTAGGCGAAGTATACATATAGTCATTTTGTCATTTTGGCGAAGACGATTGCTTTTTTTATCTTTTTTTTTCTTGTGAAAACTTTAAGAAATTTCAAGTCAAAAATACAAGTTTCTGTTTAATTTATGTATAATTGTGGAAATATGTAGTTCATTAGTGTAAAATAGTTTTTAGAAAACCGTTCGGTTCTCCAAGTATGGTGAATTAAAAAACTCTCTCTCTCACACTACATTCACATAATGGCTCCGTGGTGATTCTAATTTCCATACTAATTTGAACCGCAAAACGCAGTTTTTCGATCCGCATTTGGATCCGAATGCGAAGTCGTCCATATGTTGTTTGATAAGTTTGCGGACCGAAAACGAGCTCGCTTGCTTGAAGGGTACATTTAAAGGAATGGCAAAAATATATTTATTTTAAACAAAAACAGTTCAAATTTAATGAATTTTAGTGCATACTTCACATAGCTATCAAAACGAATAAATAATTTTACTCGCACATGTGAGAAAACACTGTGGTGAACACATCCTCAAGACCAACTCTTCGACCCAGGTTTTTATCAACAATTTCGACTCGACTCCGCTGCTGAAGGGAAATCGAGTCGGTTGAAGCTCATTTCAAGTCAACGCAGGTATACAAGCGAACTTGAAGCTCGCTCGAATACCTCATGTAAACGGGGTATATCCCAACTAACAATTTAGCTTGTAGTAGGTCCAATTTTCATAATTTCGGAAGCTATTGCTTGTATATAATTTGCTCAAGGCTAAGTTATGCAAATCAAACATTTTTGTTGGTATTTTTACCCAAAATAATTTCCTTAAGGCCTTTTAGAATAAGTTATATAGCAGTCAATGAGGTTAAACTTTCATAAGTCCTTTTTAAGACCTGCCAACATTGGTTTAGATAAAGCGCGAAAATAAATAGTTTGTATATATCATTCTGCTGCAAGCCGGGTGGATTTGCGTATAGCGAACTACTACAAGCTATAGCTTTTGCATTATGTTCTTATACAAATCACAATATTTTGTGAGTTTGTTTTTGTATAAGGCGGTTACAATTTTGTATTCTGTGGACGCCCTCATAATAAACCTCACAAGAACAGCGTGTGTTGTGATCTGCCAAGGAGCAGATCATAATTTTTAAGATTTTATGAGGCGAGTTCACCACGAGTTATGAGGTTATTGTGACTTGTGAGGCATCAGTGAGGTTGCCAGAATTAGGCTGTAATACAAATCATGCCAAGTGGATTTGTATATAGCAAATTACTACAAGCTATAGCTTTTTCATTTTGTTCTTATGCGAATGCGCAGGTTCTTACGGTTTGTATATAGCCAACTAATACAAATCATGCCACGTGGATTTGTATATAGCAAATTGCTACAAGCTATAGCTTTTGCATTTTGTTCTTATGCAAATAAGATGGTCTTTGTGGTTTGTATATAGCCAACTAATACAAATCATGCCAAGTGGATTTGTATATAGCAAATTACTACAAGCTATAGCTTTTTCATTTTGTTCTTATGCAAATGCGCCGGTTTTTGCGGTTTGTATAAAGCGGTTTGTATATAACTAATACAAATCATGCCACGTGGATTTGTATATAGCAAATTACTGCAAGCTACAGCTTTTGCATTTTGTTTTTATGCAAATGTGCAGGTCTTTGCGGTTTGTATATAGCCAACTAATACAAATGATGCCACGTGGATTTGTATATAGCAAATTACTGCAAGCTATAGCTTTTGCATTTTGTTCTTATGCAAATGTGCAGGTCTTTGCGGTTTGTATGTAGCCAACTAATACAAATCATGACACGTGGATTTGTATATAGCAAATTACTACAAGCTATAGCTTTTGCATTTTGTTCTTATGCAAATAAGCAGGTTTTTGCGAATTGAATATTGCCAACTAATAGAAATCATGCCACGTGGATTTGCATATAGCAAATTACTACAAATTATAGCTTTTGCATTTTGTTCTTATGCAAATAAGCTGGTCTTTGTGGTTTGTATATAGCCAACTAATACAAATCAAGCCACGTGGGGTTGTTATGTAGCAAGTTACTACAAGCTATTTTTTTTTGCATTTTTGTTTATAGCAGTCTTATATAAATTTATGGAACTACAACAGCATTTGTACGTTTTGAGTTTGCTGAACAAAATATACATAGTATATATATGTATATATATGTTCATATTATGTACCTATCATACTTTTTGTGCGTTGCAAATTAATTTGTATTTCATGGAAATTCAGCGATGAGTAGTGAATAAATATTGATGTTAATATTCATTTTGTTTTAACTTCATTGTTAACAAAACAAAAAAAAAATGGTTACCAGCAGGATATGAACCCACGAAATTTCGATCAAAAATCACAATCACAATATGAAAAACAAACCCTGTATGTGTTATCAATTTTTTTCCACTGCAGTTCTTGCAATGAAACAGATGAGCGTAATCCAGATTTTTAATATTCGATAGAAAAAGAACAGAAACAATAAAAAAGGAGTAACTCCAGACTATCAAATGAAAATGAAATAAATATATAATTTAATTTTGTTCATCTCAATTTGCCATAGATTTCTACATTTCTACATTAAAGATAGTGAAGAATTTTAAGTGCAAATTTGCTCATTTTCTTTTGGAGTTAGAGCGTGGACCGTGGGTTTTTGACATCTCGCCCCCAACTGTCAACTGTCAAAGTGAAAGGTTTGATTTTTCCGATTTTCGACATTTCGTCACCACTGTCAACTGTCAAAGTGTTGAGTGTGGTTGTATCGCTTTCCACTGGGCTTAGAGTGCTTGCCGTGACTGTATGTAAAATGCAGCTGCTTGTCAAATTTCTCACACTTGTCAAATTTCTCGGTTTCTGTTGGTGCTAGAGCGCTGGCCGAAACACTGGGTAGTACCACCCTCCTAAATCGATTGGAATCCTCAGATTTTGACATTTCGACACTTGTCATATTGAAAAGTCAAATTTCTCGGTTTCTGTTGGTGCTAGAGCGCTGGCCGAAACACTAGGTAATACCACTCTCCTAAATCGATTGGCATACTCAGGTTTTGACATTTCGACACTTGTCAAATTTCTCGGTTTCTGTTGGTGCTGGAGCGCTGGCCGACGCACTAGGTAATACCACCCTCCTAAATCAATTGGCATCCTCAGATTTTGACATTTCGACACTTCCCAAATTGAAAAGTGAAATTTCTTGGTTTCTGTTGGTGCTAGAGCGCTGGCCGAAACACTAGGTAATACCATCACCCTACTTAATCAATTGGCATACTCAGACTTTGACATTTCGACAATTGTCAAATTTCTCGGTTTCTGTTGGTGCTAGAGCGCTGGCCGAAACACTAGATAATATCACCCTCCTTAATCGATTTGCATCCTCAGATTTTGACATTTCGGCACTTGTCAAATTTCTCGGTTTCTGTTGGTGCTAGAGCGCTGGCCGAAACAAAAAGGTAATACCACTCTCCTAAATCGATTGGCATACTCAGATTTTGACATTTCGACACTTGTCAAATTTCTCGGTTTCTGTTGGTGCTGGAGCGATGGCCGACACACTAGGTAATATCACCCTCCTAAATCGATTGTCATCCTCAGATTTTGACATTTCGACACTTGTCAAATTTCAAAGTGAAATTACTCCGTTTCTGTTGGTACTAAGGCACTGGCCGAGACACTAGGTAGTACCACCCTCCTAAATAGATTGGCGCCCTCAGATTTTGACATTTCGACACCCGACCAGAAACCCACAGAACTTTAATATTTTTGTATTAATATTTATTTATAATTTTTATATTTTTACAGCGTTCGTTAAAACTTAAAAATTTGTCATATCTTAGGTGACTCACCCTGTATAATTTCCTTATTTCGCTTCTTTTCGCGTGAACGTTTAAGTGCATCTACAACAATTCTGCTTCTACTTTTACTGACATAATATGTAAAAATAATATTTCTTTTAAATCCATATGGGTAACTCAAGTTCATAACAAACCCCTTCCTTCTACGCACATGAAATCATTTTGACGGCGACATTCATCCATAAAAAAAAAAAACAACAATAACAATACAGGTTGGTTTAAATTTTTTTTCTGCTAAATAAAGCAAATAAGTTTCGATAATATTTTCCTCTCGATTTACAAACTCGCATATTTTATTATTCTACTTTCGGGGTTCGAATCCTGCTGGTGCCAAATGTTTTTTTTTTTTAATGAAGTTAAAACGTAAAGCATACGCAAAGCATCAACGCATTAAAATTTGGACTTTCCACTCGTATATCACAAGGTGGCCTAGTGGAAGTGTGCTCGGACAGTTGACCAGAAGCACGTGAGTTCAAACCCCGGAAAAATCATGTAAGTAAAAATTAAAGTTTTTTCAATTTAATTAAATTCTATACATTTCAGATAAACAAACATGCTGTGGCTCCACAAATGTTGAGAAAATTATGTAACAATAAAAAATAAAATGAAAATAAGCCAGAAAAATTTTTATTTTTCCAACTGTATTGAGAGGCTTTTATAAAGTCTTACACAGAAGAACTTATTAGGCCTTTTTAAGACCTTATTATACAAGTTATATGTTTTCAAAGTAACTGCAGGTGAAAGTCATTTTAAGACCTTATTATACAGATTATTGTTTTCAGTATCTTGATTCTTTAAGGCCTTATTATAATGTTCGTGGAAAGGTATTGATTCGCATAGCACTTGTAATGGAAGTTCTTATGGCAGTTAAATAGCTTGTATAACCTGCGCCAAAATGATTTGCATAAGACCTGTTTTGGTTACTATAGAAGCCAGTAAATAGCTTCTTTAAGGCCTTATTAAGATGTTCGTGAAAAGGTATTGATTTGCATAGCACTTGTTATGGAAGTTCTTATGGGAGTTAAATAGCTTGTATAACCTGCGCCAAAATTATTTGCATAAGACCTGTTTTGGTTACTATACAAGCCAATAAATAGCTTCTTTATGGCCTAAATAAGATGTTCGTGGGAAAGTATTGATTTGCATAGTACTTGTGATGGAAGTACTTGTGGAGTTAATTAGCTTGTATAACTCACGCCAAAATGATTTGCATAAGACCTGTTATGGTTACTATATAAGCCAGGAAATAGCTTGTATTGAACCTACTGGCGAATGTTTCGCATTGGTTTGGAAGAATTATGTACATTCTAGCGATAGTGACACAGCACACCACAGGAGATAAGTATGCTTCCGGCTTTAGGGGGGGGCGGGGGGGTGATGATAGGACAAAATTAACGAACAAATGTTTGAGGAAGTAGGAGAATAGAATAAAAAAAATCAACCTGTTTCCACTCAGTCATTGGCGTAGTGACAAAAAATAAACTTTACTAGAAGCATTTGCTATGAGTTCATGCGAAATCCTTCATTGTTTAATCAATAACTACCTCGAATACGGCTGAGTAAACAATTTTTTCCTTGAGAAATCATTTTTCCAAAATTTTTGTTTATATATTTTGCCATAACAACGACAAGTATTTAAAAATTTGCATATTTTCTATTTTGAATGCAATCTCTGCCATTCACCCCACACTTTGTTTATATTTCCCAAACAAAAATTTTCTCCCTGGCAACGCCCTTCTGACACAACCTATTGCTGTCAAAACTGAAAATTTTATCAGCAGCACTTCTCGCTGTCATCCAAAAACAAAACTAAAATTTTGCTCACTTTTTTGTTGTCTTCTTGCGGAAGTCTACGAATTAAAACTGAATTTTTGCTCATTACTTTTAATTTAATTTATATAAATTTCAAAACAACAAAATGACTGATCTAAAAGCATCTGAAATCGACAGTGATTTGGAACAAAATTACTCCCTAAATAGCAATGCCGACCCAAAGAATATTCAGGAACTAACAATCTATGTGAGTATCTATCCTAGCAGGGGGAAGAAAGAAAGGCAAGTATACCTACCCACTTTTTATTTACAAAATTTTAATAATTCACAGGTGCAAAATCTTCTACAAAACGTTCAAGATAAGTTCCAGACAATGTCTGATCAAATAATCACACGAATCGATGACATGGGTAATCGGATAGATGACTTGGAGAAGAGCATCGCTGACTTGATGAATCAGGCCGGTGTCGAGGGACCAGAGAAGTAATTTTCCCATCAGAAAAGAGATTTTGTTTTAAAAAAGAAAATCATTTTCTTACTATATTCATTTAGTTTGTAAAAGAAAAACAAAAAAAAGCAAAGTAATTTTTATACAAAAAAAAAAAGAAAAAATGTATCATGTTCAACTAACCCACAAAACCTAAAACCAAACCCCTGGACGGATGGATTGAATGCAGGTTCCCCTCATTTATCAGCGCGGTGCATTGATGTGACTACAGACAGAGGGACAGGCACACCACCCACATTATATAATTAATATTCGTTTGCGTTATCAGCAGCGACAAGCATCATACAAAAATGAAAACAAAATTAATAAAATATTAGTTTATAGAACTTTATTATTCGTTTTGGATTAGTTTTTTTCTTCCAGTGCAATCGATTGCCTTCCGAGCTGTTGCAGTTGGTGGGTCGCCTTTTGTTTCACTGACGGTAACCATGCGACCACTAAAGGTCGCCGCCGATGTTGATGGTGGGGATTCCTTGGGTATTCCAATTGATGTTTTTGTCTTTGGTTTTGCAATCTAAAAATAGTAGAGGGTTAAATTAAAAGCTTTAGAGTTTATATTTTCATGTTTGTTTATTGTGTTACCCTGAAATTTAGCTTTTTTGGTTTTTCAGGAATATCGGATTCAGATTCTTCTGATTGAGCTTGCGAGTCAGACTGTTCACTTTCGCTATTGGATTCTTCTTCCTCGGCTGATTCAATATCCGAATCCTACAAAACAAGTAAAATACAATTCATTCAACTAAATTCTCAAGATTAAGAAAAGGTTTTTACAAAAACGATACAGGTAAACGTTTTTTTTTGTTATAATTTGCGCTCACTGAAAGGATTATGACGACTCTTATAAAGGCTCTCCCAAAGCAATGCGAAACATTCGTTGCGGCGAAGAAAAATTCGTCAGTCAAAATGAATTCATATGTTTCTCCGCCGCGTTGGTGTTGGCACTTTCATATATCACCATATAAATAAATGTTGACATGCAATGGTTTGGGAGAACCTTAATGATACGATGTAACACAGTGTGAGCGTAGTATGCGAATTCTATAGTTCAGATATTGTTTAAATTAAGCTATTTACCCAACTCCTATTTTACTGAAAACATTTCAGGCATAAGGAGGTGTAGCATTTTGTTATTACAAAACGTGTGCAATATTAATTGACTGAGCTGAGAAGTCTCGACAAATCATGGCAAATATTTTTATTTAAACCTAATGCAAAGGTTAGATGGTCTAATTAGACTTTTGAAAATTCGGCTTGGAGCAGTTTAATGCTAAATCAAATCGACTACCAAATACAAATAAAAATAGATACTAAACAGGGCCCAGATCGCGATATTTCCTATATGTATGTGTGTATATAGACAGCTATAGTCAAAACGACGATCGTCCAATCAAACAATTTAATAAACAGTCTTATAAGATTTGAGCCCAGTTTTTTTTTGAGTAGTTGAATAAACTTTTCCAAACGTTTTTGACGCCAGAAAATTATGACTTTGAATCTAATTTTCAAAGTTATATCATCATAATGAGGTTTTCAAGATGTAGGGCGATATGCAATGCAAAAAGCTTTAACAGAATCAATTTTCGAAGAATTTTTCATAAAAAAAAAAAACAATTTTAATGATAAATGAGATTTGTTTCCCCCTGAAAAAAAAATTTGTGGTACCATTTGCTCAAAAAGTATCCAACCGATTTCGATAAATTTTATATAGTTGAAAATACATTGGTGCGGAGATGTACAGAATATACCTGAGACACGTATTTACACACTGTTTGCCCTGCCGAAGTGCCGACCACTGTGCATATTAAAAAAAATTAAAACTACAACAAATAATCTGTGGTTTAATTTTCAAATAAAATTTTTGACTCTAGAGTCTGTGAATGTGACTTTTTGATGGTCAAATTTTATTGGTTAAAATATGCACATATCTCGAAAACCTATAGTAATTTGATAATTTTGAGGATTGGAATTCCGAGCATCAGAAACTAGCTAAACTCAAAAAAATGTTACATAATGTACAATGCACATACATTACGGTGGAATATAGTCTTCTTTGGCCATTCGGTTTGGAATGTTGAAAAACTATTTCCCTATTATTTTGAGTTTTGTTTGCATGTCCTTCGTCTCTCTTTTTGACTTTAACTTAATAGAATTATCAGTATACAGTTATAAAATATATACTACTCAAAGGAGAATGGGAATTTTGGTCTACCTATAGCCAGCAAATGAGATATATCACAACAAAAACATAAATGTTAAAAAAGAAGCCAAGTTCTTCTATATACAAAAACCTTTGCGTAACAAGTCAGCCGTAAAAAAGTAATGAGATCTAAAAGTACGCGAAGTTCTAAGTTTATTAATGTTAAATATCAAATATTTTAAGTAGAGTAATAAGGAGGAACCTCAAAATTATCAGAGAAATCTGTTATTTAATGATTACTGACTTAAATAGAGTTCATAAAATGTTGTTCCTAAGTGGGCTATAGGAACAAAATTTTATAAATTCAAATAAAGGTCACGAAAATAGGAACAATTTAAATTGAGTTCATTTTTATTTATTTATTAGGTTAAAAACGAAAACTTGCCAAGTAAACGAATTCAATTTAAGTCAGTAATTATTAATAACAGATTTCTCTGATAATTTTGAGGTTCCTCCTTATTACTCTGCTTAAAATATTTGATATTTAACATTAATAAACTTAGAACTAGGCGTACTTTTAAATCTCATTACTTTTTACGGCTGATTTGTTACGCAAAGGTTTTTGTATATAAGTTAGAAGTGCTCCATTGAGATGATAAAAATTGATTGAAGTGGGTGGAGGAAACGCCACTGCTTGCAAAATTTCAAATTTTCTTTGTATGTATGTATATTGTATACAGCTGAAAACTAACCGCATTTCCAAATTTCATATCCTGCACCAATCGAAAGTGATCTCAATATATTTAATATTAATTCTATGAAAATGGGTGTTTGCCACACCCACTGAATGTAAAATCTCAAATTTTAAAATTTTTTCATCATTCTACAACAGTCAGAAGAGCTCCAAATAATTTATATCAATTCTATGAAAATGGGCGGATACCACGCCTTCTGAATGAAAAATTTCAAATTTTAAAATTTTGCCTTTGCTTTCACTTTAAGCCCTACCACTGTACCGAATTTTATTGATCTACGACAGAAGTGCTCTAAGTAATTTATATCTATTCTATGAAAATGGCCGAGTACCACGCCCCCTGAATAGAAAATCTTAAATTTTTGATTTTTTCCTTTGTATACATCACAAGGCCTACCTTTTGGGCGAAATTGCAAGATTCTACGATGTCGGGAAGTGCTCCATAATTTTGATGATGTCAGTGAGTGAGTCAGTCAGTCACGGTTTTTGCAATTTTTGCAGTCTTATATCTTGGGAACCACTGATGCTTAAGAATTGAAATTTGGTTAGTTGACTAAACCTAGTGAGCTTAGCAAAATGGTGCGAGTTTGAAGTTTCTGACTTTATTGCACTGTAGTTAGAGTGGGGTCAAAAACCGCCTGAGTTTGATCCTGTAAAAAGGGTGTAGTGCCAGAACTTGGCTGGGCACTACCGTGCCCTTTGATATCGTTGGAAAGCTTAGCCATGGTACATAATTTTTTTGTATGGACATAAAGCAATAGTGTTCCATTGAAATGTCACCCCAAAATAAAGGAGCTTTTATACCAATGGCCAATAATAGCGAATAATATCATGGTTGGCGAATAATTCGCTTACCAGTATGAAAATTCTACTTTTTTTATTCGATTTAGCAAATTTAAGCAATGGCCACAATTATGCATTTATATTATATTATACAACTTTGGAATGCTTAGTTCAAGAGCATCATTTTTGAATACGGACACATAACTGTAAACCATGGGGTTTAGGCAGTATATTACAAAATATAAAACAAATCGTCTATGTTTATTCGAATTTGCAGAGCTTTTTATATTTTTTGGTCGCTTATTTTAGCCAACTCCCATTGTTAAGGACAAAAAAAAATACTCGTACGTTGGTATACTCCATAGGACCTAATCATTTTCATAGGTCTCCTTTCTATGCACAAGGTAGACCAGGTCCCATATATTTTTGCTCATTCTCCCTTGTTCGTGATAATAACGGTTCTCAATAAGATATCACCGAAAACTTGTTACACTAATTTTTCCAAGGTGGCGGGGTAGGCCGGCCTTTCAACCCCGAAAATTAAATTTTATACTCGCACTGGACTCCCCTACACATCAAATTAAAAATATCTGGTTCTAGCCAAAATGCAAAGTTTGGACAAAATTTTGTAAATTTAGCTTGCAAGTTTATGCTTTTTTTGTATTTTTTCGATCTTCAACCCGATAGCTTTAATAATAGTAAACATTTTACCATATGACTGTATGACCTTAGGTGTTTTGAATTCAATCTTAATTAAACGATAGTAAATAGAAGGAACCGAAGGAAAGAAAAGAATTTGATCAATTTCGTTCTGTAAAAATTCAACTGCCTGAAGTTCAAAGCAGGAAGTACTCCAGCGGTTTACTTTAAGTTTTTCTATAAAAACCTTAGTGAAGGTCCATAACATGCGACAAAAATATAGGGCAAGTAGGTACTGACAAGACAAACAAAATTGATTGGATATTCTATTCTAGGGTCATTGATTTTTTCTACAAATGGAGATCACAATTAATAACTTAAATACCACAACAAATTTTACCACAGCTCGAAAAGATAAGTTTTCAAAATGTTTCTTTGAAAAGGCTTTAAGCCGCGTAGGTTCAAAATACACGTGAATAATCTTTTTGAAACTGTAATTGATTCTCCGCATGAATTTTCCGTCCTTATAGTTAGCAAATTTTATGAATAGGTACTCACTTTGAATTAAAAAATAAAAGTTTGGTTTGATTGATAGTATTTTGACAGAATCTTGAAAAAATGCTTGAAAATACTGTTTTAATCCCATGGTTTGTCAATTTGGCTTTTCAGTAGCACTTAAAATTCAAAAATAAACGGTTACATCCGAAATAATTTTTGTATTAAAAAATTTAAAACTTTTATTTTGAGCAATACAAATAAATTGAAAAATTGTACTCTTTTCCACACCTCTATTATTTTGTCCTAGTGGTCGTACGTTGGGAAATGAAAATTATGAAATGAAACATATTTTAAACCATTGCAGAAAATTAGCTACATAGGTATACATATATTGTTCCTATTTTCTAGGAATAAATAATAATAACAATAATAATAATAATAATAATAATAATAATAATAATAATAATAATAATAATAATAATAATAACAATAATAATAATAATAATAACAATATAATAATAATAATAATAATTTTAACTATATGTCTGAAGGCCTCAGGTCTTTTTAAATGCAATCCACGGCACTAGTTAGAAGGAATAGAAGGAAAGGAAAGATTTTTGTTGGCACAGTGGATTGAGAATTAGATGTTAATTATCTCATGAAATTCCACGGGTGGCATCCAGTTGAAACTAGGGAATATAGAAAAGAATGCAACCTAGACTGGGGCTCGAACCCATACGTCCAGGTTAGCAGTCAAACACTATATCCACTGTGCCATTGCCACCATATGTACAATTGTATATACATATCGAAAAATATAGTTCCTGTGTTCCTGCCCGCCAGAGTAAGAACTAATTTTTGAATCAAGAAACGTTATCCCAATAAAAGCAGGTTATCGCCTCATTCTTGTAATCCGTGTTTTTTTGATGAAATATATGTTTCATTTCTGATAGTTAAATACGATCATAAAATTTGTTTTTTTTTTTAGTTTCGATTTTGAATGTACCTTCATACCTACCAGAGAAGCTATAATAGCAGGAAAAAAGATAATCAAATCGAGTTATGTGGCATAATCTGTTTAAGAATGTCCTTTTTGTGCCGTGTCATTTTTTTCACTTCTTTGTTTCAAAAAATTCTTTATAATAAATCTTGAAAGCCGAAAAGAACAATAAAGCCGAAGTATTGTATATTTTTTGAGCATTGATAAAGTTTTGACTGATTTATAGGAAGCAATGCAGGAGGATTTTTATTTTAATAACGATCACGAATCAATTTTTTGAAAAACAAAACTTTATAAAGTTTTTGTTTGCTAAAAAACATCATCCCGTTTAAATTCATTTATAAAACTTACCTCATCATCCAAGTCATCGTCATCATCATCAGTAGTATGAGTTTCTTTTGAAAGATTCTTAGTGCTACTGGATAATCTTTTCTTATTCTTAGCTGGACTCATAATATCATCTCTATCCAAATTATCCATCGATTTCGAAGCTCGAAATCCCTTCTTCAAGCCAAATTTCTTATTTGCCTCCTCATCAATCTTCATAAGTTTTTGAAATTCTCTCAAATCATGTTTCTCATCGATATTTGATATATCATAACAAGTAGCTGATAAAGCTTCTAAAGCCTTTGTATGTTGCTTCATTGATATAAGAACAAAGTCATTGAGAATTTGTTTAAGATCGTGTAATTTACGTTTTTCAAAATTATTGATAATTTCATCGATTTCTTTATTGGTTCGATTAACTTCGAGTTTAGCTTTGATTAGTTCAGAATCAGCAGCTGACTAAAATAAGATAAGTAGAAGTAATTAAAATTAAGAAAAATGACTTTGAAATTATTGTAGAAATTAAGTTCTAGCAAGATGTAAAGTGGGCGTGAAAAGGGAATTTTTGTGTGGAGCTATCATGATTATACCAAACACCACAGATACATAATTAAGGTTTACATCTGAAAACGTGAAAATCTCTTTAAGGATGTGGATTGAAATGTCGAACTTACTGTGTTTGCTGAGAACTTCGATTTAATTTCCATCATTTGTTTCTGTCGAATGACTTCTTTGTCCCTGGCTATGACTGCTATGCGGAGACTTTCTCTTGTTGCCTTACAAATATTCTCGAATTGAGATAGTTCATTTACAATCTATTGAAAATCAAAATGTGATGATAAATATTTGGCTAAGGTAGAAACCTACGAGCAAAACTTACTTTTAATTCCATCCGATGGACTTCAATGTCTATGTAATCAGCCAAAATAGTTATCGAGTTCGTAAAACTCTTTAATCCCTCACATAAGCTCTCATTGATTTCCTCTTCATCCGAATATGATTTGAAACATTTTGCGAGCTCATCATAAGAATTTCTGCATCTTAAATTTAAGAAATATAGATAAAGTCAATAAATTTTACAAATGCACACCACAAAGATGGAGGTAATCATCATACTTAGCCAATTTCCTGGAGCAAGATGCAAAATTCGAACAAAGTTCCATCAAATGTTTCTCCGTTAAATTAATTCGTTCGTTTATAACTTTTATTCTATCATCTTTTGTTGATAAAAGGGATAATTTACCAACACGACGTAACATTATTGCAAGAGAAAGAATTATTAGTTAAATAATGTATTTTGTTTTGATTTTGTAAATGCAAATTGTGACATGACATAGAGGACTTTGTTTGTCCTAAAAACGGTTGCTATGGTTTTATTTTTTGCCGCTTAACATTATTTTGAAAGTTGGTTGTTGTCTATCATAAGCTTCATTTTTCGTTAAGTTGTATGGTTTGTGCAATGGATTGCTTGCAGTCCATGTGTTGACTACCTTTTTACTGCGGGTTATAATAAACAAAATCCATTCAATATTTTGCTACTTAAACATTTTTGCCGTTTTCCTTTGGCCGTCCGGAAGCGTCCGGAAGTCTTCTGAAACCATTCCATTGTCACAAAAAGTACGCTTCTGACGATTATGAAAAGAGAAATTCGATTTTTGATTTAAAATCAGAATCCACCGAAGAAGCACTAATACATTTAAAATCAAATGTAAAAAAAACTCACTCAAGCGTTTTGACATCAAATTGTGAGAGATGAACAAAAATTGTTAAGATGTTTAGCGATGTTGGCAAAACATCGATGTTAGACGAAAAAACATCGATGTTGGACGAACAATTTATTTAAGCTTTCAATGGTTTTGAAGTATTAAAATCATCGATGTTCAGAAAGCTCCGGCACCGTTTATACATGAATTTTTGTACATACGACTTGTTAGGTGTTCATTCATGCTAAATAAATTAAGATCGATTTTCAAACACTAAAATCAGCGAAATAGAAGAAACTTGTTCGATATATTTTTGTATAGAAAATTTGGCCTGGATCTTAATATATTGAACTCATCGATGTTATGGAAGAAAATAACGTTCAAGAACATGGCTATAATTTTCAAAGCAATGAAGGTATTTTGAATTTGTAATGTATTCCATTTTTATGTTGAACAAAAATGTATTAAAACAAAATCGGTGTTTCTGGTTCGTTAATTTTTGACATCGAGATTGGTTCTTCGATGTTGTCTTATCGTAGTTAACATCGATGATTTTTCAATATCGCTCATCCCTAACACCACACCTTTTGACGATTCACCAATACAAACATAAAACATCATTAATGAGCAGAAGCATTACAAACTGTTCCATTGGATTTCAGAATGAGAGGACCTTGAATGAAACCAATGGAAAACGGCATTAGATGAGATGAAATGAAGTTCTTGTTTTTTTTTGTATTAACACAAGATATCCTAGCAGTTCTTACCCGTTCTACAACTTTTTTCTATGCGCATTCAGTTTCCCTCAATTTATAATCAAACTCATTTTATTAATTTTTATGTCGTTTTTTTACTTTGGTATCATTTTTTTTTTTTTTTTTTTTTTTTTTTTCAAAAACACGTTAACAAATATCATTTTTTCTTTTTTATTATGAAATCCCGATTTGTTGTGTTAAAAATACCTTATATTTTTTTTAACGAAAAAATACATTTTAAATTATTAACAAAATAATAAAAAAAGAAAGAAATAATATTTGTATAAAATGACTGTTAGAAAGAGCCAACAGTTAAAAACAAAAATTAGTGAAACCGTTAGAATCGTTTGTACTCGTTTTTATTCAAATATTTTTTTTATTTTGTTAATAATTTAAAATGTAAAACAAAAGATTAAGTATTTTTAAGAAAACCAATTGAGCATAATAGACCAAGAGCCCACAGCAAATTTCGGGAGTGGATTGATAACCAAAATATAAGTATGAGGGTTTGTAGGTACACATAGCGCGGTATCAAAAACCACCGTCTGGCAGGTTTCTTTTTCAGCCTTTGGGGTGGGAGTTTCAAAATAGCGATTTTCAAATTTATTTTGCCAGAGGTATTACAACTTCAATAAATTAAAAAAATGTATGCCGTGATGCTCTGTCATTTTCTTTAAGTCAAAACGTCATAATCTTGGCAATCCGACCAATAGATCTCAAAATATAAGCTTTTTAAGAGGAACTTTTCGTCATTTTCTTGGAGAATTATAAAAACACAGAAATCAACAAAAGTCTCCAAACAGAATCGATTAATGTTCGCTTAAAAGCCAAATATCTTGAGTTCTATTGGTCTGATTGCCAAGATTATGGCGTTTGGACTTAAAGAAAACGACAGAGCATCACATTATATTTTTTTAAATTTATTGAAGTGTCAATACCTCTGACAAAATAAACTGGAATATCGCTATTTTCAAACCACCACCCTCGCCAAAGGCTGAAAAAGAAACCTGCCAGACGGTGGATTTTGATACCGCGATATATGCACCTACAAATTCTCATACATATTTTGGTTATCAATCCACTCCCAAAATTTGCTGCCGGCTCTTAGACTATAAGGCTAGGCGCATTTTGAGACGCGTTCAGCACGAGTGACGCGACACAGCACAGTACGAGCAAAGTTAATGCCAGTTAATGAAACGAGATCAAAAATCATAAGAACAGTTTTAAGTCGAAAAGGAAGCGAAAACGACCAAACTACCTCTGAAGTTTTTCGACTAAAAATCACCTCAGGAACCCATGCGGTTTTCGTCTTGGCCGGTGACGTCACGTTGCGACGCTCTGTATTATTTAGATAATGTAATGCCTCTCATTTTCTGTTTTTTTTTTCTCAGTAATTAACTTTATTTAAATTTGTATGACTTTTTGTATGAGGTTTTATATTTTGTACCCATATTTACGCGTTTTTTACATACAAACGTAGAACAGGTAAAAAATAGTTTTTTACATGGATTTGAACATCACTGGCTTTTAAGATTTGTAGCAAGTTTCATGAGGTTAGCATTTTTTTTCCACAGGTGTTTTGGTATATTCTCTCTCCCTCAAAAAAGCAAACTTTACCATAGATATTTTTATGGACTCTTTCATTCTTGGTTTTCATAAGAAATGGAACATTTATGCTAAATTTCATCAACCGATCGTCATTTGTAAAGGGTTTTCGGCAATAAGCACAATTATTTTTGAATGGTTAGTCAAATCATCTTTATTTTAATGCCATTAGATTCACCATTAAAAAGTAGCTACCCTGAAATCATGATTGCACCAAAGTAATTTTGTACGTTCGATACACAACAACCTTTGCTCGTACAGAAAACAATCTGGACAAGGCACTAGAAGGGGCTAGAAAGGGTAAGCAAGAGCTAGAACAAGGGTAGGGCTGGCCACGAGACGAGAAAAGTCTGGGTCTCGCATGACGAGACCGATACGACACGAGACGAGACTGGCTTTTAAGCAACAAAGAAAAGTACAGTTACATTTTATATACAATTTATGAATAAATAATAAGGCATGACATAAAAAGTCGTCTGTACAAATATAGTATTAATTTATTTTTCAAAAATTAATTTTAGATTAGTTAAATCAAATTTTAAAAATTAAACAACTTTTTTAAGACTAAGTTTAGTTAAAACGGCATTGCAAGAGTATTTAGTTTAATGACTTTATGTCTAGTTGAAACAGAGTTTCCAATGACTTTTAGTTACAATTTCTGCACTTTTAGATTAGTTAATGTCGAATTCCTTACAGCCATTTGAAGTCGATTTCATTTAAAAATTTTTCTTGGTAGAAGGAATTTAAAAAAAATTCGACTTTTTTTTATGAGTGTGTGAGTGCAATTTGACAGGAATTTTGTTGCCGCACAAAAACAAAGAAGTGGTGCGCGCTAAACAAATATTAAAGTGTATTTTATTTTTCGCGTTGTTTTAATAATTTAAAACCCAAATATATTTCGTCTGAAAATTGAAAAAGAACAAAAACAATTGTGCGCGTAATCAAGTAAAAAAATTACAATCCAAAATCCATCCAGACACAGCAGCGAAGATCTATTCTGAATATTTCACTAGGGGACGAAGATAAATAAATTTGCAACGTGTTTTTCTCGCGAATTGTATGTTATTTTAATGGGATTTTTTGTTTCTTGAAGATACGCACAATTATCTTTACTTTTTTTCATCAATCACTGAAATATTAAACAATTAAGAACACTTAAACATTTGTTTCCTTTTTTAACTTCGTCACAAAATTGTAATGAGAACATTTAATTCCATCTTGATGCATGAGAAATGTCAAATCTTGATAGTGTGTGTGCGATTTGATGTGAAATCTAGCTAAAAACGCAAGATTTGTTTGACGGCATTAAAATCGATTTTGTTTAGAAAAAATTCGAATTTTTTTGGTTGTAAGGAATTCGACATAAATCAAAATAAATAAGTTTGGACTTTTAGATGAGTTAAATCAAATTAAACAATTTTTTTTAGGACTTTTAGTTTAGTTAAAACGTAATAATATTTGAATATTTGAGATTCATTTCTATAAAATTTACTATAAACCTTAAAACATTAATAGGAACATGATATTTTTGTGTGTTTATTTTTTAAATTTTTTAAACGTACTCATTCAATATAACAAACCTGTAGTTTTTTGCCGATTTTAAGTATTTAAATAGGTTTTCCCAATTATCTCCATTTAAGATACACTTACATTGTTCCATGGTGAGTGTTAAACATCCAAAAAAACATAGTCTAAGGTCTTTAAGAACAGGGCAGATAGCCAACAAATGAAAACAATCTTCTTTTGCATTAAGACTGCACAACGTACAAAGAGGAGTGGTGGTTTTGTTGTAAGGCGTACCATTCAAATTTAGTAGGTCACACCTCGCTCTGCAAATCAAGGATACTGCTTCCAAACTGTAATCGTCCCTGAAATAATTATTTTGGCCAAGATTATAGATTAGTTCCGGGTATATAACCCTGCTAATGGATGACAATGCTTGCTGCGTGCAATCGTTACGCTGGTAAATTTCAAAGGATTCCACTAAGTTACAGACTTGGGTTCTTGGAGCGGAAACATCAGTCCATTGTATGTTCAGGTCTAATCCACATTTTCGCGCCACGGTTTTCCAATCTGCAACCCAGTCCAAATTTTTTTCAAAAATATATTTAGTTAGATCAATATATATTTAGTTAGAACGGCTTGGACATTAACACAGAACTTTTAAAATATAATCGAAGTGTAATTTCAAGGTGTATATAAACAGTATAGGTAAGAGAGTCTAATAAATTCAAAAATCCCATTTCAATTAAATATTTATTTTCTTCTGCACGTATTCAAACTATAATCGAAAATATTTCCTTCCAATAATCAACAGGTTGTCAGGAAATCGTATTTTTCGGAGACGAGACCGAGACGAGACTTAATTAAACGAGACAGACACGAGACTGAGACGAGACTGAAAATTTTCGATTTTAACGATACCGAGACGAGAGTTACAAAAGTCTCGCAGAGTCTCTTTTCGTGGCCAGCCCTAAACAAGGGCCTTGGCGATTATGAACTTGATCGATCGATCTTCTGCTTGTCAGTCTAATGCGCTACCCACTGAGCTAACTAGCTATACGAAAATTCATACTATAATGTTTCATATCAAAATGGATAACAAATACATACATACATGCATGCTTTCGAGGTATGACAGCTTAGAAAAGGTTTTCTGTCCTAACTTGTCTAACTTTTTTCTCACTGAACAATTCTAAATTATACCAGACATTTCTAACACCCATAGTCCTAACTTGTCTGACTTTTTCCTCGCTGAACATTGGACAATCCTAAATAATACAGACATTTCTCACACCCATAGTAAAAAGTGTTATATGAAAAAGAAGACAAAGAAAGAGAGAAGAAAGTGTCGTATGACCCTGAAATTGCAAGGTGCTTATAAATTTTTCATTTTTGTGTACAAGAGACATAACATTCTTGATGGGGTACCGAAACATGACCAACAAGTTTTTACTAGGGAGGGCCTCACAAGTGTTTGAAAAGTTTCCTTTGTCTAAATTTTTGACAAGTCTAGATTTTTCCTACTGAAAACTTACTGAGGCCTTGCCCAAACTAGATAGAAACTTTGAATTTGTCAGCCGGGTGCCCTTCATTTCTTCATTCTTATGGTAAATGTAACTTTTTCACTTGTTTAAATAAGGATAGGATTTTTTCTTTGATTTCAAAGATTATCAAGCCGTTAATATACACCGTCAATGTGTAGCTACATTCTAGATGTTAACTACAAGAGCAATTTTGTGCGATCCCGTCGTGCATTTTATTTGAATTATAAACTAAACTTCTAACCAACAGTTAACATGTAGATGCATCAGAAAACTGCGTATACCTATTTAGTAAGCTATAAAACAACTGAAATTAATTTCACAAATACCTACATAATATTAAATCTTTTATGAAGGTATGGGTATTCTCAGTGACGGTGCGTCAATAAGACGTTTTAGACAGTGTCTACCCTAGCAATTCAAAACAATACTCTACTCTATACAGTACCTACATACATTATTTTGAAACCGATGGAAAGAACAAAAACATATACTCCGTTTACATGAGAGAATTCGACGATCGAATCGAATCGGATTGATATTTCGATCTAGGTATACGACCTCACTGAATCGAATTCAAATATAATCGAAGTACACTTGAAGTGACACTTTAACTTGACTGTGTGCGTGTGGAAATAAGTTTATGAATATGGTGACTACGAGAGAAAAAAAAAACATCAAAACAAAACAAAGCAAATTCGATTCTTTAATTTGTCAATCCAGGTCTACTTGTATTTTTCGATTCGATTCAGCTCGCAAAGTGGAATCGGATCCTGTTTGAATCCGATCCAGGTCTACATGGAATTTTATCCGACTTCAAGTCTGATTCAATTCTCCATGTAAGCGAAGTAATTATGTACCTAATTATATTAATTTCTATTTTAATTTCATTAAGAATAATAGTTCCTATCCCATAGTTGTACTTCTTGCCACTTTTTTTAACCCAATGTATACCCCAGTGGCGATTCCTCTCAGTTAGCAGGTTTATCGCCGCTAAACCAAGAATTTAAATGAATTAATTGTATAATGTAATGTTGAAATAATGATAATGATTAGGTAATTGTAATAATCAATACCATAAATAGAAAAAAAACTACCCACATACTGACCTGTTTTCAAATCATATTTTCCTTCATACAACACAAATCTCCCGTCTTCCTATCTGCCTCAGCGTAACAATATGCGATACCAAAACAAAATTCCCTACAAAGAGCATTGATATAATAATAAAAAAAAAATAGATACCTACCTAACCTACCCATATTGTTCTAACACAGTACACAACACACAACTCTCATACAACAAGTCTCCCTTGAAAGCTTACAACATCCGCGCTACCAAATTACATACAATTTTTAAAAATATCTATTCAAAATACAAATACAAATACAAATACCATACAATCTATAATACAAGAGCGTTTAACTACACATGTCCTAAGCAAAGCCCAGCTAAATAAATGAAAGCGTAAGCGTAAGTATGATGCGATAAAGCACGATACATCAGGTATGCAAGCAGCTCCAGGTACCTACTTACTTCCAAAAAAGTGCTCAATTGGCAAAGCGCGATGTAGCTCCGCATTTTTGATATGTTGTTGGGGCATGTTAGAGTAGTCTATCTAAGTTTGCAACTTCGAAAAACCTGTGCTTGCTGCAGGAAAAATGCAACAGTGAAAAAAACGCTAAGTTCATCCCATTTTTTCCGACATTTTCCTTTATAACTTTAGAAATATGCAAATAAGGAAAAAACCGTCCACTATAAACTTGTTTGTTATAAAATTTTCTACAAGACCACATCAGTTTTAAATTTATGCATGTTATATTAGTCTTGATATCTAACCAAGAATTAAAAAAAAAAATTCAGAAAAACTAATTAATTTTGAAGCAATCAAAAAATAGGTCAAAAATTGTCCAATTGTGCTAAAAATTTGTACCTAATCAAATATTCTAGAGTATTACAAGATGGTATTCAAAAATTCGATCAGAATTGGTCAAATAGTTTTGGCAAGAAACGTGATGTTAACTGCTGTGGTCAAAGTAGGACACTTAAGTTGGCACTGATTTTTTTGTTCATGTACTTGGAACCCTTAAGTATGATAAAATATAGTAATGATATTAATATCTTTTTTTTTGCAACTTTCATATCAATTTTAAAACTTCCGAAAATTATACACTTGGCATGTAAATATGTAATTTCGTGAACATTTTCGAAACTTTTAAATTCGCTACCAAAGTAGCTTAAAACAAGATATAAATATTATAACTATATTTTATGATAGTTAAGGGTTCCAAGTGCGTGTACAAAAATCAGTGCCAACTTAAGTGTCCTACTTTGACCACAACAATGATGCAAACATTGCGTGTTGCACTAAATTAACACCATGTTTCTTGCCATAACTTTTTGACCGATTTGGATCGAATTTCGTCTTGTAATACTCTAGACTATTTGATTCCAAATTTTAAGCAGAATTGGATAATTTTTGATTTTTTTTTTTGATTGCTTCAAAATTACTTAGTTTATTATAATAAAATAGATCATAGTCAAATAATCGTCAATTTATTTTGGCATTAAGTCGCTAGAAGTATCTTTTATTGGCTGACCGCTAACGTGAAATTTGTTTACATAGCTTTGAACGTGAACTAAATTGTTTAAAGATAGGTACATACATACCTTCATACATTAATGTACATACGTAGGTAAGGTTAAATTTAAGATTTTTTGCAACGCAAAATCATATAAATATAGGATGTAGATATTTATATTTATATAATTGTTATATAATTGTTATAGAAAGCGACGATTTTTCTGATAAAGTCATCGAAAATGTTGTGTCCGTCGAACGACGAATTTATGTATCGATAAATGTTTAAACTTTTATTTTATATCATTTATTAACGTTTTTTATTAATTGTCGTTATCAATAAAATTAAAAATATATGATTTTTTTTTAATTTTAACCTTCCCTAGACCACGTAGCTAAACCAATACTAAGGACCAGGAATCGCCACTGGTATACCCACACCTATTTCTACTTTTTTTCATCCCTGCCTTAACTATACCACGATCAGATTATGCTATGCTGCTATAGTGCTATCGCTATGATTGTGTGACTATGAGAAATGAGATCAGTGCTGCCACCTTACTCCTTAAGCAGCTGATCTACTGCGCTTAGTCCCAAACGAAGATCTACTGCGCAGCAAAACAAATCTACTCCTCTTTAACCCTAGAAAGATAACCTACGTCGAATCGACGTAACAATTACATGTGAATCTTATGGGACATGAAATAGGGTTATCTTTCTAGGGTTAAAGGGACACAAAAACTCTTAAAAATATTATTTTAACCAAAGAGTTAACAGACGCCAAAGAACATTGTTGACCGCCTTAAGACTCAATATGCATATTATATTTTTCAATAAATTAAAATTCTTAAATAGAGAATATAAAAGAAATAATGGCCAAAATAATTGTAAATGTATGAATTCTTCAAACAAAATGCAAAAATCTATGAAAATTTAAATTTTTTAATTTTTGGATTTTTGTTAACCACTGTTTTATAATTTAGGAGTTCGCTTTTGAAGTTATTGTTAAGTCTCCTGTTTTTATTCGATAGTAAAATGTATCTAAGATGGATTGAATTTTATTTTTTTTTTATTTGTAGTATTTTTATAAGATCTACTGCGGTATATTGCAATCTACTGCGTTTCTTACCAATATATACTGCGCTCAATCATCTACAGGGTGGCAGCGCTGAATGAGATCCAAATCCAAACCTACGAACCTCCCGAGTCCCGACGAACGCTGAATATTGAAAGTACGAATGGCACACGAGTAAAGACGAAGACTGTGGCTTTGTTTCACATTAAGCTATGAAGGGAAAAAGGTTGGATTATCATTCCCAAAAACAAATTTTATATGAAAGCTTGTAGACATAAGTAAATCTGTCTAATCGCTTGTTTGTTTTGGAAGTAAATTCTTAATTCGAATTTTTCATGACGAGAACGAGTGGCGTGAGTTGGTTGTATCTTTTTTTCTTTTTTGTTGTACATCGTCCCGTACACAGCAGGCAGTAGCAGGGCTGTCGTTTCATTTTATGAGAAAGCAGTACCTCGATAAAAATAAAGCAGAACACAGCAGTACGGTACCAAACATTTTTGTTGGTAGATTTATTTTTATTAAAAATTAACATTCGCTTAATAACAAAAATGTCACCAATCAAGTTAGATTTGTCCCTTTATTAATTAAAATAATTATGGATTTAAAATAATGTAGTTGTATATAATAAATTAAGATTAATTTAATCAAATTATTAATTTAGTTTTTATGTTAAGGGAGTTGGTTTTCAAGATTTTTGAGGGATAAGAAACTACAACATCAATATTCCATTAATAAAAGTAAATTATATTTATAAATAAATAAAAAATAATGAAAATTAATAATTGTGATTAATTTACTGCACAGAATAAGACAAAATTAAGGTATCATAGTGCTTTTGAGGCATAAAAGTCAAAGTGTTAAATACATATGTAGGTTAAATACGTAGGTTATTCTGAATACAAAATATTCGATTGAATCTAATGAAAAATAAAATAAAATGCTATAGCAACGAGGCTATCGTAAGCATGGTTAAATATCCAGTCATACGATAGCCTCGTTGCTATAGCATTTTATTTTATTCTTCAATAAAATATTTTGTATACACACTAAACTGTTATTGTTTTGTAGTTTATATTAAAATATTTTTTAAGCCTGTAAAGTCTTGGCTTTAAGTTGAAACAAAACACGCCTAATAACAATATTATTAAAATCGATACATTTTGCTCTGATATTGATAAAAAAAGAACTTAAAACTTTTGTAAAACCAGAGATCGGGCCTTTAAACTAATTAAAAAGTAAACAAAAAAACTAAAAACAGAAAACAAAATAAAAAAAAAAAAAAAAAAAAGCAAAAAAAAAAAAAGAAAATCTTCTTTACATTGACGTGGAAAGAAGGCTTTTAAACAAAAAAAAATGTGTGAGTACCGGCACTCAAGGGGATGATGTGTAAACATCAGTGTAGTATATAGTTTATACTATAGCTTACAGTATATAGTAAACTGATGAGGTTGCCAAAGGCGCCTGTCGAACATGTTATGTTGTTTCATGTGATTCAGGGCTGAGCGTAAATATGTATTTAATTATGTTTCTAACCTCACCCTCCACTTTCAAAAAAGGTACTTTTAGAGAATGTGGCAACTCTTAAAATCATACCCAATTTAGACCTTAAAATCATAACAGTTGCACCATGCCTTAAAAAACTGCATTTTCCACAATTATATGATGATGATAATTTTCCCGACACTATTTAATGCACAAACCGTTGGCTTGGTTGGTGTCGTTGCTGTATTACTATACCCAACCACATTACCGACATTTACCACATTATCTCAATTTACTCTATTCAATGCACGAACCATTCGCATCCATTAGTTAAAAATCTAAATAAACAAGATGGTGGCGTATCCGTAATTTTGTCTTTCCTCTTTCAAGTTTACCCATACCGAGAGTTTGTTTTTTTTCTTAGTACCTAGCGCTAAGATGTTTACACATCAATAATGCTAGTGCTTAAAATGCGAAATAATGAAACAAAATGTGTGTCTACCCAGTTGAATGGACAGCCGCACGTCACTGGGTATTCTAGGCATTTATTTTGTTAATAATGCCTTGTGCTTAAAATACATATCTAGCTTAACATAAAAACAAGTTCAAAATTCAATCAAAACATTGTAATCTCTATAGGTATTTTTTGTTGAGCTTTCTAAGGGTTTTCTTCAGATAAAATCCCTTCTGGCTGTTGATTTTTTTTGTTTGTAGAAGGGGATTTTCCAGTAATTATTCAAAAGATGAACAAAACAATAAATAAGTATGTATAGAAAATGACATAACATTTATATTGGCATTGAGTCTTGCTTTTTTTTGCGGATTCAAAGTTCCATCATAGATATTTTTGTGTGAATATTTTTTTTTTTATTGAAATTATAAAATCGTGCATTATCAATGTTATGAACATCCTCATCGTCTGGGTTATTTGTTTAAAAACCGGCTTGCACTTTTAAGTACAGAAGATTTTCAAACTAATAAATTAAATCAATAATAAGCAATTTATTCAATAATTATAATTATATGTTTGATGTGGTATTTATCAACAGAACAACATTGATAGAATCTGTTGTATGGACCGAATGACGCTATATGATCTTCTTGATAATGGTCCGACATGGTCATACACTTCATGAATCTCCTGATTCATTTATTGTTTGCAATCAATGTTTAACTTTTTTGAAAAAAATTAAAATTATTATTATCAATAAAAATAAAAGAAATGTAATAGGTAGGCACAATGAAAATCTGTTACGACTTTCTATAGAAACCATGCAAGAAGTTAGCATCAAGAAAATTAAACAATAAAACGGTTCTATATGGTTTTTAATGTTTTTTTTTTATAAAATATAGTATATAAATAACCGGTACGGGCACCGGTATATTTTTACTAGCTGTAAGGGGCAAGTATTGGTTTCGTGTCAAAAACATTCGAGGTTTTAATCAAAACGAACATTATATGATGATGGAGGAGTTTAAAAAAATGATTTTCGAATAGACGTCCATCGGCCTGTCTGTTCGCCCGTGCGTACATTCGTTATTGCTTCTGTGCATCCTGAGCTTAAATAAATGGACGGAATTGCTTAAAATTTGGTGCAAAACATTTTTATGTTATTCCCTAGAGGAGAATTTAAATTTTTTTTTTTTAGTTAGATCATCTACACTTGCGATCAAAAAAACGGAATCACTCAAGTTTGCCGTCGAAAAACAACAACCGCGATGGATACAATATCTATAATTAATTG
Source organism: Melangyna quadrimaculata (assembly GCA_949320155.1). Classification (NCBI taxonomy): domain Eukaryota; kingdom Metazoa; phylum Arthropoda; class Insecta; order Diptera; family Syrphidae; genus Melangyna; species Melangyna quadrimaculata. Next base: position 145,827,729 of record OX439485.1, on the reverse strand, counting down.
TTAATGGGCTCGTTTGAAAGCTTGAACTTAAAGCTTTAAATTAAGGGTAACATCATAATAATCCATTGGTAAGTTTTCGCGCTATCCGCCATAATAAGAAAAATAACAAATTATACTTGTTTAAATTAGGAAAGAGTTTGAAACATTAGGTTTGTTCCAAACCTTAATCAAAACCGCCAATTTACAACAATTGTTGCCCAAATGCTGGTACACACCTCACAAATTTGGTAGTTTTGGGCAGAAGAGAGCGCTCACGAGAGAGTAAAACAATTTCCCCTCCTGACAAATTCTGCCCAAGAAATTTCTTTGGGCAGAAATTGTTGGTCTGCAAATACCAGGTTGAGGTACGTTGTAGTGTTGTAGAGTCATCGGTTCAGTTTGCTTCGCGTTGGAATAAAAAAAGTTACAAAAAATTAAAAGAATAATTGTGTGAAGTTGTGTGGCAGAATTTTTGCCCAGAAACCGTTCCACTCGTTTTCGGCAGTTTTTTTCTCTGTGAGAGAATTTCATCCCCACTCTTTAAAATTTGACAGACCAACAATTTTTGCCCAAAAATCTCGGGAACAAACTTATTGATTCCCAATAAATGCGCCCATAGTTGATCTTTGGTTTTGAGTGTGCTGTTAAAAGTGAATTGCAACATATCTTGACCCATTTGGCCTTCTAATATCAGAAAAAAATGGATACCACGCCTGTAGAATTAAGTCAAGTTGATACATTACTGCAACAAGCAATAAACTAATGTACTGTGGCCCGTCAGCTCGGTCTAAGCCAATCTTGCATATCAAAGATCTACGGAAGGTTCAGGCAAACTTGTAGGTTAGTGTAAAGGCTACGATCCGTGTGGCACCGGATGTTATGTATGATTCATCGTGATGGCGTTTCTCCAAAATCGTACTTTGACTAGAGTTGACGTCCAGCAATAGCTGAGACAGGTACGATATAGACTCGCAAGACCACATTCACACAAGGAAACTGGAGTTGCCGGCAACTGGGAGTTTGTTGGCGAGAAGGGCGTAAAAGGAAGACAAAAAACCTCCCCTCACACTCTTCTCGCCTACAAACTAGCTAGTTTCTGGCAACTCAGTTTCCTTGTGTGAAAGCGGTCTAAGTTAAGGGACAGTTAGGAGACGACTTAAGGAAGCAGACCTCACCCCAAAATGTCCCGCCATGGAACCAAAATTAACTGCAACTCATCGACAAGTTCGAGTACAATTTTCACTATGCACTACAGTTGGAAAGTTAAGCAATGTAGGTGAGGCAGAGTAAACAGACAACCTGTCTTCCATGGAGACAAACTCTGCACTCATCCGAGAACGTAAATAAAGATTGCTCAAATTCGCAATTGTAGTGCATAGTGAAAATCGTACTGGAACTTGTCAATGAGTTGCAGTTAAATATGGTCCCATGGCGGGACATTTTTGGGTAAGGTCTGCTTCCTTTAGTCGTCTCCTAACTGTCCATAGATCTTCCGTAGATCTTGGATATGCAAGATTGGCTTAGACTGAGCTGACGGGACACAGTACATTGGTTTATTGCTTGTTGCAGTAATGTGTCAACTTGACTTATATTCTACAGGCGTGGTATCCATTTTTTTCTGAGATTAGAAGGCCAAATGGGTCAAGATATGTTGCAATTCACTTTTAACAGCACACTCAAAACCAAAGATCAACTATGGGCGCATTTATTGGGAATCAATACATGGTATACATTTAATTTTGTTCATTTTGTATTTGGCTCATCCGTAGGTATGTTTTTTTGCCTGTTATACGATTCCCTAATAAAAAAGTTTACTGACATAGATACTCCATTTTACATGGTATATAATTCAAGGACATGAGCCTGAGAACTTCACACAACTATAATTTATTTTACAAACAAAATTCAAAAAATTATCTCAAATAAAAAAAAAACTTCAAATAATGTTTTTTTCTCTTAGCAATAAAGAATTGTTTAATTAAATTGACTGAACTAACAAGCTATTGTGAATCACGAACTCATTAAATTTATGGTTTTGTTTTCAGCGTAGTTAATAGCTTAAACAAAACAGTTTCAACGCTTATTAAACTTTGTAATTATTAATTATCAAACTTTAAACAACGTCTATGTTTTTTTCAGTGCACAAATAATATTAAATGCATTATATGTAAATAGGTACGATATTTTTTGCCAGCAAAGTATTAGTTAGGGCGCTAAGGGCATCAACCTTGCACTTCATCCTAACGGGATGAGTTTTGGTACAATAATCAACCTCTTGCACTTCATCCTGACGGGATGAGTTTTGGTACGATAATAGTCCACATCCTTAATTTATGTACTTTAAAGAAGTATTGCGACGGTGGCAACACTGGCAGACCGTAGACATAAGGGTTCCTGACCATGTTATAACAATGAAACTCCATATAAATGGCCTATACCTAAATCGAGAACCAGACAACGGACGATGATGACGTGTAATTTCTCAATAGATTCAAAATACTTAAAGCCAAAGGAACATATTTTTCCTTTGACCCCCTCTCCAACCTTGCGTGCTGGGGGCGCAAAATACTCTCGGCGGATAAGGGTTTTTATTGGTCAGAAAATAATGCTTATTATACAGGGTGTCCCTTAATTCGTCAAGAGTACTTTAGGGTACGATTCTGGGGTATATTCTAAGAAAAAAATTGTTCTACAGTAAAGGCCTATCTCTAATTTTGATATCATTTATCGGGAATTTAAGAAGTCTTTCTTTGGGGTACAGGAATGGAATGGAATTCCATTCCTGTCGAAAGGCGCACATAGGAATGGTTGCGAGTTGTTAGTCACTAGGCCCTGGTTCTTCATGAGCCGGTGTGCTACCCGATTTATTTATATTTATTTTTATTTTTTCGTTGGGGTACCCTGATCCATGTAACCGGTAATTGCGCCGTAAAAGTACTTTCGAAAGAAACTTCGTTAAGGCCTTTATTTTATAATTTTCTCCAAAAAATGCTTAATCAACATGTTGTTTTAATAATTTTTTTGAATGTATGTATGTAACAATACTAAAAATAAAATTCAGCAACAAGTTTGCCGAAAAAACCCATAGATTTTATAATAATTTGGAAAAACAGCGGCAGGTAAAATTAAAAAAAAACTATTTTTTGAGCTTTAAGCTCAAAAAGCTATGAATGAAAATTATTTGTGTGGTTTTAGATAATTTGTTAAGTATGTTTTTTACTAAAACAGTTATAACGGGTGCACTTTGACATTCCTTGCTTCGAAAAAATGTTAATTTTAGTAGCCACTTAAGTTGAATTCTACAAACTATCTGCAGTTGTTGCAAAATGATTTATCAGAACTATTAAAGGACATTCCATAGGTTCAACTAGCTTCATCTTATTCATAACTTGATGGTGCTTCCACCCACTTTGCTCGAGAGCTTTTAAATTGACAAGATGAAGAGTAAGCGGTAATCGTTGGATAGGAAAAAGTTGGAGCAGTTCAAAGGCCTGCAACTACAAGATCTTCTGATCCTACAATATTGGATGTTTTAGAATGGGGAAGAATGAAATAAATCTTTTATTCAATCAAAATAGCAACTTAAAGTGAATTAGAAGAGCGTATGCTCAAAGCGTTCTCCGAAGTGATGTAGTACCTATGATCATTAATATCAATATCAGTGAAATACAAAAACTGGCTATAGCATGCATACAAAATCAAAGAGGACTCATTTTTACACCTGTTATAACTGTTTTAGTTCACACATAAAATACAAATTATCGAAAAGCACACATATCATTTTTCATTCATAGCCATTCGAGCGTTAAGCAAAAAAAACCTTTTATTAAATTTTACCTGCCGCTGGTTTCCAAATTATCATAAAATCTATGGGTTTTTCGCCAAACTTGATGTAAACTTTTATTTTGAGTATTGTTACATACATTCAAAAAAACTATTAAAACATCATGTTGATGACACATTTTTTGGAGGAAATTGACCCCAAAGTCAAAAAATTAGCATGGGCAAGAAAAATGAAACAGTCTAAAAACTGGATATCTTAAGACTGAGACAAGGTATCAAATTTATTGAAACGCAATTACAAAGGCTGGTATTTCTTCTAAAAATAAAAGCCTAAACGAAATCATAAGTACATAAGTACTAGTACGTTAATGAAAGTTGGTAGGAAGGAATGTTTAATAAAATAAAAACAACTTTTATCAACATACAAGTTTTGGGAGGGGTTTACTAGTAGTAGTAATTCACAAAAACCCTTATCAGCCGAGAGTATTTTGCACCCCTAGCAAGCAAAAGTGGGGGAGGGCCAAAAATATAATATGTTAATATGGCTTCAAGTATTTTGAATCCAATGACACATTCAACTTTATCGTCCGATGTCTGGTTCTCGATTTATAGGCCATTTATGTGGAATTTCGTGGTCAAGAGCCAACCCTTGTGTCTCCGGTCTGCCAGTGTTGCCACCGTGGTAACACTTCCTAAAAGTAAATATAGGATGTGTACTATTAATGTACCAAAGCTCATCCCGTCGGGATGATGTGTAAGCTTTGCCCTAATATATGCCCTTAACGCCCTAACTATATTGGATATGAGTCACAAAATCAACGATCGATGTGATACCATTGTATCACAACATATTAGGTATGTATATTATTAACCCATTTTCAGATTATATAAAAAAAACTTGACATTCTTCACATGATAAACCTATTTGTTATCAATTTGAAAGAAATAAATCTAGAATTTTGTGAACTTTATATAACAAAAATGCTAATTATAATGATAGGTATTTCATAAAATTGATTGATGATTACATTTAGATAGATTCGTATAGTGCAGAAATGGTTGACCTTTTTATTGGGAAATAAATTATACACCTACATACATACCTACAAATATATATAATGGCACATTGTTATTTGTTTTATAGGAGAGAAAAGTCGACTTTATTAAAGCTTTGTATTCGTACAAAAATTCTAACTCGAGATATTAATCAGACCTAACATTACGATGATATAGAAAACGCTAAAAAGTTGTTCCCGAAACCGGTTTAATCGATTTTCCTTAAACTTTGGAAGTAAGGTTTTTAGCTTCAAAAATTAACAATTATATAAAGAGAACTAAAATTTAACTACACCGTATTACTAATCATTCTACAGCTTAAATTATAAGTCTCTAAAATATACTAAAAAGATTTATTTGATACAAAATTGTATGTAGACGCCTGCTAAGAACGGATTTTTTGAAATCCCATTTGTTGGCCCGCTGTATAGCTGAAATTTCGGATTCCCAAATAAAAATCCTTGATATTTCCCTTATCAATCTTTCAATGATTTTATTTTCTAAAAGGAATTACAATTAATTTAAGAATACTTAAATTTATAAAAAACTTACATAGGTAAGCAAAATCTACCGCGACCAACCTCGTGGAGAAACTTTTCTTTCTTCTTTCTTTTTCTGGAAATTTCAATCTTTATTTTAAAATGGCAGCTAATTCAAAGTTTTCAAATTTTGACATTTCGATTCTTCGAAACTTTTCACGACGTTGCCAGGCTGTTGTTTTAATTGTTGATACTTTTGCTACTTTACATCTTAAGGTCATTGTTCGACGACATCCCGGGGCCCGTCTGAAGCTGTAGGCGAAGACTCCATGTCCAAAATAGCGAGCCTTCCCACTGACCTCCTTGGCAATAAAGTTCCATTTGCTAAGCGTACATCAGCAATTCTTACCACACCGTCCTGTCCGGAGTAAACTCTAGTAACTCTACCCAACCTCCATGCAGATCGAACCTCTCCCGGTTCTATGACCAGAACGATGCTTTCAACTGCTACTGGCTTCGTAACTTTGTGCCACTTCGACCGCCTTGTTAGCTCTGGTAGGTACTCTGTGTACCAACGATTTGTGAATTCTCTCATAAGATGTTGTGCTCTTCGACTATAGAGCCTGCTCCATTGATCAATATCAGAAAAGACACCAGGCGCTGTGCAATCTCGATCGCTATCACCAAAGAGCATCAAATTCGGGGTTAGTGGCCTTGGATCTTCTGGATCGACGGGTAAGTGGGTAAGAGGTCGTCTATTTATCTGTCCTTGCGCCTCCATTAAAGCATTCACGAGAACGTCCTCCCGAGGAGTCACTCCCTTTAAAGTGAACTCAATGCTAGATTTGATAGATCTTATAAGACGCTCCCAAGCGCCACCCATCCAGGGAGAATATGCCGGTATAAAGCGCCAAACTATGCCCTCGTACTTTGCGCAGTACTCCCCGAGAGCCTCCTCCATCGCCTTTATGTCTTTCTCTAAACGATTTTTTGTACCAACGAAATTGAGACCGTTGTCACTATATATGAATTTGGTGACCACACGGTTGATGAGAAACCGGCGAACTCCCATTATGCACTGGTCCATACTGAGATCATTGAGCAGCTCAATTTGCACGGCCCGAAAACTCAAGCACGTAAATATCATTCCATATCGTTTAGCTGTGCCTCTTCCATATTTCACATATAAAGGCCCGAAGCAATCCACTCCTACATAGGTGAAAGGCCTCAAGTTGAAAGCTAGCCGGCCTTCGGGCAGCTGACCCATGAGTGGCATTACCGGTTTCGCTCTGAGTCTCTTGCACATAAGGCACCTTGATTTAACACGTTCTACAGCAACACGAATGCAGATGATCCAAGCCCTTTCCCTGATATCCGAAATCGTGGTTGCTGTACCTGTATGATAATTTGCGTCGTGATGATGCTCTATCAGAAGAGTTACTAACGGATGGTTTTTTGGTAAGATAGCTGGGTTACGTGCTGCGTAGGAAATATTTGCTCTCTGCACTCTGGAACTTAACCTTATTGTTCCCTCTTCATCCATGACTGGCGACAAACTCAGAATAGAACTCGTGGACTTTAAACTTCGTTTTGATTGCATGCAAGCAATTTCTTCCGGAAAGGCTTCTTGTTGGATTTTTCTAAATAGCCAGTTTTCAGCACGGACTATCTCTAATGGTGTTGCGAAAGGTTCCTTTTCAGTAACCTTCTTGCTTAAAATGTCTTTATATCGAAGCAGTAGGGCCAACACTCTGATCCCAGAAAACCATCTTGTCCGGAACCTTGCCTTCAACTCATCGTAAATTCCGAAGGATGTCATTTGCTGGTGCACGTTCACTGAAACTTTAGGGTTTAAATCAACTTCACAAACCTTATCAATGACAGCCTTTCCAGGTGTAACTGGCCATTCTGCTTGAGGGCGTCTCAAAAAATCGGGACCTGCAAACCATCTCGTATTTTCAATACTCTCCTCTACCTCTAGGTCGCACCATCTGGTTCCATCGTCCGCAACATTGTCCGCAGTTCGAACGAACCACCACTGATTTGCATTAGTGGTTTCCAAAATCTCACCGATTCGAACCGCAACGAACATTGGAAACTTAAAGGTCGATGAACTGATCCACGCGAGCACCGTCTTAGAGTCGGACAAGAAAACAACTTCATCGGCTTGGAAAGAATGTGATTTCTTTACCGTCTCTGCCACCCGAACTCCAAGCACAGCCGCCTGCAGCTCCAAACGAGGGATCGACAATTTCTTAACTGGGGCTACCTTCGTCTTCGCCATTGCAATTGCAATTTTCACTACCCCATTCTGCTCAAAACGCCAATAAGAAACAGCAGCAAAGGCCTTCTCCGATGCATCCACAAAAACTACTAAGGTTATCCTTGAGCTGTCAGGTGACCATGAACAGTACGACCGAGGAATCTTTAATTCTTCTATTTGCCTAAGAGACTTCATGAAATCTACCCACTGGAACCTCAGGGCTCCGGATATTGGCTCGTCCCAATTGAAACCTTCTCTCCAGATCTCTTGCAAAATAACTCGGCCTCGAATGATGAAACAGGATACCAGACCAAGAGGATCAAAAGTTCTCATAATCGCTCTTAAAATCTCTCTTTTTGAAATGTCAGCATTGGGATCGGACATCTTCTTCAGGCATTCATCGTCGTTGAGCTTATAGATCAGACGATCTGATGATGGATGCCAAAACATGCCCAGTATCTTGGTGACGTAACTCTCTGATTCGTTAGGGTCGATGCTCACGAGAGAAGTTTTAATATTCGCCTCCGGAATTTGATCCAACAGGGCACGACTATTTGACTGAAAACCCACCAAGTCGAAATTCATGGACTTACAGATTCTTATGGCGTCTCTGCTCACAGCAACAGCTTCTTCTACAGTATCGTGGCTATTGAAATAGTCATCCACATATGTGCGGTTCACTAACCCATCAACTGCCTCTGGGCACTGGTCTCGGAAAAGATTAGCGTGATAATTCTTGACAAATTGTGCGGAGGCGGGTGAGCAACAAGGTCCAAACATCATTACCTGCATAATGTAGACTGACGGCTTACGAGAAATGTCACCATCTCTCCAGAGTATCCTCTGGCATTGCTGGTCTGCTTCACTAATCTTGATGCGGTGAAACATCTCTCGAACATCTGCATTAACAGCAACTCGACGCTCGCGAAATTTGAAGAGTCCAGCGTGAAGAGGCACAAGATTATCTGGACCCTTTAATAAATGTGAGTTCAAAGAAACTCCATGCACCTTCGCAGCAACGTCCGCAACATCCCTTGGCTTCGGCGGAAATTTATTTTTGTTTAAAACAATAAATGTTGGTGCGTACCAAACTCTTGGCCATTTTCGTTTCAACTCGTCATCTGAGGCTATCCTAGCGTACCCCTTGTCCACTAAATCTCGCATGTGTTGATTCTTCCACTCCAACAATTCAGGTTTCTTGACCAAAGATTTCTCTAAATTTATAAGGCGTTTCTCCGCCATAGGGTAGCTGTTCGGCAGTTTGACATCATCTGATTCCCAAAGTAGACCAATCTCGTAATGATCATCCACCTGGCGCAGTGTTCGCTGCATCACTTCTAAAGCCCGGCTATCCAACTGGCTTACGAAATTTCCACTAGGGGGTCGTACCCCAAATTCTTCGGTTGAAAAATGTTTTTTAACTAAATCATGGAGTTCTTCATCTTGTTTTGTGATGCCATGGAAGTACGAAATAGAAACCCTGCTTGGTGGCCTAACGCAAGCAACACTGAATTCCAACTTTGTTTTTCCAAAAACGGTCCAACCAAGAAGTGTCTTAATAGCATGTGGCTCATTATCCCCGCCCGATCGCTGGCAACGGCTCACAAGTAGCTTAGCTTGATCTAGGCCCAGCAATATTTTTGGCTTCGCATCATTAAGATCCGTCAACGGCAAATCCTTAAGATAGGGGAACGTGTTCTGTAAGGCAGCAATGTTGATACTCTGACTCGGCAACTCCAGACCACGCACTGTGTAAATGTCCCTCAGCACATGTCGTTTACGTTTATTTGCACCAGAAACACATACGCTTGTACGCATTGAGTCCTCAGTTCTGGATACGCCCTTCGTCCATTGAAGTGTCAGCTGCTCTTGCTCACCGATCAATTCCAGAAAATCGAAGACGTCTCTCTCAATCATCGTGATGGACGAGCCATCGTCCAAAAAGGCAAACGTATCCAAAAATTTTTCGTTATTCCCGCACAAACGGATAGGAACAACTTTGAACATTACTGGAACCTTAGCACCCAAATGCGACGAATGAATCTGCGGTGGTGGTACGAAGGGCTGAGCCAATGAGTTTAAAGGTGACTTTGTAGATGACTGATGAAGCAATGGATTATGACCTTTCGAACAACCTCCAACACCGCATAACTTCTTTGGTGAACAACTTCTCCATTTATGAGGCACTGGGTCCAAACATCTGAAACAGATTTTCTTGTCTTTAACAAAGGCGAACCTTTCATCCACACTCAAAGATTTGAAATCCTGACATTCAATTAGTGCGTGCTCAGCTTTTCCACACTTCACGCAAATACCCTCACTGCACGTTACTGATTGATGTGTCAGCACTCTACGCGATGAAGCTGAGCTGGTTGCTTTCTCACTAGTTGATGGTTTGGATGCCTTTGATAATTCAGGAGGTAGATCATACAGCTTCTCAGTCAGGAAAGTAGCAAAATCTTCTAGATTCGACTGAAGCTTTTTCGACCTTCGCTTCTGCCAGTCGTGGTATAGTCCAGGAGACAACTTGCTTGAAAGATCTGTCAAAACATAGTTGTTATCAAGCTCCCTATTTAAATCCATCGACTTGATATCTGCCACAAACCCATTCAGCATCACAGCCCACTGACGAAGTTTTGTGTCACTACCTGAGCTCAATGCTGGTAACTTTAGCAGATTCGTAGTGAGGCTATGCACCAAAACATCTGGCCTACCAAAAATCGCTCTCAACGAACTCATAATTGCGTCTGCATCTGACGAATACCTCAAGCGGTCACTCACAAGATGATAGGCTTCGCCTGTGAGTGCCTTCCTAAGGCGGGCAACATTTTCTTTGTCACTGTATCTGCCTTCTAAAGTGGTTGACCTAAACACCGATTCAAAATAAGGCCATTCCTTCTTGTCATGCCCCGAGAAAGACGGCAAGTCCTGCACCTGGTTACGATTCAAGATTGTCAATAAATTCGCCATATCCGACTGATGGCACGTACTGTCGTGTGAACTATCTTGATGACTAGAACTCTCCTTTTTCTGACAACTATCCGCATGTGCCTTCTTAATCGACAGAGGAGTGGAGTGAGCAGCAGAAGAGCCTAACAAAATTTCTCGATGTCTGCAATCAATCTTTTTAATTTCTTCCAGCCTATCGCTAGTAAGCCTTTTCAAATTAGACTCTACAAACCCTACAGCTTGTTGAGGTGGAACCGATGATACTGTATTCAACTGCATCTTAAGCTTGTCCATCTCAACTTTCAGTCTGGAAATTTCTTTTTCTCGTTCTTCAACAGTCGACTGAGCTACCTTAGCCGCCTCAATCAAAGCATCAACGGAAGACAAAACCTCAGAATCAGTATTCTTGTCAGCATCTTTGTTGTCTGGAACTCCTTCTTTATTCTTGCCTTGGCCAGCAACGTCGCAACTATTCGAGCTGCAAAACCAAGGAGTTTCTGTGTCAAATAAAGAAGGATTGAATTGAGCGCACGTGTAGTGCCACCAGCGCTTACACGTTTCACATGAAACCATCTCGTCGTCATCAGGCGAACGACAATTTGTTGCGACGCAGCTATGTTGCACATCGGATGGCATCGTGCAAAGGAGATCCAAAGGTCTAAGAACCTCTATAAAATAAAATTATGTTGGCCCGCTGTATAGCTGAAATTTCGGATTCCCAAATAAAAATCCTTGATATTTCCCTTATCAATCTTTCAATGATTTTATTTTCTAAAAGGAATTACAATTAATTTAAGAATACTTAAATTTATAAAAAACTTACATAGGTAAGCAAAATCTACCGCGACCAACCTCGTGGAGAAACTTTTCTTTCTTCTTTCTTTTTCTGGAAATTTCAATCTTTATTTTAAAATGGCAGCTAATTCAAAGTTTTCAAATTTTGACATTTCGATTCTTCGAAACTTTTCACGACGTTGCCAGGCTGTTGTTTTAATTGTTGATACTTTTGCTACTTTACATCTTAAGGTCATTGTTCGACGACACCATTATTTAAAAAAACTAAGCAAAGTCGAAATACTAACTTCTAAACGCGACGTCGCACAGTGCGTGCCCTTTGTATGGGAGAGCAGAAAACAAAATCTATAGAATCTGAACTATGAAACGGAGAGCAATGAAATTTTGAACACATGCTTGGATTGGACTTACACACATTGTTGGGTTTTTTTTTGTGATACCAAGGGTATAAAGATATCCCGAGTTTAGCTGTCTCTTCAGAATAATCCTTTACTGTTTAGGTATTGATTGATAATTTGCTGAAAATAACTTCCAATATGACTGCGAGTCGTGTTATCAATCTTTTTATTTAAATAACACCATAAAACAATGATTGCTTACCACATATCTAAGTTGGAAATAGTAAAAAAATATGGATGCAAAAGAAACAGGTTGAGATAAAATTTGAATATCTCGAAGTTCCGTTGAGGGATTAATTTTATTTTATATTTTAAAATAAGATTTATATTTCTACTAAAAATAAAGTTCTGGTTGGTCTTGGTCCAACTATTATTATGCAAGAAATTATAACTTTTGTAACATTACCAAAGTCAATCAAAACCATGTTTTTTTTAATCTGATTCAGCGGGACAAAGGAGAATGGGCAAAAATGTATGGGAGCTGGTTTACCTACTCAACACCAATGTGTCATACATCGTTGTAAAGGTAATGACGTGTACATCAATTAATTATATGGACGTAAAGTTCTAAACCATGGGGTTCGAAAGATATTGCCCTTCAAAGCACCGAAAAAGACAGTAATGCAACTCTTCATTTGCAGCTTGTTTAACCATCCACAGTAAAGTGTCATACATCGTTGAAAAGACTATTAAAGATTCATTAAGATGTAGATCAAGGGGTTCAAAAGATATTAAGCCATCAGAAATGGCAAACATAAAATAATGCAATTCTTCATTGGCAACTGGTCTACCAAGTCAACAGTTATTTGTCATACATCGTTGTGAAGGTTATTACGTGTGCTTCATTTCATTATATGGCTATTAAGCTCTTAACCATGGGGTTTGTGGAGGATTTGGCTTCAAAGCATCAAAAACAACAATAATGCATTTCCTCATTGGTAAATGGTCTACCAACTCAACAGTGATGTGTGATACGTCAATGAAAAGGTTATTGCGTGTACTTTTTTTTCGTATGCAACCGATAAAGTGTAGGTAGTGGAGTTCGGGAGGTATTTGACAAAAATGCATAAAAAAGCAATAATGCAATTCCGCATTGGAAGCTGCTGCACATACTCAACAGAAATTTGGAATATATCTTTAAAAAGTATACATCATGAACTTTATTTTTTTGACACATTACTGTTGAGTAGGTAGACCACTTTGCCCATTCTCCTTTGTTCATTGTGTTCAAGATCGGATCAGGACGGATAAGATTCTTTTAAAAATAGTTAGCTGAATACTGTAGCTTTCTAAAAATGATGACTTTGACAAAGTAAGAATACTCGATAAGGAAAAAAGAGAAAGCACACGATACACATCCAGCAAAAGCTTATCTTTACCATGAACACCAAAGAAGACAAGGACAAGCTAGGCGCCATGTACAGTGCACACACATGTGATAAAGTAAATTCTTGAAGTGAAACTTCTTTGCGCGCGCTGAGAGTGAAATTTCAAGGTTGAATTTTTGTGAAAAAATGTTACGCCACATGTGCAACGCTGAGATCATTGATTAGCTAAGTGGTGGGAGGTAGAGTAAAAGTAAAATTTTTTATTGATAAGCTTATATATTGTATAGTGCAATAAGTTTGGATTTTTGATAATCTATATTATTGTAGCAGAAAATTTTCTAATTTCTTTAATTACAATGCTAGATTTCTGAAATTTGTTTGGTGAATAGATAATGAAATTCTAAGAATCTTACTAGCTTAAGATTTTTATCTATCTCCTACTGGTATGGAGATATAAATTATTTTAAACATTTTATCTCAAAAAAGGCTAATTTCAAAAAATTGAATTAAATCAGGAGAGTCCGCTAAAACTTTGGATTATAACTATATGGTTGCAAAATAAATAAAACCAAATTAAAGTTGTCATATACAAATTTTTGATTTTGCAGAGATTTTGAGTGTAGGAATTTTTGGAAATAGTCGGAAAACCTACTCAAATAAACTGATTTATATCTTTTAAATTTTCACCTTTTTTGAATTTAAAATTTCACATTTATTATTTAATTTTCAAGTTTTCAACCCCAATCCGTCGATCATTTTGATAAAGAACACATAGCTGCGTTTTATGCATACCTATAAGCTTAATATCCCTATACTAGAATATCCCTATATAGATCGCCAAAGAAGTTTCACTTCTGCCACGAGTACTGAGCAGTAGCGTACGCAGGATTTTGTTTGGGGAGGGGGGCTCAGTCTCAATTTTGGTGAAATTTTTTAAGGTATCACAAAATAGCAAACAAAATTAAAGCTTTTTGTATTATCAACCACCAGAAGTTAAATTTCAATAGAAAAAAAAAAACAAAAGGAAAAACACGCAAAATACTCCCTATAGTTTTGAAATGAATTTTACCTTTCTTTTTTTGTAAACAAATATTTTTTGTAAAAATCCACTTCGATAAAAATCCACTTTATGGACTCGATTTAAACAACGTTAACGGTAATAGGGGTATAGGTGAAAAGTGTATTCACATGTTAATAAATAAAATTTCCGTTTTTTCTTTAAATAAGCTCATAGCCGAGGTACTGTTTATTGCACAAAAACTGAAAGTACACCAACTGAGAACATACACAATCAAAAACCCGCGTATAACATAACTTTTACAAGTCCTATATGTTTTTTAATGCATTTAATAAGTCTGTTCCTTTCCTTTGAGTTTCTGTGATTTTAAGTCCAAAGTCCTGTCAAGCTCATATAATAGAAATGAAATTGATAGAACTTGGGAACAAAATGCGCAGAAAATCACAGAAATTTAGAGTAAAGGAACAGACATTATTATAGTTTAAAGTAGCAGAAGCAGTAGCTATACAAATACAATGAAAAAAATGGTAACATTTTTCAAGGGAATTCTCATTTTACAAATTATTATTTGGGCGTTTTCGTAGTGGTTTCGCTAAACTCATGTTTTACTTAAGTACAGTTTAAATAAGATCAATTATAAAAATTTATTCCAATTCGATTTCTGTTTTTTTCAAAAAAAAAGTTTATTTAATTAGTTTTTTTAGTTTTAGTTTAATTAATTATGTGCATTGACAAAAACTAAAATAAATGTTTAGGTTATCTTTTAAGTTTTAACTAATCATAATAGTTTAAAACGACAATGAATACGATCCATTAACTTAAAAAAAAAAAGAGTTTTAGAAGATTGTCTACCTCTGATACAAGTTAAAGGCAGTTTTTCGAAATGTGATCAATTGACTAAAGCTTTCTTATAATGCCTTATGTCGTAGAATTAGAAATAACATTCGGCAAAAAAAGTATACAGTTTACAGATATTTAAAAATATTTTTTGAATATTTGATACGTTCACTGAACGCGAAGATACTGGTTAAAGTATAACTCAAGCATTTGACCACTTAAAAGCAATAAAAAAGAGAAGATATCAAGGGAATCTATTATGTTAATTAGTGCACTGCATTCGTTATTTTATTCCGGCTTTTTTTAAATGGGAAAAGAAGGAACAAATTAAATGTGTGAAATCATTTTGCGAAATTTGACTGATTGCAAGGGAATTTTGTTTCGGTTTCAATAAAACGTGTGGTAGGAACTAATGATTTCAATACGACATCCATGTCTGTAGATTTTTTTAAAATTAAAATTGAAAATACTCCTAAAGTTAAAAATTAACAACAATAAAATTTGAACTAAAAATAATAAAAAAAATTTCTTCGATGTTATATGAAATCTTAGCACAGTACACCATATTGCTTGGGAGGGCTCAAGCCCCTTAAGCCCCCCCCCAGCATACGTCACTGGTACTGAGTTACACGCGCTCTTTTTTTGTATTAAATTGTTTTAAATTGTTTATTTATTAATTTATTCACTTTTTAACTTATTTGATAATTTTTATAATTAACATCATAAATATAAGCACACTCACTTTTTTTGGATGGCCTTACGGACTATTTACCAGGAGGAATAGTTTTTGCAGAAACTTGTATCAAATGTTTAATGTTTGCGGATGATGTAGTTCTATTGGCTTGTAAACCGGAATCCTTACAACTCATGATGAATAGATTACAAGATTACTGTTCTACCTGGAATATGGAAGTAAATCTTGAGAAATCTAAAGTCACGCTTTTTAATAAAGGTGGTGGACGACGATGCAGAAGTGAAAAATGGCAATTCAATGGTGTTCATTAGTGTTCATCTTACAAAAAGCCTAAGTATGGAACGACACCTACAAGAAAAGCTTTCCCAAGCAAAGACAGCAATCAATACAACGTGAAAAGGATGTTTTGGAAATCCATATGAATCCCATACTAGAAAATTCAAAGTTTTCGAAGCAGTCACCGAGTCAGTTTTACTGTATGGTGCGCAAATATGGGGGCATAAGTATTACAATGCGGTAGAAAAATTACTGAGATATTATTTCAAGCGGGTTTTCCACTTACCTTCGGATACACCAATTTATGTGCTGATGATAAAAATGGGTTTGCCTCCCCTTTTTACTAAAACTAAAATCAAGCTGGTACGCAGAATGGCTGGAGCTAGCTCAGCGTGTCAGTTTCGAAGAAGATTTGAGTATAGAGAATACAGCTAATTGGAGACCTGTTTTAAATAAGCTTGTTGCTAAAGTCAACAAATGTTGTATAGCTAGGTACAGAGAGGATGCTATGGAGTCAATACACAGAGGAATCTACAGCCGTTTGAACTACAACCTACCACAGAAGAACTACTTCAGGTATGAGAATAGCGTGCATTTAAATGCAATGATGATGAAACTTCGAGGTTTAAACTATATGCCACACAGGGATGGCTTGCGTAACGCGTGCGTAACGCGTGCCTAACGCGTACGTAGCGCGTGCGTTACGCACGCGTTACGCATGCGTTACGCACACGTTACATATGCGTTAGGCACGCGTTACGCACGCGTTTTGTATGCGTTACGCACGCGTTACGCACGCGATACGCACGCGTTACGCACGCATTACGCATGCACGTGCGTAACGCGTGCGTAACGCATGCGTAACGTGTGCGTAACGCATGCGTAACGCATGCGTAACGCGTGCGTAACGCATGCGTAATGCATGCGTAACGCGTGCGTATCGCATGCGTATATAGTATAGTTAGTTCTCAATGAAGAAAATCACAATCGCATGCTTGGTGAGAGGCAGTTAACGGCTTTTTTCTCTTTTTCTTCTCGTTCATGTAAAAACAACAAAATTTTGTTGGTTCACATGATTAGACGCATAGATGAATTTAGTTAGTTAGTTCTTATCTGTTGCGCGGACTTGAACTAATTTTAAACCTTAAGCTGTGGGAAGTGTTGTTCTTTTATTTTAAGCAAAAAATGGGCAACAAAAAACAGTTTGAAATGGAAGAAAGAGGAAAAATGGACGCCTACCATTCGGAAGGCGTTTCAATGCGGAATATTGCGAGGAAAATAGGAAGAAGTGAACATGCAGTTCGAAATTATTTAAAAAAAGTACTGCCTCTTATGGAAATAACCAAAAAGGAAGCGCAAAAACAGCTTTGACACCCCAAGAAAAAAGAAAAATAATAAGAATGACATCGAATTCGGCTCATTCCACGAGCAAAATCAAGGAATCGGTGAGGGTTACTACCAGTTAATCTACAGTTTGTCGGGCTATTTTAAGTGCTCAGCACCTGCAATTAAAAAAGCTACAAAAAAAAAACACCACTAAATACAGCCAGGAAGCAACATCGCTTAGAATTCGCGCGACTTCATATGAAACAAGATACAAAAGTTGGAAGCGATTCAAATTGGCGTAAAGTAGAGTACTTTTAAAGAGTTAACATTGAAGTTTGTTATTTTTCCCATTAGTTAACATTGTATAACTTAAAAAAATATGCTCATAAATCATAACTTATAAGTATAAGTATAAATATTGACTTTTTTCTATTCACTCTCCCCTTTACTATATGCTTAAGTATGGTTGACCATTAAAGGTTTTATTTCTAACTCTTAAAATCAATATAAGGTTTGGACCATAAAATAACTGTGTCAAGCGTATGGGCGACTTAATCACAACAGAAAAAAAAAATATGAAAAGAGACTTCGTTCATACATATAGGTACTATACGTTGATCGTTTCGTACTATGCAAATGCAAGTGCTTTTCAGAATGAAAACACTTTTTTTGTTGAAGACTAAAAGAATTTTTTGTTTTAACCAATTTTTATGCTAAACCAATTAGCTTGGCGGCGCCTGCGACCGACCGACGCGACGCACTCCCGCCACCGCCGCTGACTAGAGCTAGAGTTCCATGGCTCCATTAAATGTGTGTGTGATGGGATGGCCTTGCGTTGTCAATTTGTAGTTCCATCGTTTTTTGTACGAACATCCAAGCAATTTGGATTGTTAAAATCACACATAGGTAGAAAGGTATAGTTTCACAAATTGCATGTTTTTTTTTTTATTATTTCAGGTGACCTGCATTCCCGTGTGCAATGAGCCGAGGTAAAAAAAGATTATTTTTCTTATGTCTTTTACTTTTCTACGTGTAACTGCGGGACAGGATGTTCGATGTGGTTAAATTCCATTCGATTATAAACTTGATCTAAATTAAAATAGGTATACAACGTTTTTCAGACAATGACTAATAGAAAGGGTATATCAGTATTGAAATCAAAAGAATTTATTACTAAGCGTAATGATAATGATAAACATAGTGAGTCAATTCAGGTTAGTTGTGTGGTTCAAAAAATTCAGATTGGTCGAGAAACTAAGGTAAAAAGGGAGTATTTAAAAAAAAAAGCAAATCTTAAAAATACTGGACGAAAAAGAAGAAAAAAGTTATGTAAGCTACCTTAAGAGTCTTGCATATAACTCCAGTTTATAAAAGTTATTTAGTTAGTATATTTAGAGTTTTTTGTTTAATTTTGTTATATTTTGACAATTTTCCTATTGAATAATTATTGTACTTTTTTGATATTTGTTATGTTGTGGTAAAGATACATATATACATATCCTATAAAATATTTGATTAAAAACATTTTCGATTGTTGTTCTTTTTTGACCAGAAAAATAAATTGTTTGATAAATTGAACATGTTATGCGTTTTATTTTCGTTTAAACTATTGAAAAAGGTAAAAAAAAAAATCTCGAAGGAATCTTTTTTTTTGAGATTTTTTTTCTAGATATAGTCTTTCGTGATTTTTCTACGTTCTAGATTTTTGTACATTCGAGATTTTTGCATTCGAGGTTTTTGTTTGGTTTTTTCGAGATTTTTGCCATTGAGATTTTTGTCATTCTAGATAACGTCATGATCCCGTCTGAGACAGCACAAGATTTTTATTTTTTTAATCGACCAAAAAACTAATTAGGTCCGATCCTTTACTTTGTGCACAGAAAATCACAAACTGTCATATTTTGGAGAACAAAGTTGAAATATTCTCAAAAATATCAAAACTGTGCAAAAGTACCTACGGGAACGCAAATTCAACCAAATTCTTCCGTATTAACTAATGTGCCAGACGAGTACATCACAATGTTTGGCTTTCATTCTTTTGCACTCAAAATGACATTTTGTTGTGCTGTGAATTTCTGTCCGAAGAAATTTCTTGGACTGAAAATCACAGGTGGGTTGTTTTTTGTAAAAAAAACTGTCAAATTATTTAGTACGGGAACGGCTTTGGACTGAAAATTACACCAATGCACAGAAAATCACAGAAATTTAAAGTAAAGGAACGGACCTATTATTTCATAATCTTTTGCATACAAATCTCAATGATTTTATTATTAAGAAAGTCGAAATAAAAAAAAATAAAACATTCTATTTAAGGTATCTAGGTACTGCTAGAAGGTTCCTGCTTTCATTTAAATTGTTTCCTGATTCCTGCCGAGTATTAGGGTGACATTTTTTGAGAATTTCATTTAAATTGTTTCCTGATTCCTGCCGAGAATTAGGCTGACATTTTTTGAAAAATAAATTATTTTGTTCACATTTGGATGTATTGTGGTCGATTTATGAGAAAGTTCTATTAGTATCGACTGGCTTGTTTTCAAAGACTACGAGATTCCAATTCGTTCGTAATCGGATACAGATCTGCCACAGTACACATATCTAAGGTATTATCAGACGCAGCTTGTCAAATGTCAAGATGGCTGCCCCTTGTGTAAGTACACAGTAAACGAAAACCCCCAAAACCCCTAAGTGCCTTCGCGCCTGCACGAGAGGTATCTATTAGCAAATATATTTTTATAAACATATCTCGTTTATAAAAACATCTACAAGTTTAAATTTTATATAAACAGAATTCAAAATACAGACTAACAGCAGCCGGTTATCTAACGATAATAAATTAATAATTCTAAAAAAAATAAATTTTGTATAGTTCGTGGAAATATCTTATGTTAATTCATATCTCTATTATGTTTGTTGCTACAAAAAAATCCCATAATTGAAAAAAAAAATCATTTAGTAAGCAATTGAAATGATAATTCATTTCTGTATAAAATTTCAATGAAAATCAAAACAACATCATTTTGTTAAATTATCGTGAAAATATTTCTTGGGTTGGTCTTTAATAAAAAAAATTAAATTAACAAAATAACAAAAAATTATTTAAAGAAGAATCGGCGCGCGCGGCACCGTCACTTATAAACTAGATAAGTTGTTTTTAGATTATGGGGTCAGGGTCAAGCTCACGCATGGTATGTTTTGTGTGGGAAGGTACAAACACTTGAATTTTTATTTTTATTCATTTAATTTTTGGTGTAATATTTTTGTTGGCTGTAAAGATTTTAATTAAATGTTGGTTGTATGATAAAATTATTTTCAAAAAAAAAAAACTGGTGCTTCAATTTGTGGCGTAAAATCCATGTAAGATTTATAAAAAGGGTGGTGATAGAAGTTAGTCAATTGTTAAACAAAAAACAATTTTTACAAAACAAACAAACACTCACAATAACAAATCCAGTATATATTTAATTGTACATACATATGGTCTTTAAATAGGTACATACATAAATGTAGGTGCTATAAGACTTAAACTAACAGTACCTTTGAAAATTTCTCGAGAAGCATCAGGTTTTTTCAGAACTGTCTTTGGAAAAACGGTAGCTATTGAAATTCCGCACAAAAAAAGAGATTTTGAAAAAACAGGGACAAAATGTGGCCTTAATTTAATGTGATATTTTCCACACCGATGTATTTGCACTCATTTGTCTCAAAATCCATTAGTCTAACAAAAAAATTATTATTTTTCCAAAGATATTTCTTAAAAAACCTGATGGTTTTCGAGAAATCTTTAAAAATACTGGACTTTTCCCCTTTCACCCTACAAAATCGAAAGTCCTTACCCAAATTTAAGGTTTTTATTTGAAATTGCGTAAGACAGCAAAATGAAGCTCTCCAACAAAATTAGGCTTTTTCGGAGTTATATTTGAAAAGATATTTTAATTTTATCGAAATACTTGAACAAAAATGTTTTATTTTTGTTTTGGTTTTAACCTGTTTTATTGGATTCAAACGGTTATAACTTTCTGTCTGACCACCGCTTTAGCAAGTTTTTAAGCTTTTTAAGAACTACAGAAAAACGGGATATATTTTGGAATATAAAACCTGTATCGTGTCATACGAATTTTATTCATGGAGGTCTTAAGAAGATTGAAGTCAAAAATTAAGTTTGGTCAAAGTTCAAGTTTATCTTTTTGGTTTTAGGCAAATGGTGATGTAAATGAACATTTTTTATTCAGTAAAATAAGTCAAACTATTAGCCAAGGTTTTAGTTTAAAAATTGTTGAAAAACATAAGTCAATTATGGACAGGGTGAGCAAAAAACTGGTTCAAAGTAAAGTTTTTTTTTTTAATTTCGAAAAATAGCCGTTACTCGAAAACCGTTATGATTCGGTATTAACAAGTTACCAAATTCTGTAAGGTCGTAACCTGGCCTTTCACCATATTCAGTTTGGACCATCCTTTACGGGACACCCTGTATATTATTTTTTTTTTCTGAAATTCGTTTTTCTAATTAATTCTTCATTAAAAAGTGAAAACTAGATGATTTTATATCTTCTAGTTTTTGAGAAAATTAAAAAATTACCAAACCTACTTTTTATTTGATTTTTATTTTTTTAATTATTTTTCTTATTTTTTCAGAGCTACTGCCTCTTGCGAGGAATTGACAAATCCTCCAAGAGTATCACTTGTCATGAATAAGTGCTTCTCGTCTAGTCGTAATGGAGGTTGGTTTAGTTTTGTTTAATCGTAACTTAATAACTAAAAAAAAAAAAAATTGTCCAGATATTGAATTATAAAACATAAAACAAACTAAATACTGCGTAAAACTTCCAGGTTTAATTAGGTTTTAACGTAGACTAATACAAAAAAAAAAAACAACAATAAGCTGTACCCTTTTAAGAAACCGTGGACTGTACAATATTCCACGAAAGACACCACTTGATGAAGTACGGTACCGTGTTACAACAGGGTGATTGCTAATCTGCAGTTACATTCTAAATTTGATTTAGCTTGTTTTCCTCCAACTAAAGTTGCTGCAGATCAGCATTCATATCGCGTATATCATCAAGTACAAACTTGGCTGAGAAATGCTTTGGAACCAACCGATTGGGATGTGGAAATCAGATCTGCTTACAACAGATCTGCCACCAGCTCCAGAACATCTACTTAAATATCTTGTAATTGTAACTGTTGGACACAATGTACATCAAGATGCGAATGTAGGTGATCAAGATTCAGAAATGTTGGCTGTTCAATTTCGATAGTAAATATTGTAAGAAAAATGAACATTTTCTTTTTTTCAACTTTCAAAGACAATTTTACATTTTCATCATTTGAGATATTTTTAATCTTTGTGAAATGTACCGTTGTATTTTTCTTTCTTTTTTTTAGTTAGAACTCAAATATTTTTTCCAAATAGTGCGTAAAGAAAACTTTTGTAATACCAAATATGACGGTAAATATAATAAAGAACAAACTAATACTACATTTAGTTTTATTTGGTCCAGTTTAATACCCTATTTTAACAAAAAAACACTTTAAAAAAATGAAAAAAAAATCATTTTCTTCAATTTGTATACAAATTTGACAAATTAAGTGCTACTTTATAAAACAAGTTAACATACAATCTTAAGAACCATTTATTGCTGCATAATTTAAAATAGTTTGGAAGTTCAAAAAATGTACCGTTATATATATATATTTTTTTTTTTTTTTTTGAAGAAAAATCATCTATTGTTCATAGTTGTCTCTTGAATAAATTCAAAATATTTTGAAAACGGTAAATATTTTATCCATAACCACATATTTTAAACAATGTGAAATCGAATAATAAACAAACTAAATTACTTTTTTTTTTTTATAAAAATTCTTTGACTGTTAAATTGGAACGATAAGAACTGTCAAAAAAATTGCAAAATGTCTACTTCTTCAACGTTTAATAAAATTTTTACCAAGTTTAAGACACTTTAAAAAAAAAATCTTTTATCTTATGTTAAATACAATTTTGCGTAGTTTGATGTATTTTTCAAGTTTTTGGGATGCGTCGTTATATTATTGTTTTGTAAAAACTGCAAAAATTCAGTTTAGATTTTCACTTTTTCAACGCTTACTAAATTTTTTTTAAATTTAATTTCGTAATATACAAAGAAAAATGTGCACAGTTTTATGCTTTAGTACATTTTGCATCATTTGAATTTTTTTTCAGCTTTTTGAAATGAACCGTTATATATTTTTTTTTTATTATTTGAAACTTTTAAGTTTTTGTTCATGGTTCTTTATCCATTTTATTGAAATTATTCAAGATATATCTACAAGAAAAATCTCAAAAATATCTCAAACAATGTTGAATTTAACAGTGAAAAAAGTGTGATTTTTGATTTTTTTATATTTTGTTTACAATTCCGTTTTAACAGTAAATATTGTAAAAAAATTGTTTAAAAAGTTCACTTTTCAAGTTTTTATAAGAATTGACAGACTTAATGGTACATATAAAAATCAAGTGTTCACTATCTTGTTCTAAATTCAATTATGCATCGTTTGAGGTATTTTAAAATTTTCTTAAATGTACCGTTATATTTTTTTTAATTTAAACCTTAATTTTTTGTCGGGATTTGTCTTTAAATAAAATGTTTTTATTTTACAGAAGGGTACATAACACAAGCTTGAAAGATATATCAAACGACGCAAAATTGATTGGTTAATAAAACTGTATTTTTATTTTTTATTTATATTTGTTAAAAATTGCATTTTAACGGAAAAAAACCAAAAAAAGTTTAGAAAATTTCAATTTTTTAACTTTGAATAAAATTTTTGCAATTTTTTGGATTTTAGATATAAAAGAAAGAAATGTACCATGATAAAAAATTTAATTATGTATTTTTTGAGATATTAAAGAAGTTTGTGGAATGTACCGTTATATTTTTTTTTTTTTTGTCATCATCATTTTTTTTTCAAACGCTGATTACGCAGATTGCTCAACAGCTAGAGGCCAGGATAATTCCTCAAATACTCCTTTTAAATAGCTCTATAACCTATCGAAATCCTAAACCTATTACGAAAATTTAGGATTTTTGCACAAAATTCCTGGGCTAAAAAAGAAAAAAAAAATCGGGAAAAATGATTTGTTGGACAATTGTAAGGTGGGAGATTGTATGAAAGATTTTACACTGGTCAAGAATTTATTTAACTCAATTGGATTTTTCGTATGACGACACTCATTTACTCATTCAAACATTCATAATTAATTTAATAATATATATCTGAACAAAGAAAGATAAGGGTAACATGTTAAAATAGGTACTTAAAAGAAGAATTTTCTCTGATTCCGCAGTTAGTCTTATTTCTCCCAGTCGCCGTCAACATCGTTAGTCCACCTGCTTAAGGATGCGGATTCATTTTTGTGTGTGTTGCTTTTTAATCAATCATATTCTTGCATCAGAAAATATTGCAACAGCGGAAAAGTCCAAATATGTCCGACTTTACGATGACATCAACTCAGTGATCACTTCTGAAATTGGCATAACTGAAGCCGATAATTGGAAAACATGTTTGCAAAATCAATCATCAGGACCAGACATAATATTAAAAATCCTTCATATTGCTGACTCAGATGACTTGGAAAGTTTTAAAGTTTCAACTAATATGATCGAAAATCTAACCGACCTTAATGCAATTAATTTTTCCGTCCGTGCTTTGCGACATAAAATTTGTAATAACGATCCCTTTAAATTGATTCGCCTGGCTAAAATTTTACAAACATGAGTCTTAAACGAGCCGGATTTAGAACATCAGACTAAACAGTCTGCGCAAATAACCATGGATGAATTAAATAATACAATCGGACTGGTCACTCTTGTAGCCTTAAATGATTGTGAGTGCATGGGAAATTTTGAAAGGAACTGACAACTGGACAATCTGACAACTGATGTTTATCTCTATGATCCGGAGCTATGGAAGAACACAATAGGAGAGTTCATTAACATAAATGACGAACAAGAGTCTGCCAAGCACATTCTCGAGACCAATGCAAGTCATAGATTCGTTCAGCAGAGAGCTAGAGGTTTAAGTGCACTTTTTGGGAAAGTAGAAAAAGCTGGGAATTTAAGTTCCAACATAACCATCAAAATCGCCTCGGCTCTGCATAAACTCCGTTCAGATGATGAATTTAAAAATCTCGACATAAGTGAGCAAGTTCAAGTGGATAAAATAATCGAAAAGCTTCCTGCCTGTGCTAGAAATCTATTTTTCCTACCACATGTGTGTCTGTGGAACAAAGAGAATGGAAACTACCTAACCGCCAGTAGAGATGATTTAATTTATTATGCTAAGCGGCGTTATATTTTGTCAGTTCATAATCGTTCAGCAAGAAGTGAATGGAATGTTAATACAACTGCTGGCAATGACGGCATCTTTTTATTTTCCAGTCGCCCATTTTCCAATGAGTATTTGTATGCATCTTTTATAAAAAAAAAACAATACAGATTTTCGTTATGTATTTAATTGGGTTCCGAGAGGTGTGGACCAAAAAATTCATTTTGACCCATATCTTACCAATAACGTAACTTTTAATTTTTTCAATGATCATTGGTAAGGTAGTTCATCATTGAAAAATTAAAAGTTACGTTATGGGGAAGATATGGGTCAAACTAATTTTTTTTTGAAGGAGAAATAATTTTGAAGTCGTAAGCTATATTTCTGCATTAAAATATTCAATGATTAAACTTTCGAAAGGTCTCAAAATCAACAGTTAATTTTTTCAATGATGGTTTTCAATGATAGTTATAACTGGCACCTAAAGTAGTCAAAAAAATTCAACCGTAATACATACTCGTACTTCTAGGAATGCACATCAGTTTTCCCTTGATCCCAACTTCGGGTGAATACTGTTAAGTATAGATATTCTTTCTTAAGTCGCACTACAAGAATGTGGAATGCTTTACCCCGAACTATTTTTCCCTACCATTTTGATATTCAGAGGTTTAAAACTAATGTGCATCGGCATCTCCTCTTAAAGTCCTATTCCTTATTTTTCTAACGCTCGCACTGTGTTTAAACACTTTGGGGCATATTCATAATCGCCGATAAACCCAGGTTTTACTAAACAACAGTTTAAGATAATTTTGGCTCAATGAAAACATACCGATTTTACTTACAAATTGTGGGTTTTATATTTTTATAAGATTATTAACTTGTTAAACTACACAAATAGCTTAAAATATTTGGAAATGATAAACATAAAAAAATAGACTCAAAGTCCGAAAATTCAACTAAACCTAGATTTTACTTAGACACAGCTTAAAAATTACTATGAATACGCCCCTTTAAGTGTAGTAAGCACCCCTTTAGTGCGCTCTTCATAAAAAAAAATATATGGATAAACATATACAAGGTGATTGGTATAAGGTGCACCAAAAAGCTGTAACGAGTAGGTTGGATTAAGGCAAGAAAAAAGTCGTAAAGGAGGGAGGTCTATTTCCATCCGTTTAGGCGGGAGGGGCACTTTTCTAAAAAATGTACTTAAAACAGAAAAAAGAATATTTAAAAACAACGGTAAGGCTTGTAATGCCCTGTCATACCTTTTTGGAAAGCCTGAAATATCTGCTTTAATTTCCATTTCAAATTAAGTTGTATTTTTGAACAGTTTCTAAAAAAAATAATTTTCAAACTCGAAATTTTGAAAAAAAATTCAAACTATTTTTTTTTTTTTTTCAAAATTTTATGTAATTAAGCATAATTTTTGTTTTTAAAACTTTATGCTCTGGTTTATTTTTAATTAAACACTGAAAGCCGCATGGTTCTAGGACTTTTATTTTTCAAGATATTAATAAATAAAGAAACCAGCATCTTAGTGGGTTTGAGTCAAATGCGTGCAGACATTTTTGGACCCACAGAAAAGGTTTTGAACCCCAAATTCATATCTAGGGCGCTCCGCTCTTAAATTAAATACAATTTTGAAGTTCCTACCCTTGGTAACTGGGCTTTATGAAAGAAATGAACTTTCAATGCAGAATTACATACAAAGACCCCAGCCGCGAAATACCAGACTTTCCTATTTGCATATAAACACTAGGGACATATCTTAAAACAAACGCAATTGTTGCTATCGTTCACACCCAAAAATTGCTGTCGGCTCTCGGTCTATATTTTTTCGTTTTATTTTTCTATGCTTCCTTTGTTTATTTATTCTTTGTATCCTTCCAAGAAGGAATTTAAGTTTTTAATACTTTGAATAAAATCTAAGTGTTTTTAATACGGATTGTTTTTTAATGTAATTGTTAAATGAAATCAGTGTTTCATTTTGCCCCTTTCAAAGGTCCGTTTTGCCCCGCGCGTGGGGCAAAACGGACTTTTTAGGTAAGGTTGTATATTTGTATATATCTTTGTATATACTTAATTAACTATTCTGATTGTTTACTATGATGGAGTTCAAAGGTTAAAGTATTATTTAAAAAAATATTTGCTTCTCATTTATGAATAGAAAAAAAATTGTGAGCGTCTAAAGCTTAAGTGGTGCTTCTTGCCCCACTCTCCCCTTAAAACAAGAAAAAACGAGGTTGATGATAAATCAACTGGTTTCTGAAATGATCATTTAGTCAGATTCTTCTTAGTTTTATGAGAAAGTTGTTCATTTATTTTTTCATATCTTGAAATGTAAAAGTCCTAGATCCATGAAATTACCTACAAATTAATAAGAGCATTGAGTTTTGAAAACAAAATGAGAACTATTTATATTTAAATCCTAAGTGGGCTTTAGGTCTGATTTGAAAATTGTTATTTTTAAAAATAAGACGACGTTTCGAACGTGGTTACGTTCTTGTTCAGGTCTATTTTCTAACAAAATTAGTTTAAAAGTTTTAATTTTTTTTTTTTCAAAATTTCGAGTTTGAAAATTAATTTTTTAAAAACTATTCAGAAATGCAGCTTAGTTTAAAAGGTATGGCAAGACAATTTTCAATTTTTTTTAGAAAATTGCCTCTCCCGCCTTAACGGAGGGAAATAGACCCCCCCTTCCCATACGATTTTTTTTCCTGCATTAATCCAACCTACTCGCTACATCAGCTTATACCAATCACCCTGTATATCAAAGGTGGTGTTGTTTGCTTGGCAGTCTGATTTTGTATCCATGTGCACATGCATATAGTGGCGAACATAATATTAGGTATAGTTCTAGAAGAATTATAAAAATAATGCAAATACATAATTTGAATCTTTGCCTGAAATCGATAGAATACAGATTATTTTGTTGGTCCACAATAATTATTTAGTGACCACATAAAAAAACAGTAAGCTGGATACCTAGAAAGAGATCTGTCAAGCTGGATCTGCCACAACTGAAATTCGAAAATCTAATGATGCCATTGTGGGTTCAAGTCCCAGTCTAGGTAGTATTCTTTTCTATATTCCCCAGTTTCTACTGGGGAATTTCATGAGATAATTAACATCTACTTCTCAATCCACTGTGCCAACAAAAATCTTTCCTTTCTTTATATTCCTTCTTACTAGTGCCGTGCATTGCATTTAAAAGACCTGAGGTCTTACAGGCATATAGTTAAAATTATTATTATTATTATTATTATTATAATTAAGTTCCATTTTTGGGCTAATTTAATAGCCTAATTCCGGTGGAGAACTAAAATACCTTGCCCTTCAAACTTTTGGTGGACCCAGCTTGATGTCAAGCTAGAACCACCACACCTTCAAACACAAAATTTCAAAAAAAAAAAAAAAAACTGATGATGAGGGAATTAAGTTCCATTTTTGGGGTGGTGATTTGGCGGAATTCCAAATTAAATATTCCATGGTTTGACCTTGAAATTTAGGTCAAAACACAAAAAATTGTGGAGACTTTCTACACCCGACCACTAAAAAAAAATACAGATTAGATGTAAAATGAGTTAAATTGGAAAAATTTCAAACTTGGCCTTTCAACTCCCACTGGTTTGGTTTATAGTTCTACTTTAATAACTCCGACTCCTACTTGTGGTGATTCCAGCTTGACGTCAAGCTAGAATCACCACACCTTTGAACACGAAATTTCAAAAACACTAATTAGGATATGAGGGAAATTAGTTCCATTTTTGGCCTCGTGATTTCGCGGAATTCCAATTTAAGTACTCCAAGGTTTGACCCCTAAATCTATTGCCGAACATATCAAAAAGTCTCCAACTTCTGTGTATTCGACAGTTAAACAAAAAAAAAAACGTACTAATTAAATACATACATAGAACTTGGTAATTGGAAAATAAGAATATTTATAAGAAGGTAGATATCTTACTAAAAATAAGATATATAAACAAAGAGCTATTTATTAAATCCTTAATAAGATGTATTGATTTTCACCTGCAGTTTCAGTTCATGCAATAAGTTTTTTAAAGACATTGGGGCATATTCAAATATTTTGAAATGAAAAACTTAAAAACAGTAGAATCAACGTCCGAAAATTCAACTAAACCTGTGTTTAACTTAGACATAGCTCTGAAATGACTATGAATACGCAGCATTATAGCTACAACCATTTATATAATGTAATCCCTAAAAGTATGCAATGCATAATTTAATTTCAAATTAAGCTTCACCTGCGATGTCATTATTTGCGGGTCGGTAACTTATCTTCGCAAAAAATATCGTCGCAAGATCCATCTTCGCAAGCAACATCTTCACAAAACAACATCCCCTCACAAACACATCCTCGCAACGACGAACAAGTGATGTTGTATAGCAATAGGTTAGGTGATTAAGTAGAACGCGAGTGGAATAGCCAATATGAAAAAGGGGGGCTGATGGTAAATTACATATCCATGAGGAATCTGTAACTGATCAAAATGCACAGATGGGGTCGCAATAGGGGTGGTATTTATGCAAGTGCGGGGCCGCCTTATACAAATTGTCAACTTTATTGTTCTTGGACCGATTTCGATAAAATTGAAATATGTTGTAGCTGACACACAATTATTAAAGAAAAAATATTTTTAAGTTAGGGTGGTTCAAAAGAATTTCAACTTCGTTGTTCTTGGACCGATTTCGATAAAATTGAAATATGTTGTAGCTGACACACAATTGTGGAAGAAAAAAAATATTTTTAAGTTAGGGCGGTTCAACAAAAATTCAATTTCGTTGTTTTTGGACCAATTTCGATAAAATTGAAATATGGGTGCAGTGCATTAATGCCCACGGAATTATCCCCCGCGGGAATTAATTCCCAAACAAAAAGGAATTAACCCCCGCGAGTGTTAATTCCTTTTTAAATTGGTAATAAGGCCCACCACAAAAAAGAACTAAGACCCGCGGGTGTTTTTGTTTTTTGTAATTGACATTAAGACCCAAACTTCATACACTATGATTCTTAAATACTTTTACCCAAATTACTGTTTACTACAAACACTTTGAAAGCAGACCGACTGACAACATAGGCGTCTGCCAGGCGACTGAGCATACCCTAAGCGGAGCGATGGAGTCGGGTGAGCTGTACAGAGGACCCGAAAAGGGAGTTCAAATCCTTGAACCCGCGAAGCGAGCCGCCCAAAGTAACTAAGTAAAAGGCCGACTGATACTACAGTCTGCCAGATGGGGTTTATTTCCATTTTCAAATAAAATTTAAACCCGTCAGAAAAAGGAATTATCCCCCGCGGGTGTTAATTCCATTAAAGGAATCTACAAAAAAACGTATGCCTGTAGAAAAAGCTTTAGGTGAACCGATTTTAAATGCCAACAAAAAATTAGAAACTGCCTGAAATATACAATATTAGATACGTGTGTCAATCCTTTAAGATCTCGATTCTCGGTTCACTGGACTTTAACCTCGGATTTCTCGTGTTTGGATCCCAAAAACTTTGCAACATTTATTTGAAAAAAGGATTCCAAAAAAAGGACTGGAAAGTTTCTCACAATTGTTGCGTAAATTTTGTGATGTCAGTTTTGATGATTTGCGCGAAGAACTTACCCATTTTGCTTTTTCTTGGCCCAAAATAAAAATGACTCTCAACGAAGAATACCTGCAGATATCACAAAGTTGTAGCAGTGATTTAAATGAAGACAAGATCGAAGATGAAAAAGACATTGGAAAAAACGTCGAAAATTGTAAGAACTTTGCAAAATGTTGCTTCAATGTTTTACGGCGTTATTTTTTCGATTCCCAGTCTCATATATGTATGTGCAATCTGATATCTTTTATATAAATGTCTATAACAATTATTGACTTCAAAATGTTTCGATTTTGGAAATAAAAATTCCATCTCAGGTACAACGTGTGTCAAATCGGTCGTTAACATTTTTAAATCAATAGTAATTATTATAGCCAAAATTGTAATACATTTTAAAATTTAAGGTTTTTTATGCTCAACCGGAAGCTCCTAAACCATTTTTTTTTTCGAATTACCTCCTGCCGAGAACAATTGCTAGAAGTTAAACACAGAAAAAAAAATAAGTATATTAAAAAATAAAGTAGATCGCGAGGTTCGAACCTATGCCCGCTAGCACCATAGGCGTTAACACATCCATCAACCTACGTTCAATATTATATTTTCATGGCCGATTTATTGCAATAATATATGTATGTTCGTAAAGATTTTAACTATTGATTTATTAACAAATTACGAGGTTTTCAAATCAAATTTTTTGTTGACTAATCTCAAACGTGACCCTATATAAAAGTCCTTATGCATTTAGTTACCGAGTTATAGGGATCTAAGAGCTCTATACAAAGTGTAACTTGTTTATATTAAAAAAAAAGTGACCCATTATTTTTTTGCAGAAATGCTATGACCCATTAGAGGTTCATCGCCTGACATTATTTTTTTTTTTTTCGAAAATCGAAAGATGATATCACAAAAAATTAATAGTTAAGATTAACTTCTTTTCATGTTTTTAAATAATTAACAATATTTCTACTATTTTCATAAGATTTACATAAGTCCTTACAATTAATAGTTTTTTTCCATACTTAATATAAGAGACAGCACTGTTTTTGTCTGTATCAAAACTGTTATTCTCTTAATCAGTCGATTCTATGCTATGTTTATGTCATGTCATTTATAATAATTTTCTGTTTGGATAGCGAGCGGTGATGTTTGACATTTTCTCCCACCATAATTTTGCTCTTGATTTACGATACAATTTTATTTTTGTTTTAGTAATGAAAAAATACATTCCCAAGAATTTATTTAACGATGAAATGATAAAGCTGATTCTGAAAGGTCATCAATATGATCAAGCCGGCCGGCTATTTGGTACTTGCTTGGTAGGCACCCGAACCGGCAAAACCAAAAACAACAAAAACAACATCACAACCAGATTAATTTAGTAAATGTTTTGATTCTCTTATAGCACTTGGTGCTCTCTCTTTCTCAATTTCTCTGTTTCTCATCAATATATACATAGATAAATATGTTCATACATACATATGTATGTATAAATTTAATAAAGAAGATCATTTTAGCTCGGACAGCATTGGGTCGCCTCCTCTTTGTATAAATTTAAAGCGAAATGCCTCAACCATTTTAGTTTTTCATTTGTACCTCAAACAGTTTGGTTTGGTTTTTCTGCGTGTTTTTTATTTTAATTTTTTTTTTGTTAGCATTACCGCCTTACCGCGTATTTTATTTACCTTCGGTAATAAGCCTCTATATACATTTAAGTGCAATAAGTGCATTATAATAATTTAATCAATTACTACTGAATCTGTCTAGATATATGTACCTACAAATAAATTAACAATAACTCATCAAAGTGCAAAGTGCCATTGAAAAAAAAAAAATTAAATAAAACAAAAAAAAAACAAACAAAAGTTATAACACAAATAATATAAAACTTAATGACGCTTTTTGATAGAAAATAGGGGGAGCTCGGGATCGATTCGTATTACTTTAATTAGTGTAAACATTTTTTTTTCTATACTGAGTCACAATCATATAGGCATAGAGATACATATACCCCTTTACACTATTCTGCACTGAGTGCGGACGACCAAAGGAGGGGAGGGGGGGGGGATAGGATACACTTAATAAGCAAACATGAAAGGCAAACACTATAGAGATACATCAAATAAAAAAAAAGTAAAGCAATCCATAGTTCGTTAGGTGTATCTCTCCAGTGAATTGTCAACCTTAGTTCAAGTTGGTTGTTGGTTTTCGGGCTACTTTTTTCTTTGCTTTTTTGATTTAAAAGAATTTTATTAAATTTGTCTATTCTCTTTTCATTTTTAAATTGTTAAGGCTTTAATTTAATTTTTGATTAGTTCTCTTAGAATACCTACCGACAAAATTTTAATTTTGTGTTTTTTTCTTTCCGATTTTTTATTTTTTTTTTTTAGAATTTACCTATTAACCTTTCAAAAGTTATATAAATCAATTTTTAAAAATATCCAAAGCACAAACCGGTGTGGTCGTGCATAAGTGTTATATCTACTTCAAAGAAAGTACGTTAAAAAAGTGTTAAAAAGCTTCCAAAAAAATAAACTCAAAAAAAAAAGATAAACAACAATAAAAAAAGTCAAACAACAAGCAACATCACATCATCATCATGAAGCTCCTACTTGGATTACTTGTATCTTTGGCAATAAGTTCAGCATTTGCTCTTCCAGGTGAGTGAATAAAATATGTTTGCGCTATCACTTGTTCATCTAGAAAGTTTCGTTGTTTACTTTATCAACTCTACTGTGTACCTGAAATCGATTTCAATACAATATATATTGTATGTCCTAAGAGGAGAGGGGGGTAACTTAACAAAAAAACGAATCACTTACAAAGACTTTGTTTAGTGTTTTGGTCTTCTTTATACTTAGGAATATTTATTGGTTTCGGATGGGAAGCAAACGAACATGACATAGCTGAGTGCTTTAGTGAGTTATTTAGTGTGTAAGAACTTTTACAACATCCTTGTAAAATACGGCAACAAACTAAAAATTAACAGCAAAAGGAGATAATCAAAAGCTTGGGAAGTCGTTTATTTGAATTTGATAATTTCAAATTTAATAATAGAAAAGTGCTGCTATGGTAGAGTAGATGTTACGCTGAAACTAACTTAGATGTGTAGACCAGACAGGCTCCCCAGGATAACCCAGCGTTAAGGTTAACTGGAACATGCGTCCTATGTCCATGCAATCCAGGTTGCATAGATAAAAATATGCTCAACTGGGTGTCAAGTATACTGCTCTTATATTTCAATTGACTTAGCTTATAGTTTAAGTGATCTTCTTAATTTATTTTGAAAACATTTAATTGTTAAACAACTCCCAACCAAAAAAAAAAATAGTTGGGCTTTAAATATTCCTCATAATTTCTTGTTTTAATTAAAAAAAAATAGATGCATTGCATTTAAAAGACCTGAGGTCTTACATGCTTATAGTTAAAATTATTATTAAAAAAAAAATAAGATAACTTTATTTAAAAATAAGTTTTAAAAAAAGAAAAAGTGGAACACCAAAATAAAAGCGGTTCTATAAAGTTGCTGTTAATAATAGCAATTTGTAATTTTTTAGTTTTACTAAAATAGAAGCCATACCTACACTAGTAGGTTCCTATAAATAAATTTTAAAAATATATTTTGTAAACAGAATATATTTCGTTGTGTAATAAATTAAAAAAAAAAATTGCTGAAAACCGGTGTTTTTGAACTTTTTATATGTACATATATAAGAAATAACTTGAAAACCCAGACGTTGTTAAGCTATTTGGAGGTCAAATTCAAACCCAGGACATCATTAAAATTTTAGGATGAGTGTGGTTTGGCTCCAAGGATAAAAAAAGTTAAATTTTGTATAGGTACTAAATAAATCTAAAGTACCTTAATCAAAGTATCTAAAGTAAAGAGCAAGTATTGGATTCTTAAAAAAAATTGAACACGAAATATTAATTTAACCTTACATAACGATGACTGTTAAGTATAAAATTTCTTTCTTCAGTCGCACTTAACAAATGTTGAATGCTATACCAGGTTCCGTTTTTTTTATAATGCTGTCGTAAAAAAACAAAATAATAAGAAGTTAATAAATTAAAAGTTTAAATAAAAATTATAATGTATTTTTTTTATGAATTTGTTATTTGAATTGTTAAAAAAAAAAACATTTAAAATGGCTGAAGCCAAAAAAAATTATGCTATTTGGTTTATTTGATAAATATAAATTTATGAACAAAAATCAAAAACTAAATCAAAAACCGTTTGAGCGTTTTTTTAAAAATTAAATTTTTATATAAACGTTTTTTTTTACATTTGGTATGCCAGCATTAAGGAATTTTTAAAATGCAATTTACAAGATTTTAAAATAATTAGCTGACCCGTTTTGAAGATATTGAGTTTCAAAAAAAAGTAATATTTTTAAAAAATCCAAAAAATATTTTTCTGAAAATTTGTATATGCTTAATTGTTTAAACTTTAAAGTAACATAGGCATCCTGCATGAAAAATTTGGTTGAAACCGGTTAGTTGGTTAACTCAGTTCTCAATTCGTTAAATCAATTCTATGAAAGGTACCGTTAATAACCGTTATAAATATTTTTGTTCTCTACTAAGATATTCACTATATTTCTAATAGTAACTCGTATTTTTTTGTTTAAATCATTAGAGCTGTTTTTGAAATAAATCAATTTTTGTATATTGGTTCTATGGCAGGAACCGTTATTTTTGGATCTAGAAAACAAATTCCATTTTTCCTCTAGGGAATCACCTAAAAACTTTAGGTTCAAAGTTTGAAGAAAATCGCTTCAGTAGTTTAGGCTTCAGTTCGAGGTACAGATAGACAGACAGAACTGCGGTACCTATTTTAAATATAACGGTATCTGTCATACAATGAATAAACAACACATTCTTTATCTAAAAACGGCTTTAACGATGTTGATAAAAAAATAGCAGTGATTTATGCTGATAATGCAGTATTATGTTGATTTAAAGTCAAATAGAAAATAATTGAATATGCATCAGATAGATGGCGCTGTGGTTAATTTATAAACATATAAATACATATCTATAAAGCAAAATGGACCATATATAGATTTATATAAAATACAAAAATAAATAAATTGGGTGGTGCGACAGCTCGTGAAGAACCAGAGAACATAGTGACGTACAGCTCGGAACCATTCTTGTGTGCGCGTGTCGACAGGAATAGAGGGGACCTACAATTGTATGCCAAATCCAAACGGCTAGACGGCACTTATTCATGACAAGTGATACTCTAGGAGGATTTGTCAATTCCTCGCGTGAGCCTTAGATGGACGAGGCTGAGAATTGAACCAATATCTACGCTACAGGCTACTACTACCATACATAGATAATTACTTACAATTTATGTTTTTGTTTAGTGTCAAAAAATATAAACATTACATCTGTACCAAATAGGTTTCGTTTAAGTAAAGTTTTAAATACAATTTATAAAGCAACATGATATATTTATTCATTCAAAATAAATGTATAATTTATTATCAACAAGGATATCAATTACCGAAATCACCCTTAAAGGACAAACAAACCACACAAATATTAACTTAACATGCACCGAAAACGCCGATAAAATGGTGGTAAACTCAGGCGTAAACGCACTTTTCTTAATTCACACTTATATTTTTGTACACCTTGGCGTATACGTACTTTTTTTGTTTTTATTGAATTTTTAGCGAATGGAAAACGGGAAAATTTGTATGGTACATCGGCGTGAGCGGCCAAGAAAATTTTTATTATTTTTTTGGTTTAGTTCTACAATTATTGTAAAGAATTTTTATCACTGTGGTGAACTTAAAAAAACGGATAAAATACATTGTTGTTTTTATGTATACCGAGTATACCATAAGGGATTTATGTAAAAATTGGGTTGACGGCTAAGCCATGCTTAGATGTACTAAATTTAAACAATTAGAAATATAAATTTTATAAATGATTCAATAAAGTACCAAATAATAAAAAAAAATATAAAAATTGAAAATAACATAAAGGTTAAGCTGAATCAAGTAGTCGGGCAGACTTTTGTTGGTTAATGGAGTGAGTTTGACCAATCAAGTGCTCTTTTTAGCATAATGAATTTAAAATTTAAAAAGAACATTCAATATCTTATTAAGGGTCCTGTACACCTTTTTTTACATGTTAAACGCAAAGTAAAACAAAACACAAAAGTATAGTCGGACTCACGTTAACAAATCAACAAAAAGCTTGTCCGACCACTGGATTCGAATAGAGCGCAGTTGTAGCTTTCATTCAATATTCCGTTTATAGAAAACACTCATGAGAACTGTGTTCTTAACCCAAAATGCAACGGAAAAGAAGCATTATTTAACGGATGTCATGAAAAAGCTTGTTTGAGAGCGTCTTTTGAAGACATTTGAACACACAGAAAAGGTCTTAAACCCCATATTCATATATACCTTAAATAAAAACTTAATACAATTTTATTAAAAAAAAAAAAAAACTATAACCTCTTCATGATGGAATTATAATTTAATTTAAAAAATCCAAAACAAAAACTGCAAAGCAATATATCATGTTCCTTACCCATATACAGCTTATTTTAAGCTGCTAATGATAATTTATTAACGCTCTCACTGTACCCAGTATTACCTCAGTTCTTAACTACAGTTTAAGTAGACTCGTTA
This sequence comes from Melangyna quadrimaculata, assembly GCA_949320155.1. Taxonomy (NCBI): domain Eukaryota; kingdom Metazoa; phylum Arthropoda; class Insecta; order Diptera; family Syrphidae; genus Melangyna; species Melangyna quadrimaculata. The sequence continues at coordinate 145,789,982 of OX439485.1, read as the reverse complement.
CTTTGCAGTTTTATAAAAATGCTTAAAAGCTTATTATAATTTAAATATATTCAGTCATAGTACAGGAAAATTAGCAAAAAAACAATCGTTTTATGGAACGAAATATAGGACGACTGAATTTTGTATACCTGGAAGAGGGCTATTAGAAAAGCTTATGCCCAGTTTTTTGGGACGCCATCCCCCTGGAGAAATCCGCCATTTCGGAAAACGCGAATTGATCTATATCTCCAAAACTATCGATTTGAAGTGAAAAGTTTTTGTAATAAAATTTTTTGGAAATAAAATTACCTTTTATTCGTCATCAAAACTTTTTTCCGCGTCGACAATATTTTTGAGGTTATGTCAATTTATTTTTTTTACTTTTTAACATTTTTCTCATTTCGTAAGAAATTTACGTAAATTGCTCTAGTGATACAAATTGTAGACCACAAAGTTTAACAAATTTTCATATATTTTTGAAGATGATGGGATATCCCAGTCCTAAGTTAGAGATTTTAGAAAATTAGCTGCGTATTTATTTGAGTCGATAAAGTACAATAAAGACAGACTTTTTCGTGGAATGAACTATTGGTAAGCTGATTTCTTTATAAATGAAAGAGGGCTATTAGAAAAGCTTATGTCAGTGTATTCGAGACGCCATGACCCTGTCGAAATCCACCGTTTTGGAAAATGCGAATGGGCTTATATCTACGAAACTATTGATCTTACAGGAAAAACTGTAAGGCCAAGGTTATAGGCAATTAAACCATCTTTCGTTTATACATAAATTCTTTTCGGTTCAGGCAATATTTTCAACGTTATGTCGTTTTATTTTTAATTTTTTTGTAACTACAATTTTTTTACGTTCCCGAGGAAACTTACGTGAATTACTTTCCAAATAAGAATTTTAGAACACTAAATTTCCATTATTTTGATATATTTTTGAAGATTATGCGATACTGCAGTCAAAAGTAACAGCCATTTTGGCATTTGTATTAATTTTAATAACAATTAAGTATTTGATTTACTCCGGAGTTTTCATTTTAGCGCAACCAAAAACCATCTTCAAAAATATATAAAAATGTTGGAAATTTAGTGTTCTAAAATTCTCATTCAGATCATATTCGCGTTAGCTTATTCTAGAACGACAATAATGTGTAAATGTGAAAAAAAACAAATAATAAGACGACATAACCTTAAAATATCGCCCACACCGCAAAAAAATGTATCAATGAACGAACGATAATTTAATTGCCTACAAGCTTGGCCTTACAATTTTTCATCTAAGATCAATAGTTTGGAAGATATAGATCACTTCGCGTTTTTCAAAACCGTCCTATATTTCGTTCCACAAAAAAATCTATTTTTCCTGTGCTAGTCATTAGAAGTTCTGAAGTTCTTGCCTAAAAAATAAGGTAGGTACTGGGTACCTACATAGCAAAATACACACAAAAAATTGTTTATTATTAGGTAAAAAAACATGTTTATGTTAAGTTCACTGAACTCCAAAAAGTGGTCGTGTAAAAAAAAAATCAACTGGATTCGTAACATTTTTGTCAATCTGTACAACTGAATATTCAACAACTATAAGTACGCAGTATTTTATATACCAACATGCGGAATTAAATTAAAATAAAAACACATTGCGCAACTTTGTGGTAGGGTACATTATGTCTTTTGTGTAAAATCTATTTTTGATGCGATATGCCCCCGGAAGTTGTTTGATCATCATCAGGAACCTGGTGTGCTGTGGTTCGCTCTGTAAGTCGCAATTTCTTTGCATTTTTATACTTCCACATAGAGTAGGTACAGTTTTATTCGTATAAAATATATATACGAATTCAATCAAGCAAACCAATTTAAATTGTTTTATTCATCTTCAATTCAACATGAGAGGCAAAAGCACATCTTCACACGAGAAATTGCATTATTCAATTTTTCGTTTAAAGACAAAAAAAGAATTATTATGTATGCAATTGCAATTTCTCCGATGCGATGCGATGGCGAAATTAAATTGAATAGAGACAGGCAAATAAATTCAGCACTTTTCTTTTTTTTTGTTTTATAAAATTTAAATGTTTAGGTAGGTACGAGTATAAGCTTGAATATAAAAGATGTATGCATGATGCATAAAACATGTTTCCAAAAATAGACTCCGATCATGATGTTGATGTTGATGATGATTATGATGACAGTAATGACAAAAACTGAAATCTTATTTATAAAAAAATCATACGTCTACACTTTGCAGCAACACATTTTTTAGCACGCAAATTTGTTTTGTTGAAGGGATAAAAGGGTGCAGGGAAATAATTCCACGGGAGTCTGTTCCACATAGGAATTTATTTCACTTTTAGTGGGAATCTGCTCCACTTTTCAAAGTTGAATTAATTCCCACCGATAGTGAGAACATATTTCACCTTTAATTTTGTGGAATTGTTTCTCACCTAAAACCGCGCGAATTTTTAAAATTTTTGTTGTCAGTTGGTGTGCTTTCGGTTTATTTGTATTAAACAGTATTTTGGGTGGCCCGCTTCGCGGGTTCAAGGATTTTAACTCCCTTTTCGGGTCCTCTGTCCCGCTCTGTCCTGCTCAGTCGCCTGGCAGGCGCCTATGTTGTCAGTTGGTGTGCTTCAGTTGAAAGTTAAAAGCAAACCAAATGACATCATAGAGGCGCCTGCCTGGCGACTGAGCATACCCTAAGCGGAGCGACGGAGTTGGGTGATCCGGGATGTTCAGAAACAACAAAAAATGCCTTCCATTATTTTTATTCTTTCATTCACCATGTTTTGTAAACCCTCTATTGCAATATTGCAACGTGTGTCAAGTTAGCATTACATTTTGTGGAAATTTAAAAAAGTTATTATTAAATATTAAAAAATTTAAAGTTAAAAAATTGTAGGGCTACTATTTAAAAAATATATGCACGACTGGATCGCACGAACTTACTCTCGTAGCTTACAACTGGAAATAGTTTGCTAATATTTGTGTATCATTAAAAAATAAATCACAATAACATTCTACAATAACAGTTTTAACATTTTTTGATTTAAAACAAGTTAAAAATAAAAAAAAAACATTTTTATTAATTTTATTTTTTCGTAAGCAAAATTATTCCACAAATTTTAAATGCAATATTTTTTGACTTATTTAGAAGTGGCGAATCGAAAAAAAAAAAATGATAAAATCGATGGTGCGATATGAGGACATATTCTAGTAATTTATAAGGCAATTAAAAAAAAAACATTATTTTATTTCCATTATTCGAACTTTTTGGGAAAAATGTGGTATGCAGTTTTAATCAAACTGCTCTATAGATGACATGTATAAAGTTTTTCGAGAAAACTTGATAAGGCCTAAATCATTATATGACAGCTACCTGGTTCTAGATGAACTAAAACAAAAATGTTTCCCCTGGGAATCACATACTAAAAAAACCTCATTAGAGGTACGTATCATACGGTGTATAGGTTCGTTGCTACCATAATTGGTGCGGTGAAACTTGATTTGGAACAGAGGTATGGATCGGACATTATTGGAATCTGTTTGGAGGGAGATTTTTTGAAAAAGAGCTGGACAATCGATATTACCAGCTAAGAGCTGATGGGTGAAGACAATATCAGCCAAACGGCGGCGAAATTCGAGGGAGTCCATATTAATTAAATTTAAACGATGTTGGTAGGGAGGCAGGTTATGTGCATCAGACCAGGGAAGGCCACGGAGGGAAAATCGAAGGAATCTACGTTGAACAGCTTCAATTCGCTGAGAGTGATTAAGGTAATAAGGTGACCGGACTTGACTTGAATATTCGAGGAGTGGCCTAACAAATGTGGTAAAGAGAGATTTAGTGACATAAGGGTCGGAGAATTCCTTTGACGATCGTTTCACAAAACCGTGTGCGGAGTTAGCTTTCTTGATTTTGATGGACTTATCAATGTGAGAACGAAAATTCAATTCTCTATCGCAGATAATTCCTAGATCGCACAGTGAATCAAACGAGGGGATTGGCACATTGTCGATAAGATACGTCCTAGGAGGGAGTGGAGAGCGCTTGCGGGAGAAGGTGATAGCTTGTCACTTGTTAACATTGAGCTCAAGAAAGTTTTAATGCACCAGGTTGAAAATCGGTAAAGGTCATTTTGTAGTAGAAAAGAGTCGGCAGGGGATGTTATAATAAAAGAGTCTTTTATTATACAGTCGACCGACGTCGTTGATAGTCAAGATGAAAATCAGTGGGCCAATTTGCAAGTTCTGCATTACAGAAAGTGTAATGCCAAGTTGATATTTTTTTTTTAATAGCTTCAAGTTTTTGAATTTACACAAAATGTATATTGAAAATGGTTAAACAAATTTTCTTTAAGTTTTGCAGCATTTTCATGAATTTTTATTTTGGAATGGCTAAAACAAATCTCAACTCCAATATCATAACGTCTTTTTTTTTTCAAATTGTTTGCAAATGAAACATTGTTGGTAGTGTTCAAAGTTTGTCTGAGACTTTGAACAGTTTATAACAGAGATGCTTTTTTTATTTTCAAAAAATTGCCCTACATTTTTTAAGTAGGCTCTCAATCCAAAATCTTTTACAGCCAACTCAGTCAAGATATTCCATGTGCCACCTGAGTGCCGCTTTTCCTCTACGGTGGCGCTGCACTCTTAAAGTGATTCACTTCGTATACAGCGGAAACAAATTTATATAAACTGTATCACTTAACCGATTTTGATGAAAATTTCAGGCATAATTATAAATGGGATAAGGAAAAAATACTTATCATTTTCGCTCACAGCCACACCTATACTTTTGATAAAAATAAATAATAAAGTACCTAAACAAAATCGATTAAAATCCGGGTTGTATTCGAAGTAAATCTTATATATTTTGGTTTTGAAATTTGGCCATCAAAAATTTTTCTACTTTGTGGGTCCTGTTAAATTTTTTTCAAAAGCTTTTTTTAAATTAGTACAAAGTAATCTTAATTCGATAAAATCTAAACCACTTGACCGATTTTAATGATACCTTCAAACACGATTAAAGGTAAACTAAAAATAACCTCAAACATATCTCTGCCAACTGACCTGCCCACTTATTGGATAAAGTTCATCTAACCGTCAAGGTAAAAATACTACCATTCATACGGTTTTGCGGGCAGTGCATTGTGTCAACCAAAATATTTGTTTCTTACTTTTTTACTTGCTCAGTAGGGCAAGTATTGTTTTTTTCGAGGTTTTCATGAAATCTAGCATATGCAAAAGTGATTTTCGTCAAGACGTCCATCGCGTCGGTCTGTGCGTCTGTGCATCCTGATGTACATCGAGCTAGATCCTAAACGATTGGACAGATTTGCTTCAAATTTGGTGTGAAGTGTTTTTATGTAAGCACTGATATCTTTCAGACTCACTTAATACTGCATATTCGTTATTCTTTAGTTTATAATCTTATTATTATTTACAATTTGCCCGAGATCAACCAAAAAATTGTTCTCCACGCTAGTGGCCTAGTATCGCTCTCACATCATGTCGATTCGATGTGTTCTTTCAATTATTATTTTTTAGTGAACATATTTACCTAGAATATTTTAATTTTTGATTTAGCTAAACTATGTGGTTTGACCTTAAGATCAGATTCAAAAAATTCAAAACGTGAATGGATTTTCTTAATAAATTGTTGATTCAAACAATTCGAAGAAAATCACATCAATGCCAAATATAAAAGTTAATTAATTAATATTTTATGAATTATTTTTCTAAGAAACCGTAGCTTATCTTTATCGTAGTGGTTTGAAATTTTAACAGACGGCGGCGGTGGTTTTGTGGTTTACCAACAAGTAAGTGTGCTATATTGAAGAATTTATCAGTCATTAACCGAAGCCTCTGTTAAGTGAATCACCGTCAAAGTTATTTTTATCCTTTCAAATATAGACCAAAATCACTTTAAAATAAGCAACATCATCTGGTTAAAATAAATGCTTCTAAAACTATTTGCTAGAGGAAGGTATACGTAAGGTCTTTATCTTCCTTAAAACCACAACACCAATATCCTAATTGACCAATCTCACACTCATGTATGTATGAAATTCAAATTCTTCCACTCGCCCCCTCCCTCCATTTTACTTTACCACAATCTTTATGGAATACCAACCTTCATAACTCACCGGAGAAGGAACCACTTAAAACTTAAGAATGTATGACCCTTAACATTCCCTAAAGTCTAAAGATAGATCCGGATTCGCACTTTTATTGCTCATTTATTTCAGTTAACCTTATTTTCCATCGTTGCCGCATCGCATCACCATCACAGTGAAATAGCTTCATGCCTCAATTAGGCACTAAATAAGATTGGAATTTCCATAAAACTGCGAAGCCCGCATACCTTCACCATTTCATCGCAAAACATCCAACCACCATTCTCACCACAAAATTACGGCTAAGCCCCATTTACCATCAACACGACCAACCACCCGGTATAAACCTAGGTATGAGTATAATATGGCCTTGAGGGCGAACGAACTTTGTGAATTGACGAAGCAATACGTCCACCAGTCGGTCGTTTAAAATCGTCGTCATTATAATTTTAGCGCGCTGCTGATTCATTTTAGATGGATACCTCCTACAATACTAAGTTTTTTTTTTGTCTGTTTTTTGCCTCACACTGCTGTGACCTACCGACCTAAAACTTATTTTTCTTGAGTTTCAAGTCCAAACCACCTGGTGACCGATAAAATTTATTATTCCAATCATTTCGCATCCATTTCGTCTGAAGATTGACCGGCTACCTATAACCAGAACGACGCAGTCGATTCGCATAAACAAAAATAATAAAAAAAAAAAAACAGAAAAGAGGCGAACGAATAAAAGAGAAAAATTAAAAACACATTTTTTGGAATTCTACTCACGATTTCTATCAAATGCGACTCGCCTACCTTTTTGATTTGTGATTAAAGTTATAGTAGAACCGATGGGATCACAAACAACAATTACACTGCGATAACAAAAGCAACCCCTCCTCCCGACATCGCCCTCACACTGCACCACCACCGAACGCCACACGGTGACATTATTTCTAAGAAGGACGGTTACTAAGGTGACCAACTAAGTTGTCAGAAATGGCTGATCTTTTCGTAACTTACATCAGGCCATTTGTGGAGAATAAATAGGGTGACCCAAAATATTTGCATTAAACAATTATATTTTTTTAATATTAAATATTATTGTATTGCATTCAAAATCAGGACTTAAAATGTGCGAACATTTGCATTTCTAAGCTCCAGCATGCTTCTCTGACAGGTTCCGTCCGCGAGTAAATTGGCGATAAATTCAAAAATTCGTTGGACTAGTGCTTTTCTGGTTCGTTCCAATCAAATAATCATTCCAGGTTTTTCGTATCCAAAGATCTTCGTGTTTAAAAAAAAATGGATCTTATCTATTAACTTGGAATCAATGGTTTTGACCATTCGAAACAATAGTTTGGACCATTTTTGCCAATGAATGACCTTAGGTCTAGAAAAAGTCACAAGTTGGTTATTCAAAAGGTAAGTACCTACTAAGGGATGAAAATAAAACTCTATACCTCGTCCTTTTTCCAAAGTTCATAGGAGTTTACCCCACGCATCAGCTTTTACTTTTAGAATACATAATTAGATAAAACCTTAAAAGCAGCCCTATATAAGGTTTTCGATTGTTTACCTGAACTTTTATTTTTGTTTGTTTGTTTCGTTTTGCTTGAATAGAACCCCTTGTTTCCGTCCCTTTGTATCATGTTGTATAATTCTGAGATTTGCACGTCTTCGGTTCGGTATAGGAAGGTATATTGTTGAAGCTGTAGAGAGAAGTTTAGATATGCGATGCTGTCTGTATAGGTGACTCACGAAGAGTGATGAGTTTAAGTTGTTTCAACAGCTAAAAACATTTCAAATTCTAAGAATGATTCGTATGAAAGTGGTGGTTGATGCGGTGGGTGAGTTTGAGAGGGAATGAGCGCTTAACGCAAAAGTTATTGTTTCCTTGGTTTTTAATTAGTATTGCGGAAAGAAAAAGTTATATAATACCTACATACCTTTCCCACATATATTTTATAAGATGGAAAGTTCCAAGGTTTGTAGGTATATTTTAGGGGCTTAAAAACAAAACAACGAAGCAACGAACGTTTTGCAAGGAGTATGGTGATGGTTAATTGTTGTTATGGTTGTTATGAAAGAGCACATCCAACGGAAAGCACGATTTGTTAGTATTCTTATATAAGATACTAATTAAACAAACAAATCGAAATTGATTAAGAATTCGATTAGAATATTTATCAACCAGTGCTGCCGTTATTTTTAAAACAATGTAGCAGCAAATTCTGATTACTTTAGGATTTGTGTCTCGAGAGATTCCAATTTATAATAGCTATAAAAGTTTTGTTATAATGTATTTTTGAAATGGAAGTAGATATATCTAATCCAAATTAAATACCTTAATATACTAATTAAAGGTTAAAAAAAAAAAAAAATATATGAAATGGGATGATATTTTCAATTTTGTGTTACTACTTATCTACTTCTTTATAAAAGTAAGATCGCTAAGCTATTTTAAATTCTTTATTTGGCTTAAATGGTTAGTCGTATTTTTTGTTTGATATAGAAAAAAGATGCATAATGCGAACGTTAATGCACAATATTAAAATTCTACTCATCAAAATGTGAAAATTTAAAAGTCGAGAAAACATAGTTTTGTAACATTTTAGAAACAAAAAACTTCAATCGTGTTAACTTGGCTCCAAAAAGTGTTTTTGAAAACAATTGATTTTGATAAATGGGTGACCAAAATAACGCTGTTTCCAAAAATCAATAATTTTTTGTATTTTTTTTAAAGGTATTTTTTTCAACATTATTGCCCTACCTTTAACTCTCTTTGATGACATTGACTGTAGATATCAAATATAAAATTATTTTCTTTATATTATATTTATTTTTAAATAGCAAGGTGTTTTTTCTTGTATACAACATTGGTGAGGGCAGTAAAGAAGATAAAAGGTATTGATTAAAAAACATAACTACATATCCACTCGACACGTGGTAATCCGCAAAAGTTTCGAAAACAAAGTTTCTATTAAGTCAAGGCTTCGAAAAAAAAGATATAAAATCTTGATTTGATTCTGTTATGTAAATGTCATGATGAGTTTGGCAGATTTTAAGTATCTGGCTTACGTAAGGCCCCACTGTATATATCTGGCAAGTGTCAAGGAAAGTAAATGACACCATCCCCTAAGACATATTAAAAATTCAGATTTGATAAAATTACGCAATGTTGCAACATTTGTATGCAACTTTAACACTCGCTGCCTCTTAATTGCACCCAGATTGAAGATTCTTAGTATACCTTTGTTCTTAGCTACCATAGTATCTGTTCGCAGAAAAAATTTTTAGATTTGATGAAATAACATATGTCTGGCAGCCGTGGACTCTTAGTCTAATAGAAATGTTGATAGTAAAAGAAAAATCATTCTGTATTTAAAATAAAATCGTTTTGATTATGTTAAAAGTGCACGTATTTTTAACATTATCAAAACGATTTTTTTGAATACAGAATTTTGAAAAAAAAAAGAATTTTGAAATGCAGAATTTTACTCTTACAGGAATTTGTGTATCCAAAATTTCGAATAACAGTATTTTGAAATTCAGAATATTCAAAACATACTTTTTAGCATTCAGAATTTCTACCCCAACCTAAGTCAAAGAAAGCCGACAACTGTTTTGAGAATGTGGTCATGAAATTCGTTCCAAAAGCCTGAAAAGTTTTTTTTGTATGCTTGTCGTCGAAACGGTTCTTTTTATGTAGCGATTTTCTAATTATTGTGCCTATGCCAAAACCCCTCTTGAAAAGGCCGTAGCTACACAAATATTGGGAGGGGGTGGGGATGGGTGGTAGGATATGATTTTCAAAAAAAAATAGTAGTATTTTAATTTGTAATCTTGATTCTTGAATTTAACTACCTAGCAAAATTTTAGTTGATTTAGTACGTTTAAGTATGATACTAGGAGGTTAATAATTGTATTTTGCTAATTTCAAACGAGTTAAGCATCATACTATCTGCTAACATTTTTGACCAAAGTTAAAATCATCAAAGGACTATTTTATCTTTTTATTTTTAGTATCGTCCTCAATTCATGACACTTTGACGTTTATAAATGTCAAAATCAGGGATGTTTGTGATTTGTTTGCACGAGCTGTCACTTTTTTGGACGTGTTCTACTAAAGTTCATTAAAGAAATTGGTTAAGTATGATACTTGTTAAAAAGTATTTAAAATTTTAGTAAACTTTTAAAGAACTAGAAAATTTGTAAGCAGTATCATACTAAACCCTTAATAATAGGCTGTTTAAAATTTTGCGCCATTAATTACTAGTGTTTATTTTTCCGAAGGCTTTTGATGCACTGATTTCAGATATTCCAGTCTAAACATGAAAATAACAGTTCTTGAAGTGAAACTTCCTTGGGCGCGTTGAGAGTGAAATTTCAAGGTTAAATTTTTGTGAAACGAACAAACGTAACGCCACATGTGCAACGCTGAGATCATTGATTAGCTAAGTGATGGGAGGTAGAGTAAAAGTAAAAATTTTATTGATAGGCTAATATATTTTATAGTGCAATAAGTTTGGATTTTTTGATAATCTGTATTATTTTGGCAGATAAAAGGGAACATGTCCTTTAATGTCTTTTTTCTAATTTCGTTAATTAGAATGCTAATTTTTTGAAATTTTTTTTGTACGTAGATAATGAAATTCTAAAAATCTTACTACTTTAATATTCTTATCTATCTCCTACTGGTATGGAGATATAAATTATTTTAAAAATTTTATCTCAAAAAAGGTTAATTTCAAAAAATTGAATTAAATCAGGAGAGTCCGCTAAAAATTTGAATTATACAGGGTGTCCCATTAACAATGGTCCAAACTGAAATTGGTGATAGGCGAGGTGATGAATTATCAGAATTTGGTAACTTTTCTATACCGAATCATAGCGGTTCTCGAGTAACGGCTATTTTTTGAAATTTGAAAAAAATCTAACTTTGAACCAGTTTTTTGCTCACCCTGTCCATAATTGATTTTTGTGTTTTACAAATTTTGCATTAAAAAATTCACTTATAGTTTCACTAACTTTACTGAGTAAAATATTTTTAATTCGCATCACCATTTGCCTACAAATCATTAGTTAGTATTGAACTTTGCCAAAATTAATTTTTGACCTCAATCTTCTGATGAGCCCCCTGAATAAAATTCGTATGGCTCAATACAGGTTTTGTATTTCAAAAATTGCCTATTTTTCTGTAGTTTCAAAAGAGGTATTAAACTTGCCAAAGATATGTTTAAATAGACAGTTATAACCGTTTGAACCCAATCAAACAGGTTCAAAATCAAACAAAAATAAAAAATTTTTGTTCAAATATTTCGATAAAATTAGAATTTCACTTCAAATATAACTCCGAAAGAGCTGAATTTTGGTGGAGATCTTCGTCTTGATGTCTTACGCATTTCTTAAATAAATGCCTTTAATTTGGACTAGGACCTTCTATTTTTTGTGGTGAAAGCGTAAAAATCCAGTATTTTTGTAAAATTTTCGAAAACCATCAGGTTTTTTAAGAAGTGTCTTTGGAAAACTTGTAGCTTATAGCATTCTTAAAAAAACCATTAGAATACATTTTTCCGTTAGACCAATAAATTTTGAGATAAATGTGCGCAAATGCAACTGTGTGGAAAATACCACATCAAAGTAAAAACACATTTTGTCCCCGTTTTCTCAAAATCTCTTGCTCCAACGAAAAAAAGGAGTTTATCTTTTTTCTGTAGAATTTTATAAGCTACATGTTTTCCAAAGAAACTTCTTAAAAAACCTGATGGTTTTCGAAAAATTTTCAAATATACTGGATTTATACTCTTTCACCACAGAAAATTAAAAGTCCTTGTCAAAATTTAAGGTATTTATTTAAGAAATGCGTAAGACATCAAAACGAAGATCTCCACCAAAATTCAGCTCTTTCGGAGTTATATTTGAAGTGAAATTCTAATTTTATCGAAATATTTGAACAAAAATTTTTTATTTTTGTTTGATTTTGAACCTGTTTGATTGGGTTCAAACGGTTATAACTGTCTATTTAAACATATCTTTGGCAAGTTTAATACCTCTTTTGAAACTACAGAAAAATAGGCAATTTTTGAAATACAAAACCTGTATTGAGCCATACGAATTTTATTCAGGGGGCTCATCAGAAGATTGAGGTCAAAAATTAATTTTGGCAAAGTTCAATACTAACTAATGATTTGTAGGCAAATGTTGATGCGAATTAAAAATATTTTACTCAGTAAAGTTAGTGAAACTATAAGTGAATTTTTTAATGCAAAATTTGTAAAACACAAAAATCAATTATGGACAGGGTGAGCAAAAAACTGGTTCAAAGTTAGATTTTTTTCAAATTTCAAAAAATAGCCGTTACTCGAGAACCGCTATGATTCGGTATAGAAAAGTTACCAAATTCTGAAAGGCCATGGCCTGGCCTTTCACCAGTTTTGGTTTGGACCATTGTTAATGGGACACCCTGTATATGGTTGCAAAACTCATAAAACCAAATTAAAGTTGTCATACACAAATTTTTGATTTTGCGTGTAGGAATTTTTGGAAATAGTCGGAAAACCTACTCAAATAAACTGATTTATATCTTTTAAAATTTCACCTTTTTTACTTTAAATGTTCACCATTATTATTTAATTTTCAAGTGTACAACCCGAACCCCTCGATCATTTTGATATAGCTGCGTCTTACGCATTTAAATAAGCTTAATATCCCTATACATATCGAGATTTTTAGATAGCCAAATAAGTTTCACTTCTGCCACGAGTACTGAGTTACACGCGGTCTTTTTTTATTACATTTATTTGACGTCAACCAAGAAACTCGAAATGGCATAAGAAAATCTTCGTGTAACGCTACTAGATTCTCCACTTATTCAAACACAGGTCTTTTTTTAATGCCGAAAAGAAACAAATTGTGTTTTATCAGGTGTGTTATGCCTGGTTCAAAACAGAATAGTGAATACAAAGGAAATTGAGAAAGGAAATCAAGTTTTGCTGACGACAGTACCCTCAGCTTTTCATATTCGTTTCTTGATTCACATCCATGTCCTTCGGATGTGGAACTTGAACGGCAGCGTATGATAAGCTCATTAAATTCTGATCTTGACAGTATTGTCCACTGGGGAATAAAAAACCGTGTAGAATTTAATGCTTCTAAAACTCAATGCTGTCTCCTGTCGTTAAAGCGGAACCCACCCCTAATGCTGCTATCCATGAGCGGCACTTGCATAGAGGAAACTGAACAGCTTTCAGTCCTCGTCACAGACCACCTTTTGTGGAACGACCACATATTTGACATCGCCAAAAATGCTGCTAGGTGTTTAGGTTTTTCTCCGTCGATGCAAGAAATTTTTCTCCCCCTCCGATCTGGCTGTGATCTACAAAGCCTTTATTCGTCCAAAACTTGAGTACAACTCCCATATTTGGGCAGGTGCTCCAATAACCCACTTGAGTCTATTGGATAGAATACAAAATAGAGCTCTTAAAATGATAGGTGAAAGAACTATAACGGAAACGTTTACATATCTGGAGCACCGTCGAAATGTTTCATGCCTTTCGTTATTTTACCGTTATTTTAACAAACATTGCTCTAGCGAAATAGCCAGTTGCATTCCTCCCCTTAAACAATTCAACCGTAATACTCGCGCTTCTAGGAATGCCCATCAGTTTAGCCTTGAGCCCAACTTCGGACGTACAGTAAAGTACAGAGATTCTTTCTTTAGTCGCACTACACGAATGTGGAATGCTCTACCCAGCTCTATCTTCCCCTCCCATTGTGATCTACAGACATTCAAAAAACCAATGTACATTGGTTTCTCCTTTCAAATCCCCTCCAACCTACCTAATCGCTCGTGCTGTGTTTATCACTTTAAGGGTATTCATAAACCCTTTAGCGCGCTAAATATAAAAAAAAAAAAAAAAAAAAAAAGCTAAAACAACTAACAAACTAATTTTTTTCTCGAAAAGAAAAGATCGTATTTGCAATATTAAATTTTTTTTTTGTATATGAACCTAAAATAAGCAAAAGAGCATTTTAACAATATTGTTTGAATGTCTCGAAAACCATGAAATGTATACCGTAAAATCAGGCAAAGAACACAACATACTCGAAAACATGTTAGTTACTTCCAGCAATAACATCACTGTAAACCTAATTTTGTTCAATAGAACTGAAAAGTATAAGAAATTTTTTGCAAATTGCCAACCAATAAATTAGTTTTCCGAAACTTATATGTAGTTGCTCTCGAGTTACTGAAGAAAACAATTTATCATTGAATTTGACGACAATCACTAATATAAGATGGGTCTATACTTTGTCAAGAGGAAAGTAGGAGCAAGAAACCTTTTGAAAATGTTCAGGGGGGAATCAAACCCCTTGCAACCCCCTCTGGCTACGGCCTTTCCTCTTGAGTTTATATTTTAAAAATAAAATATGATGCTCTGTATCATTTACCCTAAGTTTTAAGATCTTAATATCTAGCGTTGCACGATTCGATAAGTAAGCAAAGCACCCATCAAGATATGTATATGATTTTTAAAAAGGCTTAGAAGTCAATTTTTCATAATAGTACATAATCAGACAATAGGTATGACTAAAGACTACAAGGCAGTACGTGTCAAAAAAAAGAAGCAATAAAATAACTAAAGGAGTAGGTTCTTTCAACACCACTGGCAAAAGAAAAAGAATACAAGCTAAAAACGTTTGAATTTTAATTTATCGATTCGAAGAATTATGTCTAAAAAAAGTGATGAGCAGGTATAACTTAATAAATTGATGTTAAAGGTTATATTTTTTTATAATAATAGTATACCTAGTTGTTTGGTGAATCATAAAAGAGAATATTTTTTTAAAGTTTTGTCTGTTATTTATATAAAAATGGGTTTTTGTTTCTATTTCCTGGTAAATTCATTTACCAGTTATTAACGATAAGAATTTAACTATTGTTTTTTTTTTTGCAAGCGGAACAAATAATGTAGGTAATTATGAAAATACCTATAATATACTCGTGTATGAGAAACACATTTTTTTAAGTTGACTCAAACTTATATTTCTGCCAATAAGTATACTATTTTGTCCACAAGGTCAATCTTTATCACGTGAAATGACTCCATTCTGATTCGAACATTTTATTATTCATGTTGTTTACCTGAAAATCAGCAGCAGGTTTGATTTATAAATATTACATATACATATGTAGGTATAAGAAAGGGAGATTATGTATGCCAATTATCGGTATGCAAATGCATTTTGCAGATGATGTTTGTTTTGGCAATTTTAATTTAAATTATTTAAGAAAAATATTAGAGTACAAAAATAGATAGATTTTTTTTTCGTGGAACGAAATATACTATGACTGGAATGGCTACTATTCTTAACTACGAGAGTGCTGTACTCTAAGAGGAGAGCTTAATTTTTGATTTTCGGACGCCAATGCCATAACCTTCGTGAAATCTGTGAATATGGTAATATTGGTTTTAGTAGAAGGAATTGTATAGGTATACAAAACTATACATTTTTTTAAATATGTAAATATTTTTGTTTTAATTTATTGTCCTTTTTTGGGGATTTCTACCATTTGGGACTTTCGTGGTAATAGTAGGATAATATTCTGGATTTTTAAATTTGTCTCCGAATGGACCAACATTTTTATGCATAAATTTTGCAGTGCAAAAATTGATAACCGCAATATTTTGATCACATGGAGATGTTCGTCGTCCATTAATGATCTTCACATGCTTTTTTGGTTACCTTAACTAACGTTTTCTTGGAAACTGAATTCAGGAAAACAATGGATGGATTTGAAAGAATTAAATTGAGTTCTTTCAAAATTGTTTTTTTTTTTTTTTCGATAAAAATGTATTCATGAAAGTAAAGGCGAACTTCTTTCTTAGCTGAGGAGCCAATCCAGAAAAATGAATATCAGCATTGAAAACAGCATACATATACATACCTACATCAATTAAATTTAGTGTGCATGAATACCGCGCACAGTGGCCCATATTGAGTTATTTGGTTTCAAAACTCGCATAACTCTTAAACGAAAGCAGCTATGGCTAACATTTTTGTACTTTGAAGAAATTTGCAAGGTTATCAATTGGTGAGTTTCAAAAAAAAATATTCACAGGGTGTTTCGGAATTCACAGTTGAAATAAGAAGTTTTAATTTATATGGTAAACATATTTATTTAATATGACGGAAACCCATTTACATTACAAAGGTCAAAAGTCATTTTCTTGAGCAATCTGAGTATAATTTTAGTGAAAAAGTAGGGAAAAAAGAAAACAAACTGATTTGAGTATAACAGTCATTTATACATATAGTGATTTTTTCTGGAATGTTTATGTATAATAAAATATTTCAATGAATGTTTACAAGTCAAACATTGGACAACAAATTTAAGGTACCAACATTTTTTTAAATGCCTCAGGAAATAAATAAGTATGCGGATCCGATGAGCTTGTAAGCATCTTTAATAGGTCATCATTGGTTTTTTTTTTTTTGAAACCAGAACCTTGTATTTATAACTTTTGTCTGCACTTTAAGAATGAGGTATTTAAATAATTATAAAATCAGGCCACATTTGTTTGTTAGCATTTTTGGAAAGTTGTGCAAAAGAGATTTAAAAATCAATTCGATTCTTGGCATTATATACAGGGTGATTCGCATAAGGAATGACAAAAAGCTAGAGAGTGGCTGTTGAGAGCAGACCCTTAAGATTTATGTGGTTCAACAATCTTCAACCAATTTACAATTTAAGTCAGTAATTATTAAATAACAGATTTCTCTGATAATTTTGAGGTTCTTCCATATAACTCTACTTAAAATATTTGATATTTAACATTAATAAACTAAGAACTTTGCGTACTTTTAGATCTCACTACTTTTTACGGCTGACTTGTTACGCATAGGTTTTTGTATATAAAAGACTTTGGCTCCTTTTTAACATTTATGTTTTTGTTGTGTGTTTTTTATTAAACAAACTTAAAGTACGATAAATTGATTGAAAATATTTTTTTCTTTTTAATTTCATACAGAAACAGCCAATTGTATTAATTATAAAATACATCACCTACCTACTATTTATATTTGCATCATTACACTGCAACTGCAACACTTAAGAAACAATTCTCTAAATACAAGTTGCATAAGCAAATCTTTTAATTCTGACATAAATTTCTTGAATGTGTCGTCTAAGCTCCTTAAGTGATTTTCTCACAGCAAATACAAAACCCAGAGGCATAGATACTCGTATGCTGTAGTGTAGATATGCATATAAACGTTAAGTATATCCAACAAATAGATGCATGCTCTGAATATTGCAGTTGAAATTTACATTTTTTCACAAAAGGGGCTGGAGAGGCCTCAATAATATGCTTTAAGGAATGTTGTATGTGTACAGTATTGTACACATAAATAGGTTTATATATTTATGGGAAATTGTATTTCTTTTAATTATATATTTTTTTAAAGTAAATACAATATATTCAAAAATATTTCGGATAAAAAAACTTAAAACTTGAACTTAAGTAAAACAGAGAAAAAATAAAAGTAAAAATTAAGTTCAACTAATCGAATAGTCTTGCTCTGCTTTGAAAAATTATTTTTTTTTTAGTTTAATATAAGTTTAAGTAAGCTAACTTATAAACTTTCTTAGGTAGCTGGGGCTTGTTATAGCTATCATTGAAAACCATCATTGAAAATATTAATTGTCAATTTTGAGAGATTTTTAAGAAAAAATAAATGATTATTATGATGCCAAAGTAAAGCTAATGGACTTAATAATTGTTTCTAGATAAAACAAAATTTAATTTGGCACATCTTTTCTCATAAAATGACTTTTAAATGTTCAATGATAAACTACCTTATCAATGATCATTGAAAAAATTAAAAGTTACTTTATGGGGAAGATATAGGTCAAAATGATTTTTTTTGGAGGAGAAATAATTTTGTAGTCGTAAGATATATTTCTGCATTTAAATATCCAATGATTAAACAATCGAAGGGCCTCAAAGTCAACACCTGGTTTCCAATGATAGCTATAACTGGGGCTTAGGTCGAACTTAGTACATGGCTAGATTAGATTGAAGTAGAAAACAGAAAAACTGAAACACTTAAACCATAAGTTGATTCAATGTAATACTATACTTGATTCTAGAGATTATCTACCAACTCTTTAAACCCAGTTAGAGCTTCTTATAAAGTGGATACTTTAACTTCAATTTAAATATTGATCATGCGTTAGAAGAAAGTGTCTACACTACGAGTACAAGTCTAAGGCCAGCTTAAGTGCAGCGATTAAGCAGCGAGTTAACTCACCGAAGTCGGTGGAATTAGTCAACAAATGCTATTGATATATTTTATCTTCCGAGTTTTTGAAGCTCAAAACTTTGTTTTTTTACTTAGGTCCAGTTCATCAATACGAGATAAAACTTAAACTGAAGTTAGCTCACCAAAAATTTGGAAGGTAAAATGCAGATTAAATCCGAAATTCGGATGATCATCACTGAAAATTGGACCTTAGTTATTAAACCGAATGGATTACAAAAAAGACATTGAACCTATTCAAATGACTGAGAGTGTATTCAGCTTTGTGTGCTGCTATACTTTGCTTAATTCTATGGGTCATTGACAAAACAATGTCAAAGTATTTGACGCATGGCAATTTGAATAAAAACTGAGGTTCACACTGATTATTTATATTTTAATTATTTTTTTTTTGTTGTTGTTTAAGATTCGAATAATTATTTTTTAAATACAATAGAAGAATATTTACATAAGACTTTGTTTTGTTTTTTTTTTTTTTTTTTTTCATTTTGTTTATGAATAGAACCATGGAAGTGATTTGATTTGCATAGATTCTTGTTTATTTTTTGTTTGTTTTAACATGAGAAGTGAAAAAGACTTTATGGTAAATGAAATGTCGGTTGGTTAAAACGCCACGTCGCATTTTCATATGCATAAGTTGAAAAAAGAATTCATAATGAAAATGTCATAAAAGTTTTGAAGGAAGAAGATATCCGGTCTAAGAATGGAAATGGAATAATTTTAAACAAAAATGTTTTGAAATGAATTTTTTATATTAGAAGAGAAGCAGTTTTTATATTTACCTAAAAAGAATCTCACAGTTCTTATTTGGTTTTCAATTTCAGTCCTTACTATTTTAATGAAGATTTTACGTAATGTATCATGCCTCCCTTTATAACTCTCTCACTCACTCTCATACTTCAAAAGATGTTTTTGAATGTTTTGATGTTATTATTATTTTTCAAAGTCAGTTTTAAGAGAAACATGAGGCAGGTGGGGTTGATTTATGGTCATGAATTATATTGAAGTGGGCCAGTTTATACCTAGGAGAAAAAAAGAAAAGTTTCGTAGGAACAAAATGTTAAATATTGTGTTCTATGTAAATATCAAGTTTTCCACAAAGACTGGCAGATTTGAACATTGTTTGAAATGAATCGTATAATTTATTCAGTAACGGCAGAGTTCAAGATAATTGAATCTAGTCTTTATTAATAACCTTAAATTGAGCAGCCTTTTTTTAATTTTCTGATTTTTCATTATAAGCTAAACTGATGTTAAATATATTTTGGGTGAAAAAAATAAAAATTATTTTTTGAAAGTACCTTATTTCAACACACATAACTAATAGTTAGGGCGTTAAGGGACCCAACCTTGCACTTCATTCTGATGGGATGAACCTAGGTACACTAATAGTCCACATCCTAAATTTACTTTTAAGAAGTGTTGCCACGGTTGCAACACTGGCAGACCAGAGATATAAGGGTTGCCTTCTGACCATTTTTTAAAACGAAATTTCACATAAATTAGCCTATAAAACGAGAACCAGACATGGGTTGATATCGTGGAATGCCTCGTTGTATTAAGAATAATTGATGCCATACGAATATGTTAATATTTTGACCCCTCCCCCACCCTTGTAGGCGGAGGGAGCAAAATACCCTCGGCGGATAAGGGCTTTTATTTGTCAGAAAATGATGGTTATAAAATGAATATTCATAAAATTTTAAGATGAGCGTCGACGTAGAAGTTCATACTTTACAGCATATCCGAAGTCCATTTTGATAAATGTATTAGTTTTTTGTAAAACCTCTTTCAAAATGGGGGGAGGGTAAGGTGGAAGTATATCAAATCCCTATATATTCGTGTTGGTATAATCTAAGCATATGGCACAGGACCTTAGGGTAGTTTTTATTGCCCAATCTTATGCAGTCAAAATTATTTCAATATAATTTCCCTAGAAAAAGTTATAACCTTATTATAAAATGACGACTAAATTTTCAGTGAATCGAGTATAACATTAACAAATTTCAATGGCATGGTGATGAAACTTAGCACACATGTCTCATTTGTCGTAAGAATTAAGAATCAAAAGAGTCCATAATAATATCTGAGGCAAAAGGGTGTTTTTTTGAGTGAAAGGGACTTGATTTGTTAAAAACAACCTTACCAAATTGAAGCCTTAAGATGTCCATACAAGAGAACATCATGTCTTATTAGCATTAGTTTGTTAAAAAGAAACACAAATAATGTTTTTTTATTTTTAAGGAAAGAGCTTTAATATTAAATTGTCAATAGATTATTTGGACAACAGCAGCTTAGCTAAATATAATATATAAATAAATAAATTAAAATTAATTAAATGTTATTCACTATATTCAGCTACCATATTCAAAGCTACAAACCGGTTTACTAACAACTATATACAATAAGGAGCAATTATTTTTAAGCACACTCCATACCACAAATAATTTGAATGTAATTTTAAGAAATATTTGCAGGATTTTAAGTAAGGTAGAAATAAATATGTATATATTTGACGTTCTCATCAAAATGGTTTTCATTTCAATCACAAAATACTTCAATAACATAATTTAGCAGCAACAGCTAACCAGAATTCTCCAAAGATGTAGTTGCAAAATTAATAGTTTAGCTGAAAATGTTGCAAATATTTTAAAAAAGTGTCCACATCAAAAAATTATTATTTGTACTGATTTTTGTTCATTATGTAAGTTTTTTTCAGGAACAATTACATTAAAGTGCTATAATGTTTTTATATTCTTGATGGTGACGATCATTGTCATTTAAAACACAAATTGCAACTAAATTCAATCGTGTGTTTCTAAGAAACCAATCACACTGGTTAGCTGTCACTAAACTTTACTATTGAAGCTGTTTTCAGAAAATGACTTATTTAATTACATTATTTGGGGCTTGTTTAGTAAAATAAAGAAAGTTTAAAGGACCTTGAGCATTTTTTGGGACCCACTGGTCAACAGTGAACTACGACCTATGAAATGTTAAGGAATGTACTTTTTTTCATTATATGGAAGCTTAGTTCAAATTCAGTGCGAAAATAGTGTTTTGATGCATTTTATAATAATACATTTTAAAAGCAAAAAGAAAAATATTTCGAGAAAATGGCAACACTTATAGAAAAGAGTCTATGTTCTTTTATATATAAAGTTATTAATATCTACATTTTTTGAGAAAATCACTTAAAAAAACTAATAAAATGTCGAACATAAATATTTTTGAGAAAATAATTATAATTTGGACAAAAGTTTAAGTAATTTTCAATTTTATTAAAAACCGAAAAGATAAACCGTTTGTTTTCGGTTTTCGATTCAGTATGAAGTGAGTACTTAAAGCCAACTTAAAATTTTATTTCACATTTCTGCAAAAAATAAGTATATTAATTTCTTTGTTGACATTTTTGAGCTTGAAAGTGGTTTTCTCAAAAAATAATGTTAACAGTATTAACTTGACAGATAAAAAGAAAAAAATTTCTAAATATTTTTTTTTATTTGATTTATAAAATTTATTTCATAAAATGCGCCTAACACTATTTTTGCGCTGAATTTTAAATGAGCTGCCATCATTCAATTTAAGAAATTGAGCTAGCATATTATGTAGGGCTGGCCACGAGACGAGACTATGCGAGACTTTTGTAAGTCTCGTCTCGGTCTCGTTAAAATCGAAAATTTTCAGTCTCGTCTCGGTCTCGTGGCGGTCTCGTCTCCGAAAAATACCATTCCCGGCCAACATGTTGATTATTGGAACGAAATATTTTCGATTATAGTTTGAATACGTGATGAAGAAAATAAATGTTTAACTGAAATTGAATTTTTCAATTTATTAGACTCTCTGTAATTTCGGTCCAAATATACAGTCTCGTCTCGGTCTCGTCTCGAATGCCTAAAAGCCAGTCTCGTTTCGTCTAGACCGCGATCCAGACCGAGATTTTTCTCGTCTCGTGGCCAGCCCTAATATTATGAGATTTCATCGCTGTTGTTCAAACTTTCATCGCTGTTGATCAACTTTTAAAAGTGGGCTCAGGAACCATATAAAAATGTTCTTCATGATAGGTTTGGGTTCATGTTAAGCATTCAATCGAGCTCGATATTTTGTTCAAACTTGACATATCGATAAATGTGGGTCTCGCAACTCCGTCTTTCTTATTTAGCTGCATCCTAAGAAGATGCGTTGATTTTCTTTCACCTTAATATAAGTAGTTCATTTTTAGCATTTTCCCGTTTTTTTTAATTTTTCTTCGGACTAAAAATAACGTATTTTGTCATACAGATTTTAAAGTCATAAAGCAATATGTATATCATTCTAGTAACATTCTTAGTCGACTACATTCTTCAGTGCTATTTAAAAAAAAAAAATATTATTAAAGATAATAATATAAACAAATACAAACATTCAACGTCACAACTATAAAGAGATGGGAAAATCAATAATTGACCTATTATTTACTGTTTAAGGAAAGGTCACGAAAAAAAGAAATATTTATTCGAAATACACATAGGTTTTTGGTCTCTTAATCAAAGATTGGTTAAAAGTTTCTTTAAATTTGGCACATATTAGACATGCAAGCAACTAAAGTAGCAACTGAAAGATAACTCTAACACATACTTTTCGAAAGTGTTTGATATAAAAGTTCTTTGGTTAAAAATTACTACAAATAACTTTGGTGGAACATGTCCAAATCCTACTTTAAAGGTGCCTGCACTCTGTTTTCGATATTTCATTATTTACCCGGAAAATAAAAAAAAAAAAACCTAAAAATCTGAATTTTTGTGGAAATCTTTATTTAGATGCATTTCAAAAATGTTCTTAATTTAACCCACAATTTTTTTCTTCAGGGGGGGAGGTTAAAAAGAGGTTAAAAGAGAATTTGCACTTGTTTTATTTAATATCTCAAAAAATATCAGCTTTACAAAAAAAATGTTATTTTCATAAAACACTAAAAATAGTATGGAAATAATGTTATGCTAATGATGAAACATGGAATTAATGTTTTAGTAGGCATCAAAACCAGAGTTCATAAAAATATCACAAAACAATGTCACTGACATTGTTTTGCGCGAAAAATGTTCGTGGTGAGAACAAATTTTTGTGTCAGGGTTGGTTCACAGCTCGATAAAAAAAAAACGTCAAACTTTTTTTTTTTGGTGAAATCTTGAACATAAAAAATGCATGTAATTTTTTTTTTGATGAGGAATTGTATACTTCGCTTAAAGAAAGTGAGAAATTAAAAAAAAATTGAGTTGAAGATTATGATATTTGAACTGCCTGGTGATACCAGTTAACGTTTACAGATTTCAATTAAATTTTGCATACATTCTTTGTATTATTATGATCATAGGGGCGGAGACGAACAAAAATTAAAACATTTCCAAACTGCAAACATTTCCAAGTCCCACCCTAGTCCATAGGCTACAATTTGCCATCAAGGAAATTGACCATCATGTAACCCCGAGTGCAGGCGGTGGCAAAATCATCCTCGTTGTTGATAAACAGGGCCCGGATTCTCATGCTCTAAAAATCATAAAATATGCACTTAAAATTACTAAATATGCTATACAAAATCCAAAATATGCCATAAAAATCCAAAATATGCCATAAAAAATCCAAAATATGCTGCAGAAATATTCAAAAAGTAAATGCAAAAACATTTAAATAAAAAAAAAAAGACACAAAATACAGTCTTTTACTCATAGAAAGTTTTCACAGCAAAAAGTAAATAAAATTAACATAAAATATAAAATTCAGGTAGGTTTAACCAGAAATAAATTTTTTATAATATGTGCATTATTTTCGTAAGAAGGTTTTGTTAGCATGAATCATGAATTTTTTTCTGAAGTTTTCAAAAAATTTTGTACATTGAAAATGACCTGTCCACGTTAACAGACGTTAGTGGGGCATTTTTTAATGAAACAATCTCATATATTGAATATCGAAGCACTGTTCTTCATTCCCATTTAAGGATGTGCAGATATTTTTCATTTTCATATATCCTTCCTTTTTTTAAGAATATTTTCTATTTTTTTACAAATAGATTGACCCATTGGAGACTCTACTGCATGCATTTTTAAAACTGCTTCGTCCATTAAATTTATTTGTTTTTTAAGCGATTTCCAACCCTCTAATTTTACTATAGTCTCACTGAGAAACGCATAGTTTGAACTTATGAAAGCCAAAGTTTATTTTCTTGAAATATGCGAGAAAAATATGCATTTATTGTTAAAATATGCTCAATAAGCCAAAATATGCATTTATATCAAAATATGTAAAAATATGCACTAACGATTGAATGCCATTTTAAAGCAAATTTCTTAGTTCGATTCTTTGCTTCTAAGGCTTTCCAAAAAAAATATACATTTGCATAGAAATCCGGGCCCTGTTGATAAAGATTAACATGTAAACCCAAACATCCACAAATTCGCTTATTTGATCTTCACTCCATTTTTTAACCAAAATACGATAAAATGTTGATACAAGAATTAAGTTAATTAAAGAAGACGAGGGCCGCTAAAAAGTAGATTGTTTTTCGATTTAGAGATTTGTAAGCACAATTAACAGATTTTATAAAAAAAAATTATTTTAGAATATTTAAAAAAAAATGTTTTACAAAATCCAACTTTTAAAAAAATTAGCCTTTTGAAAGCACTGTTTTGAAAAGCTGAATTTTGACCTCGTTAGAATTTCGACGCCAACCCCAAATTTTATTATAATTAAAAGGATTTGAATACAATTTGGTTTGTATGCTAAGATACTAGAATTGGGGTACTTTTTTGTGGCACAACATTTCACCAAAAACTGATACTAATTGTTCTCTCAATTAAACTGTTTTTATTTTTTAATTTTCTACTTTCTCGATAACGGTTCAACCGAATTCAATACAATTTTTAACAAAGAATCACTTTATGGAGTTCTTATATCATTGAAAATTATAATTTTTAAAAAAATATACCTTTGGGCTTAAGATTTTGTTGTTGTTGAAAATTTGACTATCTATTAGATTTTTTTTTTGAAAATGCTAATTGAATAAATAATCAATTTTCATATCAAATTTATTTCTCATAATGTTAATTTTTTTTTCTTTTCTTTTTAAACTATGTACTCTAACAATTATTTTCTTTTTATTTCTTTTAGGTAAATACAAATTTATTGAAGAAACCACAGATGATATAATTTGTTTTGAGTACAAAAAATGACAAAGGTAGACAAATGTTTAATGACTTTATAGAGAGAATTTACTACTATTATTTATATATCGTTAAAAAATTTGTTTTCTTAATTCTAACATTTTCATGAAAATAAATATTTAAACAATTTTTAAAAACAATATTATTTGACTAACTAAGAATTGCTTCACAACCAAGCAAATTCGTCCAACCGTAGATTTTCAGCCAAGATCTCAAACTTAAAAAAATTAGTTCTGGTATAAAACATTTTTTTTAATAGAAAAATATTCATAAAGTTTTTATTTATAATACAGACAAAAATTGTTGGAAATTTTGAGCACAACAAATTTTTGATTCAAAATGGCCCGAATTTAGGAAAATACGAATTTTTTTTTAAATATTAACAATAACGAACAAACTTAACGTACAAATAGGAAATTTTATTCTACGTATTATACGCCTTTTAATTTTTTTTTGTGCAAAATCCAAGATGGCGGCAAAACTGCTGGGTCCCTAGGGCTGCCAGATTTAATTTGGTGAATGTCGGGACGCCAGGGCCCAAATATCAGGACAAATCAGGACATTACAAAATATCTATTTAAACAAATCTTAAATGCAATGGCGAAAAATTTTAGTCGATTTAGTACGATGTTAATTCATTTGTTATTAATAAATTTAAATCGAGTTTAGCATTGTACTATCTCATAACATAACACTTACTAAAATTGAAATATATTTTGTAAATTTAGTATCGTACTGAATCCATATGACACCTCTTAACGTTTCTAAACGTCAAAACGAGCGGGACTTTTTGGGACGTGTTCTACAAGTTCAAGTTCAAAAATATTTAAAATTTAGAAAATTTTACTAAACTGTTTTAAAATTTGAAAAATGTTAAGTAGTATTATGCTCAAAATTAGGCTGTTTTAAATTTTGTCCAATATTTTTAAACTAACTTAGAAGCAGGTACCTAGCGAATTGCAAAAATCAAATCAAAAAAGCCAATAACGAGATATTCGGGAATATCTCAAATCAAGTAAGAAACCTGTAATTTGCAGAAAAAAAAACCAAACATTTATTTCAGTTCTGTTCAGTTCTAAAACTGTTAGAGGGATTACATGTGCGAAGTTTTATCAAAACCAATACATCCGTGTTTTTTTTAGATAAACTTGATAAAACCGAAATTTTTGTATGACTGTTCTATCCAGATAAGCTTAAACAAAAAATTGAATCTCACTCCTAGGGAATAACATAGAATGTTTCACACCAAATTTGAAGCAAATCCACCGAACCACTTATGCTCTAGCTCGATATCGGGACGCAAACGAAACGACGGACGTCTTTTGTCGAAAATAAGTTTTTGGACTTATACATACATTATCGTAAGGTTTGATTAAAACCTTAAATTTCGTTTTTGACACAAAACCAATAATTGCTCTATATAGCAAGTTAAAATGGAATGTCGGGACAAAATCGGGACATTTTGTAAATCGGGAAAGATATCGGAACAGGGATCAAATATCGGGACTGTCCCGCCAAAATCGGGACGTCTGGCAGCCTTATGGGTCCCCTATATAATACAATTTTATAATTGCACTGGACTTATTACCTTTAGATAAAGTTATAAGAAATCTGTGTTAAACTATATACAGACCAAAAAGAAACTATAACCCCATGACTATATAAAATTCAAAGCTAGGCATTCAAATGCTTGGTTATACCTTCATACATTCGAGATATTAAGACTTTCACTCCTTCTATGTCATCTTAAGAAAAATAATATCCTTATTTTGTGCAAACGAGAAGCGAATATTTAGTTTCTCTATGATCCGCAAACCACCTAACTCATGCTTCTCACATCACCATTCACCACCCACTTTGTAAATCACCATCTACACATCTCTAGGCTAAATTTACATACATATTTATATGGACATAGCTATCAATAAACACAAGAACTTGTAATTATAACAAATGTTTGCCCCAAAAAACCAAAGGCAAATCCTTGTTTACATTTACAGTGGGTGAAGAAAGTAAGAGAAGAGCTCCTTGTGCAGTGCAGTAGATTGGATGGTAGGGCGGGGGTGGGGAGATTGTATTTCAAGTGTAAGAATATTTGTCGAAGGAATCAAGTTCTAACCAGATTGTATGTGACTTGATATAGACTTTTATTTTTGTTTGTGTAATTGAGTTTATATGAATCTTAAAAGGAGACTGACACTTGTAAGAGGGGGAGGGGGGCTGTGTGGCAGCAAGTAGGTCAATAAAACCAAAACGCCTTATTTTCTAAATGATGGTAAAAGATTGAATTCCAATTTATGAATTTCAAGCAGGAAGTATGTACCTACATTGTACAAATATATCCATAAACAACCTTAACACTTATATGTAGGTACACCGTTATGTATACACACACTGTTACAAACGTAGGCATAGGTCGTTTCCCATTGAAACGAAAGGTATTTTCCTTGTAATTAAGATTTCAAATTGAAATTCGAGACATCAAAGAATGACTTATTAATTTTAGGGTGAAAATTCTATTCTCAGAGAGAAATTGATTAAAAATAAAAAAAAGTATAAAGTAATATTTCAGATGGTTAAGTGTTGTTTTTTTTTTTTTTTTAATTTGTAGGTAGTATACGATTTTATTGTTTGAATTGTGTACAAGTCAATACAAAAAATGGAGTTTAATTGAAATTCTTGTTTTTTTTTTTTTATTTATCTTTATAGAGTGGTTAGGGAAGGTATAATTATTATTTTAAGATGATGATGAAATGTTTATTTGCTTAAGCTTAAGTTATTATCCTCTGTCATGGATTTCAAAATTAACCGCAAAATAGAATAAATAGCAATTAAAAGAATTTAATTTACCTAATTTGAAAGAAAAAACAAAGCAGGGTATTTAATAAACAAATGAATTAAATTCAATCATATATCGTTTGGAGTGAAATCATCAGCAAACAAGCTATGAATGTTTATGGAAAGATCACAAGAATTTAATGAAGATACTTAAAAACAGTTCGGTTAAATTGGTTTATAAAAATAGCAGGGCATTGATTGTTTTGATAAATACGGATTTTTTTTTATAACTGTAACTAAGTTGAAGAACTGGATCTTCATTTAGTCCAGTTCCTAAACAAGCAATATTTGGGTAAGCAATGGAGGATATTCTCGACTTGTTGCCCATTATTAAACGCAAGGTCATCTTCTTTCGCTTTGTTGTCCAGTCCATCAGGTGTTACAAGAATGCTTATTAAACTTCTGACTTGGTGTAGTACTGGTGTGATTCACTTGAATTATCACAGCCATTTAGTTGCTGGTGTGTTTTCAACCTTATTAACAAGTTTATCAAACAAAATGGTGTCTTTCACACTTAAAATATTATAGGAACTCTTGAACATGGGTTATACTTGAAAGGTTGGGTAGTCTGATGACCACCCCTTTCGTATTTAACCATTTCATCCGCTAACGGTTAAATTTTGTGGACTTTTTTTTGTATGTTTATCTTTTTATTTCATGGTTGATGATCATTTGAGTACATTAATATTTTAATATAAAAGTTTTGGTCCTGAAACACCGGTTTAGAAATCAACAATATTAGTCACGCATTTTTTTTGCTGTTAGTTTCTAAATTGTTGGTATTTGATCAGCTTTTTATAAAAAAACATATGACACCGAACTACGAACAATAACTATTTGCTTAGCATAACATTGATAAGTCCATTAAATAAACTAACGTTACACACCCTAAACAATTTATTGCACTTGTCTAAATAATTTTGCCCGTTTATTTCATGTGATTTTAGCCTAAGCCTTTTGAAATTTGTCTATACTTTTCTTAGACCGTCACATAAAAGCGGCTCTTAACATTTTTCACCTCATATATGGGATATTCGCGAAGAAAGTATGCCATCTAAAAGGTCAGTAAGTGGTCAAAAAAGGTCAACTAGTTTCAGAAATTGGTCAGCCATAGAAAATTTTTAATCAAGGGTTACATTTTTTCAAGGTCACCAACTATTTTTGGCACCTCATTTATGGGATATTCGCAAGTACACCATTCGAAAGGCCACCGGCTCGTGATAAAAGGTCAGCTAGTTTCAGTAATTGGTCAGCCATAGTTTTTTTTTTCTGATGAATTTTTAAAGTTTGTTCCAAGGTCACAGTATAAGACTTTTAGCACCTCATTTATAGAATTTAAAAAAAATTAGTATGCCATCTAAAAGGTCAGTAATTGGTCA
Organism: Melangyna quadrimaculata; assembly: GCA_949320155.1. Classification (NCBI taxonomy): domain Eukaryota; kingdom Metazoa; phylum Arthropoda; class Insecta; order Diptera; family Syrphidae; genus Melangyna; species Melangyna quadrimaculata. The sequence continues at coordinate 145,760,165 of OX439485.1, read as the reverse complement.
AAAAAGGTCAGCTACTTTCAGTAATAAGTCAGCCATAGATTATTTTTTATAATTTTTTTAAAAAAATTCAAAGTCAAAACTATTTTTAGCACCTCGTTTATGGGATATTCGAAAAAATATACACCATCTGAAAGGTTACCGGTACATCATAAAAGGTCAACTAATTTCAGTAATTGGTCAGCCATAGTCTTTGTTTAGTGGAATTTTTAAAATTTATTTTTTCAAGGTCGTATAAGACTTTTAGCACCTCATTTGTGGGATATTCACAAAAAAAGGTATCCCATTTGAAAGGCCACCCACTCCTGACAAAAGGTCAGCTAGTATCAGTAATTGGTTATTTTATATGAATTTTTAAAGTTTTTTGTTTTTCAAGGCCGTATAAGACTTTTAGCACCTCATTTATGGGATATTCGCAAAAAAAGTATGCCAATTGAAAGGCCACTGACTCGTGATAAAAGGTCAGCTAGTTTCAGTAATTGGTCAGCCATAGGTGACCAATTACAAAAACTGCTGAGGATCGAGAGAGAAAAATAAGAGAAAAATATATAATATTAAAGTATTTTTTAACTTAAAAAATCGAAATAAATTATACTTTAAACTTTTTTAATACATTTTTAAATGCAGTTTTTTAAAGGACCGATAAGTCAATCAGAATTTTCAAAAAAAAAATTAGAATTACTGTTATAGTTCCAGAGAAAAAAAATAAAATGTGAAAAGTGTAAAGTTCCCATACAAATTTGTATGGGAAAAGTATGACCTCAGAGGCACGGGTTAGTGACCTCGGAAAAAATTTTGTTTGGTCAATAATTTTTTTTTTTCGGCATAAACTTTCGATTGACGGGGTGTGATAACCAAAAAAATGAGTTTGGGAAATAACGGAGACTCTTATATACATATACAAAATAAAAAATATATAAACTTCATTTAAAAATAAATAAATAAATTAATTAATTTAAAAACAAAATAATATAAAAATATAGACATACATATGTAAATATACATATACAAAATAAAAAAGGAACTTCAGTTATTTTTTTTTAGGAAAAAAAGGTAAAACCATAAACTAAAACGCATCGAAGAAATGAGCAGAGGGGAAACGTTTAAACTTACTTTTCTGACCTTACATTTTGCAAATTCAGAAATGAGATCATCAAAGTCTAAAGAATTTTTTTGTAAAAAGTTATTTTTTTTATAAAAAATTTAAATTTTTTTTGTAAAAAAGTAATTTTGTTTTTGTAAAAAAGTTAAGTTTTTTTGTAAAAAAGTTTAATTTTTTTTGTAAAAAAGTTAATTTTTTTTGTAAAAAAGCTTTTTTTTTTTGTTAAAAAGTTAATTTTTATTTTGAAAAAAAGTTTTGTTTTTTGTAAAAAAGTTAATTTTTTTTTGTAAAAAAAAGTTCTTTTTTTTTGTAAATTCGCATTGCAGCGTTATACAGTCAGTGAGTGAATATTTATATATATATTATTTATTTATGTTAATACTTACATTTTCCCATCTGCTTGTTCCTGCTGCGAAATGTTTGCTCTGATCTTTATTTTCGGCCTCAACAAGCCTTCGCCTTTTTCTAAATTGCCCCTAAGCCTTTTTGTATCCATATTGGAAAAACGAATAATAAACACTTTCAAGAAATACGTCACTTCTATTAAAAACTGATAGCTATTTATTTTATCTTAACCAACAAAGCGAAAAAACTATTAAAACAATCTGCACCAGATACAACGCGACTCTATTCTCCTTTTCCATTCTATTAAAATTTCCATATTCCATCTCCTGTGTAAGCATAAGAAAACCTGCACGCTCTGACTCTGACCCATATGATTCCGTATAAATAAGTTTTTTTTTTAAATATTTTCCCATGTTAGTTTCGATACTCAGTGTGCACAAAAAAAACTTGCACAGCCATTGATGACTACTGTAGTAGTAGAAGCCCGGGAGCCCGTGACATATTTTAGTCAGTGACTCCACCACAGATAATTTTGTTGGGATATGGTTATTTTGATGTCATAATGAAGCCTAGTGAAAGTCAGCTGGCTGAGCATGGGTGGAAGGCTACAGCAGCCTCCCAAACATGTAAACAGAAAAGTTGGGTTGCAACTCCACCAAAACTGAAATTTGGTTATATGATAGTTAACACCTTATATTATTCAAAAACAAAAGTCAGCTGGCTGTATGCGGGTGGAAAGATCGTCAGCTGACCTAGTGAAGTATGCACGCATAAAACCACCTTAAAAAGCCATGCTCACTATTCACTACGTCAGCTGACGGTCTTTCCACCCACATACAGCCAGCTGACTTTTGTTTTTGCATAATATAAGGTTTTAACTATCATGCAACCAAATTTCAGTTTCGGCGGTATTACCTTTCTAAAGTTATTCTGCAAAACGTGTATTATACGCGTGCAGTTTAAATCGTAATCTTTAGATTTTGTGTATGACGCATTTTATTTATTGAGCGGAATTTCTCAGATTTAAAATTTATTTCATTGACTGCACTCAAAGGGCTTTATAGTAAACATACAAATTAAATGAACACAAAATAAAAAAACCTATTTTATTCATTGAAATTTGAAAAAAATTGCGTAGGCAAGACAAAATGGTAAAGCTAAAAATCAAATATTAGTGGAGGCTAGATAGCATTTTATTCAAGAACCCGGGGAACCTGCTCCGATTTGGATGATTTTTTTATTTTTGAAATTTAGGAAATAAAATTTTAAAAAAGTTTAAATTTCAAAAATTGACGCTCTCAGCTCAATTTTTTTTAATTTCAAAAAACCAACATTTTCCAAAAAAAAAAGTTATTTTGTAATATTATTTGTAAAAATATATAAATTAAGTACAAAACAATTGAAATGTTTATAATATATTTTTTAATTTTGTATTTCATATACATTTCAAAACTAAGTACAGTAAAACCAGCTTATATATACGGGGAAATGTTAGATTTTTTTTTATTTGCAATTAAAATAATAAATAGTAATAATAATATTAATAGTAATATTTAATAATATATATCTATTTTATAGTGATATTTAATATAAAAGTTAAAAACTATTGATAGTGAAACCCGCTTATATGTACAGTTTCTTTTATTCAATTCAAAATAAATAATTAATTAAAATAATTATTAATTTAATTTAAAAAATAATGTTATGTATAATAAGGATATCGGATAATTTTTTTTTGTCAGACATTTAAAATTGGTGGATCTTGTAGACATTTTTCAAAATTATATTTTAAGAATCTGCAGCTCATTTTCTTTAAAAATCAAACAAATATTCAAGATATTTCCTTCAGTAAGTAGTTACACCTACTTAAAATTAATTGTTTTGTCTCTATAAGGATGCTAATAATAAAGTAGCACAGGTAACTATTCTTTAAAATGTCATAAAATGCATTTGTAAAAGAACAATTACTGAAAATACTCGAACAATCGTTTAATTTTCAAGCTGTCTTTGACTACACAGCTCTACAAGGGTTCGTTATAACATCAAATTAACCATCTAACAAAAGATAAGCTGTGCTTCTATTGGTCACCAAAATCTGCCACGGGCTCCCGGACTATAGGTAGCAGAGCAACCTACCTGTTCTCTTTTTCGGAGACCTTTTTTTGTTGTTTTTTTCGTAGATGAGAAGTCACATACAGAGGTACGGTGTATAATACAAAACCTGCACGTTCTAGCCCACATGATTCAGTATGAATAAGTACTTTTCGTTGTCATATTCTCTATGTTAATTTTGGGACTCAGTGTGCACGAAATAAATCTTGGACATATGAGGTGGCATGTAACTTTTTTCTGTTGAGATTTTTTCTTTTGTACGAACAGGGTGAAATATTTGGAAATAAGGTAGGTAGGATTGAACTTGCATGGGTCTAGTGGGATTTTTAATTCTACGATATCTTGGCTCTTGAGTTAAATTTTCCTTGAATGCAACAATGAAAGTGATGTTAGTAAGTGTGAAAGAAATAACTTAGCACGGTTGTGATGGATGTTATTTTGGGATTATTTGAAGAATGTTTGTGGTTAAAATGCAAATGGCAGTACATTTTTGTTTTCGCAAGAACAGATTACATTTTCTTGGTAATGTGCCCCCCCCCAGAATTTTGCGCCCTGTGCATTTGCACATCTTGCACATATGGTTGGTCCGGTCCTGATCATTTATCTGAACCAGATGACCTCGTCGTTTATAGTATGTATTTTTTGTATACCCAATATGAGTGCCAATTGAATCGAAATCGTACAAAAACGTCGATCTAGTCAGTTAATAAGGCTTATAACATAATTTTAAAGTGCCGAATTAAAGTCCATATAACTACCGCAAAAAGTTGTTTCAGTAAAAACCAATTTGATCAAAGTTGTCGTTCAAAGAGGCGTGTTAGGCGTCCTACAACCAACTAGCATTTTTAATAAAAAAGACTAATTTAATGTGAATCATTAGTTTTTCTCTTTTTCATTGGTTTTATTATAATTTATTGTCTTTTTGTTGTTTTGTATAATTTTTGTCATTACTGATTCTTAACCAATATTTCGTAATCACTGATCGAGACTTCTTTGCCATCGAATGGAATATGAACATAATAATTCCCACGAAAAACTTTGCCCGGAGTTATTGAGTCTAGGTAATGTCCACGCCCAATGTAGATTGGGTCACCGTTTGGAGTTGTTCCAGTTGATACAGCTCCAATTGGAATATTATCTCCAGATTTAGCACCTTCAGCCCAACTATAACCATAACCATCCTCTACCAAAACATCAAATTTACCATATACCATTTTTTCAATGATATCACTAGCAGAAGCAATGTCTTTTGCCGGAATAATTTTCACTGGAACTTTCAGATCTTTTCGCCAGCCATAGCGACCGACATAAATTCTGGAACCATCAATGTCCTTGCCTGCGATAAGTGCGTTAGAAGGCATGTGATCAAAACTTGCTGGTACCCAAGTTGGTACGTCAACTTCTCCGGCTTCCGCTTCTCCGGCTGTGCCAGTGCTTGGAGGATTGTTTTTCACTAATGATAGAGTGGATGATTTTGGTGATATGCATACTAAAACTTCGTAGGAATTTAAACAGTGTTCTTCTCCATCATATGGAACAAAGAGGCACTGGTGAATAGGATGAATTTTACCAACTTTCTGATTTTTATCCACCATACCCCGTCCCACGTAGAGCGGCTCACCATCGGCAGTATTACCAGCTCGGACAGCACGAAATGGTATCCCATCTGCAGAGAATTCTACAAATCTGTAGTTTTCACCAACTAGAATTTCATAGTCGGTTTTCTTGATCTGACTGCCTGCCCAGCTGATATAAGCACAGTGTTCATTCGAAACTACTCGAGCTGGAAATGTGCCACCTTCATGAGAACAACGCCCAACATAAGTAGTCGGTGAACCATCACTCTCTGTCTCGCCGATAACAGCGAATGGTGGAATTAGTGAATCTGGTGTCATATGAACCCATGTGTGTGCTGAAATGATGGTAAACGATTATTGAATGTGAGCCTAATTGCACACTAATTTTTTTTTTCTTAATATAAAATCTAAGTTGATTCCAAATACGTTTTTTTAAATATTTTTTTTTTATTTTATACTGTATCGTCTCAAACAACACTTTTCGTGCAAGTCCGGTTTATTTATAATTTCCGTGTGAGATGTAAGGTATTTATATGCACGGATTGTTTGATAGGTGCAGAGTGCTTATCAAACTGGTTAACCACCAGCTGCCCTTAAGTAATAATTGACCCCTATAATCTAAAAAAATATTATCAGAAGTCAGAATGATGCTTATCAGCAGTTGTTTTTTTTTGGTTCATTATTTGGTTAAATTTATAATTTGCAAAGTGACGCGCACCGCAAAGCACGACCTAATTCCGAAATTGATTAAATAACCCTTGCATGTATTTTAAAAACGAAACATTATATCTTCAATTGTCCCCATTTGTTTATATACATACTAACTTAATTAAATTTTAACTAATTTGTATTTTATAAATTTTTGCAAACGAACTTGCCCTTGTATTCAGAGGACTATATAATTTGTAAATAGTAAAGGTTGAATGGGACACATAAAGAACACAAAAATTCCTACAAGTTACTTTTACCTTAAGATTGAATAATCAAAAGAGTCTATACAAATATCTTTGTAGGCCATAGTTATAGCTATCATTGGAAACCATAATTGAAAAAGTTAGCTGTTGATTTTGAGGGCCTTCGATTGTTTAATCATTGAATATTTAAACGCAGAAATACATCTTACGACTTCAAAATTATTTCTCCTCCAAAAAAAATTCTTTTTGACCCATATCTTCCCCATAACGTAACTTTTAATTTTTTCAATGATCATTGGTAAGGTAGTTCATCATTGAAGAATTAAAAGTCATTTAATGAGAAATGTTGTGCAAAATTTTATTTTGTCTTACCTAGAAATAAATATTAAGTCAATTAGCTTTACTTTGGCATCAAAATAATCATATATTTTTTCTTCAAAATCTCTCAAAATTGGCAATTAATATTTTCAATTATGGTTTTCAATGATAGCGATAACTGGGCTTCCCGTACGGAAGAGTGTGTTTTTTCTACTATGTAGTCGGATAGATAGTTGTGCATCAAAAGAAAGAAATGAATTTGGTATAATCTATGCATATGGTACATGATTTCAAGGTCCTTTTTAATGGTGAATCTAATGACATTTAAACTAAGACAATACGACTAAGGGCCCAGTTATAGCTATCATTGGAAACCATCATTGAAAAAGTTAACTGTTGATTTTGAGACCTTTCGAAAGTTTAATCATTGAATATTTTAATGCAGAAATATAGCTTACGACTTCAAAATTATTTCTCCTTCAAAAAAAATTAATTTTGACCCATATCTTCCCCATAACGTAACTTTTAATTTTCCAATGATGAACTACCTTACCAATGATCATTGAAAAAATTAAAAGTTACGTTATGGGGAAGATATGGGTCAAAATGAATTTTTTTTGGAAGGTGAAATAATTTAAAAGTCGTAAGCTATATTTCTACATTAAAATATTCAATGATTAAACTTTCGAAAGGTCTCAAAATCAACAGTTAACTTTTTCAATGATGGTTTCCAATGATAGCTATAACTGGGCCCTAACAGAAATAAGTTGTAGTACTTTTTACTTAAACATGACTATATTTTCAGTACGAAAAGTAAACATTACTGAAAGCCCTTTCAAATAATGGTCCATTGATAAAACTTGGTGTAGATGTTCCATTTTTCATAGGAAAACAAAAAATAAGATTCGTCCATAAAAATATCCATGCTAAGACGGTGCTTTTTTTGAGGGGAAGTGAAAAGTGGGAAAATACCAAAACACTTGTGTCAGAAGAATCAAAAGAATGTATACAAATATTTAGACGGGAAGGCAGTTTTTTTTGAGTGTGTGTGTGTACGTTTCTTCGTATGTGCCTACGTTCGTGACTCTTTTTTTGTTTATTATATCTCGAAAACGATCAAAGGTATTGACTTCGGATTAATTTTATTTTGCAGAAGTTATAACTTCATTACGCATCGTCTAGAAACAGTTTTCAAAAAACTTAAAAATAAGCGGGTTTTTATAACACCGATTTAAAACAAAAAGAAGTTATAAGATATCATTTTTATGAAATATCTGGAAAACAATTATAACAAAAAGTACTAAACAATATAAGAAAAGAATTTAAAGAAAATCAAGTGAAATATGTTTTTTTTTAAACCATGAAATCTTCTGAAAAATGTTAAAAATGTATTCTGGCTCGAATATTTTGAGAAATACAAATACATTTTTTTAGTTGCATAAATTTCTATGATTTAAGTCTGAGGTTAACAAAAAAGATGCCATTTGGTTCGGTACAAAAAATTAAATTATAGAAATATAGTCCAGAAAATTTGTATTCCATTGTGTAGTTTTCCTTTACACGGGAGCTGAAATAACTATTTTTTCCTTATGAATATAAGGGGGTTATTCTAGAGCTTTTTTTGAAAACTTTCTTGTACCTACTCGTGACGGTATTTTCAGTAAAATTCTTTCGATACCTATACGTAATCTTATAAAAACGAGCGTTGAATTCCTTCTTTTTTAATTTCTTTTCATTGATATTATCTCAAATGACTGCTATAAATTGATTAACCAAACTGCCATTCATCCAGGCATCTCAAGCTCAATTGCGATCGCTAACCACCTTAACAACCACAATTCGATTTAAACAAGAACAACAACAAAAAAAAAACATCTCCTCTGATGACAAAACAACGTTGCATTCAATTAAAGTTTACGACACAGTTCATAACAGCATCATCGCCAAACTCTCATCTTCCAGCCAGGGACAGACACCAGTACGCTATCAGTCTGAATACATATTGTAAATTTGTATGTATGAATATCTAGGTGTGTAGGTTGTATGAAAAATACAAACACAAAATGAAAGATGCAATGCATCAGATACCTATTCGGTCGTGGGTGGTGGAGGAGCTGATGGGACATTTACCATGTAAAGCCGCCGCCGACACACTACGCTGCTATATTACCCTCAACGACGCGAAATACAAGCCTATACGTTTTCTGTCCCCGGTACCGGCCATTCACTTCCCCAACAACAACAAAAACAAAACATCCATTCAACGCGGCACAATTTAGTTTCGTTGACAGAGTCACTCAGTCATTGGTGTGAGAAAAAGCCACCGGGTGGGCGCATACTGCCGCACACCCCATCACGTAGAGTGGGGGATGCCCCAACCTTTAACTGTTTCTGGCACTCGGTGCTGACCCCGAAGAGAAAAAAAACATGACTTGACAAAAAAAGTGAGACACGTCGCAATCGTTTGCTGAAAAGCCATTCACGATTCGATGCGACGTGAACTGAACCCAAAATCACCATTCTCGCCATAGTAAGCCCCCAACACAACTATGTATGTATGTATATACATTGGAAGGTATGGCAAGTTATCCAAGTTGGAGTCACTTGACTCCCTCGTCCACTTGTTTTCGAATCTGTCCAGGCCATGTAGTCTGACAATGCAACCACTTTTTGTGTAGACACTTTTTCTTTTGAAACACCCTAATGGGAGCTTGGTTCCTGTATCCTACACGGTCGTCATCGTCGTCAACATCGTCGGTCGGTCATCCCACATCCAATGGTTTGATACCCTCTTCTGATGTTGCCTCCTGTTAGGCGTAAATTGGATTGATTCAAGGCTTGAAACAACAAAACGTATAGAAGTACCCAACTCGATCTGGGTGCACCATGTCTGGGATTGATTTGGGTATATATACACATACATATATTTGTACACTATCCCATCTCTCTTTTAAAAATTGCGAAAAGAGGAATTTCTTAAGATCGGATACTTTAGCAAGTTGTACACCACTATAAGGCCCAGTTTTTCAGTGTTGGGTTAAGACCGAGTTAGTTAACTCTGGAAATAGATCTGTCTACAGTTACGGCAGAAAGCTGTTTTTTAATTAATAATTAATACAGAATGCCTTAAAAAACAGGGTAGTTAAAATATCATACATATTTTTGAGTTATTCTCAAGTTAACTCACCTCACCACAACTATCCCACTCAACTGCTTCGCCTAAGGTTCCACTTGTTGGGTCCACCGGGTTGACCTCGCAGAAATCGTCGACAGGCCTCCCGGTTTTGGATTGTTCTATGTCTGAGGCCAACTAAATGCATTGGGTAGTTGCATTTGTGTCATCCAGGAGTTTTTGGGCCTGCCTTTCTTCCGCGATAGTGTTGGAACATCTTGTGCTATTGCCTTTTGAACTGTGTTCTCATGGCATCTTCTTTCTTCATGACAGTACCAGCTAAAGCTAAGTTGGTCATGCTGTATTTTTTCCAAGATGATATTTTTGATGTGTAGGCTTCCTCGGATTCTATTGCTTCTTATTCGATCACGCTTTGTCATGCCTGTCATGCAAAGCATCTTCTTTTCAGCTGCCGTCAAATTAATCTCATACTTCTTGTATATTGTCCAACACTGTGAACCGTATGTAAGCGCTGGACAAACAACTGCCGTGTAGAGCTTTCCTTTCAGCTTAGGAGGCATTTTTCTATCACAGAAGATGGAAGAGTTTTCCCGCCACTTCATTCACCCTACACTTACGCGATGTTAGATGTCGTCATCACAAGATCCTTCGTTATTGATCATTGATCCAAGATATTTAAACTTTTCGCACTTGGGAAGCACTGTTCCATTCAAATAGATGTCCGGAATAGGTCTGTGTGGATCAGAAAATGGACATTATAGGTATTCGGTCTTTTTCGTGCTAATGCGGTATCCATTTCCCTCAAGAACATCCATCAATACATCAAGTGCTCGTTGCAAGGACACGGGATCTTCACTAATGATGGCTCCATATCGTCAGCAAAGAATAACTGATTCACATTAATTTTTAACAAAACTAAAAATAACAGTATCTGCCATAAGAACATTAAAAATAGTTGAGAAAACTCTTTTTTTTTTCTCGAAAACGGCTACAACAATTCTGAAACAAAAATTCTGTGTGTGTTGTGCTAGGTTTCCACTGGTCATTGAAAGACGCAAATTTACACACTTTGATACGACCAGAGTGGGTAGTATCAACAAAAAAATTAAAGAAAATAGTAGCAGACAGTAGGTATAACCCACCCTGTCTTGTCAAACTGTGTCTTTCAATGACAAGTGGAAACCTAGCATCAAGTACAATCAAACCAAAAACATACATGTTGAAAAAGGAACCAAGTTCTTCTTTATAAAGGGTTTTCCAATAGGGACGGGTTGATTTTGGCAGCTCGTGGCGGCCATATTGTTTTTTTTACTTTCCGTCAAAATATCTTATTTTAATCAGTTACTAAAGACAAATCATCATGGTGAGTAACAGCGTCGAGCAACACGTGCAAATGATAAAACTTTATTATCAAAATGCGTAGGAAGTTGATCCCAATTTTGGTTGAAAAATCATCTTTAGCGATGAGGCCCATTTTTGGATGAATGGGTACGTGAATAAGCTAAAATGCCGGATTTGGGATGACACCAATCTACGCGGGATTCACGAGGTGCCAATGCATCCAAATAAAGTAACTGTTTTGTGTGGATTTTGGGCTGGAGGCGTCATCGGTCCGTACTTTTTCGAAAATGATGGTGGCCAGGCCCTCACCGTCAACGGCGATCGCTATAGGTCGATGATCACCAACTTCTTTGTGGCCTGAATCGGATGATATGGACACCGAACTTATATATGGTTTCAACAGGATGGCGCTACGTGCCACACAGCTCAAGACACAGTCGATATTCTGTACGAGCGGTTTCATGGCATAGTTATCTCGCGCCGAGGTGACGTGAATTGTGTGATTTGATCCCTTTGGACTTTTATTTGTGGGGCTTTCTTAAGACGCAGGTCTATGCAAACAAGCCGCAAACCACCGCGGCCCTCATAGACAACATAATCCATGCCATCGGTCAAATTCAGCCTGATTTATGCGCAAAAGTTATCGAAAACTGCACCTTTCGAATCCGCGCCACCCAGCGAAGTTACGGCGGCCATTTGAACGATGTTATATTTCAAACATAATGTCATTGATAGGGCTCTCAAATAAAGATAAAACCTTATCTCAATTTTAAAATCGACCCGCCCTTAATGGAAACCCTTTACAAAAACATCTGTGTAATACTAATAAGTCAGCCATGGAAGTGAGATCTGAAAGCACGCTCAGTTCTTACTTCATCAATGTTAAATATAAAATTATGTTAAGGTGGAGTTATATAAAAAACCTCAAAGTTATATGTGGAATTTATTAATTTCAATTTTTCAATATCCATTTTCGATAAGATTACAATTATTAAATTGACTACAATTTGTTTCCTCAAATTTTATGACAAGTGAACATACACTTTTTTTTAATTTAAGTAGGTATTTATTTCCGGAAATTTTTGATGTATTTCAAAAGTTGATATTTTTATGTTTCCGCTGATCGTTTTAAAACAAGTCATTAAAAAAAAAAACAATTATACTGGGTGTCCCAACGTGACCGGCCCAGACGAAAACCATAGACTTCTGAGGTGATTTTAAGTCGAAAACTTAAGAGGTAGTTTTCTCGTTTTCGCTTCCCTTTTGATTTCGTTTCTTTAACTGGCTTTAACTTTGCCAAAATAAAAAAGATTTTTTTTTTGTATACACAAATGGACTTAGCAGTCTTACAACTTTTTTCAATGCGGATAACGGGTTTCCCGCAATTTATTATGAAACCAATTATATTGCATTCTTTTATTAATGATTTTTTAATTTGGAATAATTTTTTGTTTTTACAAAAACACATAAATAAGTTTAATTTTTTATTTTTTATTATGAAAGCCCAATTTTTTTCTTAAAAATACTTAATTTCTTTTTAACAAAAAATACATTTAAAATTATTAAGAAACAAAATAAAAAAATTCAAGAAAATTTGAATACTTGAATAAGAACGAAAACGGTGGTCAAATATTACATTGGCGATTGCGAAAACACAGAATCAAGTGTTCCTCCGAAAAGAGTTGAAGCAAAACTTTCAAATTTCATGAAAATACTTAAAAGGAAATTTAGCTTCTTTCTGTATTTAAATTTATTTGCTCCTAACCTGCGTTCACACCTTTGAGTATATATAATATGGAGTTCTCGTTCCTATCCCTAATGCATTGTAGTACTTGAGCCTGTGATAGGGGCGTGGTTTCAATATAGAGAGGGTTTTTTGATAGCTGCAGCTGTGACGGTGTTGTTGTAAAAACCCTCTCTATATTCAAAATTGAATAACCGCATAGATTACCGAGCCCCCTATGATGGTAACGTTTTTGGAATGTAAACGAGAACTCCATATTATATAATTATACTCAAAGGTTCACACCTAAAATTGCGAAGTCTAATGTGCCCCGTCATCAAACGCACTATACACCTCAGTTTGCCCTAAATAGTTTTTTTCGTAGCTTCACTTAAAATACTTATCGCATTATCATTAAATATTACCAAAATTATAATTTATGTGTTTTTTTTCATACACCAATTTTGCTCTCGATAAATGTGGTAAAATTTGTTGGAAATTATTATTGTTCGCTATGAAGATTCAAAAAATTGACATTTTTTTGGATATTTTCTGACAGTATTATAAAATTATAAATCTTTTTATTGAAAATATTTATAAATTTGACATTTTCTAAGATTTAAGCAATTTATCGAATTGTTATTTATAAAACTTTACGACTCACTGTCGCATGTTCGCATATTCCGAGACTCGCTACAATCACCTTTTACTCATAAACTGTCAAGTGTGTCTGAACTACCAAAATAATTTTAACATTTTTTACATAACAAAATTTTGTATGATTAATGTACGTCTATTCGGAAGCAGCCAGAATAAATAATATAATTAACTCGGAAAAAACGGAACTACACTTATTGTGATTTGTTCCTTATAAGTACTTTTAGTACAATGCCATCCATATTTCACGTTTAGCTGTATTTCTGGTGAAATTCAACTAATTTGATTTCAATATATGCAGACAATTCCCTGTGGAGATACATATCTATTGTAAACCCGAACATCAGTTTGTGTATATACCGGCCGGCCGGCGTTTATAAAAGAGGAAAAATAAAACTAAGAAAAAAGATAAAATTGATGATTTGAGCAGAGAACTTTCCGAGCAAGAGTAGAGATGGGGTCTTTCAAATGCAATAGCAAACACCAGTCGCATCATTGTACCCGGATAAATGAAATCAATTGTAATTACATATGTCAACAAGCATTTTCAGGTCCACTAGCATTCTAGTACTGTATAGCTAGTGAATCAGGCTACACTTTTATTTCAAACAAAAATACAAAAAATTAGTTAGATATACAACTCCTACATATATACATTTTGTATGCCTACAGTATAAAAGGGATCAGAGGGCAGATTGACTGTGAAGAACGGCTTATTATTGCAGCTAATTGGGCAAACTGATTGATAGCTTTTTTGGGGATTGGTTTGCGACTGACGATGATGACGACAGACGACGCACTACGGCTGGATGTTTTGACTATTGACTTTTTGTTTCCCACTTTTCAAATGTCTCGTCTGTTAAAATATTTTTGCTCGGATCTGTAAAATGTACTCGTATTTCTATTCAATGCCAGCTGAAAACCAGAATATATACAGAACTCATAAATTAGACGGATGCAGTGTTGCAGGTGCAGAATCATAGTTATTTGGTGTGTGGGCATTTGAATTATTGACGAACATGTGATACACAATTACGACAACGACAATGAAGCCGCGCGATAAAGGGAGAAGATTTAAAATTTTTGTTCTTAAAGTTCGTTTGTTGAAAGCTTATTTTATTTGTTGAAATTAAGTAAAAGACACAGTGATTTCGACAGTTTTGTGAGATCGACTTAAATGCTCCTTTTTTTATATAAGGTTTTGTATAAAAACGAAAAAGAATTATTGAAGCAAATAAAATCTTTAATGACCAATTTCATAGACATTTAACTGGCTTTTTAATTTTTAAATGACGTATTTTGTATGGAATAAACGTCGTTTTAAGAGTTAAAAGCATGTTAAATTTTTAAAAGGGCTTTATGAAATCGAGGATAAGAATATTTAAGGGGGATATTGGTATCCTCTTGGTATAAGATGTATAAATGCACCGTTATCACTTTTACTTGTATAGGTACCTAACTGTTTTTTCTGATGAGTAAAATAATATATAAACCACGCAGAAAATTAATCTAGTTTTCGACAAGGCGCTACAGAGTTTTTAATAGATTCTGACAAGGGGCTAGCAAGGGTTAGCAAAGGCTAGAACAAGGGCCTTGGTGATTATGAACCCTTTTCCCTCGTCAGGCAAACAAAAAGTTTGGCTTGATCCCGCGATCTTCTACTTGTCAGTCCAATGCGCTACCCACAGGGCTAACTTGCTATACAAAAATTCAATGCCAAAAGTGAATAAGTTGCCTACTCTAATGTTTCATACCATATTGCATAACAAATACATACAGAATAAAAGAGGTTTTTATGTACTTGCTTTTTAGGTAGAACAACATAGAACAGGTTTTCTGTTCTAACTTGTCTGACTTTTCTCACAAATCTGAGCTTTTTAGTTCTGATCTGACTTCTTATTTTTCCTCACTAAACAATATATAGGTAATACAGCTGTCTTACACCTATAGTAAAAAGAGTAATATATAAAAAAGAAGACCATGGAATGAGAGAAAAAAGTGTCGTATGATACTAAATTGCATATGGTGCTTATAAAATGGTTGTTTTTGGTGTACAAGAGAAATTCCTGCTGGGGTACCTAAACATATCTAGCAAGTTTTACTAGGGAGGGCCTCAAGAGTATTTGAAAAATTTCCCTCATCTAAATTTTTGTTACTGAAATCCAGAAAGGACTTGCCAAGTATCTTACAAATTTTCCTCGTCTAGATTTTCCCTACTCAAACCTTAATAGGGCCTTGTCCAAACTAGACAGAAACTTGTCATTTTTCCAGCCGGGAAGCTATCAACTCAATGAGTTCATCCAGATATTTTCAAAGAATATTAAATTTCAAAAAAATTTATTTTTATGCATTTCTCTGATGCCTTTACGGTTATTTTTCATTTGGGGAACCTTTTTTATTTCAAAAATCACATGTAGAAATTATTTTAGAGCTATATAGAAAGATCTTAAAATAATAACGAATCTGTGTGTAACAATATTTTCTTGCTTATTTTATGGTAAAAAAAAATATAAACTTCTATTGTACAGCTTACATTATGTTTCAATAAAGTACTCAAAAAGTAAGTATTTGACTTTAACTATATGAGCAAAACAAATAAACTTATATTGCATTTTTATCACGTATAGTTTGTGTCATTTCTATTTATTATAACTTTGTGTTTTGTCCTTAGGTTTCGTGCAATAATAATATAACCCTGCCATTTATTGGCTTTCAACTGTCACTTAAATATACATAGACATCATTTTGATTATTCTTAAACTCAGTTAAATATATGTACAATCAGATTGGCAGAGGAATTTAAGTAATAAATTAATGTAAATAACGATTGATTCTAATTTGCATAGACAAGTTTCAGTAAAAAATACAAAAAATAAAATAAAAAAAAATTATCTGCACTTAAACTGCACTCATAAATATAAATACATACATAGCTCAACTCCAAGCAATACTTGTTTTATTATTTTGTTTTGCAAAAAAAAAAAATATTTTCAAGTTGAAGATTTCCATACGTAATTCATATACATAGCTCTATTAATTGTTAATCCAGCAGCTTTCGGATTTCCATGCAAATGCGTGATTTTTCTCACAACTTTTAGAAGCCTACGACCAAATTATCGTTACGAATCGTGAAATTTCCTTTAAAATGACATTCTATTGTTAGTGCATATTTTGTATATTTATGCAAAATGCATATTTCAAGAAAAAAATCACATTTGAAGTGAATGTTTTCATATTTTTCGTGCATATTTTCAATAAGTTGTGTTTATCTTCCAAAAGAATAAAGACGCTAGCGTCACCTAGTAAAATACTATAGAAATGAGCTTAAACCGACTGGGGGACTGGAGTCAAGTCGAAATGTGACGAAAAACCTGGGCTGAGGAGTTGGATTGATAGATGATGCAAAAACTGAATTAAATATCTATTTTCTTAATTTTTTTTGATAAACTAGGGTAAACAAATAGTTTTAAGTGCATATTTTCCATTCCAAATAGGGCTGGCCACGAGACGAGAAAAGTGTCGGTCTCGGTCTCATATCGAGACGATATGAGACGAGACCTCGGTTGATTAAAAGCCAAAGCAACCGAGACGAGACTGTATATTTGAATCGAAATTCACAGAGTCAAATAAATTTAAAAAAATCCAATTTCAGTTAAATATTTATTTTCTTTTGCACATATTCAAACTATAATCGAAAATATTTGGTTCTAAAATCAACAGGTTGTCCGGAAATCGAATTTTTTGGAGTCGAGACGAGACTTAATTATACGAGACTGACGATAAAAAAAAATTCCTGTAAAAGTTTAGCTCATTTTATTAACGTTAACCCGTCCCCCAAGATTTCTGAAGTTTTATATGGGAAATTCCATGTATTTTATGTACATCCAACTTTAAAAATGCACAACTTAAGTAATGATTGATAAAAAAATTGAATGTTGGATCACATTGAGTCACTTTTTTCATATTTATAAAAATATATTAGAAAAAAATGTACAACAGTTATTTCCCTACGTATAGTCATTTAAACAAAAATATCTTTTTTTATTTAATTTTTAATTTAAACAAATGTTGTAAATTTTTTTAATACATTTTTTTAAACATGACAAAAGTTACTACATATGTGCAAAAATTCAATCTCTTTATCAATCATTATTAAAGTTATGAATTTTTAAAGTTGGATGTACAAAAAATACATGGAATTTCCCATATAAAACTTCAGACATCTTGGGGCCGGGTTAACGTTAATAAAATGAGCTAAAATTTTAGAGGAATTTGTTTTTAATTATTTAGAACAAATTAGGGGGTTGCGTCATTCAAATAAAAACAAATAAAAACCAAAGGACCACCATAACCTACATATATCGCAAGTAAAAAATAAAAATAAAAAAGTACGCATACGCCACAGTGCATCATATTGTTGTCAAGAGTCAATTTCCTGATAATTTATAATTTTTTTAAACTCTACCACAAACATTTTACGCTATTGTATATGGCTGAATATGAAAAATGAAAGGAACAATTGCGGTCACGGGTTTTTGTTATTGAATATAAAAAATTCGCCCAAATTCATAAATGTATTTCTGATAGAGAATTGAGGCACTGTTCATTTTTTTAATATTTATGAACTAAGCTCAAATTGAGAATTTTACTTAAATGAATTTTTATTGGAAATTAAATTCTCTATTAAAATATTTATAAAGAAATTTAAGCAGGAAAAGTAATAAAAACTGAATTAAAAAAAAAGTCCAAAAATCATTGATTTAATTTTTGTTTTACTACCCGGCTCAAAACTTTGTTTGTGCAAAGAAAGAAGCAAGACTGCTTTTAGTAAAAAGAAGAAGAGGCTCAAGCCTTCATTCAATATGATGGATCAAAAAAGATATTGTGTTGATTAAAATTGAAGAAAATATACCCATCCAAAAATAACCAAATTTTGTACTTTTTGAGGTTTTTGGTCGTATATTTTAAGACTGGGTTGTTGATTTTTTTTAAATATTGGCTAATTTTTTAAACGTTTTTGATGCGTCATATTTAACTATTTATTTTTATACATCAAAAAACAATATTAAAAAAAATCATTAACCTATTCTTAAAATATTTACGCATGTCATAAAAAACCTCAACATTGAACAAATAAATTATATTGTGAAGGGACTCCTGTACCTATAAAAATGTTGGTTGAAATCGGTGTAGCCGTTAACGAGAAATTTGTTAAAAAAATCGTTTTATGGCATGTACCGTTAATAAGCGTTATTGGTTTATTAAAGAAAAAGAAATTTGAATATTAAAATTACCTTGGGCGAAACACAATAATTTCTGGAGTTGAGGTCACTTGTACTTTTTATTTGAGCTATTGGTTTAATGTTTTATTTTCAATTGGGTTTTTTGTGTGATAACACACTCGCAGTTAGGCTGCATAGCTTTCGCTCCGTCATTTAAATTATTTATGAATGTTTGAATGTTCAGCAACCACTTGAGTGGGGTACCACCATTGTTTTTGGCTGGAATTATTGCAAATTCTTGGCTGCCACACCAATCATCAGATTCCTTATTAGTGGTGCTTAGTCTTTATGTTCAATTTTAATTTATAAATTATTAGTGCCGTCAATTGGAATCGAATCTAGACCAGCTACCCCTGAAGCCTATGCACTACGCATTGCGCCACCGAGGTCACCTGATCATGCACATCCAATGTATATAAATTGCATATTGAGACAACTAGCATTTTTACTAGCCACACACAAGTTGGTTGTTGATCATTCGGGTTCTTTCTCTTTTCTACGTACAAGATTTACAAGGATAATTGTAAGGTGGGAGAATGTATGAAAGATTTGACACTGGTCAAGAATTGATTTCATTCAATTGGGTTTTTTGTGTCATAACACACTCGCAGTTAGGCTGCATAGCTTTCGCTTCGTCATTTATATTATTTATGAATGTTCGAATGTTCTTAATTTTTGTTTTTTATTTTTGTTAGAACTTTTTCTTATACAAAATTCATAAAAACTAGTCTTCTTATCAATAACTTACAATTAACTTACTGGCTCTATATATGGCGCTCTAAGTTAAACTATAATCCTTGAACATTCAAAAATTCATATATAATCCTTTAAAGTATTACCTTTCGGCCTAAAAACTTTATTAAGACTAAAATTTTTTATTTTTCACCGAGAAGAATTTACATGAAAAAAATAGGGTCCCGCAATTCTGTCTGTCCTCGCCCCTACAGCCTTAACGACTGGAGGGATTTTCTTCCAACTTAGTACATAGATTTTTTTTTTTAATTTTTGTTTAGGATTTCAATAAGGGTACCTCCCGCCATACAGCTCCGAGGATTTAAAAAACAAAATAATTAAAATAACGAAATGATACTTTTTAATAATTTTTTTATTTTCAAAAACTGGTTATTTTTGTTACCTCCAGTACTCCCACTTTTTTGTTTTTTTGTTTTTGATTTTCTCGCAAGCAATTTAGTTGAAATTTTTCATTTTACATTACTGTGAACGTTAAAAAAATCAATTTTTTTTTTGAAAACTAATCATTTTAAAAACGACTTAGTCAATGTTTTTAAAACTAGGTGTAAATTAATAATTTGGTATTGTTTTGTAGAATACTTGACAAAATCATGTTTCTTAATTTAAAACTAACAGTACCTTCCATACATAACATATATATGTTGAAAAACCGTCAAAAAAAACTTGTTTTTCTCGAAAACGGCTCTAAGAGATTTGATAAAAACACGTGCAGTTTCTATTAAAGGTTTGATCAATACATATTTTGATAAAAAAAAATTACTAATAACGGTTATTAACGGTTCTTGTCATAGAATCGATTTGTTGGGTTTTAAATTTCTCGTCAACGGCTTCACCGATTTCAACCGATTTTTTGGAAAATTCAATACCTTGAAAAAGTGTAATGAATATTTTTTTAATTTGTGCAAAATTGTATTTCATTGAATACATGTTGGCATACAAGATTTTATTTGTGAAAATGTGCAAACAATTTTATATATAAAAAAATTATTTTTAAGAAAACCGTTCCAACGATGTTTGATTTTTTTATCAAACAAATCAGATGGCATACTTTATTTTGAGGCCAAATTTTGTAAGCTATTAAAATAGCTACGTGAAAGTTGTGAGCTACGAGATCAAGTTTGTGTGACCAGTTGTGCTCATTTTTTGATTTATCACCATTTATCGCATGACGAGACCTTGACTTTTAAGCAACCGAGACGAGACTGTATATTTGGACCGGAATTTACAGAGAGTCTAATAAATTAAAAAATCCAATTTCAGTTAAATATTTATTTTCTTCTGCACATATTCAAACTATAATCAAAAATATTTCGTTCCAATAATCATTAGGTTGTCCGGAAATCGTATTTTTCGGAGACGAGACCGATACGAGACTTAATTATACGGGACCGACACGAGACCGAAACGAGACTGAAAATTTTCGATTTTAACGAGACCAAGACGAGGCTTACAAAAGACTCACAGAGTCTCGGCAATATACGTAAGGCTGACAAGTATCAAGCAATACTCATTAAAAATACTAACAGAAAACTTAAACCTTGCACGTTCTAGTCAAACGCAGTAACTATTAAGCCAAGCCTTTTCTATAATTTTTATCTTGACTTGGCCAAACTTACAAATATTAGCGTTTTTTGCACCCTCTTCAAAATAGTCACATTAACGTGTTTTAAATACTCGATTATCTTCTATACGATGATAGGTAAAAAACTATAATTGAATGAAATATGTTGTGGCAAGACTTTGTAAGTACCTAAAAATGCATTTTTCTGAGAGCTAGCACTATATTGCAATTTTCATGAAATAGACCTATTCACGGTTGAGCAAGCTTCAGTCTCTTTTCAGTTCGACGAGCTGGAACCAGCTTTTTCTAACTATCATCTACTAATCTATTGTTGCACATGCATTTTTGATCAAACCAATTAGATTACCTATGTATCCCTATTCTAGTTTCGGTACACACAAATTCACATTGAAAGATATGATGCGATGCTATGAGGATTATTTTTGGGAAGGACCTGGAGTATGCATTTGCAGATTTCATCACAAATTGCTATTACAGAAAATCTAATCATAACCGGAAATTAATTTGGCATAAATCTCATTAAATTTACAGCTACCGAATGGTGTGCCAGATGTCATGTGTATGCGTAGCGTATATGACATCATGCCTTTTCAAATATATGTACCTACCTACTATGTAAAGGATGTATGATGTTCAGCGATGCCAATGATGCCTTTACTGAACCTATAACCTATATGTACTTATGTTAGGGATTATTGTGGATTGTTACATTTATTTGAATCCGCCACCGGCATATTGTTTTCTCCCCCTCCTCCGGGCCTTATTACAATGCAAACACACCCTTACTATAAATTCATATGTTTTATGTATTCGTATATCGATAATGCATTTTGAGAGTTTGCTATCTGTTGCAATGTTATTTGAACTCTGAATATGAAATTCCTCAACAAATTATTCATAACTGCATAAAGTTGGGTGAGCGCGCGTCAATTTGATATCGAGTCTTTAATTAATTCAGCATTTTGATATGGCTTTCGTTTTTGGTTTCGATGGCTGATGTGTGAATTGCCTCTAAGGTGTTGCAGCTCTTGCTGGCTGATATATAATTTGGGGCAGAATATTGATGCATCCAGTGTTATTTTGTTCGCTGACATTTTAGATTCTATTTTCGAAATTCTCGATATGTGAAGAGATATTGAATGGCAACACAAGTAGAAATTGTTATTTTATTTGGTGAATTCAGGAATATATTTCGAGCTTATAGAAGCTCAAAATGCAATTAGTTCCTTTGCAATTGCTTATCAAATTCTATAGTTTCAGTACAAAATATGGAGATGATTCTGATCATCCATACCAACAGCTCAAAATACCAATACCTACATCGATATGAGTATAAACAATAATGAGATTGGAAATAGAAATAGGCTAATTTTACCTGAAAAAAGACAAATCGAAATTTGGCTCCAATGAAATATTGGCCCAAACAAAAAATGAAACTGGACCCAAAAATTTGTAAGGAAAACAACAAAACAAAAACAAGGTCACTTTTTGAGGTTGTGGGGCCTTTTTTCATTTTTAGTTTCGATAGCAGACCGACTGAGAACAAAAGCGCCTGCCAGGCGACTGAGCATATCCTAAGAGGAGCGACGGAATTGCGTGAGTGGGACAGAGGACCCAAAAAGGGAGCAAAAAACCTTGAACCCGCGAAGTGGGCTAGGCAAGGTACTTTTAAGGCTCTCTCAACCCGACGCAAAACATTTTTCATGATGCTTAATTTTCGGTTGTTGTTGCTTTTGATATAAAATTTGGAGGCAATTTTTCGTTTTTTGTTTGGGGCCATATTTTTCATAAGTTTGGGGTAATTTTTCATTATGAAAAAAGCCCCAAATTTGGGCCCATTTTTAATTTTTACGTTTGGGGCCATTTTTCATTGGGGTCAAATTTCATAATGAAGCCGAAATAATTCTCTATTTAGTTATCTGCTTGTAAACCAAATTTAAAACATGAAATCTTTAATTTTAATACTATAATGTATTTTGAAATGTGAGTGCTCAAAAGATTGTGAATTTCGTGCTCTGATTAAGCATTATTTTTTGCGAGGTAAAATTCTTTCGCCCAAAAAATATATGTTGGAAAAATTAATTCATAAAATATAAGGATTGGTTTCAACGCAGAATTTCACTTTCTGTCTAGACTAGAGCATTTAAATTAAAAGTCCCCATATTACCCACATTGACTTTTTCTATACAGACGCTATTAAAGAAGGGAGGTGGGAAAGGTGTAATTTTATCAAACCAACATTTTTTTTTTGGTTGAATTCAAAATAAGCCCAAAACCAAATCGATAAACGACTGTTTTAAAAAAGTTTGTCTTTTTTTTTTGTAATGAAATGTCGACACTCATTGAATTTGTCAAGAAATATAACATTGTTCATGTTAACTAAAACTCAGTCATGGCAACTTATCCAGTTTATTAGAGTTGAATATTGAATTAATCTGTAAGATGTTAGGGTAAGACAAGAATAGGTATACAAATCTCTTAAAACTAAAGAATTATCTTCATTATGTTCGAGTTTTTTTTTCAACGCAATCAACGAATATTAGAAAGAAAATTTGGTTACGATACAGTTAAAAACAGAAACAAAATCAACACTCCAAAACATAAATATTAAAAAAGAAGCCAGGTTCTTCTATAAACAAAAGTGGTAAGATCTAAATGTACGCCAAACCTAAAAACGTGAAAATATGTTAAAATTTTCAATTCGGAAAATCGCAGCAATTAAAAACATAAACTATTCATATAATATTGGGTCAGCCCCCCTTCCCAAATCAAAAATCCTGCGTACCCCACTGATAGTAGATGCATGTGACTCAGCTGAAAAAGCCCGGCTTTATAAGCATATACCCAGGGCTAAGCCTTTCAAAACGAAGTATGTACTCAATCCTAGCACACAATATTATTTCTACTGTTTTATAAAAATGAAAAAAATAACGAAAAACTTAACCTCACTGCTTAAACAAAGCTTTCCAAGAACGGAGCCTAGAACGATTTGCCATCTAAAAGTTTTCCCTCGAAAGTAATAATATGGCTCTACTGACAATAATTAAAGTTTCTGTCCGAGAACTTTCCAGACAAACTATCATCCTATACCGATTTTCAAAACATGCTGAGTTTGGATTAATTTTATATTCTGCTGATTGATACAGAAGAATAATATTACCTTAAAGACAAGCTTACTAACATTCTCTTGCACTTGTTATCAATTTCAATCTAAAACTTAGTACAATTTTAAGTTTTTGTTTAAAAACAACTATCATAGTTCAAAATAAGTCATTCCATTTACATATCCATATGTCTACCAAACTATAACATCATCTTACCAAATGTTCAACATTATGTAAATCCTCTAGACCTTAGTTAAATATTATTGTACTTGTATACTCAAAAACAAAATTGAAAGCCTGTTGTTTACAGTTCTTAGGATGAATCTTAACTAACATACACAACTACATTTATAGACATAGGTATGTGTAAGATCAATGTTTCCATTTATGACCATTTGGCATTATATTACATTCGACTTTTCAAATGAAGTGCCAAAACTTGAAGAAGAGCAAAACTCTAACAACTTTAAATGAAAATTCCATTTCATCAACAAAACACAAAAAATATCAGAAAAAAAAAAACTTTTTCATTTATTTCAGTTCACATGCACAGCACATACATCACAACCATAAATCATTCACAAATTGCATCATCTTTGTGCCAAACTCTTCTGACTTGACCTAAAATATCAAACCGAAAATCAAACCCCACCATACCATTCAAACCATTCAACTCAACCTCCAACCCAACCCAACTCAGCCCATCCCTTTTCCTTTCAATGAATCATTTCCCCAAAATGATTTCCATGAATTTCCTGTGTGTAAATTTGCACTAAGGATTCGGTCCAACAAATAAGACAAATGTTTGCATCAATTTTGTGCCACAACACTTTTGCCATAGGATTAAAGTTTTGCCATTGAACATTTCTATTTCGATTCGAACACGTAGAGAAAACAAAATCTGAGCTCGAAAATGAATGTCAGCCAGGGGAGAAAAATACAAAAAAGGATCTATTGTATGGTAAGAAATCCCTTTTTTCACCTCCACCCACCACCGCCTCCTTCAGGGGGTTCTGAACCCGAACTGAAAGGCAGAAAGACTCAGAAAACGACTCGAGTGCAATTTTCTGCTAGTGTCAAAAAATTGAAATATTTCAAAACTTTTATTTGTTACCCTCTCCAAAGGAAAGCGAAAAAAATAAAAAATTAATAAAACGCAAAACACAGAAGATGAGACGAAGACAACGAGTACCGAGGACTCTAGCTAAAATTCCAACAATGGCAAGATGAGAATGAGAAATTTTGTTCAAAAGTCCTGCCACACAAAGCCCTACTAGCTGAATTTCATTCCTTCTTTCTTCATTTGGTATATACGAGTATATATACTGTATGCAAGTTATTCACGTAAAAGAAACATTATTCTTTTCCGTCCCCCCCAAAAAGGCAAAGAAGTTTATATACAACATCTCAAGCCTTCATCCTTATTCTTTGTTGCTAAGGAACATGAAAAACAAAAATAAAAGCAAGAACTGCGATGTAAAAGCTGCAAAACTGCTTTAGGCTCAAGTTAGTTTATTTCCGATGCAAAGAGCAGCGCAAAGATTGGACTCCGAAAAGCGGGAGCATCAGCAGGATGGTGGCAGTAAGAGCAACGTATAAGGATTGGGGTCTTCGACGAAGTTAAAAAGTTGTTGTTTGGTTTTTTTTTTTTTCGTTGGCAAAAATGTTCTTTTATAAGTTTATCAAAACTTCAAAACAGTGTTTCTGATTGCAATTTACTAGGTACTCTCTTGAAGCTTGAACTAGGACCATAAGGAAGTTGTGATAAGATGAATGAAAATGGGCCAAAGAAGAATCGGCACTTGTAGCTGCAAAAGATTGTTAACTATACACAGCATACAGACGTTCGTTGGTTCTTTCGAGTGTGTAATCATTTCCAGTTATTGACTGGGATAAAATGTTTTGAACTATTTTTTTTTAGCTTAATTGTTCCAAATTAAAGAACCTTCCTAGAGTGAATGTTGTGCTTATATTAAATTTATTAGATCAGGAATTTTAGCAGTATCGACATTTTTAGGTTTTTTTTAGGTCTTAGAAAAGGTTTTTTTTTTGTTTAAAGAAGTTCAAACTTCAATAAAGCAAAAACTATGCAAATTAAATTTTTCAAGATCTCGAGCATGAATGCATTCTTGTTGAACAGGAACACTTACTCTTTTAGAAAAACTTCGTTATTAAATTTCTTGATTTTTGTTACCTTTATGAATTTCTCGATGAAAAAAAAAAATTGTAAAACATTTATACTGCAACTGGGATGAGAAAATAGCAACCGCGAAGGTCAAGAGCACTTCTTGTTAAATTTCTAAAGACTCATAGGATTGATTGTTAAGACGGTGTTACATAAACATAATGTTCTTAAAAAAGTTTTTTTTCAGTGAAAACATTTTTATTTTGCTTAAACACCATCGTGATCATTAAACAGTTTCAATGGTTCTGATGATATTTTATTCCGATACAAAAATTGGAATTTGTAAAGACGTCTGTGAAGTTGGCAGGGCATTAAAAAAAAGGATTTAAGGAAAAATTATATTTTCAAAATATAAAAAAAAAAAAATCACTCCAATTAAATATACATTTTATATCGTAACACCAACTTACGAATCTTCCTGATGATGTATGTACACACACAGCTCCAGTTGTTGTACCTGTCTTGATTAGATTGTGGTTATAGATGAAAACTACTTTTGAGAAATACTAATTTATTACTATATTTAATTAATAAATACTATAATTCTTGTTTTTTTTTTATTTAGTTTTAGATTTTTTTTCTTTTTATGGTTAAGTTTAAGAGCGAAGCGTGTTAGGCGATTGTATTTATATATATTTTTTTTTATTTAGCAGACCTTACACTTACTTGAATCATATTATTTTTATTTTATGTTTAAGTTATATTTTACTTAAAAATTTATAAGGAAGATTTAATATGAATTATTACTATTATTATTATTTAATACAGATTTATAATAAAAACCAAACTATGAATTATTCTTCATAAATTATTTTATTTGCGAAATATTTTTTATTAGCTCTTCTAAATTTGCCATAGCAGACTCTTAGGATTTTTCTTTCAAATTTTCAAGTTCCTTTGCTATTGTGGGTGAAATCGTAAACCAGGAGCAAAACCCGTAGGCCAAAATCGGCCGAATCAAGGTTTTATAGACTAGAACTTTCATACTTTTTGGCATTCGTTTTGTATGCAATACTGGTTTAAGTCGAGCAGTAACAAATGTGGCTTTACTTAACATCTTCGAGCGTGTTTGTTGAAAAGGAATCTATTATGAAAGTGAATACCTAAATATTTCACTTCACATAGCAATGGAATGGGTATATTATTAATTTTTAATAAGAGGCGTTTACTCTCTTTTACTGCCATACGATGGCCTTTTCCACTAGTGTTTCTGAAACATGTTAAACTACATTTTTCAGTGTTTATATTTAAACCCCACTTTTGAAAATAGCCAATTAGTAAGGGTATCTTTTCTTCAATTTTACTCAAATCTTTTTTTGGTCTCACGTCACTGTCTGCGAACAAAATTCCATTACATTCCATTCATACAAATATATATTAAATAAAATTGGCCCCAATATGGATCCTTGGGGTATTCCCGACAGGATTTCGAAAGTATCTGATTGTTCAGATTTAACAAATATGGCCGAGAATCGATTCTCAAGAAAGTTTTGGATAATTCGCACTAGCCACCTTGGAAAATTAAGTTTTAATAGTTTATAAACCATCCATGCCAAAGAGGCAAATGCCTTTGCAATGTCTATATTTAGAGAAATCGTGCATTTTTTAGATCTTGGGTTTTTAACTATCTTATTGCAAAAAAGTAGTGTAGCATGTTCCGCCGAATGTTCTTTTCTAAACCCAAATTGCAAATTTGGAGCCTTACTTTAAACCTGTGCTTGGTTCTCGAGATACGCTATGTGACCTGATCACTCGATTACACCCACTATTTGGTGAACTGGGAAATCGGGAATAGAATTGCAAAAAAATGCATTTTACTACCGTTATTCTAGCTGAAAGTCGACCTGCCAAACGTTGTTAAGGTGCTACATTAAAGGTATAAATAATTACCCAAAACCATTTGAATGGAAGAGTCACCAATAAACGAACGTAAAAATAAATTATAGAACCAAGATTTTTTTTTTCAAAACAGTAAAACAGTTTTTAACGAGCTACAAAAACTAGCTAGAAAGTTTGCCGTCTTTAAATGTTTGCCGCCATTGGATGTCCCTGTTATATGTTTAGCAAAAAAGGCTCTGGCACGACAGGAACATTTTAAATCTAAATTTTTGAGAGCTAGAAATTATTTAGTTGCATTTTTGAGAACATTTTATGTGTTTGGCACATATTTATGTACATTTATTGATCAATTGTCTAATCTCCAGGCAGACAAATGACCCGCACGCCACACTTACTCGAGAAATAAGTCTAGCGAATTTCCAATCACTTCAGAAAATCAGGTTCGAAATTGGAATTCCTTTTAAATGCTTTTCTTTTGTCCTTTAACAAAGCAGGCTTGTATTTGTATGCACATATTTGTACTAGCATTTGATGTGATTTCTGATATTTTTGCTGACCAACGTTTAAAAATTTGAATTTCTCCTCTTGTGAATTACATAAAAACGCTTCACACCAAATTTGAAGAAAATCCGTTCGATCGTTTAGGCTCTAGCTCGATGTACATCAGGACGCTCATGATGCACAGATGAACAGACCGAAGGACGTCTTGACGAAATCAATTTTTTGGACTTCACCATCGTCCTTAGGTTAGTTTTGCTTAAAACCTTGACATTTTTTTGACATGAAACCAATAACTAATGAATGATAACTAAGAACTAATGGTCTTATATGTTCTTTGGGCAACTACTTAGCAAGTATTCTAACACCTACATTAATTTATCCAAATTATAATAACAAAATAAATTGCTTAAACACATTGATTTGATTTTTATTGCGTTTATTATTAAATAGGTACTATAATTCGGTTAAAAGATTTTACCTATAATTTATTCATTTATATATCCAGCAAATCATATGTTTGGATTAGTTCCCAAATTCAAATGAAATCAATTATGTATTCATATTAAATTTATTTTTTATTCTTCACCAACTCAATAAAACTACATTTAACATTTACAAAAAAAAAAAATAATAAAAGCAGATAATTGCATAAAACACTGGGGATTATTTAAATTTGAATGAATCTATTGCATCTGTTCAAAAATAAACATACCTACTTCTTGTGTTAATTTAAACTAATAACTCTGCTTAAATTATTATTATTAGTATGAGTGTTGAGCGAGTAGGTATATTTTTGGACAATATAACAAATTTTCGGGTCAATGGAAATTATGCGATTTTACTAAAACCCATTTTATATGCATGAATAATAAATTCGTATAACTAATTGGGTTTTGATTTTGATTCAATTATATAGCGTTGTTGCCTTAACTAGAATTACCACTGTAGGTACATATACCGTTGCCTCTATCGACATAATAATAAAATGCACCCATTCAAATTCAATATCTATCCCATTTAATTTAATAATATTTTAATTTTTGTTTTATTCTCATAATAAAAAAAAAAAATACAAACAATATTGTCTGGCTTGTTTATTTATATAAAATTTTCTTATTGTGTGTGGTTTTTAAATTACATGGCTTTTGCTTGTTTGTTTTTTGAATGCATTTTGAAGTAGGTAATCGCACAATAAATATTTGATTATTTTAATTCAGTGGAAATAGATGTTTACTTAACCTTTAGCACAAATTACATAAATAAATACCCATACACACACGAGCATAATATAAGTAGTTTCATTCAATCAGTTAATTCAAATTTTTAAGTGCTTGTAAAGAATAAGGCTTATTAATGTTTATAAGGCTTATTCATGTTTATAAACACAAGTGAATATATAAGTTTTTTAATCTCAAATGTCATGCAATATAAGTTGTTTTTTCAACTGATTTGGATGTTTTTTATACTTTAATTGCATATTAATAACATTTGTCTAATTTAAAATTAAAAAAAAAAACACACAAAGCCTAGATTTAACTAGATTTACGAAGATACAGCTACTGTGGATTAGAAATAAATTGTAGGCACCATTTTTGTTTTCTTACAAACAATTTCAATTTAATCAAATTATACTTGTTCAAGGGGAGTAGAGTCTACATCTCAGAAGGAATGGAAACATATACCACATCATAGAGCTCATATACCATATCTAAGAGCTCAGGTATCAACTATGTTGATGTACTTGAAAAACATGTTATGAAATTATTAAACGCGAATTTATGATGAGGTATTCTAATTTAGGATGACGGATCTTATATCCGCAAAACACAAGTGGATTCACGAGTCCAACAAAATAAGACACAACCGATTAATTTAATTTAACAATTAATGCACGATAACCGGCGTGCGTCGCGAGGAATGAAAGGTTAAAAGTAAGATGACCACAACTGTCAAATGGGCGATAATTTTTCGCTTTTTTTCTTTCTTAACCACACTCTTCGAATCCTTTTCAAAAAGTATCCGTCACCGTCATGGCGGACTAGTCTCGTCCATTCGCCACTAACTCTCTTGCCATCTCTTTCAGATCGTCGGTGCATGTGGTATTCGGTCACAGTCTCACTGCAACACCTTGCCCATTGGGTGAGATGCGCCCCGTTTGTCGAATTGAGCCGTGCATGCGATCTCTTTCCAAAAGTGGCTCAATGGACGAGTTCAGTCCCCCTACCGTCAGTTTCCTAATTGGTCTAAAAAGATAAACGAAAAATTATCGATTTACACGCGCAAAGTCGCCAGCCCAAACCGGCCCAACTAAAACTTTGGAGGAAAATATTTTGCCAGATGGGACCAACACCATCTTTCAACCAAACAACGAGACAGGATTCGATAATTTACGCGAATGTTAAACTACTCTAAGCCCGTAGACTTTCATGCAGACTTTTAAGGGATAGGGAGACACGTCGCAAAGTAATGTTCCTTATGTGTTCAAGACATTTTAGGCTGGGCATTAAGCCATACTAAAATTACGTTGGTGTGAACTAGGTGTCACACATCTCGTTGAACATGGGTCAGGTTCTTCATGTTATCATCCCGTGTGGACCATCTGTCTCACACTCAAGATTTATGTGGACCACCTGTCACACAGTGTATATACCGTTATGAGAGTGCAATTTTTCGATGTGAACCATCTGTTTGCACTTTGGATAAATCTTGCCCAATGGTGTTAGATATCGTTGGTGACAGGCGGATTTCGTAGACCGCCTGTCACACACATAAAAAATGTAAAGTTTTTGTGGACCGTCCGTCGCACAATTTCCTCTTGGATTTATGGTAACCTGCTTGGGTTGCTTTTCCAAAACACTTTAAGAGCAGGTCTCTGGTTGATTGAAACCAGGTATCTACTTAACTCTAAGAGTATTTTGGAGCCACAACGAAAAAGAAAGGACTAAAATGGGTAAATGGTAATACATAGGCTAGTGGAACTTGTTGTGTCAAAATTTACCGCAACAAACACAAGAAGATAATCTGAAAAAGTTCAAAAAAAAAAGAAAACAAAAAACTGTGAAGATATTGAATCTGACTCGATAAGTGTTTAAATGGTCTAAATGTGAAGCTATAGAAGATTTACTTAATTTTTTCCGTTTGTCTACGAAATTCTGGTCGAAATAAGAACTTCAGAACTATGGACTTCGATGCCTCGACTAGTTAACTGGTTTTTAATATTATAGAGTTTGACTCATGTGGGCTTAAGAAGGTATCTCTGTTGAACCTCAGTTATAATCCACCAAAATCGATACCTAGTTTAAAATCTTGAACCAAAGTTAAACCACTTTTGCCTATCTGGCTCCTAGTAACGACGCTTTGTTTGGCCGCAAAGTGCATTAAAAGATAAAGAGAAATGTCAATTTTTCAACTGAGGCCGGTATTTCTAAGAAGTCATATTCTAAGAAAAAAAATGTTGTACAGTAAAGTCTGATATTCAACTTTGACATCACTTTTTGAGGATTTAAAAAAGGCTAACTTTTGTGTACCCTGACCCATGTTAAGGTCAATTTCTCTGTCAGTACTAATGGTAGGGACCTAATTTTAGACTTTTTTTTTTTTTAGTAGAAATACGTTTAAATTAAGTTGATATGTTTTTAGGGTTGCCAGATATTCAATTTTAAATGTTGTTCAATTCTTCTTGCCCGAGCAAAATTTGAATTTGAGATCAATTTTTTTTTTTTCAAAAAAATACGTAATAAACATGAAGTTTTCTTATTTTTACCTGATAATCAAAACAATAATAAACAAAATTAATTCATAAGTTTACCGAAAAACCCATATATTTTATGTAGGTACTTGGGAAAATCTAAAACTCGTAAGAAATCGAATTTTGGGGTTTTTACCTACTTTTACTGCAGCACTTGGCAATAAGAGTGGTATTCCAAGAATTGATAGTTTTTAGGTAATTTTTAAGACTGTGCACTCATGAAAATGGTTAAAATTGTCCTTCTGCCTTCTTGACTTGCTGTCAAAACCCTAATTACCTTACGTCTTCTCAGGGAGAGTTAAATTTTGGGAACGAATGTTTAATGGGTAAATTAACTCAATAAGTGCTATAAAAGAATAGAAAAACAAATAAATTTATCAGATTATCAAGTTAAGTCACAATTACAGTTGGATAAGAGTGGTTTTTGAAAAGATGCTCGAATTGTGTAACTGGTTGCAATAGAGAGAAGCTTGGATGACAACCAGCTTATAAACATACAGACAGACGACAGATGGACAGACGAATCTCAATTCACAAGAAATGGTATTACGAATTTCCATAATCTCCATACATGGGATTCGAGCAATCCACTTTTAAGACGGCAAAGATCATTTCAGCACAGATTCAGTGCCAATATGTGGGCAGGTGTAATTGGAAATAAATTAATCGGGGCTTTCAAATCACCACCCCGTCTTGATTCTACTAACTATCTGGAGTTTTTACAAAATAATCAACCAGACCTATTGGAGGATGTTCCACTGCTTCAACCAGTTTCATCATATTTCCAACTAGATGGTTCTCCGGCCAGCTATGGTCGTGAAGTTAAGGATAAGCAGAAATGGACCAATTCAATGACTTGGAAGATCTCCCGATCTCACTGTGCTGGATTTTTTTTGTATGGGGACGAATGAAAGAAATTGTTTACTCATCTGAAGTAACAACTTTAACTGAATTAAAACAACGTGTTTCCGAATTATCACTAAAGGTAAGGTAAGAGTTATCGAGAATAAGCATTCAAAATGAAAACCAAGAACGGGTTAGCATGCATTCAAAACGCAGGAGGGCACTTTTGTTTGTGTGTACATAAAATACAAAAATTACTTAAAACTACACAAATTATTGTTTTATTCAAACCATTTACACCTCAGGGCGAAAAATCATTTTTTGTTAATTTAACTTGTTTTAGATTTTCCCAAGTATCAAGTACAACAATCTTTTTCTTAGAAGAATATGACCAAGAATCACATCCCAAAGTATGGCTCACGAATTACCGGACACCCTGTCTACGGAAAGGTGGCACTTCCTGAAAGTTTTAACGCCCTATGACGTTAGCGTGAAAGTAAATCATTGGTCAACGATATCTGATGCCATTTCACCTTGCTAATGTTAAATTCATGTAAAGTCAAATAATGAAATTAATCCATAGTTTAATTCTCTATAAAAATAAAGATAAATTAGTTGTACACTTGGGCGTATACGTACTTTTTTACTTTTAATTTTTTGTTTACTTTTTAATTAATGTTCGTTAATTCAAAATATATAGTTTAAAAACTTGACAACACACGCAGGGTATTGACAGTACAAGTTTTATAATGAATAAGGAGACATTATTATCTTTACTGATAAGTTGCATTGAAAAAGTAAAAAAAAAAAAAAAAAACAAAATAATTTTTTCTCATTTTTTATTGTAAAAATTTAGCGGAATATGAAAGCAAGAAAGAAATAATTGCGTTGAAGGGTTCTTATTCTTGAATATGTATATACATATGTGTGGAATATAAGCTTTCTTAAAACTAAAAATTCACCCAAATTCATCCATCCATGTATTTATGAAAGAATGGTTTTACTGGGCAATTTTTAACTCGAAAACTTAGCTGAATCTGGAACTTAACAGACTGTTTGTTGGAAATAAGGTTCTTATTAAAATAAAAGGTTTCAATTTTTTCGAAAACAAAAAATTGAATATAAAAAATTTATAAAAAAAATCGAAAAATCATTGGTGATTTAGTACGATGTTAAATCATTTTTAGTATGATTTTAGGTTAAACATTTTGTTTTGCTAATTTCTCCTAACATTTTATCACTATAAATTTAAATTCACCAAATAGCTATTTTATCTTTTAAGCATCGTACACAATCCAAATGAAACTTTTTTTGTAAATTTCAAATGTCAATGTTTTGCAGGAACATTCACTTTTTTGGACGAATTCAGCTGGAGTTCATAATAGAAATTATGTTTTAGTATGATATTAAATAAAAAGTATTAAAAAATAAGAAAATTTAAGTAATTTCTTGTAAAATTAGAAAAATGTTAAGTAGTATCATACCAAAATGTTTAAAATATTTCACCATTGGTTTTAAATTTTATTCTAAAGTGCAAGTAAATTTTTAATCCATCCAAAAATAATAAATTTTTAATTTTTTGCTCGTGAGTCTATAAGCATTAAGAATAGGTTCATTAAATTTTTGTAGTTTAGTATTTCATGTATAAAACTATATTTAATATATAACTTTTTGAAATTTAAAATTACGCCAATTTTTTGGTCGACTGAAAAAATTTCGACATTAGGTTTGTTCCCAAGATTGTAGGGGCAGCAATTGTTGGTCTGTAAAATTTTGAAGTGTGGGGATGAAATTCTCTTGCAGAGAGAAAAACTGCCGAAAAAGTTTGGAACGTTTTCTTGACAGAAATTCTGCCCTAAATTTCACACAAATATTCTTTTAATTTTTTTATCTTTTTTTTGTTCTAACGCGAAGCAAACTGAACCGATAACTCTACAACAGTAAATTTTTTATACAACGTACCTCAACCTGACATTTGACAGACAAACAATTTGAGCAGTTTTGTCAGGAGGGGAAATTGTTTTACTCTCTCTTGAGCGCTCTATAATTTTTTTTAATTTTTGACCTACTTTTTTTTTTTTCATTCATATTTAGACAGTAACATATATATAACATGCATGAATTTAGAACTGATGTAATCTTGTAGACAATTTTATAACAAACAAGTTTATAGTCGACTTGTTTCTTTCCTAAGTTGCATATTTCCAAAGTCATAAAGGAAAATGTCGGAAAAAATGGGGTGATTTTAGCAGTTTTTTCACTATTGCATTTTTCCTGCAGCGAGCACAGGTTTTTCGAAGTTGCAAACTTAGCTACAGACTAGTCTAACATGCCCCAACAACATATCAAAAGTGCAGAACTACATCGCACTTTGCGAATTTATTGTCGAATTTGACTGGGCTACTATTGACATTGTCAATTCGTCGCCCTAGTGACTCAAGGAAAAGATATGCCACCTTTCTTAAAATATAGCATTTTATGTTGTGGCGAAAAAATTGTGCCTCTAATTGAAGTAGCTTAGAAGTTAGCACTTGCCGTATCAACGTTTTTTTCAAAATACATCGAAGCAAACAAACGTATGCGGCGTTACGTTTCTATGACTAGGGCTGCTCACGAGACGAGACTCTGCGACACTTTTGTAAGTCTCGTCTCGGTCTCTTAAAAATCGAAAATTTTCAGGTTTGAATATTTGCAGAAGAAAATAAATATTTAACTGAAATTGGATTTTTAAATTTATTCGACTCTCTGTTAATTTCGGTCCAAATATACAGTCTCGTCTCGGTCTCGTCTCGGCTGCTTAAAAGGCAATATCGTCTCGTCTCGGTCTCGTCATGCAAGACCGAGACTTTTCTCGTCTCGTGGCCAGCCCTATCTATGACCCAAACTCTAGAAATTTGAATCAAGATACGATTCCTATGGAAATAAGAAATAAGGTTTTACCGTTTGACCTGCACATGAAATTCAATTATGTTTTTTTTGTCAACAACTAATTTTCATGTCATAGCCCGATCATTTTAGACAAAATTTCACCAAATATCAAAGTTAAACGAAGTACAAAATGTTTTGATGCAGTTAGGTTGAAATGATGCAGTAGCACATAAAACCGCAGTTTTAGACCAAAATTTGATATGGTGTGTGCCCGGAATTTTGGATTTTGATCTTTGTCGATTTGAACGCGTATTTTGCATTTCTCGCATTTTGGTAATAACCAAATTTATAGATAATTAAATTTTCTACCTTTTTTATCTAGACAATTTTTCTCTAAAATAATAATTTATTGCTAATAATAAGCAAAAAGTGATACAAATTCGGAGATTTCCCACGTTTTTTTGAACTGTTGGACCATTTTTATTAAAAATAAGTGACACGTTTAAATGGCAAAGTTGTAGAAGACTAAATTTCCTTCAACTTTTGTACGTACGACGAATAGATCACGGCCAGGAACTCGCTCAACACAAAGACATGGCGGAAACGACTCAACACATTTCCACACCACCGTAAAGTATAGGTCTCGTACTTTTCTGCCCGAACGTCTTTAACAATAATGGCAGCAGTCTCGCGTAAGACTATTAATCTTTCTTCCTTCGGATCAGATTCTTTTGATTCATACCATGTTTTTGCAAGTACAAATCAAAAAATTATGGGAGCATTTTTTTTCGATTCAAAAATGACTATACAATACAATCCAGTGTGATAGTAAATGTTCCTTAACGGAAAAATATGGGGCTTGTAATCAATTTTAAATTGCTTTATTAAGTGTGCAATTATTATTGTAAATTGGCAATTGTCAGAATTATTTTCGATATACTTAAAATTATGGTTCTTTGCTTTATCAACTTCATAAGAAAATGGTCGTCCTTTTCCACTTTCTTAAAAATATTTGATTAAAAATCGTAAGATAAGGAAGGGAATAATATAAATAATGTTAATTGGCGAAAAATATCTTGGCAGCAGCATAGAAAAACTGATACAAATAACATATTCTGTAAGTATGACTAGGATCTGGGAGAGTTCAAAGCTATACAAATAATTCGGCGGCAATCAAGGAACCAAACTTAACTCAACGTATACAATATACATATAGTGATTTGTTGCACATTTGTATCAAGGGTATAATATAATAATACCCTCGCACTACCATGATTTCTACAAATCGTTAAAAACTTCTGAGTTGTATGACAAAAACGATAACTTGATTTAAATGCCTTATGTACTTATATTACAAGAAAAAAAATTAATAATATTAAATAAATAAGAAAGTTATTTTTGAAAATTATTATCTTATTCAAAAACGTAACAAAATAAAGAGGATAAAAGTAATAATTATCGTTTGAGGCACATAAACGTAACAGTATACCTATTCACTATTTTGAATAAAATATCTCTTAAACCACGAACAAAAGGAAGAATATTTTATGTAATCTATAGCTAGCATGTTAATCTTGAAGTTTTTAAAAGTTAACCTTATAAAAGTATTCATGGAACTTATAAAAATAAAAAATGGTAACAAAAATCACTAAATCGTCTCTCCTAAGAATTAGCAAATATTTACATACGTTTTTGTGTCACTTGGGCGACGAATTTCAAGCCACTTTAAAGTTTTTAGCTAAGAGAGCAAGTTTGTGCGATCCAGTTCCTACTGGACGACTAGCCGTGCCCATTTAATGTTTATGTTAAGGTTTTTGATATTTTATATATCAATATTTTAGTCTATACATTAAAATCAGATATTTAAAAAGTAATCGTTTAACCATTCTATATTTTGCCTTATGTTACTTAACGTAAGTATTTTTTTTGTTATTTAAAAGTAAAAAGGTACAAATTTGTGTAATCTTCAATTTTCTCAAAAATAAAAATTAAACCGGCTGTATTTTATTGGCATTCGACTAACATTTAAAAAGAGCATGGAATAATAAAATGCAACGTGTTTAACACGAGTTTTTCGAATTTTGCAAAAATGTGTTATAGTTTTAAAAAATCATTTAAATTTAAATCAGTACCATCATTTGGTTCCCATGACGGTGGGACTGGATTGTTATTTTTTGCTGTAACAACATTTAAACTTGGAAGAAAAAGGTGGCAAATCAAATAAGAATATACCCCTGTTCGTACTAATATCCTTAAACAAGGTAATAGCGTTTTTGTTAAACCTTATTATGATGTATTTATTTGTATATTCAGGTAAAATTGATTTTATTTATTATCATATCAAATCAAGATGACAAGATTTTCTCAAACATTATGGTGCCTATACATTTACGTATGCATATGTTATGTGTGTGTACACTGAGGGAAGGAATTGTTTGCGGCAAACGTAAAAATTGCCCAAAACTTTTTCTTTTGCCAGCCAGTTTTGAAAGTTCGTTTGCAGCAAACTCTTAAATTCGTTTGAGACAAACAATTCATCCTGTTGTAGCAAAATTCTATCGTTTGTTTCAAACGAATAGAGTGTTTGTGTCAAACGAATGTAGTGTTTCTGTCAAACGAATTTAGTGTTTCTGTCAGACGAATACTGGTGTTTTGTAAACATATTTACTGTTTGTGGCAAACGAATGGTGCTTTTAGCGTAAACGTTAATACTTTAACGTCAAGCGAATGGGTCAATTGTTATAGATCATAAAAGTGGTTATGACAAATGAATAACACATTTGTTGCTAATGACTTGTACGTCTGACACAATCAATACAGTGACTGCTGGTTTTCACTTAATTCTGAAATTATATTGTTTTATTTTAATTGAAAAAAATGTCAAGCTTTACTTACCTAGATTTGAACTGATATCCTTCCGTATCGAGAGCGAGCATGCATCCACTGAGCTAATTTGCAACATAAAATCCTCCAGCAAAATGTTAATCAGTTGAAAACTTCACACATTTTCCTTTTATTTAGTTGAGCAGAGGAAGTGTACTGATTAAGAAATGTGGCTTAGACAATTTCATGTATTTTTATTATTTTAACTATGATTAATTATTTTAACTATGACGAGGACGACCGAAGTATTTAAAATATTGGGCCAGTTTTTTCTTTTAAACTATTACTACGTAGATGTGTTCCTAGGGCTGAATCAAAACTGTTAAGAAAATCGTTTTTATGCGTTGTAAATTAATTATATAGTGATGGAAACCCAACATGTGCTTTAAATAAGTATTCAATGTTTATATTTTTATCATTTTAACTTCTTTATTACAAAAAAAAAAAAAAAAAAAAAAAAAAAAAAAAAAAAAAAATTGGGCACCAGCAGTGATCGCACCGGAAACCCTCGGGTCTATGCTATACCTGGAGTAAAATTTTCCATTCTCCAGCCATGGATTTAGTACGATACTAAAAAGATGTGATTTTAACTTTAGTAAAACGTAAGGGGATAGTAAGATGCTAAACTCGTTTAAAATTAGCAAAACACAATTTTTAACCTAGTATCATACTAAAATTGATTTAACATCGTACTTAATCATCTAAAATTTTGCACCATTGTTTTTCGAAATGAACAACGGAGATGTAGGTAATTTTTATTAATTTTTAAAATTGAACTTTTATTTTGAATGTAATTATTTCAACAATTATTTTTAATGCAAAGATTTTTAAACTAGCATTTATTTTATTTTTTTTATGCAAATGTTTTCGAATTTTGACTTTGCTATTTTTTTAAAGCAACAAATTTTCAATTTTGAATCGGATTCTTTTTAAATGCAACATATTTTCCATTGAAATTTGATTTTTTGTACAAGTAGTGCTGAACTTCTGAACAATACCAAATTGATAAAGCAACACAAATATTGAAACGTACCCAATACTTGTCCTATAGATTACCTGAAATTGGTTAGATAGGAATTAAACAAAATACTTTTTCCTAATAGGAAATTCATTGCTGCAAGCGAATTTCTTTTAAAGAAACCTAAAATCAAAAATTCTTTCGCCTCAAAAGCATGAAATGTTTACCACAAGCATAAAGTTAATTTGTAAAAATAAGTTTTAAAAATATATACCCTGCAATCATTCAATCGTTTGCTACAAATGAGTTTACTTTCTACGAATTAACCATTCGTCCCAAATGTTCGATTCATTAGTTGCAAACAATTGTAATTTATATAGTAAACGTAAAGCTTTTTGCAGTAAACTGCATTTCAAAAGCTTAATTCGCAATCGATTCATTCGTTTGACATAAACAATTACACTTGCTTGCAAACATCATGTCAAATGTCAACCCAGGCAAATTGAGTTCCGAACGAATGGGTTATTTGTTATATGTTTGATGCAATGGAATTACTTTCTGTGGCGACTGTAATACAATTGCTACAAATGAAATACGTTTGCAGGGATTGTATAACATTTCCAGCAACTGTATTACTGTTACAGCAAACGAAATGCGTTACTCGCAAACGCAAAAAAAATATTAATTTTCTCAGTGTATAACTAAGTTTAAGATACTTCATAAGACTATATATCCTGACTACCTGCCTACCTACATACATACCTTCTATCATGAAGACCTT
Source organism: Melangyna quadrimaculata (assembly GCA_949320155.1). Lineage (NCBI taxonomy): Eukaryota > Metazoa > Arthropoda > Insecta > Diptera > Syrphidae > Melangyna > Melangyna quadrimaculata. The sequence goes on along the minus strand of OX439485.1, from coordinate 145,719,619 downwards.
CATATAACTTAATTTAAAAGTTTACCCTATAACTTTATGACTTCCATTATTACTCCGATAACTTCATTAGCCAACAAGTGCGAACACTTCATTATTGCTTTCATCATCTGTTGATATACATGCATATGTACATACATATGTACACACATACATACATCATTGAGCGAGAAGAGCAGCACTTTGCAATCACTTTTTTCACATTACACACACTCGTGGGTGTGTAATGGCCTTAACTTAAGGCTTCCACAGCGAAACATTAAGATATTTTCAATTTTCCCCGTCACGTTTACGTATTTTGATGCGAAAAAAATGACTTAATTCTTTTCTTTTGTTTCACTTTACCATCAGAGGTACTTGTATATAATTTTTACTCTAAAGGATTCCCTGTACGCACATGAACGTCATTCTTTCAAGGAAGCTTCATATTCAATCCATCCAACTTGATCGTCAGTTAATTTTTTTTTTGTATGAGAGAAGTGGAGAAAAGAAGCAATATTATCATCATTAATATCCCAGATGCTGTGTGAATAAATCACTTAGATTCAACATTGAGACAAGCAAAATTGCCGTAACAATTCTTAAGCCCTCTACTGCGAATATAAAGGGAAGGGTTTGACGCGACGGTGGGCAACAACTGCGCCTACCTTACCTACTCTCGGATTTCCCTTGTTGCAAAAGTAGGGGAAATGGGACGCTTGATATTGCAAATTAAGTACAGGAGGACGACGTATAATATATGTATAATATTGAAATTGATGAACACTTCCATATTTTCCATTAATCAAAAGCAATAATAATAATAATAATTATCACACCGTGGTGCTTGTAGTTTTCATCGTAGTGGTAGTCGTCGGCATCACCGTCGTTGTAGTATCATCAACGTTCAATGAAATATGGAATTATTATCGTTTTCGTAATAAACTCAATTAACTCTTACACCATAATGTCCGAATCAGAGAATTTTTGCGTAAAAAGGGTTCCCACTTTCTCGAAATAAAAGTCTTGTGTGTTTTTTTAATTTGTACGGAACTTTCTTTTAAATTCCCGTCACGTTGGGATTTAAATATACCTATAGATTTTACAAATGAGGGTCATGTTTCTATTCTTAATCATTACATTTCTTCGTTGACTTCCCCAAATCTCTCAATTTAGTTGATTTCCAAAGCATTTATTTTTTTTTCTATACGAAATTTGACAGGACTTTGGATACAATTTTTTTTGGAAATGGTAGTTTTGGGTACTTAAAAAACATAACTAATAATTAACTTTGCATTGTGAAAAATAAACAACATTTATTTTTATAAAAATCTAAAAGAAAATTATAAAAAAATTAATTCAAAGTGGCATCTCTGGTCATACCTAACCGAAACCACCCTTAATCATTTTAGCTAGTTTAATTTGAAGCGATTCACCTTGGTTTTGTCGCATCACTGATGGCCTAAGATGGGGGAGTCGGGGGGGGGGACAGTAAACTAATATTAATTACTCCTATTTACGGGATGATGATGATGGTAATGATTCCAAGAAAATTTTATTCGTCTGCCATCATTTATTTTGTCAACATGTGTCCACCCTCGCACTAACGAGCCAGTGGCAGTAAATAAACGGTGTGCGGTCGTCTATTTTAAGATTTTATATTTTCTTAATTTTGAAGGCCATATGCCCGCCCACCTACTAATAAAACTGCCGACTATTTGAGTGCGATCTATCATTAAAAATAAAAAAAAAATATAAACAAATGTGTTTGCATTTATTAAAACAAAATAAAAATTCTATATAATTTTCTTCTTCTATGTTTACAGCACGCTCACCCAAGGACGAAGTTGATATTGTTCGAGTGCCGCAAGGACCACAACAATCCCCTGACCGCGAGAATGACTCCAACAACGATAATACCGATGTCGATCCGGATTTTAAGAATTTCAAGGGCCTTGTAGACACTGGTGCTGGTTATCCATTCCTTGCTCCGTTGCCACGTCCGTTCAGTTTCAATTTGGGATTCTTTGATTCGTTTGACGGTGAGTACAAATTACAATACAAAAACAAAATAATTAAAACAAAAAAAAAAAAAATATGACGACGAAATAATGGAAGTGAAACCTACCACATCATTAAAATTAATTTTATGCGTCCACCACCATCAACAACGAGGCAAAAAAAAGAAAAACCATTTTATTATCAGGAATGAACAAAAAAAAAAAAATGGTGGGTATGAGGAGAAAAGAGGAGTGATGACACTTTAAGTGTAAAGTAATTTGTTTTTGTCGGTTTTTCCTGACTTTTATGAGGGCGGTCTTTTAGGATATTGAAATGAAGTGTATTTTTTTGGTAAAGTCTTTTATTTTTGTTTGTGTTGAAAGAAAATAAATGAATATTTTTAACTTGCCCTTCGCATAAATTCATTGCGCTTGGACAAAGCTGACATAATTCGAAGTTATTGAGGTGATAATTTTATTGTTGGGAGCCTGCTTTAAGTCTATATATATAATTTATTAAAGATTGGAAACTTATATAATGTAATACGTAAATAGTTCGAATTTGATTACACGTACCTATTTTTTTGGGAAGTCCAGTGTCTTTGAGAAAAAGGGAAACTACTGTACCTGTACCCAGAGAACTTCGTTCCACCCAAAATCGTTAATGTAATGAAAATAATAATTTAATTTAAAATATTTGTTCAAAAATTCTATTAAATAAAATTGAAATAACTGAAGTAATACAATGTGGTCGTATATCAAAGAAACCATAGTGATTGACGTGTCGGCCAACCCGCTTTTTCACTGAAGTGCGTTATGGTAGACAACGTTTTGTCGTTCTATTCTCGGCCGGGTACACGTACAAAGCATCCGACACCGACCAACGCCGACGGTTTAAGGCAATTAATCCGACGGAGTTGATCTTGGAATCACAGTCAGCGTACGAAGCATAATCATTGCACGACCGAAACGTCTTTTATTATTTCGTATATCTTTCAACGTACATCAGTGCAGTGATCAAACGAAGAATTACTCTTGTCAACCGCTGTTTCTTCGGTCTAAGAAGGCATTTAAATAGTAAGGCCCTCTCTCAGAGAACCAAGGAGACTTTATACAAGACCCTGATTATCCCGGTTCTCCTCTATTGGACAAAAGCATGGACACTGAAAAAATCGGATGAAAATCTGCTAGGGTGCTTTAAGAGGAAGAATCGAATGAGTGTGGAGGAGAAGATTTAACGACGAGCTATACGGGCTATACAGCGATGTTGACCTGGTCAAAAAGCTGAAAATACAGCGGTTGAGATAGCTAGGGCACGTGGAGCATATGGACAGCAACACACCTGTTCGATGAGTCTTCGAATCCAACCCTGATGGTGTACGCAGCAGAGGAAGAACCCGTTACAGGTGGCGTGCACAAGTGGAGGACGACATCAACCAACTCGGTGAGCGCAACTGGAAGCGGCTATCTAGGGACAGGACTGGCTGGAGGGGCTTGTTAGTTGAGGCCGAAGCCCAGACATCTAAAGTAAAAAGTAAGTTTCAACGTGCGATTCAGGTGTTCGTTTGTGAGCCCTTTTGCACTTGTGCTCGGTGGTAATGTAGTATTGCTTTGCTTTGCAATACTTTCGCCATCGCAGACTTCATTCAAATGTTACATTTAGGTTCTTCAGGCACTTACAGATTATATGGCAATTTCAATGCAGAATACTTGGACCGCTTTATAACAGTGTAGCCTCAATCCCCTATGAGGTGAGTTCCAAATCAATCTCAGATCTCGTACGAATGAGTAAAAACATGATTTTGTTTTCAATTTCACTGTACGCATCAAGAAAGAAAATGCCACCATTTCCTTTTTTGACTGCTTGCATCGATTCATTGAATATTTTGACTCATTTCGACTAGGGCTGGCCACGAGACGATACTCTCCGAGAATTCTGTAAGTCTCGTCTCGGTCTCGTTAAAATCGAAAATTTTCGATCTCGTCTCGGTCTTGTGTCGGTCTCGTATAGTTAAGTCTCGTCTCGGTTTCGTCTCCGAAAAATACGATTTCCGGCCAACTTGTTGGTTATTGGAACGAAATATTTTCGATTATAGTTTGAATACGTGCAGAAGAAAATAAATATTTAACTGAAATTGGATTAAATAATTTATTAGACTCTCTGTTAATTTCGGTCAAAATATACAGTCTCGTCTCGGGCTCGTCTCGGTTGCTTAAAAGCCAGTCTCGTCTCGTTTCGCACGGCGAGACCGGGACTTTTCTCGTCTCGTAGCCAGCCCTAATTTCGACTCGAGCGAAATCCATTTCTCGCTCCAATCCTCGATTAAATGCGAAGAAATGCACTAAGACCCGGATCTTCTCGTTTCCTTTAAATTTCCGGGGTATTCCTTTATAGTGTCTTTCCTTGGGCCAATACAAATCCATCAAAACCAAAATAGTTAAAACCCAACGATCCATTCTCGAGTTATGCTGCTGAAAAAAAAAACAAATATGAGCTTACAGCGTCACCTGTTGAGAATTATTCCACTGTTATTTTTTTTCTAAACCTTTTCACGTAGTAATTTCGAACAAACCGGTAGAAAAAAGTTTTCAATTCGGTACAGTCGTTTTCAAGTTTTAAGCATGCCCACAAACCATCTAGTGGTTTCTTTCTAAATCATAGTTTATTTTTACACTGACAGCTGTTTCCCAGTCGAAATCTTGACAGAAAGTCAGCATCATACCTACGCGAAATGAAATGAGTCGTTTTGCGCTTAATGAACAACGTTAGGAAATATTGAATTTTTTTTTTTTCCAAAGTGAGGTTGGCGAAAAATCATCTTTTCTGCCGAGACGCATTCTCATCTCGGCAGCTAGCTTAAATTAACAAACAAAATTGCCGCATCTGGGGCTCGTAAGACCTGCACATAATTGTCGAGAAACCAATGCATCCACAGAGAGTGACAGTTTAGTGCGGATTGTGGAGTGGTCGCATCATTGGACAACTTTTCTTCGAAAATGAGGTTGGTAACAACGTTGCGGTCAATGGTGGGCGTTACAGAGCCGTCTTTTTTTTTACGGAAATTGAAGACATGTGACATGGATTGAGACAACCTCTGGTTCATGTAGAATGGCGTGCCATGCCCCACAGCCCATGCCTAAATCGATCTTTTGCACTCCAAATTCCCAAATCGTGTTATCAGCCGTTTTCGCGATGTCAATTGGCCGCCTCGGAGCTGCGATTTGACCCCTTTGGACTTTTTTTTTTCGTGGGGAACTGTGAAGGACCGATGTTATGCCAACGATACGGAATAGATTTAAGCACTTACGGCCAATATCATTCAAGCAATCCGTGAGCTACAGCCTAAAACCATTGACACGGTCTTGGAAAATTGGAGTGACAGAATGTACTGCTAAGCCAGCCGAGGCAGCCACTTGAACGACGGCGACGTTGTGTTCCATAATTAAATCATTTATTTTCAAAACATTATAATTCCATTTTTTTTTTCCAAATTCGTTTTTTTTTTTTTTAACTAAATTTGTTCTTTAGGCATAACCTCGTCAGCCAGACATAGAGGAACATGTTATGGAGTCTTATTCATTTGAAATCATGCCCATAAAATTTGTTTTTATGGACGATAATGATCCAAGTAGTCCTCAACGGATTGCTGAGAAGGTGTTTGCGTAGTCAAGAAGTCATTTTTTAGATTAGACCGTCCGAAGCTCGGGCCTAAATTCTTTCGAGAACTTGAGGGGAGACATCAAGGGATGGTTAAAGTAAAAAAACATTTTGATCAGAATGTTATAAATATGGAAGAAATCTGTTAGAGTGCACCACTATCAAGATTCCATGCCTTACGCTAAAATATGTAAGGAATTTTTTCTGAAATTATAAAGAATTAAGGTTTTCCTACAATATATTCACATTAACATATTGAAATTTCAAAGATTTTTAATGTTATGACAACATTTTGTTTCTGTTCTTAATTATATTGCCAGACGAAATAAGAGTTAAATTAATTTTTATTTTTTTCCTACTAATATTCTCATTCTTATATTTTTTAAACATTACTCAAAGTGTACCGTAGTTCATGGGCTATTATTAAAAACCACTACTGAACCTCGACAGATTTCCCAAACAAAAGTTATGCATTTTTTTAAATATTAACAAAATTGCCTTTTTTATACTTGCTTAAGTATATTCCCGCATATCTTGTCATTGGCTTGGTTGATTTTGTTATTATTTTACAACTCGATACTCCTAAGTTAGTTAAATAATTTTTTTTACGAAACAATAAAATCAAAGATAAAACAATTTTTTTTAATTTTTAACTCTTTCCAATTTGTTTTTAGTAAATCAAAAAATTCAAAATTGCTATTTTATTATTTTTTCATTAACGATATAAAAATATTAGCAAGCCATTACTATATCTACACCGTCAATGTCTAGCTACATTCTTGTTGTTATAGCTAGGAGAACAAGTTCGTTCGATCCGTCGTGCATATTTTTGTTTTAATCATTTATGTTTTTGCTTTTTGTTCAGAAGTGTAAACAATTTGTATTTATAAAAAAAACATATACTGAAATAGATAAATACCTATTCATTTGAGATATTTTTTGTGCTGAAAACGTTCTGGTAAATGGAGTTGCTGAAAATACTAAGTTTAATACGTCTTTGAAGTTAAGAAAATACTCTAAACACTGTATTCTTATCTCAAATTCAATTGTTTGATAGACTCAGCTTTCAAATGTTCGTTGTATAAGTTTTAAAAGTATTTTCACATCAGTTTATTTTCAAAACATGATATAAGTCCAAAACAGTTTTTATTTTATATCTTTTAAACTATCGGTCCAAAAAGTAAATACCAAATGGTATTCTGTAGCTACAGAATATAATTTTTATAAATTTTGCCACACACTACAAAAGAAAATAGAACGTTTTTTTCGTCTCCTGAGAAATTTAACATCATGGACTTATCATGTTTTGAAAATAAATGATTCAATTAATGGGAATCTTTGCTCTTACTAATAAAGCCATAATACATTGAACAAAGTTAATTTTGTTAATTTTATTGTATTTTTAAAAAGAAACTTATATTTTTCCAACCCTCACTAAGGTTTACCAGTACTATAGACGAAAAAACATACAAAAAAATTACAAAAATCTGAAGCTGCAGTCCCTAGGTCAAGTGTTCCAATCCAACTTATTTGCTAAAATAAATAATTCAATACTTTTTAAGTATTGTTTTCAAATGGAAATAACGAATTTTTTGTTTAAAATATCAAACTGTCATTTTGTGGGATGGGTGTGGATGGCGTTTAAGGAACTTAATACCGACTCTTAAGCGTCAAGAAAGTGACGACACCAAGAGTGACAGTTGTCGTTTATGAAAAACTTAGACCAAAATACAAAACTCTCTGCCGGGAATCGAAAATACAAATACAAGAGAAACATTACCACTACCAACAATTTATAAATATTAAAAACATTACATAAAAACATAAAATTGAATTATAATTTAAATGGCAAAATATAAAAACCACTATATGAAGGTGTAAGGAAGTTAGTGAATTTGTTGGTATTAATAATATACTCAATGATTTTGTAAGATGTAGCGTAAATTAATATTTTATTTCCAATAACTATTACCATTTTAACCACAGAATGTTCTGCTTTCATTGCAGCAACCTCACACCAGGTATAATTAGATAAATCGAAGCGTTTAAGTATAATTTTTGTATAAGAAAAACCTGATCCATTAGAACACTTAGAACACACAGCACTAATACCGACAGTAACAATTTTTAATTCTTGTACGCTTTCATCTATTGGCTGCTCTTTGGAAGTCCATTGACTAGAAGAAACATCATACCAAAACACACAGCTGTAACGAAAATCAAAAATGTATAAAATACCGTTGTGACCAACTATTTGCTGTCGACTTGGTGGTTGTAAGTCACTCCATTTGCGTGTTGAAAAATTGAAAATCTCCATTGAAAGAATAAATCTTCCATTGAATTTCACGAAACCACCAAAAACACACAAAAATCCATTTAAATTTAGCAACTGACTTTCGTATCTGGCGATTTGCATTGGGGGCATATCAGTCAATTCAAAAGTTTTTGGGTCTAAGCTCTCAACGCAGTTTGTTGTTATTCTATTGAAGTCATTTCCTCCAACAAGAAATAGTTTTTTATCAATACTAATCATGGAAGAACTCTCTATCTTTTTCAAAAGAGCTAGTCTTTTCCTGACATGGCAAGTCTCTAATGTTTGATTATAGCATTGAATTTCGTTCGTGTTAATTAAATTTATAGCTAAAACCTGACTGTCTTTTTCGTTTGATTTTATTTCTATTCTTGGCTCCACTTTTAAATGGATAAAAGTAAGCTTCTGTTCTTCAATTGTTCTTGATTCAGGCCACAAATTGTATTGAAGCCAACAGTGCATCAATTCAGAGTTTTCTTGAGTCTTGCAAACTGAAAGGCAGTTTTTCGTGATAAACTTGGCCGTGAGAAATTGATAGCGAACCACTGATAGCAATTCCGGTAAGAGATGTCGCCGATCTGCTTCTTGATACTGAATCCAAGTCGCCAAACCCAGAAACACTTGCTCCTCCAACTCTTCACGGCGAGGATTGTCGTTAAACAGTAAATCCTTTCATTCATCATCGTTCAGAAGCAAAAACTCCGACTCTTTGGTTACTTCAAATTGGGTTATTAATAAAGTTAAAATATTTCTCTCGCAATCCAGCAGATAAGACTACTTCCTTGGCCAAATGCAATCAACGCAAACAATTGCTATTGTTCAGATTTTTTTCAATAAAATCACAACACCCATCAATTAAGAATTTCATTTTTAAAAACACTGCACTTCTCAACACTGTCTCAATAATTTCGAGGTTTAGCTCAATCCAACCCGAATACATGTAATCGAGAATCAATTTTAGCGTAGAAGCTTTGATTTACTTCAACTCCACTTGATTGGTGTTTGAAATTGTCGGCTTGCCATAAAACATTTCCCAAAAATACTCACTCAATGCAGACAGGACAATTTTATGAGCTGGGATGCTGATGCAATCGTTGCAATGAGAATTGTATCGAAAAAGTCCTTTTGTGGAATGTTGATCGCATTTGAAGATGAATCTTTCATTTGAAGATGAACATGGAGAAGGACTCGAAATCGACATTTTCATACTAAAAAAAGTCACTTAATTAAATATCCAATTAAAGTTCTAAATAAGAAACTTATTCTTGTTAATGTGTAGATCTGTTTGATCACGGCGAAAGAAAACAACTGAGGAGTCTTTAATATTTACCAACAAACGACCACAAAGCAACGTACTAAACTAAACTGAACCGACGAAGAAGCTTATATTTATATATATGACAACATGTCACAAAATTATAGAAATTATGTTAAAGAAATATTTGAGTCAAACAGGTAGAAAAAGCAATTAAATATACCTGCAGTCCTGAAGATCACGAATAATGAAAATAATCTCCAGGTACATAGACCATTATAGATGATGTGGGTTAATAAGCTAATGATTATTACCGAAAAATATAGATGACCTAACCCAAAAACCAATTAAGTGAAGATAATAAGGGAAAAAGAAATTAATCAATAATAATTAGGAGATTATCATATTGAAAAATGATAACTAATAGAATTAGATTAACGCCTTGGTCACGCGAATGCAGGTATCAGGTACTTGACTCTTATGTTTGAGTCTTGAGTGGCTTATGAATAGAATTTAATTGTTAATCAGTCGCGAACGAAGGAAACAATTTCGTTGGGGGTCATAAATGTTATCCCTAATTTATCACGAATAGTCGTAATCTTAACTTGAAGGTTTCATTTTGAGTAGCCCGCTATTTAGGCAGCCATCACTTTTGAATCTGTCATCTTTCGACGTTTGAAAAATAAATACTACGCCATTACTTGAAACGTGAAATTGTTAAAATGAACTACAAAAATGGTGACAATTTTGCAGTCACAGTTAGCAAAACTAGAACCTATTTGGGTCGTCGTGAAGCACCTTCTGGGCTGGCAATAGTGAAACTGCTGGACAAATTTGAGCTGTTGGGACAAGTAAGTGTTGCGAAGAATTGAAACCGCGTGTGTCGCTCAAGAACAACAGAGAATATTGCTGCTTTAGCCAGTAGAGTTGACGAAAACCTATAGGTTTGTCAATTCCTCGTCGATCTTTGGAAATAGTTGTTCCATAAACCACATTATACCGTATTTTGCACAAAGAGTTAGGTCTTAACGCTTTTAAAGTTCAGTTAACACGAGAACTCAAGCTGGTCGATCACCAGCAACGTCGTCGTATCTTCGCTGAGTGGGCCCTTGAAATACATTAAAATGATCCGTATTTTCATCGAAAAGTCATATTCAGTGATGAGATCCATTTTTACTTTGGAGGCTAGGTTAATAAGCAGAATTGTCCCATTTGGCGCACAGAAAATCACAGAATGATTGTTGAAAAGGTTCTCTATCCTTAACGTGTCACCGTTTGGTGCGATTTTTGGGCTGGCAGTGTGATTGGAATTTGGTTATTCGAAAATGAGGCTAGTGCAACTACTACGTTGAATGAATTGCGCTACCGAGCTATGATTAATGATTTTTTATGACCGCAATAAGAATATATTGATGTGGGCGAAGCGTCGTTTATTTTTAACAAAGCGGGCGCTACGTGCCACACAAGCAACAAAATAATCGCAATTTTGCAAGTAAAGTCTCCTGACCATGTTATTTCTCCAAGAGATGAATACAATTGGCCACCGAGATCCTGTGATTTAACACCTTTAGACATTTTTCTCTTTTAGTAGTAGCCCGTAGAGTAATGGTTAGTGCGTTGGACTGTCACGCTGGAGGTCTTGGTTCACTTTCTAGCTTCGTCTACCTAAAAACTTAAAAGTTTTTTTCATGGCTACTATGCCACTTGCGAGGAATTGACAAATCCTCCAAGAGTATCACTTGTCATGAATAGGTGCTTCTCATCTATCCGTTCGGATTCGGCATAAAATTGTAGGTCCCTTCCATTCCTATCGATACGTGCACGCAGGAATGGTTGCGAGTTGTAAGTCACTAGGCCCTGGTTCTTCATGAGCCGTTGCGCCACCCAATTTATTTATTTTTTTAGACATTTTTCTTTGGAACCACGTGAAAGATAAGGTCTATGCCAAAATGCTCCATAATCGATTCAAGACCTTCAAGAAGAAAATCGTGAAGTTATCGGGGACATACAGCCGCAAATATGCTCGACATGCTACAACAATAAATGTTTTCTGAACAACATCATCAAATGTTCTAACGCCTTCTTCAAACGACTGTGGGCCACGAACATGAAGCAATAGTAATTGAACATTACGTACAGATGGAAAAGTTCATATCCTTGGGTGAAAGAACATACATACTTACGCGAAATTATCTCAGCACCACCACGCAATCATCATTTACATATTTCAATTTCAATATATCATTCCATTCCATTCTGGCATAGGCCTCCCCCATAGCTGCTCATAGTTCTCTTATCCTTGCATCGTTATACCAATTTTGGTTCATTCGGCATAAATCGTCTGTCCATCTCTTGTTTGGTCGTCCTTTTGGTCTTCGGGTTTCTTGTGGCGTCCATTTTGTAGTCACCTTTGTCCATCTTTGGTCCCTTATTCTTCATATATGCCCCGCCCAGCTCCACTTTAGTCTCCTTGTTCTTCCAACTACGTCTGTTATTCCTGTTCGCTGCAGTTGCTCTAAGAAATAACCCGCGGCCCAATTCTACAAGCGTGCGAATGAATTTTCGTGTATACGCTGTATACACTATATATTCATGCTAAAAAAATATGTCGACAAATTTGCACGTCACTCTATCGTCTAGTCTAGGTGGTTCAGCACGCTAGCAAAATGTTCCTTCCATCTCCTGAGCTGATCCTCATCCGTAACTAGCAGGGTGCATGCCGTCTACATCCTTGACAAGATGTTGTTTTCGGGAATTGTTATTTCCAAGTTCCAATGGATTCCTTGGTTATCTTGTATACGGTACAACTGTCGCACCTAGATGATGCTAAATTCTGAGACATTTTGTTCACTTTTTCTACACAACCACATTATACCTAAGTGCAATGAAATAAAATAAAAGACTTGACTCTATTTTTAATAATAAATTTCTACAATATGTGTGTAGACTTTTGCTATGCTATTTCTATAATGGTTTGTTTAAGGGATCAAACTTTCAGTCCTGCATTGTTAACACAAAAAGTGTCTTCATTTATTTTCTTATTGATATTTACTACCATCATAATGAAAATATACTTATAGGTAGACAGGAGGTATCATAATTTTAATTACAAACCATGAATTGTCTTGCTCCAGCTAACATAATCCTCCACATGCTCCAAATGTTTTCTAACGGCTTAAATGTGTATGTACCTTGGGCTGAATTTATATAACCTACATTTCAGGAGTCATTTAAACCCTACTCATTCGATATATCTATATTTGATATACCCACCACTTTAAATGAAAACAATAAAGAAAACTATACCATGGGAATTGAAACCAAGTTCAGAAGTTCAAGCTTCTTATTCAATCAATAAAGCAACATCGTTATAATAATGTACAGCTACAAATACACTTTACCTTCTTGCCTCTTTGCCTGCAAAACAATCATCCCATCAATTCAACCGACCATTTCAGTTTGATCCTTCGTATAAGTGTAACAAATTTCATTTGTCACCTCTTCTAAATCTTATATTTCACTTAGGATTCAACTTGTAACACCATTTCCCCGTTGCGTTAACTTTACACACATACCCACACCTATATCTTACAAAAACATACATACCCACATTGATAGATTTATGTATTTCAATCTTCAAGAACTCAGTTCAAAGAATATAGAAAAAGCAACAAATATACAGGTACACAAATAAAGTAGGTATCAGAGAGAAAAACCAATTTGATGAATCCTTAGAAAAGCTTACGAATGGGATTGCATGACAATTTTCAAAGAAATTGCTCATACGCCCCCCGGTATATCTTTGGGTATATTTTGTTGGTTTGTTTTTGTTCTTGTTTTATTTTTTTTTTAATCCCAAAGTCATATTCACTTGGCATAGTGATGAAATGCACTTCAAGGTAAATTTTTAAATAACAGAAACTTGCAACTTGACATTCTTAAGACTTTGATGTTGGAAATACAAAGTAGAAGAAAATTCGACAAGAAAAAATGTTTAAATCTAGTTTTTGTTCCTCTTTTATTCATGAAATGAAAGCCGACCGTGAAATCAGATTCCTCATGTGGGTAAAAGTTCAAATGGCAATTAATTGATTGAGATACCTGAGACAGGAAATTATTGTCAGGTGAACTGTAAGATGGGTTAACCTACTTTTTGACCATAACTTAGCTAATCTAGTTGAAGATTAGAACTAGATCCAAACTGTATAGTTTGACGAAATAAATGACGTCAAACGTCTGAGAGGGGCCAGGAGAAATTTGATATTTGTGACATTGAATTGAGTTTCATTGAATATTCAGTTAATATTATAGACAATATTATACTCGTGCACTCGAGAGAGTGCCTTATGTTAATATCTCATATTCTCATCATACGAGACAGCTCCCGCTTAAGCAGACAAATACATTAAACCGACAAATTCTTGAGAACGTTGACTTAGGATCCACACTCAATACATTTTATTCTTAAGTTCCTTTCAGTTCAATAAATAAAAAGCTCGACTGGATTGTACAAACCTGATCTCGTAGCTAACATTTAACGTAGCTAAAAATCGATGACTTAAATAGGACACCCCTGTACAGTGTACACTCTTTTTGCATTTGCTCATAACTGGAAAGCGGAATGATAGAATAATGGTATTTTGTCCGTTGTTTTTGGGAACTCATTTCTTCTTTCTCTGTGACAAATTGCAAGTTCTGGAAAAAAGTCGTTTTTTTATGTTTTTGACCACTTTATGTTAACATTCGTTCAAATTAAAACAATTTTTTTGCGCCACTTGAAAAGAATGTGCATTTAGTTCGTTATCTTTGGCACTTGTATTTTTCATTAATCGATTTTTTTGTTAGTTTCGACTATTTAAGTAAAAAAAATGTAAAATGGGTCGGGGAAAAGTTTTGAATGAGGCCGAAAATGGACAAATCAAAGCTTATAAGGACGCTGTCTTATCTATTGCCAAAATAGCCAAGCCGACACGTTATATACAAATTTTTAAGTAATGAGTTCGAATATGGGAAAAAAAAACCAGCGCACACAGTGTGCTTACTAATGCGGAAAGGCGACTTATTTAAGAAGAAAAGCGTCAAATTCTCACGACTCTTTGGCAAAATTAGGGAAAAATATGCTATCAATGCAAATCTAAGAACTATGCGTCGTGTTATTTCGAAAGCTAAGCATATAAAAAGGCTAAAAATTCAACACAAGCCACTCCTTAACCCGGCTCGATAGGACCCGCATTTGGCGTGTAAAACTGGAGACAGCTAATTAAGGTCTCTATCTGAACTAAATGGAGATGCATGGTAAAAACCCTATGATATTGAACTGGGCCCCCACTCCCATACTGTCAAATTAATAATAATTAAAAAGGTTCTGAATCGGAAAAAAATCCAAAACTACATATTTTCTCTCTCAAACGAATAAGAAGAGAGACAAAAGAGCTAATTTCAATTTCAAACGGAAATTGTAATTTGTTATTTGTAAGCTGTAAGCCTTCTTTATTCTTAATTTCAAATTATCTTCTAAACTAAATTCAAAAAGAAACATTTTCATTCGAATTTGTTCATATAAAATAAACATACCTTATCTACATACTTTACACATTTCTATAACCGCAATATCTAACAAGCCGATATTGTATTTCAAAAATAAAAAAAAAAAATTTTCTAAAGTGATTTGACGTCTCTTTTCAAAACATCAAAGACCTTTTTAATAAATTAATTTCCACAACCACTTGCACTTCTGCAATTGAAGTTATGCAAATTAATAAGAACACCAAAACACTTGAGAGTCACTCATTCACTTTGAAATGCGTCCGAAATTTTTCAACTGCACTTGTGTCAAATTTTATCCAGAAAAAGAATTTCTCATCATGTACACAAACATTCATTAAAATATTGAAACCAAAAAATAAAAACAAGAATATGTAATATATGAAAAAAAAATTAAAAAAAAACCTCTTGTGCTCCTCTAGTGAATATCTGGGTTAATGTGGCTCATTGCACTTTTGACGAATGTATATTTTGTCGTTGATTTTATACAAAATTTTGTGTGGCTGTGTTTCTTATTATCTTTTTTTTTATTTTTGCAGAACGATTCTGCTTTTTCGACATACATTTAAAGTACCTACACCAAAAAATAAAAAAAAAAATGTCAACGCGTGAGGGAATGTCGTTAAGAGTCGTTGTTTTTGTTCATGACACCATTTATATATTTTTGCTCTCATCATCGTGCCATCATTTTGTAGTCTTCCTAGAAAATGAAGAAAATCATTCAAGCAATTAAGCAAGCCAAACATTGTGATGCGGCGGCGGCAGCGGTTGGTTATAAATCACTCTTGATTTTCTGTCTAGATGGGAAATTCATGCAAATTAACATAGAACGTTATTTAGATTTAAATCTCGTTTTACAAACTAATTATTAGCTTATTAAAACGAATGATGAACGTAGATGTAAGATTAACAGTTCGAAAATTAAAACAACTAATCGTGAGTGAGCTACATCAGCAGTTCCTTATGGAAATTCAAAGTAACTAATATAAACAGCTGAAAATGTATTAATTAATCATCTTTAGTTTATTTAAAAATAACATTCATCATAATTCGTAAACAATGATATTTTCTTGTTTTTCTATCAACAGTCAAATTAAAGGAGAAAAGGCAAAGTGGTCTACCCACTCAACAGTAATGTGTTGTATGTTGTTGAAAAGGTAATTTTACTTACTTCATTTCATTGTATGACCATTAAACTCTTAACTATGGGGTTCGTGAGATATTCGGAATCAAAGCACCGAAAAAGACAATAATGCATTTCTTCATTGGTAGTGTGTCCTTATACCTACATTAATCTGTGATACATCGTTGAAAAGATAATTTTGTGTACTTTATTTTTGTATATAGCCGTGAAGACGTAGATCGTAGGGTGCAAGAGATATGTGGGCATACAAATCGGCAAATATAACAACAATGCAATTCTTCATTTGGTACTGGTCTACCGACTCAACAGTAATGAGTCATACGTCGTTGTAAAGGTTATGGCATTTGCTTCATTTCATTATATGGCAGTTAAGCTCTAAACCATGGGGTTCGTAAGATATTCGGCTCTTAAGCACAAAAAACAGCAATAATGCAATTCTGCATTGGTAACTTATCAACCAAGTTAACAAGTATGAGTCATGTGTCGTTGAAAAGGCTGTTGCGTTTACTTCTGTTTATTATATGACCGTTTAAGTGTAAATAATGAGATTCGAGAGATATGTGCCAAAAACGCTAAAAAGTGCAGTAAAGCAATTCCGCACTGGTAGCTGGTCTTTCAACTCAACAGAAATCTCTCTTATATCTTTGAAAACGCTATTGCATGTACTTCATTTTGCAATATGCCGTTAAGCTGTAGACCGTGGGGTTCAAGACTGCCATATAATGAAATGAAGCAGATGCCATAAGCTTTTCAACGACGTATGACTCATTACTGTTGAGTCGGTAGACCAGTACCAAATGAAGAATTGCATTGTTGTTATATTTGCCGATTTGTATGCCCACATATCTCTTGCACCCTATGATCTACGTCTTCACGGCTATATACAAAAATAAAGTACACAAAATTATCTTTTCAACAATGTATCACAGATTAATGTAGGTATGAGGACACACTACCAATGACGAAATGCATTATTGTCTTTTTTGGTGCTTTGATTCCGAATATCTCACGAACCCCATAGTTTAGAGCTTAATGGTCATACAATGAAATGAAGTCAGTAAAATTACCTTTTCAACGACATACAACACATTGCTGTTGAGTGGGTAGACCAGCTCCCATACATTGTTGCCCATTTTCCTTTGATTATTACTGCAGTATTTTTCAAACTGTGGAAGAATTTCTCAGGGGTCGCGGAGGTAACTTAACTGTCGTCATAAAGTCTTTTTTTTTCAAAAAATTCAAAAAATCTTAATTGAAATTTTATGAGTTGAATGTGTTGAAAACTTTTGAGAAAAAGAATTTTTTGAGAGAGAGTGAAGTTGGCTGCGCTCAGATTTCTTCGAACAAATAGAACGGGCTCCGAGCTGCCTTTGATTTAAAAAAGAAACAAAAAGTTGAGAAATCTGAGTGCTCTGAGCTAAAAAATGAACGATTTTTCTAATTTGTGCCATAACATTTTTGCCAATACGAGAAAACTTCATCCCGACAACGCCAGAATATTTTTATAGCAAAGGGGTCGCGTACTCAAAAAGTTTGAAAAACATTTGATTAATGGAAGTGAAAGAATGAAAACTTGTTTTTCAAATTTTTAATTAGAGATTCTTATTAACTCTAGAAAAACACTAACAGCACCATCATTGTCCTATGCGTGTTGTTAACCCAACAGCCCGTTACAATAGCGCAATTTTATTCGTTTTAGTACGATGTTTAAAAAGTGTATTTTGCTAATTTAAAATAAGTTTAGCATCCTACTCTATCTCTATCTCTTAACATACTAAAGTTAAAATCACCAAATGGCTATTTTATCTTTTTAGTATCGATCCTACTAAATCCATATGACATTTTGACGTTTATAAATGTCAAAATCAGGTATGTTTGTGAATTTTTTTACATGCACTGTCACTGTAGAAACAAATGCAAAATATTTTTTTTTTTAAGTCTAAGTTTCTTGCAGTTTTTCGACAACTATTTACTTTTTCGCATAATCAACTTCGTAAAGTAAAATAACATACAATTGAGCATATATTTAGCTATAAAAGTTTTTTTTTTCTCAGAAGTAGATACACCTCCTTTAAATCAAAATTAAGAGTTTTGATATTTGTTTGTCAGAAAATGAAAAATAGAAATAATTATTATTATTGTTACTGAATTGAAAAAAGGACTATGTATGTACATACATACATACATATACACATATTTGTATTCTCGCCAATAAAGTCTAAGGAAGATAGGATCGGACCAGGGACAAATTGATTCATGAAATTTTATTTCTGGTATCGACGCAGAATTTTATCCTCAACAACATATCCAAAGTCCCCCAAAATCACTGCATTGGCATTTTGTATAGGCGCATTTTAAGAGGCGGAGGGGAGAGGGAGGCGGGAGTTTGTCAAGCTGAAAAATTTGTTGTAATACAATCTAATAATATGACACATGTTTTTAGGGTGCTTTTCAACGCTGATTCTAAAGAGACCAAAACTGAAAGAGTTCGAAAATATACAAATTCCTTTCTTCGGGAATTAATTTAACTAGGTTCTTTTTTTATTCTGTTCCTGAAATTTAAAAGGGCATATGTTTTTTCTTGTCGATCATTTTTGTGGTAAGTTGGTTATAATGGCCACCGCGCTGCCGTCGGTTATTGCGATTGGTCGAATATAATTCGATTGGTATAAATATAATTTTTCAATAAATAGCCTAGTCACCGAAGACTCAAAATAATAAAATAAATGCAATAAATAGTGCTCTCTGCATTATTTTCTTATATGGTAGGGCATACCCCCAGGTTTACAAAATTAGCATTGAAAATAAACGCATAAGAACATGGCCATGGCTCTTAAATTTGCGACTAATTTGATTGATTTTGCTTCGTCTTCCCAATTCAAATAATTCACGCCACGCCACTGAGTTACCCCCCTCTCCTGCATGCAGCTTGCGGACCTGGGCTGGGGACTTTGAGTATGTTGTACCTAAGGATCAGCTCTGCTACTCACACAGTACCTTAGGTGGCTTGCTTCGCAGGTAAAAAGAATTTATTCATTTTTTAACCTCAAGCTCAAAGAAACACTACTAACACATACTACACTATAATACAAATCAAAACTATCAAAAAAATAGTCGTCGCAACTTTCAATTTTCTCAAAAACTATGAGACATAGAACGATTTGGTTTTCAGTTTTCAATAAAGAGTTATAAGGGGGGGGGGCAATTCAGCATCTTATTTCCCAATTAAAAAAAAAAAAATCAAAAACTAAATTTTCAATTTTTTGTTTTTTTAATTTTGAGTTTGAAAGTTTTTTTTTTACAAAAACTATGGATATCAAAAACTTGATTTAAAAATAAAATGAAAGAACGGAGTTCTGGCCTTCAAAAAAGGTAATTTTTTTTTGTTGTACGTGTTGCCGTTGTTTTTTAATATTATTTAAAAAAAAATGCCCCTCCTCTCTAAACGGGGGGGGGGGGAGAAAGAACCCCTTTTTATGGCAAACAAACTTTGTTTGTGTTCGTTTAAAAGAAACATCATCAACAACTCTTGCTAATTAAATTTTGCCTAATTTAGTATTCATCAACTTTTCCGTATAGTTTCGGATATATAGAAAAAAAAGGAAATTATAACTCCATTCTCAGCCTCATGACATGATGAAATAACAGTGAATGAATGTGTATTTACCATGTTCGTTTTTTCCAAGTACATTGGTCAGAAAAGATTCATATCTAAGACAATAACAGTTTTTTTTTTTCAGTTTTGTTGACTTTTCAACCCCCCGCATCTCCCTAGTTATTGACCCCAGCAAAAATATGAACATAATTCTTTTTAGAGAATATTTATTTTTCTCTGTACTCTGTACTAAAAAATAAATACATAATCACCCTTATTCTGCAAGTCGTATCTTGTCTCGTACTCGTACTCGAACTTTAAATCGTATTGTATGAAAATCGTTATTCCTCAAGCTTAAAAAAACAACTTATGTATATGGTTGCCTGTATATATTTGTCAAAATCATTAAAATGTCATAAAACAAATTATTTTAGTACAAGATTTCTTTAACGATTTGCTAAAAGTGTTTTATACCGCTTCATATTTGGTGAAAATATTATTTGTATCAATGCAAATAGGATTGCAGAAACCTGGCAGCGAAACCGCGGACCACCAAAATGCATTTTCGAAATGCAAACAAAAAAAGAGGAGGGAACAAATAAGTGTTTTATATACAAGTTCCAAATTTAACAAATACCATGTCTATAAGACGACTATAATATAAAAAAATTGATGTACATTATGTATTGTATGTATGTAGGTATTTATGAGATATAACACATATCCAAACAAAACACATGCCATTAATCTGAGAGCGATAGCGTGGACCTAAGACCGCTAAAATGCAATACAAAAATGATAGATGCTAAAGAGCCTTATACCGCTCCAACGCTCCTGTAGTTTACACGGATATACATAAGAGTATCAGTAAATGAAATTTGGAGCGGTATTAAGCTATTTTGCGTCTATCTGTTTTGTGTTGCATTTTAATATTGCATTTAACAGGTCTTAGGGTCGCGCTATCACGGCTAGGTTGATTGCTATAGTTTCCACAAAGAAGAGATGTTTTACAACTTGAATTTTTTGTTTGCATTTTGAAAGTGCATTTCGATGGTCTCAGAGCTGTGGTATCCCTCGCAGGTTGGTAAAACAAATAGCAGGAATATTGAAAAAATGTCAACATTGTATGCCTATTGCATGCACTATAGGTTTTTCTCCTTTTTTATCAGAAAAAATATATAACTCGTTTAAAAGATTTCACACGACGAATAAACAACACAAATACGACTTTAATTCGAATGTATACTAAACTCGGAGTAATGATAAAATATGAACAGTCGTATGCGATGTTGTCCGTTTATCAATATTTGTAGAAGTGAAGTCGGATATACCGGATATACGTCTTTTGGAATACCAACATACGACTGTCGTCGAATACGAGTCATAAATACTAGTTTCAGAATATGGGTGAATATTTTTTTTTTTTATTTTTTGATTCTTTCCACGAGTTCTTGTTTATACTTGCGATAATTTGTACTATAGGTAGTACTATAGGGCAATTTTTGGATTCGTAAAAAATCGAACTCCAGATAATAATTTTCTCTAATAATAGAAGGCGAAAAAAGTGGGTCCCGCAACTTTGTCTGTCTATCTGTCAGTCTGTACCTGCAGCCTTAGCCACTTCAGCTATTTTCTTCAAACTTTGGACTTAATTCTTTAAGGGGATTCCATAGAGGGCAAACTTAAATGTTTTATTTTTTCACACGGTTGACGGTACCTGCTAAAAAACTAATACATATACTAAAATGTATATTTTTTTTCAAAAACGGCTCCAACGATTGGTTAAAACAATTTTGGTTGCGATTTGAAAAATTCCGTTAATTGTTTCCTTTGTAAGGTAATAATCTTACGAAGCGTTCTTGCGACCATTTTTTGAACTTTTAAAATCGCTTCCAAAGCTGCTAAAAGGAAAAAATTACCATATAATAGTTAAGGATTCCAAGTTATTGGTACAAAAATCAGCATACATTGCGCGTTGCACTTAGTTAAAATCATGTTTCTAGCCAAAACTATAAGACTGATTTGGGTCGGATTTTAGAATTTCGTCTTTTAATATCTAGAGTATTTGATTTCAAATTTTTGACACAATTGGACAATTTGTTACCTGTTTTTTGAGTGCTTCCAAATTACTCAGTTTTTAATATTTTTTGTTTAGTCTATGGTTAGATAGCAACAAAAATATATCACGTATGAACTTAAAACTTATGTGTTTACTCCTAGAATCCACCAGTGATAACATAGTTAAAAAAAAATCGCAACGTTATAAAAATAACAAGCAAAAACAACATACCAATAAATCCGCCATTTTGAAACCCGTTTTTCGGGGTGTTCCCATGGACCGATTTTGTCCGATTTTGGATATGTTGTTCAGTAGTGGTTACTAATGAAATTTACAGACGTTTGAGATCCGCCAAACTGATGAAAAGCGCGATAAAAGTCGCGGATGTTATTACTAGTTTATCAATTAGATTATCAATACAAATCTCTTGAAATTCATCTCAGTTTATAGGGTTTGACTCCCTGAGTCGGAAAATTTAACTGACAGACGTTTTGAGTTACGCCAAACAAATATTATTATTGTTTTTTCTTTCAATTTACCTAATTAAAAGGTTTTTACTATCTGAAAAAGAAATTTTGAAGGAAACACGTTTTAAACACACCAAACCATTTAAATAAGCGATATAAGAAAGCTATCTCGTAGCGAGCTTACTTATATCCACTTATATCGCTTATTTGAATGGTTTGGTACGTTTAAAACGTGTTTCCTTCAAAATTTCATGATCAAAATTTTCAGATAGTCAAAACCTTTTAATTAGGTAAATTGAAAGAAAAAACAATAATAATATTTGGAGGCGAGTTATTTCGTGGATTTCAATAGTTTGGCGTAACTCAACACGTCTTTCAGTTAAATTTTCCGACTCAGGGAGTCAAACCCTATAAATTGAGATGAATTTCAAGAGATTTGTATTGATAATCTAATTGATAAACTAGTAATAACATCCGCGACTTTTATCGCGCTTTTTAGCAGTATGGCGTAACTCAAAACGTCTGTCAGTTAGATTTTGCAACTCAGGGAGTCAAGCCCTTTAAAATGATATGCATTTCAAGATATTTGTATCTTTAATATTTTTGATAAACTAGCAATTATATCCGCGTCTTTTATCGCGCTTTTCAGCAGTTTGGCGATACTCAAACGCCTGTAACTTATAAAATCCCTTTCTTGAGTCAGAACCTTTTAATTGGTAAACATTTGGAGAAGCTACCACTTATATACAATTAAAAAATAAATAATAACATCCGCGAATTATATCGCGACTGTCAGTTGCTTGGGGCCACTCAAACGTCTGTCACTTACATTTTAATTTTTTTTTGGTCAAGACCTTTTGATTGGGATACATTTCAAGTGGTTTCCCTCAAAATCCTCTTACTAAAAAAAAAAAGAAAAAATCCGCGATTTATTTCGCGACTTTCCAGCTGTTGGGTGCCACTATAAACTCCTTTTTTTATACATTAATACTCTGGTAGTCAAGACCTTCCGATTGCGATACATTTTGGTAGCATACATCAATTATCTACTAATTTCAATAAAAAATCCGCAATTTTTAAGTGGTTTCCTTTTTGACAAAAAACGCATTTTCAGGGACGTCTGTCTGTGGTTTCGGGGCCACTTAGACGTCTGTCACGTACATATTCACACTCAGGGAGACCATGGCTAAAAGTTGTGATCCATTTCAGGTGGTTTCCCAAAACCTAAAAACGCAAAAAAAAAATCGGGGACGTCTGTCTGGGTTTTGGGGCCACCTACACGTGTGTCGAAACCAGTTTTGTAATCAGGGAGTTCATGGCGTCAAGTTGTATTACATTTGAAATGGTTACCCACCCGATTTCAATTTTCAGAAAAGTTGTACTTTTGATGCACTTTAACGTGGTATTCATTATCACCTTCACCAGGACTACCTATACTATAAAAATCTTTTGGTTTCCTTTCACGACCAAAATCTGCTGCCAGCTCTCGGTCTATAGATATTATACATATTTAAATATTTCTTGTGTATTTTAAATTCTATTTTTTATCTTTTATACTAATTTAAGATAATTTTTTTGTAAGTTTAATCTTAATACAAACTGTTTGTTTGTTTAATTTAACTAAAATAATAGTTGCCCGCGGTCTAATGATTGGAATGTCATGTCAAAAATACAAGCGACTGATTCCCAGGCTATTCCACCTAAAAAAATTCTTTATTTGTACTTGTTTTTTTTTTATTTTATGGGTAGGGGGTGGGCAGGTCAGGTAATGCTTTTTGCGAAGGGCTGGAACATCTTCTACTTCTTGTCATTAAAATTGCTCTCACCTAAGTCGGTTGGACTAACAACAAAATTGTTGGTCTCTCTCCATTTTTGCCAAACAAGACATGACGCAATTTACAGGTTATGAGATTTGATTACCAGTGGAATATTCTGCCAAATATATTGCACTGTAAAAGATGCATCCAACCAAATAAATATTATCAAGATAATTGTGTGGACTTTAGAAAACGGATTTACTCTATGTTGTCTCATTTTGTAATAATTGTGTGTGGCCACAATTTGCTGTTTGCCATTGGCTTTTCTCTTTCACGGGCTTATCTCAAAGGGTTTTTTTTTGTAAGTAAAAGGATACAAAGCAACTGCTAATGTAACCACAGATTGTATTAATGTATGTATAGAATAGTATTTAAAGTTAAATTCAACACGTTCGTTCTTCAGCTTTGACCCCACAAATGAGTTTATAATTCCATTAACATTTTTGACATCTTCAACAATATCCATCAAGGGCTTCTAGATATGTGCGTAAGGCAAATCACCATCAGTGTGTTGGCAAAGAAAACATAAAAGAAAAATAGAAATTTTCTAACTTATACGAAAAAGCAACTTAATGTCAACTTTACATCCGCTTAGTTCTGACGACAAAATAAAAGAAAACACATCCTTTACCATATATACAACACCATATCATCCCCATCATACACACGCACCAGAAATCCTTTCTGCCGAATGCATACATTAAGAAAAGGGATGAATCGACTTAGCACTTAACTACACCTGTGCATGTTCCCATTAGGCTTTCGTCAACTAACATCGGGCGATAATGTTTGCTCTGTGTTGTGATTGTGCAAACCGTTTGTGATGTTTTCCTATATATAAACTCTCGTACTCTCTTCTACAACAAAGCTGATCCACGTACAGAGAATGAGCTGAGGAGGCGCGTTGTGATATTGTCATTGTCCTTGTGCGTTGATGTTTTACTATACGTTTTACTTTCGCTTAGAGAGTCCTTTGTGAGTTATAGTACCTAAAACACGCTACATGAGTAGGAGTGGATATAGCGCATAAGTAGAAAAACAAACACGTAGGTAGGTTGGTAGGTACTCATATACCTTCATAGTCAAATCTCGTAGTACTTACACTTCATCGAATGTAATTTTACTTTCACATTTTCCTTCCGTGTATTTCTAAGTACCTACACGAGAAGGATTAAACACAAAGCAGTGATTTTCAAGACTTAGGGAGTGATTTCGATTTGCATACAAAATTTTAACTTTGATTCTTCCTTAAAATCCTTTTTAATGATTTTATAAGATAATTGTTTATGCAACTTATTGTTTTATTTTTTTTGTAGATATCTTCAAAGGACTCCGCAGCCGTCTATGGTCAGTGGGTTCCGATTCGGTTGAATCAAGTGAAGAGGGCGGTTTTGGTCTTGGATCGAGTCCAATCAATGATACAACTTCAGTTGTTAAGGTGAGTTTCTTTTTGAAATTTGTAAACTGCAGAATCGCTTTCATAAATTGTAATTCCAAAAACTAAAAAAAAAAAAAATCTGTTCCTAAATTGGGCGCCATTTAAATTAAAACCACACTATTTTTCGTCTCCCCATTGATAGTTTTCATGTAAAATAAAAAAACCTGTTGCACTATTTCACTTCAATTTTTAAAATGTTCAAACTTAAAACTCAAAAAAAAAAAAAAAATCGATGTAAGCACTGTCCTAAGGATTTCAAAATAATTTTTCACCTAAATCCAATATTTCAGAAAAAATGGAGGTAAACCATATCCTCTAAAAATTTATAGAAATCAAAATCCTTTTAACCTCAGCATTTTATCATTTCAGGTTGTTGATGGCCACAAAGTTGAAATAAACGAAACTGTCATTAGCAATGGCGATAGTGCTGGGGGTGCTCTATTCAAATTCCGCATTATCAATATTCGCCCTCTGGAATCTGGCGAAGAAGTCCCCGAAGGAACTCAAACTTCAGCTCCACCAGCAGTAGAAGAAGACACTCCAACTACACGTGGCCGTGACATCGAAGGAAATTCCGAAGAAACCAAGAGTACCGATGAGAATGAGATCAATTCCAATGTTAATGATCCGGAGGTAAAAAAATCTAACATCAACTAACCAAAAAATGCTTGGCCTTTTCTTCAGCGCAATGAATAAATTATAATAATTTTTATAGTTTTTTTTTTTTTTATTTCTGAAAAAAAAAAAACTATAAAATTATTATTGTATAAAATTATTATCTATTATTATTGTTAATGTTTCCATATATACTATATATAATAATGTATGTATATTTTAATATGCCTTGCTGTTAATATTTTTTTTTTTGATTTTATACAGATAAAATATATATAAAAATCAATAAAAAATTTACAATTATTCTATACTAATAAAAAAGTTAAACAAAACCAATAACAATCAAAACTAACAAATATAAAATTAAATAAATGGAAGGATATTGTTAAAAAAAAACTAACTGCTTTTCTTGTAAATATAAACCTTTATATAGATTTTTCAGCCCTATTCCCTCTGTCCGCCTTGAATGAATTTAGTCCAGGATAAATAAGAGACAATAACTTCGAAAAAAAAACTCCAGGAATTAAGATTTTTTAAGAATGGAAACAAAATATCCAAATTATTCGAAATTTTTGATCAATTTATTTCAAACCATATGTAGTTAGGGCGTTAAGGCCATATTTTAGGTCAAACCTTGCACTTCATTCTGACGGGATGAACTTTAGTACACTAATAGTCCACATCCTAGGTTTATTTTTAACAAGTGTTTCCACGGTGGCAACACTGGCAGACCGGAAATATAAGGGTTGCCTTCTGACCATGTTTTAACACGAAATTGCACATAAATTAGGCTATATATCGAGAACCAGACATCGGTTGATGTCGTGAAATGTTTCGTTGGATTAAGAATCTTTGATTCCATAGGAATATGTTCATTTTTTGACGGCTTCCCTGTCCTTGTACGCGGGGAGAGCAAAATACCCTCGGAGGATAAGGGTTTTTGTGTTTATTTGTCAGAAAATAATGGTTATAAAATGAATATTCATAAAACTTTAAGATGAGCGTCGACGTAGAATTTCGTACTCTACAGAATATCCGAAGTCTATTTTTATCCATGAATTAAAATTTTTTTGAAATTATTTTGATTGCATAAGATTGGGCATTAAAAATTACCTTAAGTTCATGTGCCATATGCTAAGATTGTACCAAGACAAATATATAGTGGTTTAATATACGAGCCCAAACGCAAAATAGTTGGACTACCTATGATAAAAAACAAAAATCAGCTGGTTCTTAAATTCCATCGGCAATAAACTCAATATTTTGGAATTTTTCTTTAGATATATTTATTTTAGATAGAAATAAGTAACAAAAACAAAATGACTTCAATTAAATAACCATATAGAGCAGTCTTAAAAAATAAAATAACGATTGATCCTTTTTTTTAAACGCAAAATAGTTGGCCTACGCGTCTTAATTTTTATTTTACCATGGTGTTACGTCGCTTCTGGCCTTGATGACTGCTTCTATGCGTCGTGGCATTGTGTCAATTAATTTTTGACATTCTTCGGTACCAAAAGATTCCCAAATATTTATGATTTTAGCTTTTAGGCCTTGAAGAGTCCGACATGGTTCTTTTAGGAGGTTTTGCTTCATTTTATGCCAGACAGTTTCAATTGGCGACAGGTCAGGGCTGCTGGAAGGCCATTCCAGTAAAGGAATTGTTTCAGCAGATAACCACGTCCTTGTAGACCTTGCTGTATGGCAGGGAGCACAATCCTGTTCCATCTCCATCACTAGTTTGAAGTCGTGGTATTGATGGGAGAAGCTCTTTTTCCAGAATATCCCGGTACTTGGTAGCATTGACAGTTCCATTTACAAAATGTAAAGTGCCCAAACCTCGCCCAGACATGCATCCCCATATCATTTGAGATGCTGGAAACTTGACTGTTTTTTTAAGGCAATCTTTGTGAAAGGCTTCTTTGGAATTTCTTAAGACACGTTTTCGTTCGTCACCCACACAAACTTCAAACCTCTACTCATCACTCCAAATAACCGACCGCCATTGACTTAAAGTCCAGTTCTTACTTTGCTTGGCCCACTCTAGGCGCCTTTTCTTTTGTTTAGGTGTTAAAAGTGGTTTTTCTTTGGCTTATGTTTTAACGAATTAAAATATCTCTAATTTTAATAAATCTAAAACAAACCTTATAAAATTTATATCCAATTTTTTTCATTGTCCGCTTACAAGTTTCGACTGGAACACTTTTTTGGATTCTTTCTCGTCCCGTTTTTTTACCAACCTCCACATTTCCACTATTTTTGAACTTTGTGATAATTTTTCGAATTGATGAGCGAGGTAAATTAAATTGGTTTGCTATTTTGCAGCTCGATAATCCCGTTTCGAAGGCTTTAACTATGGAATCCCTAAGGTCTCGTGATAATGCAACACCACGCACCATGATTGACACTAAACTGTCGCTGGCTTACTTAACCAAGAGATCAATAAACAACAAAACAAGTGCATGTCATTTTTTTAATAACGGTTAACTGAACATCTATTTAAATCATCATAGGCCAACTGATTTGCATCCCATAGAGAGTAGTCCAACTAATATGCTCTTATCTTTGTTTAAGAGAATGCAACCTGAAGCCATGTGTGTTTTCTCAAATTAAGTTCTGTTTGGTCTTATTTACTCATTAAATGTAATTTATTACATTGACAAAAAAAATGTAATCAACAACTATTTGGGACAGAAAATCAAGGTATATAAAGAGTATTAATGTGTTAATTGATGAGTAGGCCAACTATTTTGCTTTTGGGTCGTACTTCCACCTTCCCCTCCCCCCATTTTGAAAGCGATTATACAAAAAACTAATATATGGATAAAAATGGACTTCGGATATGCTGTAGAGTATGAAATTCTACGTCGACGCTCATCTTGAAATTTTGTGAATATTCAGTTTATAACCATTATAAATAAAAACCCTTATCCGCCGAGGGTATTTTCCTAACCCAGCGTACAAGGATGGGGGAGGGGACATAACATAACATAACATATTCCTATGGCTTTTAGTATTATAAATCCAACGAAACATTCAGCGGTATCAACCGATGTCTGGTTCCCGATTTATAGGCTAATTAATGTGAAATTTCGTATTAAAACATGGTCCGAAGGCAACCCTTATATCTCCGGTCGGCCAGTGTTGCCACCGTGGCAACACTTCTTAAAAGTAAATTTAGGGTGTGGACGATTAGTGTACTAAAACTCATCCCCTCAGAATGAAGTGCAAGATTGGATCCCTTAACACCCTAACTAATTAACATTGTATGCTTGGCAATAACTTAAGTTGCTTTAGGCATATTTTTAGATAAGTCCCAAAACACAAACAATCATTTTACCCCAGAAGTTTACGCAATTGCCTCAATTTGACGAAGAATATTTTGATTTAAGATTTACTTAGATTTTGCCTCAGTTATTGTTGGATAATAATTTCAAGAATCCTATAGTGAGAAAAGAGATGCGTTTAACCTTATTCAATGGTAAGCATAAATCAAACGCACGACTGGGGCGCATGTACTTGATCTTATGTTCGGTTGATGGCTTATGTAAAATTTTAAAAATTTTGTGTAGGATGTATAGGTATACGAGTTATATTTAAAACACCTAGAACCTAAAAAGTTTTTTTTTCAGGAATATTGCCTCTTGCGAGGAATTGACAAATCCTCCAAGAGTATCTCGCCTAGCCATTCGGATTCGGCAAAAAATTGTAGGTCCCTTCATTCCTGTCAACACGCGCACACAGGAATAGTTGCGAGTTGTTAGTCAATACGCCCTGATTCTTCACGAGCCGTTCCGACACCTAATTTATTTTATTTATTTACGGATAGACACAGACAGGTATATAAAAAAAATAAAAAGCCATAAAATAATTTTTTTTGAATTGCTTAAGTCCCAAAGTTAAACAAAAAAGAACCCAGTGGATTTC
Source organism: Melangyna quadrimaculata (assembly GCA_949320155.1). Taxonomy (NCBI): domain Eukaryota; kingdom Metazoa; phylum Arthropoda; class Insecta; order Diptera; family Syrphidae; genus Melangyna; species Melangyna quadrimaculata. The sequence goes on along the minus strand of OX439485.1, from coordinate 145,689,813 downwards.
CTACAAATAAATAAAGCGGGTGGCAATGACACAGTGGATATAGTGTTTGACTGCTAACCTGGACGTGTGGGTTCGAGCCCCAGTCTAGGTAGCATTCTTTTCTATATTCCCCAGTTTTAACTGGATGCCACCCGTGCAATTTCGTGAGATAATTAACATCTAATGCTAGGTTTCCACTTGTCATTGAAAAGACGCAAATTGACAAACTTTCCAAGACAGGGTGAGTGCATTTAAAAGACCTGAGGTCTTACAGGCATATAAAAAAAAAAAAAACATAAACATAAATTAAATGCAAACAAAATTTTAAAAATCCTTGGGATGGTTTGTAAAAAAATTAATTTTTTGTCTATACAATTTTGAAAATATTTTAATTTAATTATTAATATGCAGATACAAATTTTATTAAAAAAAAAAAAAAAAATAATAAAACCGTTTTTCACATTATTTGATAAATCGATGCAAATTTTTTTTTAATTCAGAAGCTTCCTAAAAATTTAATAATATTGCATTTCAAAAAATTTAGTTTTGATAACAAGAACAAAATCCAATTGTTTTGTTTCAACATTTAATTTTTCAAAAACGGGTTGATGAAAATTTTTGAAATTGACATCTTCATCTGCATTTAAAAAATCTTCATGGGAGTTCTTATTTGGCCTACAGACCATTTTGGTTGAAAATGAGTTATGAATGTCATCTTATATTTTCGGCCACGCTGTTTTGATTGGTGAAATCAGAATTGTCATATCTCTTTTAGTTTTCGAGATAGAAAATCTGATTTTGTCCTACAGACCATTTTTTTCGATTAATTGTATACTTATTTGTCCTATATACATCGTTTGTATACGGTAGGACAATAGAGAATAAAATAAACGTAAAATTCGATTGGACACTGCAACTTAAACAATATAACCTACTTTGCTATTTGGTATGAAACCCATTAGAGTGGCGAAATAGGCAACGATTGGGCAAGCGCGTTAGTAACAATATTAAAATCTATTATTCTGGGGAACAAACAAATTACTAAAATTATCCTTTGGCCTGATTCATGTGTTCCGCAGAAAAGAAAATAGCATAACATCTCTTGCTTAACTTAAGGTTTTGGAAGATAATAGCCGAATACAGACTGCAATACAAAAAATATTCAGAACTTGAATACAGGAGGTTGAAGCTATCCACATCAGAATAGAAAGACATTTGCGAAATTTAAAGTATCTACCATAGCCCAGTGTGTTTAATTAGAAAGTTACTGTCAATTAACTATGAAAAAGTTTAAAGATATTACAGTGCCTGAAAGTGGACTTTAAAACCTATAACAGTGCAAGCTTAAAACTAAACGTTGTGTTGGAGAAATAAACAGCCCAATTCTAAATATTTGCCGGGAAAAAAACTCCCCGGGAGATTGGTTCTCCAAAATTTAAAATGCTCTTCACATCCAAAATATTTACGTTAACCATTTTTTGCACATTAAGAATGCCAGCTTCCTTCTCGTAGTATTAATTTCTCATATTCAAAGTTTGCTTAAATTAAGGAAAAGGGAAAAATTTACCGGGAATTTAGCATTTCCCCGAGAATTTTTATTTAGAATTGGTCTGAAAGTAAAATAATTAAGAAATAATTTACGGCTCAAATAATTTTACGAGCATTCAATGCAATATATATTATGGAGAGTATGCTGACTCAATTTCGGTCCCCGTATTAGCTTCTTGCCACTTGTTCCATTACTTCATGTTTTTTTTAACCATCTCTAATGAAAAAACGGACACCATCTCTATGAATCCTTACATTCATAGCAGCGAATATGTTACATTCTATAAGGCTGATTCTATTCTAAATTGAGCTACTTTACATACATTTGTGAAACAATATATGAATAATAGCTACGTTTTTGTCATGTTTGTTTTAAATTATATAACTAACCTTAGAAAAAACAGTATGGCTGAGTAACAAAAAGTTTTGATGCGGAAGCAAAACTCTATTGATGCGCATTTGCTACGCAAACATGCTGCTTTCGCTTTGTAAAGATTTTCACGTTTGAGTTTTGGAACCTATGGCTTTGCAAAAAATGCGAATCTGATGCATTTCAGAACTCAGCCTATTATTTATTTTCTGCTTATTTTTTTTAACTCAAATAAAGAATCGATTGAATTCTGATTTCAATGAAATAATATTTGATTTTCTAATTTTCGTACTTTCTTGTGTGTTCTAAATTCCATTCAAATTCAAATAGAAATGGAGATAGGACAAAATTTTAAAATTTACTTTTTAATGAGCTTGCAAATGTAATGGGCAGGTGTCCTATCTCCATTTTGCTACTTTTTTTAAACTCAATTTAATTAAAACATAAAATGCAAATTGCTGAACACATTAACGGGTAAATACCCAAACTTTCAAAAATATAAAAATTTGATTGAGCACACAAAAAGAAGCAAAACATGGTTTTTAAGTGAAAAAACGCTCTCCTGAAAAGTTAGCTCTTTGGCGCTTAGAACAAATAAAAACTAACGTGACGACTTACATAATGTATAGGTAGATACTGGTACCTAATCAATTATTAAGCAATAAATAAACGAATTCGTTCGTGTGGTTTGAGGCTGTAACGTGGCTAAAAATTAAAGTTATAAAATTAGTTATATTACCATGTTTTGCTGAGCCTTTATATTGGCTTCTAGCTCCGCTTAAAAATAATTCCCATGTTCAACACACAAAAATTCCGAATTCTTGTTATTGTACTTTATATTGAAAAAAAATTAAAGCACGATAGGAGCGGAAAAAGGTCAAAAGGCTTAGCAACCATGGGACGCAGCTCATACCAAAATGTAGGAGTATGCTTAAGATTTTGATAATATAGAGGCAATGTCCCAAGTTACAATTTGTAGTGATATCAAAAGCAAGTTTGACTTTTTTTTTTAAATACCCTCGCACATATTTGGAAAAAATCTTCTCAATTTATTTCTGTCTGTCAATTATTATTCCTGGACTAAAAGAAATAATGTTCCTATGTACACTTGTTGAGTGAATTTGCCGCATGCTACCAAAAAAAAATAATAAAATTTGTTAATTTGTAAGATAAACATTCGGAATGGATCTAGCGAATTGAATTAAAATGTTTGCAAAAATAATATTTAATTGTTAAAATGTATGGTACTGGTACGACTACGTACGAGTACGACAGAGGTTCAAAATGTGTATAATAATGTATATTGCAGTGTGTGATGTTATGTTGTGTGTAAGTACATCCTCGTTTCGATATGTAACCGAAATGAAGTAGAACAAAAAAAAAAATTAAACCTCTACCAATTCAACTCTCGCCATTCTTGCTTGCAAGTGCATTAATTTGCAGCTAATTACTCGAAATTCCCTTCGAAATTGAAAGGGAGGATATTTTTTTTTCAATTAAATAAAAGAGGATGAAGTACAAAAAACAATTATAAAGGGAACAAGCAAAAAAAGAATCTGCTGGCACATGCTTGTTTGCTACTATATTTTCTTTCACTTAGTGGAGAGCTTCCGTTTGGTCCTGGGGCTTACCTTCCTTCCTTCCTTCCTTATTATTTTTTTTTTTTATTTAATTGCTTCGACAACGAGGTAAAATGGTGCTGGGTTTGTGAGTTTATGTTTGAGAAGTCAAAAACTCTACCAATATACTAGAGAAGAAAACAATAAAGGACGAGTATGTTTGTACATACATATGTATGTATCAGTGGCGTGGCGTCAATAATTTGAAATGGGAAGACGTAACGAAAATGATTGATCTGCGAAAGTAAACGAAACTTACCTCTTTGTATCCTGAACAAAAAAAAAAAAAAAAAACAAGCAGATACATTCAAATTAGTTAAAAAACAACTCTACTGTTTGCAGTCTCTTTTCATAGGACGCATAGAGTGGCCTGTTATTAAAACGATTTTCTATTAATAAAAGATACATAGTTTGCTTAATTCATTTGATTCCTCCAAGTGAAAATCTGTTAGGCAACAATCTATGCTTTAAAAAAAAATTTAAAAACCAATCAAAAACCAAGACTAAAAACCTAGCTCTAAAGTATTTACATAGCTTTCAAACAAAAAATAAAGAACAAAACCTTCAACTTCACAACTAACTAAATAACCACTATTTCATTACAGATATTTTAAGGAATTCTTTTGATTCTTGTCAACATCCCAATAAAACTTTTATTGCAAATCTACCATTTTTTCTTAATATTTAACTTGTTGTTTTAAAAAAGTCACATAAAAAAGTATGGTTTTTTATTTTTAGATCCAGCGTTAAAAAGTACCCTAAAATCATGTGTCATATTCTTACATTTAAACATACCAAATATTTCGGATTGAGAAACCATACCTTCTTCCCTTTACCCATAATCCATCTTTATATGCCTTTATACCAAAAGCCACTGCTGTGATTTTGCGAGACTTTTGATATGCTGTAGAAGATGAAATTATGCAAATATAGCTTAAATAATATTTTATGAATTCATTTTTCACCGCTTACCCATATTAAATAACGCATTTAAATCTTTCCTGGAATATGCTTAGCTTAACCAAAAAACAAGCAAACAAAAATAGAAAATGTATAATGTACAACTTTCATTCTTTGTCTGCTATTACACCATGCATCTAGACGCGTGCAACTTCTTCGAACTTTTTCGAATTCTCTTGTTGCACGAATATTTTACCCACGCGACACACGGCAGATTTTCTTCCGTCTCATCTTTTCGAATTTGTTTTCTCTTTTGCACTTAGATATGTTCGAAAAGCTGCACGCGTCTAGATGCATGGTGTAATAGCAGACTTTCATAGCAAATAAGTCGAAGAAGAGCGTGTTATTTTTCATCCAACAGAATGAATATTAAGAGAAACGGAGTCAAGCAAAGGAATTAAAAACATTCCATTCCATACCAAGTGCCTGGTATAACATGAGGACCAGCGTCTTATTTTTTCCTATGCTGTTGCGTGTTGGACAAAGAGGATCTAGAAACAAAAATGCTTAGGGAAGAAAGGGACACAGAACACATTTTATAAGAAGGTGAAAGACGTGTTTTATTTCTAAATTAATTCTTTCAAAGAGAGCGCATGTTCAGCAGTTGAGCAAAGAGAAGAATGAATTGACGGTGTTTATTCGATAGCTTATGTTTGTGTGTTTGTGCGAATTTTATAGTTCAAATTGGTAGGGTTGCATAGTTTATGTTTATTTGGTAGTATTTTTCGTTCAATTTTTAAAAGGGAAGACGGTAGGAATCGTGTTATATGGACGCCACGCCACTGGTATGTATACACCTAGACCTACATGGTGCATCCGCATTGAGAAACACAAGGATGTTAGACCCGTAAAAGATAAACTGGATGTTGTTTTTGTAGACGATGTTGCTTCAGGTTGAATAGTGCTGAGCACCTTGTGGCATTAAATCTATACCTCTGTATAGACAAATTCTAGACTGGGTGACTTAAGATAAGAGCATTAAGTGATGTTAAGTTAGAAAATGGGATGTGCATTTTTGAGTAGCCTAACCCCTCAGCTGTCATGCAACTGGTATAAATTGACTGTAAATTGCTTCGTTAAATTTAACCTATTTTTGCATTTTGCTTGATAGGTATTCAATAGAATTTCTATTAAAAATATAATTTATTGTGTGTATAGTTCTTGTGGTAAGTAATGAGACTTAAATCAATTTGTTGCCTATAGTGTTGTAATTGGTAATTGTTGGTAATTGACAAATTAGTAGCCAATACTCTGCTGAGATATAAATTGCATAACAGATATCATTTGTGTAGCCAACTATTTAGTTGTGATTAGAATAGGTATATTATTTGTATACTGAATACTTAATAATGCAAATTTTTGTTAGAGATAATATATAAAGAACTTTCTGTTAAAATATTTTATAAGAACCATTTCAAGCTTCAAGATCATTTTAAGCAATATCGATCTTATATACTCAACTATTTTTCTCGTACATCTAGCTTTAAAAAAAAGTTAAGTTGTATCTTTATTCAAATTATTATATGAAGGTATTTTAATATAAACCAAGCCACAAGCTCATGCAAGCTTTTTACTGTTTGTGTCTTGAATAAATAGTAATTAATTTGTTTCGAGCTACGATTAATTTAAAAAAGCTTCGAAAGTCTGATTCAGCTTTAAATAAAAACATTGATAAAGTTATCTAAGGAAAGCTGTAATTTTATAATCTATAATAGGCATATGGTAAATTATTTTCCTTACCAAAACATGACATGAATGAAATTTAAGATTGCATTAGTTAATAATGGATCTTATATGCAATTAAATAGTACTAGTGACCTCAACTCCAGAATTATATTCATTTACTCCACTAAAAATATTCTCCACTTAAAATATATTAAAATACTAGCATTCTCCTTTGTATGAAATCTGGTCGTTAGACCAACACTGATGAAATTGGTATCAAATGAAAGGTGATGTTGAGCTTCTTACATATTTTCAAAATCTTACAGGGAAATCCGAGATATTTGAGCTTGAAGTTGGCAATTGCAAACACTATATTTCAGTTTTTTTTTCATATAAACAACGTAGGAAAATTGTTTTGACATTAAATGAAAGGTAGTTTTCTCATTTTTCAAATAAAAGCAAATTTATAATGCTCGTTTAATAAACTTTGAAAGATATTCAGCCTTATCGGGAACAAAATCTCCCCGTATGAGATTCACCAATCATAAACAATGTTCGAAAAATATCAAATGAAAGGTGATGTTGAGCTTCTTACATATTTTCAAAATCATACATGGGAAATCCGAGACATTTGAGCTTGAAGTTGGCAATTGCAAAAATCATATTTCAGTTTTTTTTTTTGAATTAGCTGTTGATAACATATTAACAACGTAGGAAAATTATTTTGACACTAAATGAAAGATAGTTTTCTCATCTTTCAAATAAAAGCAAATTTATAATTCTACGTTTAATACACTTTGAGAGATATTCAGCCTTATCGGGAATAAAAGCTCTCCCGGATTTTTTCCGCCGTATGAGATTCTCCAATCATAAACAATGTTCGAAAAATGGGGAAAATCTCCAATGATATCGTAAAATTATTTTCCGGGGAAAAATTAATGATGTTTCCCTGTAAAAAAAACTCACCTCAATTTAGTTGGAGAATTTTAAATATAGAAGCATATTACTACTTACTTTTGAAGGTTTTATAATTTTTTACTTACTCTAAAGGACAAGTTTTGGTTTCGGTTCAAAAATATAGGCATTTTAATAAAATCCAAAATTTCGCCGTTTACTGAGAAGTCCATTAGTATTGGTGTGGCTGTACGTCCACTCTACAACAATCTAGATACTTAACGGGGAAACGGCTTGGAGGAGAAATTGGTCTTGTTTTAACCGATCTATATTTCGTTTTTGTTTCTATTAATTTTTAACACATTTTGGAACAAATTCACTTAACACTTTTGGTGTTAAGGGGAGGGGAAACCCTCAGAGAGAGAGAGAGAACAAAAATATTACAACAAAAAAATAGACAAAAAATGCTTTTTTCTAACTTTTGAATATTTTTACGCGTTCCCATTTACATGATTATTGAATTTACTATGCAAAAAGCAAAATAGGTCTTTATCACCACAAATAGTTCAAATAATTGATTTGATTTCAGAAAATAATTTTTAAACTTTGACAGATAAATAATTTCAGAATATAAATTCTCTCAGAGTATTTCGAAACTGATTCGAAGTAATTTCCGGGGAGATTGAGTCCGGGGGAGATTGACGATAGGAGTATTCGACTCCTGGAAAAAATGAAAATCCGGGGGAGAACAATCTCTCTCGGAATTGCCGATAAGGCTGATAGTACAGTCAACGAAGGAATTTTGCTTGCAAAAAATAGTGCTCGATTATTTTTTTATATGGTAGGGGTTACGCCCAGGTATAACATACCCAAAGTCCCCAGCCCAGAGCCGCGAGCTAAACTCAGCAGGGGGGGTCAAATGTACCCCTTTTTAGATTTTCGTGAATATTTCCACAACCTAGCATGTTAGCGGAAAAGTCTATACTACTTAATAAGAGACAATTAAATTATCTATAAAAATATATATTCACAATTTTTCTAAGGTCAAAAATAAAGGAGATGCGGGCGGTAGAAAAGTCAACAAATCTAAAAAACCTGTTATTGTCTTAGATATTGAACGTTTTCTGACCAATTTACTTGGAAAGACATAAAGCGTTAATACACATTCATTCACTGTTGTTTCATCATGTCGTGAAGCTAAGAAAGGAGTTATAATTTCCTTTTTTTTCTATATATCCGAAACTATACGAAAAAGTTTATGTATACTAAATTAGGCAAAATTTAAATAACGCCAAAAAATGATAACGGTTTTTTTAAAGGAACACAATACAAAATTTATTTGCCATAGAGGGGGTGCTTTCTCCCCCCGTTTAGAGAGTAGGGGCATTTTTTTAAAAATAATATTTAAAAACAACGGCAACACTTACAACTAAAAAATTTAACTTTTTTGAAAGCCAGAATTCCGTTCTTTTATTTTATTTTCAAATCAAGTTATTGATGTCCCTAGTTTTTGTAAAAATTACTTTCAAACTCAAAATTAAAAAAAAAAAAGTTGAACATTTCGTTTTTGATTTTTTCAATTAAATTGTAAAATAAAATGCAGAATTGGCTTTTATTGTTTACAACCCCTATTAATTCTTAATTGAAAACTAAATCGTTCTATGTCTCCTAGTTTTTGAGAAAATTGAAAGTTACGACGACATTTTTTTTTATTTTTATTTAATAATATTTGTTATTATAATTCCTTGTAGTATGTGATAGAAATGTTTCTTTGAACTTTAGGTTAATGAATGAATAATTTCTTTGAACCTGCGAAGCAAGCCACCAAAGGTACTGTGATAGTGGTAGAGGGGACCCTAAGGTATAACATAATCAAACATAATCCCCAGCCCAGGGCCGCATGCCTTAGACAGGAGAGGGGGGTAAAGGTCCCCTTTTGTAGTTTTTCTTCCATATTTCGGAATCTGAGCATAATAGATGCAAAGACAATACGACGAAGTGAAAACAAATTAAATTCCCTTCCAATAAAAGTTATGTTCATAGTTTTTCTGGATCCAATAGAGTAGAAATATCGAAAAAAAAATTTTAAAAAAATGTATTTCCTTAGAAATTTAATGTTTGTAAATTAGTTTACGTTTATAATACTATGAACATAATTTTTATTGGAAGGGAATTTAATTTTTTTCTTTTATTAGATTCGGTGTTAAAAAATACCTTTAAATCATATACAATTTTACGTAAGACCTAACATTTTGCTCCGTATAGGGCAGGTCAAACATAAACTCTATAAAAAACTCTTTGGATCAAGTTGTTTTAATGGATTCTTTTGAAACTTGGAAACCATGAAATATTTTTAGCAAATTTGATCAGTGTCAAAACTTATTCATATTATTCTTATTCTCGCCCTCAAAAAACACCCTTTCATCACAGAAATTTTTGGGGACTCTTTTGATACTAAGTAAACAGGACAAATGAAACATTTATACCAAATTTCATTAAAATACCATTATTTTAAAATGGTTTTGGGTAATATATTACTTGTTGTACTTTAAAAAAGTGATCATTCCATAAAACTGACATTAACTTTCCACAGGATACATATATCTTTTCAGTTTTAGTCTCTTTAGAATCAACGTTGAAAAGCACCCTAAAAACATGTGTCATATGATTAGATTGTATTACAACAAATTTTTCAGCTTTACAAACTAAAATCTCTACCTCTTAAAATGCGCCTATTCAAAAAGCCAATGCGTGGACTTTGGATATGTTGTTGAGGATGAAATTCTGCGTCGATACCAGAAATAAAATTTCAATGATTAATTTGTCCCTGCTCCGATCCCATCTTTCTTAGACTGATAATAAATAGGTTCAAAACCTTTGTAAATTATTTACTGTGGTAAATTTTGCATGTATCCTTCGTTCCTTTTCTACCCTCCCAACCTCTGTAAACACGCACTGTGATTGTACACAACACAACATATCAACCGAAAATTCGATACTCTGCTGTAGTTGTGCTCTGCAGTCTGCACCTGCCAACAAACATGTAGGTCATTATTTAAGTCATCGTTTATTTTTCATGCTATCATTCTCTTCTTACTTCTTTGATAGCACAAGCAAATTGCACAAGCACAAAACATCGCCCAACCAACAAAATTCGATACGCTTCGATGTTCATCGCTTACAAAGATTTGTTCATTTTAATTTTGTAGGTAGCTTCTGTGGTAATACCAACCAAATTTTTCACAAAATGCCCCTACTACGCTTAAGTTCATTTTCATTTGTATTCATTTGCACTTTTTTCATTTTGGTAACACTATAATTTGTGCAAAACTACGAATTCCGGACAACCCTTTGATTATTGGAACGAAATATTTTCGACTATAGTTTGAATATTTATATTGGATATCTCTGATTGCAATGTAATAGCCAGTTTTTAAGTGCAATAAAACAACAAACTTACCAAGTGCTTTGAAGACACGTTTTGAGGTTGATAAAATCAAAAAACCCTCTGAAAACTATGAAAATCTTGAACTTTTATTTGTACATATGAACAAATAAGTTCAGGGAATTAGGGTGATATTTGGAATGCAATATTTAAAGAAAGTTACAATATACCTAGGTACTTCATGTTTCCAAACCTCAACAAAAATGCAAGTATACTGGCTAGGTAAATTATTAGTGTAGCTTTAGCAGAAGCTAAAGAGGCTTCCCAGCCTCGTCCACCTAAAAACTAAAAAGTTTTTTTTTTCAGGGCTACTGCCTCTTGCGAGGAATTGACAAATCCTCCAAGAGTATCACTTGTCACGAATAAGTGCTTCTCGTCTAGCCGTTCGGATTCGGCATAAAATTGTAAGTCCATACCTGTCGACAGGCGCACACAGGAATGGTTGCGAGTTGTTAGTCACTAGGCCCTGGTTCTTCATGAGCCGTTGTTCCACCCAATTTATTTATTTTTTTTTAGCAATAGGTCCTTCTTTACGATTCTTCCATTGACAATTTGCTTGCGGTCTCCAATGGTAGAAAACCACCTTACAGTTAGCCCTCTGTTAGGTGGTTTTCACCCATTCCTGCTTATTTCCACAAAGCCTTATGATCTTTATCAACAAATTTATTGCGCACTTAAAGAACATATTAACACATAGATTAAACTCTTAGAAGCCAAAGACACACTTACTTATGTACCTACATTTTTTTTAACAATAGGTTTCACTAAAATAAAAAAAATAAAAGAAATTTTTGCAGTGTAAGGCCTTATTGGGTTTGTGTTGTATGAACATAGGCGTCGTGACCCCCCCTGGCTGAAAGTCTGGATCCGCCCTTGCATACAAACGACAGGGTTACTGGACTATTAGTGAATTTTGAACTTTTTTGTTAATTATGATTTATTTTTTATTTTAATGGCTACACCAATTTTTTTTTCTAATTTTGCTATTGCTTTTCAATAAGTTCTTAAGATAAGATATTAAGAACGACATTTCTATAAACAAAATAAATAAAAATAAAATGACCAACTGGATCCCACGAACTTGCTCTTGTAGTTAAAAATAGAATACAGCTAGACATTGACAGTTTATATATTGTGTACGATAATATTTTCATGTCGTTTTTTGTTTGATTTTATTTGTTTGGTAAAAAAAAATTTTTCTACAGAAAATGTTAAATGCAAATCTAGTCAAGCTTGGAAGTTCCGGAATCAACCAAACCTTGACAAGATATTTGGGTTGTGTCAAATAATGGCAAATTGCTAAAAAAAATTTCAAAACTTTATTTCCATTATTCGCATTTTTTGCTTAAAACTGGTATGAAGTATTAAGAGATAACATGTACGAGACAATCAAAATTATCACAGAATTTTTTTGAGAAAACTTGATGAAAGAGAAATCTCTATATGGCAGCTTCCCGTTTTAGATGAGCTTAGACAAAAAATTGAAGTTGTCCTCAAGGAAATCACACAAAAATGCTTCGCAACAAATGTGAAGCAAATGTGTTCAACCGTTTACGCTCCAGCTCTACATTACGACGCGACACGCACAGCTGAGCCGCACGGACATATGTATACAGACAAAAAGACCGACGCGACAGACCTTTTTTCGATCATCACTGTGTTGGATTTCTCCATTATCGTTTTGCTCGTTTTGAATAGAAAATATCAATATCTTGCTGATTTTTGCGTTATTAGTTTTTAATATGTTTGTTTGTGGCCACAGATATAAGTTTTAAAAATCAATTGGCATCGTTTTAATTTCAAGTTTTTAAACATTGCTTTTAATATTCATTCATATTCAACTCTTAATAATCAAAATTTTATTTTAATACTTCTTTAACATTACATTATTGAATCAATAATATACCTCGTCAATACTTCAATGTCTAGTTACGTTCTAGCTGATGTTAACTACAACATCAAGTTCTTGCAATTCTGGCTTGCATTTTATTTGTTGACACAATATTGCCTTACAGAATAAATAACAAGGTAAAACATGAATTTATTGGTACTTCCAGTCTGTTTTTAATTTTTTTTGTACAATTTTTTTTTTTTTTTAGAAAAATGCGCCTTCTGGTTTGACGGCGAAATATAATTTCGTTTCCCATAAAATTTGTTTCCCATCAAAAAAAAATAACAATTTGCATTAAAGAAAAATTCAAATCTCAGGCGCTTTATCTTATGATTAAGCGGCTAAATAAAAAATTTAACCTTGAAGATGTTCTTAAATTAATTAATAGTAGGTACAAGTGACCTCAACGAACCTTCAAACGTGCGTCGCGAGCCGTCGTTGCCATTGAAAACTTGCGTTTTCAAACATTAATCATTTTAAGCAATTCCACCGTTATACTCGTACTTCTAGTTATGCACATCAGTTTACCCTTGAGCCCAATTTTGGACATACTCTCAAGTACAGAGATACTTTTTCAAGCCGCACTACCAGAATGTGGAATGATTTACCCGGCTTGCAATACGAGCACCTACCCACCAGCACAGTGTTAACACATCTATAAATAACCCCAGTTCAAGGTTAAAAAAGAAAAGATATTTAAAGTCTGCCTCTTTTAATGGGTATCATCTGGTATTTGAACATTTTAACACCCAAGCAGTACAAAATAATTTATTTTAATCTTATATAACCTTATCCGTTATTTATTAAATTAAATTACTCCAAAAGGATAATCAGAAATAATTTCTGATTCATAAATTTGCCTTTTTGCCCTAAAAAAAAAAAAAAAAAAAATAATATTGCCACTGGAGAAATAAAATTTCGCGTCATGTTCACTATAAGCTTTGAGAATTGAATACAAAAAGTACCCAACTGCATCGCTCTTACTTGCTCGCATTATATCTGCTTAATTTCACGGTATAAAAATTGAATAGTTTAATAACTCTAATAAATCATTTCAATGGCTTGAAGGTAAAAAATACACTTGACAAGGGCTTGGATCTTCGCTGACGAGAAAAAGCTCAAATATCAAGCAGCGAGCGATTTTTTTGCACAAATAATTATTAATCTCTTTAAAATATTAAATATACAAAATAGAATAGAAAGATGCTGGTTGGTTGTCCGCAAGGAAGGGTTCTTGGCCCAATTCCTTTTGTATTTATCTCAAGAAGTGGCAAGAACAACTTGAAGACTCACGTTAAGAAAACTGAGAAGAAATAAAAATAAAATAAAATAAAATAAAATAAAATAATACACCACAACTAACTTCACTATGTGGAAGATGTTCTAAGCTTTCAATCCGTTTTGGACCTAGACAGGAGTACATTTTGGATTGTTTCTCTTATTTACCCAAATTACTTCACTCTTGGGTTCGATTTTTCTTTTGAATCCAAAACATCCCCTTAAACCCATGTCGCAAGTATAAAAATCACAAAACAAATAACGAAAAGAACTTTGTATAGCTTAAGGCATCTCCTTGTGCAGAGTTTAAATATTTTTCTGTTTTTATTACAACGACGATCATTCGCAATGAATATTTTCGATTCGCTGAGGAAATCTACTGCAGCAATTCGGTAGTTAAATTTAACAAAAAGAATTCTCCACCTAAATGTATTTTTTTTTCTTTTCCTACACAGCACCGGCACCGCCAGCCGGGAGACATTTTACACTTTTCATTGGCCCTGGCCATACCCTTCGCATAAAAAAGAACCCAAATCCCCGCAAATAAAATTGTACATTTTTCGCTACGGGTATTAAGTTCAATTCAAATCGATGAACGACGACGTGAATGACGACGACTACGCGGCATGGCGCTTCTTCTTCTGCTCCAGCAGACTTCCTTGGGACTATTTGCGCTTGCAAATTCGGTGTGTGTGACTCAAGCGGAAAAAAGGATAACCCATAGGATAACCCACAAGAGATTTGACTTCTTTGTGCCCTGCGGACAGACACTCTTGTTCTTTCCATCCCCCCCCCCCCTCCATCCATTCCCAAAACGAAATGTTAGTCTGTCTCAGGGTCTTAGTATCAAAAAGAGTACTATGCGCTGTCAACGACAACGATGGCAATCGTTTGGAAAAGTCGTTAATGCCAAAATTGATTGGAAAATGAATTGAATTGAAATAAAAAAAAAAAAATATAAAAAAAATCCCGAAGTGAAATCGAGGAAAAAAATGCTAGGATTTGTTCAACGAATTATACGATGACGATAATAGTGACAACATATTATTACGGTTAGGACGTGAAAGTATTGACTTCGCCGCTGTCAGTTTCCGTCCCCGTCCCCGAACTCCAACTATACTTTCTATCTATAAAACATCTCGTCCCTTGATGATTTGAACATTTTAGAATTTATTTCTCGCTCTGTTGGAATGGTCCTTGTGTATAATGATTGAAGAATAGAACGCTTAGCAAGCATATAAAGACGTTACATTGCTCATAAGAGCGTCATTTCATCAGATCGTTGAATTACATTGATAAATTGCAAAGGGATTGATATAAGGCGACGAGGACTTATACGGAGATGGATGCAGGCTTTAAATATGGGATTTTCGTATGTTGCTCATATGAGATAAGTTAAGGAGCAAAGGCTATCTAATTTCTTCAAATGAAGCCTTTAACGGGATTGAAATAAAAATATCGATGTTTTGTGCAAAATATCAATTGGTACCAGGTATTAGGGTGGGAAGAATTCTGGAAATGTTTGAATTTCTTTCCCCTCACAAACCCTCCCCTGCCCTAGATGTGATAATAATAAATTTACAAAACAATTTGGGAAATTTCATTGAGATTGGTTAACTTTAGGCCAAGTTCAAATTGGAATTTAGAGGTGACGTTGAATTTAGGTAATTGTCCGAGTTGGTTTTTAGTTAGTTTTGAATTTTTTAATGGCGGGTAAGTGTAGGGTTGATTATAGCAACATTCGTGGGCTTAGGAAAAATTTCTATGCTGCGTATGTCTATGCTGTGCAAAACAGGCCAGCTGTTTTGGCACTGAGTGAAACTCAGATAGGTGAAAATTCTGATCATTCGGAATTTAATTTATTTGGGTACAACTTAGTGCCATTATTCTTTCCCCACCATGGTCTTGCCGTTTATATAAAAAATGATGTAGCATACCAACTTCAACCACAATATGGTTTGTGTTCTAACACAAACTTTAATTTCATGTGGTTAAAATTTACGGTAAATAACCACATCATTCACACTTGTTTCGTTTATCGAAGCCCCAATCTGGACAGAAATTCAACTTGTAACGAGTTTGATGCTCTGTCCGACTCCATCCAAAGAATTGTTGCCCATTATCCTCACACTGAAATCGTCATTGCGGGCGATTTCAATGTACACAATTCTAGTTGGCTTCGCTTTTCTGGCCAGACAACACCCGAAGGAAGGTATGTTGAGCTTTTTGCTGAGTTAAACCACCTGACTCAGCTTGTTGACGAGCCAACTCGAATCCCTGATGTTGCAGGTCAATCCGCCAACACACTTGACTTGTTTCTTACCTCTGACCCTGATAAATACACTGTAAGTGTATTATCGCCTCTAGGCACATCAGACCATTGTGTCATATCTGCTAATTTCTCGTGCCAACAAAACTCAGTTAAAGAGAAAGTACCAACGAGAACCGTTTGGCAATACGAGAAAGCCAACTGGGACGGTCTCAACGGTTTCTTCAGTAACTTTAACTGGTCACTGTGCTTCCTCGATAGTGACGTAGATGCCAGTGCAGATATGATAACAAACTTAATTCTTTGTGGAATGAGACATTTTATTCCGAATAGGGTAAAATCTATCAAACCCAAAGAAAACTCATGGTTTGATTCGAGCTGTAAAGAGGTTATTAGGGTCAGAGAAGTAAGTTTCCGTAGTTACAAAGCCAACCCTACTGAGGAAAACCGGAAGAAGTTTCAACAAGCCAGGAAGACCTGTAACGCTCATATTCGACGAACCAAATTTTTGCATGACCAAAAATTAAGGCAAAAAATACTACAATGTCCCAATAGTAGTAAAAATTTTTGGTCATTTGTAAAAAATATTCGAAACACTACTTCGTCTTCGGTTCCAACACTCGTCTTCAACGTCACACCTGCTGTCAGCTCGCAAGATAAAGCCAATTTGCTTGCAGCACAGTTTGCTGTTAATTCGACGCTGCCAGAAAGTGATAGAACTCCGCCTGTACTTGAGAGCGTAAACGATTCTATGGGTCAAATCTTCTTTCGCACTCGTGCAGTTGCTAGAGTTCTAAAAGACCTCGACATACACAAATCCGCTGGCCCGGATAGTATCACTCCCATTGTTCTGAAGAGGTGTTCTTCAACGCTGGCAAAACCACTGCGTAAGCTTTTCCATCTGTCCTATTCTACTGGTCTCTTTCCGAGTGGATGGAAAACAGCATTTGTCCAGCCTGTCCCTAAAAAAGGCGTATCTTCTTCACCCTCAAACTATCGGCCAATTGCATTAACGTCCCTTCTTTCCAAGGTCATGGAAACGCTGATTAATTTTCAGCTCAAGAAATATCTTGAAGAACGAAAGCTTCTTAATGACCGGCAGTACGGCTTTCGTAGCAATAGGTCCACTGGTGATCTGATGGTATATCTCACCGAACAGTGGAACAAATCTTTACATCGCTTTGGAGAAAGTAAGATTATTGCGCTTGATATTTCTAAGGCGTTTGATAGAGTTTGGCACCAAGCTCTCTTATCGAAAATGCGCGCATTTGGTTTCGATGAATCTCTTCTTCGTTGGATTAGAAATTACCTTTCGGACCGATCAATACAAGTTGTATTGGACGGTTTCAAGTCTGAAATTCACAAAATAAACGCTGGTGTGCCCCAAGGCTCCGTTTTGTCTCCGACTCTCTTCCTTATATTCATAAATGATCTTTTGTCTGAAACTTCTAATCCATTAAACTGTTTCGCTGACGACAGCACCCTCAGCTTCTCATATTCGTTTTCAGATTCACATCCATGTCCTTCGGATGTGGAACTAGAACGGCAGCGTATGATTAGCTCATTAAATTCTGATCTCGACAGCATTGTCCAATGGGGAATCAAAAACTGCGTAGAATTTAATGCTTCGAAAACTCAATGCTGTCTTCTGTCATCAAAACGAAACACACCTCCCATGCCGCTATCCATGAGCGACACTTGTATTGAAGAAACCGAAAAGCTTTCAGTCCTCGGTATGTGTATCACAGACCACCTTCTGTGGAACGAACACATATTCGACGTCGCCAAAAATGCAGCTAAATGCTTAGGCTTTCTTCGGCGATGCAAGAAATTTTTCTCCCCTTCTGATCTGGCTGTAATCTATAAAGCATTTATCCGGCCAAAACTTGAGTACAATTCTCATATTTGGGCAGGTGCCCCAATAACCCACTTGAGTATCTTAGATAGGATTCAAAAAAGAGCTTTGAAAATGATAGGTGACAGAAATATAACAGAAACATTTGCATCCCTCGAACACCGCCGCGATGTTTCATGTCTAACATTATTTTGTCGTTACTTTTATAAACACTGTTCTAGTGAAATAGCCAGCTGCATTCCTCCCCTAAGACAATTCAACCGTAATACTCGTACCTCTAGGAATACACATCAGTTTACCCTCGAGTCCAACTTCGGACGTACTGTCAAGTATAGAGATTCTTTTTTAGCCGCACTACCCGAATGTGGAATGCTTTACCCGGCTCTATCTTTCCCGACCATTTTAATATTCAGAGGTTCAAAACCAATGTGCATCGGTATCTCCTCTTAAATCCTTCCCTATTTTCCCAACGCTCGCACTGTGTTTAAACATTTTAAGGGCAGCCAAATCCCTTTAGTGCGCGCTCAAACAAAAAAAAAAAAAAAAAAAAAAAAAAAAAAAAAAAAAAACTTAATGGCGTGAAGCAGTCATTGTGTTCCTCGCCTTCTTTGTATACTTTTCGTGTACGCCACCCCCTAACATTTTCTTTTATTTTATTTTGATGTCCGGTGAATAGGGGGATAGGGCATAGAGCATTTTGGCTTAAAAGTAATGATTTTAGGACACGAGTGAAAAGTGGCATTATTTGGTTGAAACTCAATGTAGTCCGTCCTAAAATATGGTTGGTTTGCGGTAACACTGATTCTTGTCACGCTTATTAGTTCCACGATTGGTACTTTCAACTACCAAGTTCATCGTTCCGCAATAGGATATTTCTCATTACATCATTACGCCTCCTTCTTTGCTGAGATGACAGTTCAGAAATTGCTCCTTTTCACTCAGATTGTGGAAAAATTTGTTAAGGAAAGACTAGCAATTTTTGAACCATTTGTGAAGGAAGGAGGCGTTACGATGTTGGAACAATATGGTATTATGGAACGATAAACTTGGTAGTTTAAGTTACTAAGATGAATGTTTTAAAATAATCTTGGTACTAAAAAGCATCGCTAGAATTAGATTTTCAACCAAAAAAAAAAAATAAATAAAAAAATAAAAATTCGTACAGCTCGAGTGTTTTAATCGTTAATTTTGATCCAAAATGGTCTATTGCTGACTTTACCTCAAAATTCACCGGACTTCAAAATTAAAAAGTTGATCACACACACGAAAAGTATACAAAGAAGGGAAGGAAGGCGATGAAAACAATGAATCACTTTTCGTACACCAGGATCTTTTCACCGAAAGTTCAATGGTGTACCAACTCAAAAGTAAAATGTCGGTTCTTATGTGTTACTCCAAGCTATTTGATGAAGATTTTTCTTTCAAAGAAAGCAATGAACTAATATAATGTATAGAGTACATTTATATTAGCTACATATATCCCAGTACATATATAACTGTAGATCTTGAAGAGTTATCTTGGTAGAGTAATAGTTTTGCATGATGACAATGGAATTATTTTTCTAGCCTGAACATTTTTATATTTTTTTGGTAGTGTAAGGTAAAACCTCTGTTTCATTGTGCTGGCGATACTTTTTAGCCTCTTTTTTCTTTATATTTTAAAGGTCTAGCAATAAACTTTTTCAAAGTTTCTTATGCAACATTAATAAGAAGAAAATTCATTCAGCCGTTTAGGCTGTATGTGCGTGAACAGACAGAATTGCCACAGAAGACCCACTTTGTCGCGGTATCTATCTTCGTAATGTTAGGCAAAATTAATATCTTCTGTTCTATTTTTTTTTAACGAATCCCTAACTATTTATATATATCTGTATTACAACTAAAAATGCAAATAAAGGAAGTACAACTTTGCTTGATTTGCTGATATTCCTTCTGTCGGAATATATGGCGTATGGCTTAGTTGATATTATCATAATTTTATGTCCCGGTACTTCTTAGTAAAAAAATATTTGCATTTAAAATTAATTTGAATGAATTTTGAATGCATTATTTTTTTGATTTTTGTCCCATTTTTTTTGTTTTAACTTAACTTTAGTATTTCCTCGTTAATGATATAAAAATAATATCAATGCATTAATACAGACCGACAAACAATGTCTAGCTATACATTCATGTTATAAGCTACAAGAACAAAGTCTGTCCGAGCTAGTGGATGCATTTTATTTTATTAAATTCAATTTTTTTTTCATCATTGTGAGTTTGGAAACTCATAATTTAAAAACTATTTACATATAGCTTTTTTCCTTAGAAACGGCTCCAACGGTTTGGCTTTGGATAAAGGAGAATGGACATTTTGGTCTACCTATTGCCCACGAATGAAATATATATCGTTGGAAAGCTTAGCTTTAATGACTGTACACATGAGAGCGACCAACGACCGACAAATGAATGACCAAATGGGATTTAAAACATTAATAAACCTAAATTCTTTATAAAATCTAGATAAAAGGGAAGAATTATAATTGAGGATTATTTTATGATACCAACATTTTAATTTTAATTGTTATAAGACAAGAGAATTTTAAGAAAACAATTTTTTCGTCGCGAATAGCTGCAATTCGTCACGACCAATTTATTTTATCAAATTTCTCATATTTAAGCAAATAAAAATTCAGATTTTATAATTTTAAAATTAATTTCAAATCGAATTTTGTGAAAAATTAAGATTTATTAATATTTTAATTATCATTTGTTTGTTAATGAACAAAGAACGTCGTTCGTTGGTCGCTCTTATGTGAATGGTCCTTTAGTACATCAGTTTTATTTGCGATATATTTACTATATGCTAAGATATAGAGTTCGTAAAAAAAAATCGAACTCGAGATGATAATTTTCCCTAACATTACGATGATAGAGAACGCTAAAAAAGTGGGTCCCGCAATTCTGTCTGTCTGTCTGACTATGTTTTCGCACGTAAAACCTAAACGGCTGGAGGGATTTTCTTTTTTGACTAATATGCTCAGACGTTTTTTTTTTGGGACCAAAAATAACGTCCTGCCATACAATTTTTTTTCGCCAAAAAGGAAAATAATATTTTTCTCAAAAACGGGTTCGAGGATTTAAAAAGAATTCAAATAAATTAAGTAAGGAAATGCTACTTTTGAATAATTTTTTTTATTTTCATAAATTGAATATTTTGGGTACCTCCAGTACAACCTTTTTTTTTTGGTTTTTGATTTTCTCGAGTTTGTTCAGTTGAAAAAATTCTAAAAAATATAAACATTACTGTGAACCAAAATTTAAAAAAAATTGAAAATTAAAAAAAAAAAAAAATTTTTTTTATGTGAAAACGACTTGGTCAATATTTTCAAAACTATGTTGTTATTTTGAAGAATACTTGAAAAAATCATCTTCCTAAATTAAAAAACTATGGTACCTTCCAAACAAATGTTGAAAAACCGTTTAGAAAAAAATTCATTTTCTCGAAAACGGCTCCAACAATTTTAATAAAAAGAAGTGTGTTTACTATTTAAAGTATGGTATGGAAGTTCAAAGACTAGCATGTATAGGAATTACGGGGGCAATGAGATCCACACCCACTGCGGGAATGGAAACGATACTCAACCTAAAGCCCCTAGATCTACTTGTACAAGAAACTGCGGCCTACAGCGCCCTAAGACTAAGCCAAACCAATTGTTGGAAAAGAAACACGGTAGGTCACGCACAAATTTTGAAAAACCGTTTTCTGTCTCCATCCCCACAAGAGAGGAATGGGATGCTGGTTTACAACAATCAGATGAACCGGTGGTGGTAGAAATATACACCGATGGATCGAAGATGGATACGGGTGTAGGTGCGGGATTCTTCTCAGAAACCCTCAATTTAGCCAAATCTTATAGACTCCCCGACTGCAGCAGTGTCTTCCAAGCGGAGGTTCTGGCAGTGATTAAGGGTGCCGAGCAAATATTAATGGTGGTGATACCACGAGCTGATACCACTTTTTACATTGACAGCCAGGCGGCGATCAAGGCCATCTCTGCCACAGAAATCAAATCCAAACTGGTTTCATGCTGTCGTGAAGAGCTAACAGTTCTTGCCACACAGCACAACATCAGACTCTGTTGGGTCCCTGGACACTGTGAGTTGAAGGTAATGAAAAAGCCGATGAACTGGCAAGGACTGGTTCATCGTTAGATCCAAGCCTTACAGATTCCATTGTTAAAATTCCACCCTGTTCCATTAAACAGGCGATTAACAAGAAAATAGTGCAACTTACCAATAACAGGTAGAACTCACTTGCAACTTGTACCACTACAAAGAGTCTGTGGCCCAGCTACAATAAGAAAAAAAACAGACAAAATTATGAACTTGAAAAAGAGATCCCTGCATCTTCTGATAGGAATTATCACAGGGCATAATCTCTTAGGGTATCATAAAAACAAAATGGGACTCAATACTGTAGACCTATGCAGAGGCTGTGGAGACGAAGAAGTAGAGGAGGACACCCTTCACTACCTAGGTCATTGTCCGGCACTCTGCAACATAAGGAAAACATTTTTGGGTAGCTACTTCTTCAACGATTTAGCAGAAATCTTGAAGTCAACAGATAATAACATTTAAATTTAATGAACTTCATCAACGCCTCGAAATGGCTCGATGCTCCATAGGATTTCATAGGTTATTTATTTTAAAGGGATGGTCCAATCCATCGGGGCATCACAGAGGATCAACATTGATCTAATTTCTTTTCTAATGCTATCATAATAATTTGGAACCAACAGCTATGTACTTGTACATCATCAATTTCTAGCTACGTAAAAGTTGTTAGCTACGAGAGCAAGTTTGTGCGATCCAGTCGTGCCCATTTACAAAGCTGTAAACCATGGGGTTTAATCAGTATATCACAAAATATAAAACAATTCGTTAATATTTATTCGAATTTGCATTTGCAAAGTGTTTTTCTTATATTTTTGGTTGCTTATTTTATTCTATTGCTCAGAACAAAAAAATTCTCGTACGTTGGTACACTCCATAGTACCTAGTCATTTTTATAGGTCTCGTTTCTCGGCACTAGATAGACCAGGTCCCATATATTTTACTTTCCAAAAAAAAAATCGACCCGATAAGTAGCTTGCTGACGTCGGTGAAAAAATTTAAACAACTAAAAAAATCAATACAACAAAGTACGCATACGCCACAGTGCACATATTTGTATTTAAATTTATCATGGCAACCCACAATTAAAAGAGTCCATACAAATATCTTTTTGACATATTGTGAAAATTGCTAAATTTTTCTTTCCAATGAGTGTATCTAACTAGTTTAACTACCTTTCAATCTTATACAATTTCACGAGCGATGAGCTCAATTTATTGGTATCTAATATTGGAATAGAAAAAAAGCTGTTGCTTCAACATTTCCAAAATAAACTCGAAAAAAGCCGAACAAAACATAGCTTTAATTTTTAATTAATTTAAATGCATATTCATTTTTTTTTGCTCCAAGTGCTATATGTGTGACAATTTTAACATAGGCATTTTTCTTAAGCCTCGTTCTTTACAGCCCACAAGACTATCTGGAAGTTATGTCCTAAAACATAAGATGTCAAATTTAAGGGAATTGATCAGCTGTACAGATTGTAGTAAGACATGAAAAGTGATGGACGTTTAAAACGCTTACGACTTAATTTAACTTTTAAGCCATTTGCTGGGAAAAATTATTCACTGGCTGAATCAACTGCTCTTTAAAATGTTGTCTTTTAATTGCTCTAATACATTTTTCTCTTCAATTCAAAAATCTTGCGTGCTTCCGTCATATCTTTTTAGATTTTATTTTAAGCCGGCTTTATACACATTTTAGAAGCAAGTACCGTAACCGCTTTTTCAATCCGGTAAAAACGTGATTTTGCATCGAAACAGGATACAGGCACCTCAATAGAGAAACCTTTAAATTTGAAGTTAATTATTATGGTAACCTGATAAATGTGTATGTTTCATATACGAACCTACCAGAGAGAACAAATTAGAGAGCACTTCAAATAATAGAGACTAAAAATAATTCAAGCTTATTTTGAATCAAATTTGTGTGTTAAAATTCGATATTGGATGAATAAACCAATTGCTACCACCGCCGCCACCGCCCGCGCCACTGCTGACACCACACTGCCGCAATATCCCAATGAATCAAATTTTATGTATTAACAATTTCGAAGCCATTTGCTAATGAAAAGTCCCCTCATTAAGCATTCAATCATCGTTGTACCAAACCACAGAAACCGCACAAACCAAAATACAACTAATTCAAAGCTCCAGTGTTGTGTTCTGTTCCATTTTCCGTTCCATCCTTTTATCCCAGATTCAGCCGACTACCATCATAGCCTTACCGATAGGACTCCCCCGCCCGCCAGCTATCAAATAATTCATTGCATTCAGTGAACGATGGACGCCCCTTTTGAATTGTATAGCCAAGCCAGCCAGTGTATAGGTATACCCTTCGGGATTTATCTGCACGTCCAATTTGCTGTGTTACATGCCCGACCATAATCACACGAAACAAATTTGAATAAAATTAATTTTGGTCTAGTTGTTGTGTTGTGTTGTGTGTCAGAAACGTTGAGGTTTTTGAAAACCCAACCTCTTTATACCGTGCCTACCGCTGCCTTCTCCGCCTCTGGCCCCTACCCCGAAATGGGCATCATTGGTCGTGGTCGTCCTTCAAATTGTGTCTATTTAATATTGAAATACAAAATTCTATAGGTATTAAATATTCACCGTGCTATAAATGTTGTCTGAATTTTAATTTCTATTTTTAATAATGTAGGCAATTTTTTTAAGTTTCATAGACAAACGAAAATAAGTAATATTCAAATTTACTTTGACAACATTATTGAGTCCAAATCAACATGACCATTTTTTTTCTTTATCCGGCAAATAAACAGGAAAGCATAAAATTAAAAAAAAAACTACCTTTACTGGACTCGTATGTATTTATGTATCTGTTTCAAAATATTTGTTTTTATTTTAATTATATTCATTTTATAAAATTGTATACCTACCACATATTGCAATATGTGTGTTTAATAAATTGCAAAAGATGCATAATTGGTAGATCATTAGGTATCCACTAAGCCGCAACATCAATTATTTGAATATTAAATGAAATAATTAATCAAAATTTATATGAAATGTTAATTTTGAATTTATATAGAACACCAACAAAAAAAAAATAACAATGTCGATAATTTTGTTTGGCACATTGACGGCGATTTTATTAAATAATAATATACATGCATTTTTGTTAGCAACCTCTCTCGTAAAGTTCACAATTTTCTCAGTAAAAATTTCAATTGCCTTGTGGGTGTGATGGCACAGTCAGAGAAAATAAATTATGTACCTACTCCAAATTTTAAGATCCTTACACATAAAATTTGTGTAGAGTAATATTGTTACTTGTAATTTAAGGAAAACATAATACGAGTAAAACATATTTTGTTTGTTTTGAATGATTTTTACTTTTATATCTAATGATTACAATTAAAAAAATACTCAATGCACGAGGATTGCTTTAAAAATTAAATTAGAGCAAAATGTACATTGAAATGTTAAAAACTCAAGGAAGCAATATTTTTCGAAAAAAAAAAAAAAATATTTTGCAAAATAGTTTTGAAAATAATTTTAATTTAATAAATTTTAAATTTGTATTTAATATAAAATTTCAAAACCTACCTAGCTTATATTATATAATTTATATAATACAAATAATTTAATAGAAATGTTATGTTATACCATATTTTATTTAAGTAAAAGTTCAAAAGCCAAGTAAATAAATACACGTATATAAGCAGAATCTTAGACGTTGAAAATCTTCGCTGCCAAAATAAAAATTTTTTTCTGAAAAAATTTAGTTGGAAATCAATTTTTTTTCAAAAACCATTTGTAGAAATTACTTGATTTAAAACCCCTTACTGCATGATTTTTTTTTCTTCATGAAAAAAATGTAATGCTAAATTAAAGGACAGGAATTTTAATTTTATTCGATAAAAATTGGGAAAATCGAATTTTTCCGGTTTGGATCACATTGAGCAGAAAAGGGTCAACAATTATCTTACCAAAATAAATCAATTATTTATTGCAGTTTTTATATAGTGTGGAATAACATGAAACAATTTATTTTTTCGTTGAAGCATAAGTTTACTTTCCATTTTCGGCACTTCACAAAAGATCTTTCACCGTATTCTGGGACATATCACCGCTGTCTAGTAGTCCAAACAGGTAAGTGATCTATCTGATCCATGCGTACGTCCTGGGATGGCATACTTGCAACGGGCCCTTTCAACTTCTTCGATTGAATAATAATTTCTATGACATTAGAACATCTTCCTCGTTTGTTGACGGTACTTGGCTTGCTGGCATAGAATAAATCTTCAGCTACCGCGCATTTGAAGTCTGCTAAGGGCAGGCGCGAACGCAGGCGGGTTTTGGGGGTTCAATGCCCCCCCCCCGAAATGTGTGAATTTAATTTCCTCGCCATACAATTTCACTCTTTCACTCTTAATTTTTGAGTTTTCAGTTTAAAACCCCCACCGAAACTTTTTGAAACCCCCCCCCCCGAAATTTTTTCCTGCGTTCGCGCCTGGCTAAGGGCATCCACGGCTCGGATCTGTCGAGCCTTCGTCTATTACAGCAGCCACGCGTTCACTGTAGTAGCCCGTAGCGTAATGGTTAGTGCGTTTGACTGTCACGCTGGAGGTCTGGGTTCACTTCCCAGGTCCCTTCCATTCCTGTCGACAGGCGCACACAGGAATGATTGCGAGTTGTTAGTCACTAGGCCTTGGTGCTTCACGAGCCGTCGCGCCACCCGATTTATTTTATTTATTTTTACGCGTTCACTGTTACCTATCGATCATGTGAAAGAAAATTCGGTGGTAGAATTGTTTGGATATAATTTGTATCCTGTAGTATCCAAGATGCGCATGCAACAGATCGACTCCACCCATATGCCGATTATACGTCATCACTGCCTTTGGACACGGTACATCTTGGTAGGCCCTTTCTTTTTTATTGCATCGTTGAAATTCAGAAGATGGTTTGCTGCCGACGTATGTCAAAGCCAAGTTCACGATCTTATCATACCAGGTTACTACAGAGATGTCAATTTCCTCTACAGTCGCTAGATTTTCAACGGTTGCACCTCCTCCCTCTTCAAGTCTTTTTCTGCTAGAATCTTATACCCCGGAATGCGATTAGCTTTTATTGTGCCTAGCAATGGCAAAGATGTGTACCAGTAATCGAAGAATAATTTATAGTTGACGCCTTCAGGAATGGTTCTTGCAAGTCGAACAAATCGTCACTAGAAGTACTAATTTTTGGCAAATTGCTGACTGATTGTACAGATCCTTGGGCTTCAGTATAAATTTCAAAGTCATAACTGAACCCAGAGCTACCACTAAGCACAAAATTGTTAGACTCCTTTCACCCAATCTAACTCAATTGCCGGCAATTGGGAGTTTGTAGGCGAGAAGGGCGTAAGGGAAAGAAAAAATCTCCCCTCTCACCCTTCTCGCCAACAAACTAGTTTCTGGCAACTCAGTTTCCTTGTGTGAAGCGGTATTATATCCCCAGCCCTTTGTTTTTGTATGACACAAAAATATATAACAGATACGAGGGTATGTCAAAAAATAAAATCAAAATTTTGTACCCTTGTTGCCATATATGATCCATTCCGTTTTTTCATCAAAAAAGTACTATTACTTCACCAAACTAAAAAAAAAAAAATACTTTATCAATAATACCCTATACTGAGGGAAAAAATGTGATCTAAAATTAAATACGATCGTATTTGATCTAAAGTATTTTAGATGAAGTGGAGCATTTTTATTTTAACGTTGAAACAATGTTTATTTGAATATGCGACGTAATTTTAAGATATTCAACCTAGTTTCAAAGTAAAGCGTGTTTATTTATACATTGAAATCAACTTTTTGTACATTTACATTCCGTTCCACGTTGTTTTAAAGTGAAACGTTATCATTTTTACATTGAAATCTACATTTAAAGTGCGCTCAACCTTGTTTCAAAGTGAAACGTATTCATTTTTACATTGAAATCCGCATTTTACATTGCGATCCACTTTTGTGGCATTTAAAGTGTCATCAACATAGTTTCAAAGTGTTGCATAGTTAAGTAAACCTCAATTTGTTTGTATTTGTAAGCTTAATATAAAGAATTTCGAGAGCGCGTTGTTGTTTTTCGAGGTAGCTCCCTAACATTTGAGAACAAATTAAACGCGCACTGAAAATTCACTTTCATATAATCGAAAAACAATATTTTATTATTTTTCCTATATTTATTACTATGAAATACTCATAGCATTAAACGATTCACTTTAAGGCGTCACAAATAAATGATTCACCACAAAAATGAAATGCATCGAGCATGAATATACATTTGTCTTTCTCTTACATAAATTTAAACAAAGAAGTAGATAAATGTTGTTTTAAAAGATGGATGAATTTGATTTAACTATGATTCCACTTTAAATCAACATATGAACGTAGTAAAATCTAGTTTGTTTTTAAGTATGAAATCACTTTGAAATAAAGTCGCTCCACTTTGATTTAATAATTTTCGGCGTTGGCGCCAAATCGTTTCGAAAAATAGTAGAATCAAAGTTTTTTGCTTTGATTTTAGATTGTTTTTTTCTCTGCGACATTATTTTCTTCACGGGTATATTTTTTTGCGAGCACAAACTTTAAGTTTTGTATTTTTTATAGAATTTTGAAATTCTCAAACGCGCTCTTCCCCGACTGAAACCTGTTGGACAAGTTTGACGAAAGAATTAATTGCCACAACTCACTTATAGATGGCGCTTATTAATACAATTTCAAACGTATATTATATTAATTTCGTACCGCATGCGAAAAACCATAAAATTTATTTAAAATTCAAAAATATTTAGATTAATATGGTTTGGCTCATATATGAGCCACCATGCGGTAAAGGGTTAAAAACAATCTTATAGAGAAACAGACTACGGATGGCTACCAAAAATGGAATAGTACTTCATTGTAGGTGATGCTTTTTTTTCAATATGTTTTTTTTTGCTTTAAGTATTTTTTTTTTAAGAAAAGTCGGTCCTGTCTTAACAGGAGAGGGAGACCCCTATTAGCAAAAAGCATCCATTACTAGTTATCGTCGCCGTTGTCGCACTTTCACTTTTCCCTTGTCGTACTACATAAGTTTAATCATATTTTTCTGATTAATTCAAAAAGTATCAAATGCAGACAAAAAATTAAAATTACCAAAGTTATAGAAAATAAAATGAAAAAAAATGTTGTTTTAAAAATTTTCTCAAAAGTTGAAAATGGAAAAATTATATAACAAAAATCACTTTACCTGAAATTCAAGATGGCAGTGACGCGTGCTCGCGACGGCTACAATGCCAGGCAACTAGTCTATCAAAAATATAGATACAATAATTTGTATGTGAGATGGATTCTGCTTTTTAATATGATACTCCAAAATCAACAGTTTATCTGAATCTGTTTAGATATGTATTGATATTAATAGAAATAAAATAAATAAAAATAAAGCTTTTATACATAATTTGAGAGTACTCACATTAGATACAAACATTTTAAAGAGATTTACTGGACAGAGAGTTAACTATAAGGAGGGGTGCAATCAGCTAGGCTTTTTTTAAATTGGTATATAACTTTAGCCTGTGTGTTAATACAGGGTGTCTATAGTGAATAAAATAATGAACCCTCAGGAAAAAGCATAGCCTTGTAGTAAAAGTACAACTTCCCCCAAATAGATGAATACTACGAGATGATCAAAATTGAATGTTTTTTTTAACAGTTGTTGATGCAGTTTAGTAAAAATCGTAATTTTATTATTTCACAAAAGTTTGTAGCTCTAAGATAAAAAAGATGTATGAAAACATAAGTGAACAATTATTTTTATAAATTTTCTCGTGACTGTACTTTCCGAAATGGTACTTTGCCTGCTTGTATCTTAAGTAACCAATAAAATTAGCTATTAATATACTAAAACAGCTTTTCTGTATGTTCTGAAATAAAAATTAAGTTAAGTAAAATAGTCAATTGTTTTGCAGGTAAAGTATGTTCCTTGTTCTGAACCGACCTCAAAGTGATTATGTACTACATTATGCGAGTATCAGGGTTGTAAAAGAATGCAATCTTTCGTGAATGCAGTATTTAGAAATCAATCACTGAGCGTATACGCGGTTGCAAGGTAATCCATTACTTACTAGACACATTAAATAATTTTTCAAACATTTAAAAACACCTTTATTATTTCAGTGCATACAATTTTCAGACAATTAAGATTGATATACCCTTTTTTAAGTAATTTACAATTTTTTTTTTTTAAATAAAGCAAAATTAATTAAGTCTTGCACGACCTTGAAAAATCTTTAGAAAAAAATTCATGGCCGACCAATTATTACAAAAACTAATTGACCTTTTATGAGGTTTAGGCAACCATTCTGATGGTATGTGTATATTTTTTTTGAATATCCCATAAATGATTTGCTAAAAATCGCTTTGACCTTGAAAAATCTTTAAAAATTAATTTAAGAATATCTATGGCTGACCAATAACTTAAACTATTTGAACTTTTTTACCATTTACTAAACTTTTAGATGGCATACTTATTTTTTTTTTTAAACCATAAATGGAGTGCTAAAAGGTTATACTGTGACCTTGAAAAAAAGATCCATTTAAAAAAAACTTTTGGCTGAGCAATTACTGCAACTATCTAACATTTTATTGCGAGCTGTTGAATTTTTGAATGGTATACTTTTTTGCGCAAAAAAAAAAGAAAATATTTTTGACATTCAAAAAATTGAAATCGTTTTGTTTTTTAAAATTTGGTTTTTAAAAAAACGGAGTACATATTTTTTGTTTATTTTAATTTAAAAGTGAATAAAAGAAAATAATTCAATATTTTTCTTTGATATGAAAATTGGTACATCTCTTTGTGCCTCAAACAAAATTGAAAAATAGTATGTATATATTTTTTTTAGTTCCTAAAAAATTGTAAAACCAACAATCGTTCGAAATTGATGTAAATTTCAGTTTGATAAAATCACAGTAATGAACGGCTAAAAATAGGACCGGTACCATTTTGTTTTATATATGCGATTTTCTCGATAACCAAAATGTCAATTTTTATGCAGACGCTTTTCCAAAGTTAAAAAATTAGTTAATGCCAAATTAAAAAAAGAGGTATAAAAAAAAAACATTTTTTTTTTAAATTTAAATATTTCAAAAAATAATTAGGGGCTTATTGTTTAAGATATGATATGTGTTTCGAATTCTATTCGTTAATATTTGACAACTTTCAATTCAGGAAAATGATATTATTTACACTGCTGCATTTACACGAATGGCAAAATGCCATTATATCTGTCACTAGGGCTGGCCACGAGACGAGAAAAGTCTCGGTCGCGATCTCGGTCTCGCATGACGAGACCGAGACGAGACTGACTTTTAAGCAACCGAGACGAGACCGAGATGAGACTGTATATTTGGACCAAAATTTACAGAGAGTCTTATACATTAAAAAATCCAATTTCAGTTAAATATTTATTTTCTTCTCTACGTATTCAAACTATAATCGAAAATATTTCGTTCCAATAATCAACAAGTTGGCCGGGAATCGTATTTTTCGGAGACGAGACTAAGACGAGACTTTAATTATACGAGACTGAAAATTTTCGATTTTAACGAGACCGAGACGAGACTTACAAAAGTCTCGCAGAGTCTCGTCTCGTGGCCAGCCCTAATAATTTTTCACTGTCAAATTATAGCCACCTTCTTTTTATCGTGAAAACGCTCTAAATACTGGCAATTTGTGCCAAAATAAAATGGCAGAGAGAATTTGGCATAAAATGTTGCCATTAATATGACTAACACTTTACTGACGCCATTTTCCAAATTATGCCATTCTTGAAAAAGAATGAACTTGCTCTTTCTTTAATAGCAGTTGGCAGTATTTTGAAATGTGCCATTATGAACTCATGCAAATGCATATCATAAACAAATTATTTCTGCCATTATTTTACCATTTTTGTTGGCAGAAATATTGGCAACTTTGCCATTTGTGTAAGCCCGGCATAAGAGTTCTAACTGACGTGAAATATGCAAGCAATAGAAATTCTAATTCTATGAAGGATAACCATGGTGATTGACTTTTATCCAATATAAGGCAATAAGGCCCTTAATCAATTTTTTACTCGCGATATACGTAGTATAGGGCAAGTTTAGGATGCGTGCAAAAAAAAAAAACAAAAAACTCGATATAATAATTTTCCCTAACATTACGATGATAAAAAAAAATTAGAAAAAAAAAAAAATAATAAATAAATAAATACGGTGGCACAACGGCTCATGAAGAGCCAAAGCCTAGTGACTAACAACACGCAACCATTCATATGTGCGCCTGGCGACAGGAATGGAAAGGACCTACAATTTTTTGCCGAATCTGAACTGCCAGACGAGAAGCACTTATTCGTGACATGTGATACTCTTGGAGGATTTGTCTGATGCGATTTTCTTCAAACTTTGGACTTAAAGTTCTTATGATATTCTTTATAGGGGAAATTAAAATTTGCTTAGCTCAAAAAATACAATATACAAAAATTGATTTATTTCAAAAACGGCTCTTATGATTTTGAAAAAAAAAAAAAATTATAAAAAAAGAAGTACTAAAATTAATAAAGTTAATATTTTGGTAGAAAAAAAAAAATTATAACCTTTATTAACGGTAACTATCATACAACCGAATTTTTGGTTTTCAAATTTCTCGTTAACGGCTACGCCGATTTTAACCAAATTTTTGGATTTTTTAAAATATATTGAATTTTTTTTTTGAAAATGCAGTATCTTGAAAACGGGTCAATAAATATTTTTTTTTAATTTTGCGTAAAATTGTATTATATTTATTTATAAGAGTTTGCATACCAAATTTTATTTTTAAAAATGTTCAAGAATTTTTATATATAAAAAATTAATTTTTAAGAAAACCGATCTAACGATTTATGATTTTTTTTTTTTTTCATAAATTCATGTTTATCAAAAAAATAATATGAGATTTTTTTGTTGGCTCTATCTGTTTTAGATATTAAAAAACAAATTTTTTTGTAATTTTTAGTAATAATTTATATTTTAAATTGTTTTTAAAACTTTTTTATTGATATCATAATGTTATAGAACCATTACATATGCACATTGTCAATTTTAAGCTACGTTCAAGTTGTAAGCTACGAGAGCAAGTTTGTGCGATCCAGTCGTGCCTATTTTTTTTTTTTAATTGACACGTACAAATTTTAAACACAAATCGTGAAAAATTGTCAAAGAAACTGTCCTTTTTTTCTTTAAAAATGGCTCCAACTATTTTGATTAATATAAGCCGAGTTTTTTTAATACTCATTAATTACTCACTTTTAAATTTTGTAAGCAAAACAAAAACAAAACAAACACTGAGTAGTCTGATTTGTTTTTGCTTTGCGTTTAAAATAAAAAAGTGAGTAATTAATGAGTATTAAAAAAACACGGCTATAATTACATAAAACTTCCAGTGAAATCACATGTGTAGGTATTTTGATTTTCTCACTATTCAACAAAAAAAAAAAAAATAAATAAAAAAAAAATGCAAAACCTTCTGAAAATTATCGAAAACATAACTTTTGGATTAAAAAGATAAATCAAAATAATTTTTCGAAAATTCGATATTTCAAAAACTTGAAAATTAATATTTAACATTAAAAAAAAGGTTAAGATATTTAAAATGTGGTAGTAAAATAGCATTTTAAATATATTTAATCCATAATTTATTTATAAACAAAATTATATTGTTTTTAAGACCACACTGTTTAATCCCAAATATTAGCGACCCAGTCTTGCATTTTATTTGTAATGCATTGGGGTTGTGATTGTCCCAGCGAAGCGGGTGGTGACGGACGATGTACAGTACTCAAGTACTCAATTGGCTGCTTATTAGGGTGGATCGTTTTCATCATTTTTTGCCAATTCACTGTGTGCAACTCAAAGCATAAGCTTAATGGTTTTCTAAAACTTATCCTCATCTTTTATTTTAAGTCGACCTTGTGAAAAACAAAATCGGGAAGCCATTGAGAATTTGTAGTTTTTCACAAAAAATTCATATATATGAATTCGGTGTGGGAATATTTGGAGACAGAAAAATAACG
The DNA here is from genome assembly GCA_949320155.1 of Melangyna quadrimaculata. Lineage (NCBI taxonomy): Eukaryota > Metazoa > Arthropoda > Insecta > Diptera > Syrphidae > Melangyna > Melangyna quadrimaculata. The sequence goes on along the minus strand of OX439485.1, from coordinate 145,655,807 downwards.
GATTCTTGTAGAGGGACCAAAAACAAGAATTTTTCACCATGGGGGAGGGGTATATCTTTTTCAGTATAGGCAGGAGGGCCAATTTTATAAAGCCAATTTTTTACGTAATTCCACATTTTTGAAAAAAAAATCAGTTCATATTTTCTCAAGTTTGAGTTTGAAAATTTTGTTTGAAAACTATATTGAACGGAACAACTTGATTCAAAAACTCAATAAAAGAACAGACTTCCAGCTTTCAGAAAGTGTATCATTTTTTATCATCTATGTTTAGGTTTTTTTAAAATAATTTTCTAAACGATTTGTTTTCATTTTTAAGTATTTTTTAAATATTTCCCCTCCCACCTATACGGAAGGAGATAGACCTCTACCTCCATGAAGAAAAATACTTGTATCTTGTCCCTCTACAAGAATCGGTTATTGTTTTGCGCCAACTATTCGCTTCATTAGTTCTTAATATGTAGGTATATAATTTTTTGTGAAAAAAGACCAATTTTCGATGGCTTCCCGATTTTGTTTACTCCCAAGGGTGACCCAAAATAAATGATAAGTTCAAAAAAACATTAAGCATAAACTATGAGTTGCACACAGTGATTTGGTAAAACATGTTGAAAACGATCCACCCTACTACCTAGCTATATCGATTCTTAATCAATTTTTTTTTTCGAAAATTAGAAGCAATTTAAGATACAACCTTTATGAGAACCTCGGAGTGGGTTCATTATTTTGTCATTGACTGTTCAAAGGCTTCGAAAGTCCCTCTCTGTTACAAAGATTATTATTTTTTTATTTTTTTTATAATTATTTATCTATTTTGGTTGAATGAAATAATATTTTATTAATATTTAATTGAATGGGATAGGATATGAATTTTAATACTCGGTTGTCATGTGGTGAAGTATTAATACCCACAGCAGGATGTTAAAATTAACCACGAATAAAATTGCTCGCCATCACTTGGCATGGCGTCGTATATATGTATGTACATCAATTTGTATGCCAAATGCATATTTTAAAGAGCTGTGCAGTTATGTTGTTAAAGGATTTCACAATGAAATTTATTGTTGTTTTTGTTGTAAAGCCTTTAAAAAAATTTAATTTGTTTTCGCCTGCATGACAAAAAAAAAAAGATTATAGAAGATGCCATTTAATATGGAAATTACTTTTTATAAGAGGATTTATTAAAAAAGTAGAATGTCAATGGTTTTGTCTTTTTTTAATTTCCCAATAAATCTCATAATCGAAATATATTATTTTTTTTAACGCAGGATATTTATTTTATTATTGTTTGTTTTGTTGGTTAAGACGTTTAAAGTAGCCGTGTTTTTTTCATACTCATTAATTACCCAATTTTTTTATTTTAAACGCAAAGCGAAATCAAATCAGACTACTCAGTGTTTATTTTATTTTTGTTTTGCTAGTAAAATTAAAAAGTGATCAATTAATGAGTATGAAAAAACACGGCTAGTATTAAAATTGAAAATATATCGCCTTTTTGATTTGTTAATGATAAATATCTGTCTGTGTGGACATCAGTATGACCAAAGCTTCGTCGTCTTTTAAAGATAATGTTAAAATCAATAATTTAAATTTGAATGACATTGTTCTACCAACAATATTTACGTTGGAAATATGAGCTTCTTGTCTCTGTCTGAATGATTAGACAGGGCGCCTTCCATGTTAATATATGCGGCATATGGTGGTCGGTTTTGTTTGTGTTTCCATCATCGAAATTCAATCAAATCCGCTGTTAGTCTGTAGTTATTTTACACGTTAGCGGTATAGCTGTCACATCAGCGGTTTGTTTTTTCGCATTTATAATAGTTTAAATTACAACATTATTGCGTTTTGTTTTCGCATATTTACTCACCTTGACTTTGTACTCATACATAGTTGTACAATGTACATATTTCATCATCGTCGTCGTCATTTTAATCGAAACAAAACCAATATCTAACATTTCGAAGGCCGAAAGGGGAATATACGGAACGTATATAGTTCCTTGTTGTGTGGTTTGGTAACTAAACCTGATGGCATGCTATGAAATTTGTTTTCCTTTATTTTTAGCATTTAGAATGAAATTGAATGAATAATTATTTTTTACAAACTCAAAATACATATTTAGTACAGTAACTATATACATTCACGTATATGTCAAATCTGGGATTTCTGATTTTTTGCTGAGTTGTTCAGGATATTGTTCTACTAAATAATCTAAGTTTTCGACCTCAAGCGGCTTCATGGTCAAAAATAAAAAAAATTGCGTTTTTTCGCGCTTTTTTCAGTTATTGGCGATTTTAGTCCTAAAGATGTAATTTTAAATAAAAACATTGTTCGGCAATTTCAAAGTAACTTAATTTGGTCTAATTTGAGCCCAAAACCATCTCTGTAGACCGAATAGTTTCCAAAATAGAGCATTTCAAAATTAAGCGAAAAAAAAATCGGCACGACTGGATCGCACAAGACTTGCTCTCGTAGCTAACGCCATATTTATTTGTTGCATAACATTATGATATCATTAAAAAAAAGTTTTAAAATCAATTTAAAATATAAATGAGTACTATGAATTATTATAAATTAGTTATTTTAATAGTTAAAACATATAGAGCTCAAAAAAAAGTATGCCATCTGAATATAAATTTATGAAAAAAAAAATTCAAAAATCGTTATAGCGGTTTTTTTTTAAATTAATTATTTATTTGTATAATAAAAAATCTTGAACATTTTTTTAAATAAAATTTGGTATGCCAACTTTTAGTATTTAAAAAAATACAATTTTTCACAAAATTAAAAAACAATCATTGGCCCGTTTTCAAGATATTAAATTTTCAAAAAAAAATTTCAATATTTTTTTAAAAATCAAAAAATTAGTTTTTCGAAAATTTGTATATGCAAAATTGTTAAAATTGTAAGCGACCTTTTGTATACAAATGTTGGTTGAAATTGGTGTAGTAGTTGTAAACGAGAAATTCGAAAACCAAAAAATCGGTTGTATGACAGGTACCATAAATAACCGTTATACATTTTTTTTTCTACCAAAATATTTATTTTATTAATTTTAGTACCTCTTAATTTTTTTTTGAAAATCGTTAGAGCCGTTTTTGAAATAAATCAATTTTTGTATATTGGTTTTATGACAGGTACCGTTATCTTTTGAGCTAAAAAAAAATCAATTTCCCCTTTAGGGAATCCCATAAGAACCTTAAGTCCAAAGTTTGAAGAAAGTCGCCTCAGCCGTTTAGGCTGCAGGTCGAGGTACATACAGACAGACGGACAGACAGACAGATTTGCGAGACCTACTTTTTTCGCGTTCTCTGTCATCGTAATGTTAGGGAAAATTACACACAGCACGAACAAAAAGCACGAATCCTAAACTTGCCCTATACTACGTTTATCGCAAGTAAAAATATAACAAGTATAGTATTATCAAACAGTATAATGGAAAATAAAGAATGGTTGACATAAATGCATCAAACCACTGGAGCGTGTAGGTTGAGCCAAAATAATAGGACAATCATACCGGAAGGGGGGTCTATATACCCCCGTTAAGATAGGAGGGGCAATTATCTAAAACAATGACTTAAGGTAAAAACAACACTATTAAAATGAATGGTAACACCCACAATATTCTCCTATAGCTTATCTTGAACCCAGAAACCCATTCTTGAATTTTGTGTTTGTTGTTTAGTTTTTGAGAAATTAATTTCCAAACTTAGTTCTTCTGAATTTTTTTTTAATTCATTGTTAGATAGCAACACAAATATATAATGCATGAATTTAATACTAATGTGGTCTTGTAGAAAATTTTATAACGAACAAGTTTAGTGCGGATAGTTTTTTCAAAAGTTCCATAATTCCAAAGTTAAGAAGGTAAAGGAAAATTTCGGAAAAATGGGATTATTTTAGCGTTTTTTTCGCTGTTGCATTTTGCCAGCAGCGAACACAGGTTTTTCGAAGATGCAAACTTAGCTACAGATTACTCTAACATGCCCCAACAACATATCAAAAATGCAGAACTACATCGCGCTTAGCGATCTTAGCCCATTTTTGTTTGTAATTATTGACTGGGCTATAACATCATTCAAGGTTTAAAAATGATTGAAAACAAAAAACAATTTCTGATAATAAAGCTGATTTTCAAAAATTATTTTTTTTTTAAGTAACCAGAATGTAATAATTATCCAAAAAAAATAAAATACGAGTAGTTTCGTTACGTTATATAGTTAAGAAAAAAGTATTGTTATTTTACTTACTTGCATAACAGATTGTTGCTTAAGAAAATATTTAAGTACCTAATGTTAATATGAAGAAGTTCAATAACTAACTATAACAAGTCAATAAATGCACTTTAATTTAACACATTCAAATTTCATTGAAATAATATTTCTTGGAGACAGCCATAGTCATGAAAAGACTAGAATTTGAAATTACCTACCTATTTGAAAATACCTACTGCAAGTTTTAAATAAAATTATGGTTTAAGTTTCCAAATAAGAAATAATTTCAAACCAAATTTGATCATAAATTGGTGTAATATAATATTAATAGTCTATAGGAGTTAGAGTTGTGAGTTATGAAATAAAGGCGTTTTATGCAGAGTGATTTTAATCTTAGATATTTTTAGTTTTCCTATACCTGAAATGGGTAGCTTTAATTTATGTTTCTGATTATTCATATTTTAAGCTCTCGAAAGTTAAGCCAGAGACTATACCTACATATTTTCTTGACGACATTTTGATGAAAGGAGATGGCTAAAGATTTATGGACAAAAAAACCCAGAATCCATAAAAATCGAAATCCTTACTAATGAGTTAGGTATAACAAGCATACATAGAGAGAAAAACAACGTAAAATCAAAAGAAATTGCTTTGATTTTAAATTTTTTTGTAATGATTTGGCGCCAACGCCTAAAATCTTTAAATCAAAATGAGGGACTTTTTTTCTGTGCTTAAAACGGAAAACACAAAGCTACTTTTGTGTTAGCGTTGAGTGACATCTAAAGTTGAACTATAGGAATCACAAACAACCTATCACAATACAGCTTTGTCGCTCAACCTTCAATTTGACAAACGTAACATATCCGTAACGTGGCAAAAGCAGTTGCAAAAGTTGAAATATTTTCAACTTGAATCAGAATGTTGCATCTGTATGCGTGTATTAAGGAACACTAGTGAAACTTATTTATAAATGTCAGTCAAAGTACAATCAAAGCTATTCTAACGTAACGCACACAACGCTAACACAAAAGTAGCTTTGTGTTTTCCGCTTAAACACGAAATCAATTTTACTACGTTAAAATGTTAGTTTAAACTGGAATCATAGTTAAATTAAATGTATCAATATTTGAAACAATGCTTAGTCAACTTTGTTTCAACTATAAACATCGTATATTGAATGTAGTTTGGTTTAAAAATGGCTACCCACGCCACACTTGTTTGATTCAGTTAATGCAAGACAAAGACAAATATATTATATTGATATAATGCTCGACGACAAAAGAGCGTTATGATCCATTTAGTTAAGAAAATTTAAGCTCACGAATTTATCGACTTTTTTTCAGATCGTTTCTTGTAAACTTTTCATGCTCGGATTTAAAAAAAAAAATTTAAACCATCCATTTTAAGCACAGGAAATATAAATTTTGTTGTGGAACGAAATATAGGACGGCTGAATTTTGTATATCTGAAAGACGGGGAACTTACAAAATTCTAAGCGGATCCTCCAGATTAAGGTTTAAAAATACTTGACTATCTACAAATTCTTGAAAACATCGACAAAATTAAAAACAATTTAAGTTAATGTTTTTTTTTTCACTTACCTCATTTACTTAATTATTCAGATATTATTAATCTAAATTCGTTAGTTGGCATATTCTTTACATAAACTAGAGATTACAAAGTTGGAAATCTAATACAAAACTCAAATTTAAGGCTTTTTGAGTTATGGTTATTAAAGACAAGCTGTTGTGACACTCAATCGATAAAATCGTTCCTTAGTTTATATTTTACTGAAGGATTTTAATCTTCTTTTTCTCTTGTCAGCAATTCAGGGCTTATGTTTAAAACATAGCTTTGCACTTATTGAAAGTGAAACAAACAACACAAACTATTCTTATGGGAAAATTTAACTGGCTGAACACCAATAGCAGTTCACTTGTAGTTGAACTGACGAAGTCGAAAGGTTAAAACAGTATAAATCGAACCCCGTTCATAAAGCCATATGAAGATCAAATAAAAAAATTTTCTTTTATCCGACTGGAAAGTTGGTTTGGCGCACAGAAAAAAATATTAAATGGACGATAAAAACAAAAAAAAACGTTCGAGTGTTACTTGCAGGTTTTAATTATCAGAACAATATAACAAAATTCAGTGCAGTATAAAATTGAGAAAACTTCAACTTTTTGCTACAGGTAGGTTAGGCAGTAACATAATTAAGTCGGAAAAGTCATTAGTCAGTAAAATTTGAATAACAGATTCAGGCAAGATGATATTTGCCAAAAAATTAGTAATGATAGGAAGAGGTACCTTATTCGCCTAATGGTGTAGGTAGCTGTGGATGAAGCTGTCACTGTCAAAGTAAGAAGATACAAAAATAGTGAAGAGTAGAGCTCTATCGTTTTAGTTGTTGCAAGAAATGTGTGGTATGACACAAAGTTGAGCACACTTGACTGAAGTTACAGTCTTGTGTTCAGCCATCAGTAACCTACAACTATTTTTGTAGCTTTCACAAATGAAAAGCCTACCAAATTAAAATAATTATAATGTAGCTTCCTTATTGCATCACGGTGGGTTGTCAACATCACCTCCTTACAAGTATTTCAAAATTCAAAAAGATATGGAATTATTTACTTTTATTGTGTACCTATTCATGTTAAAATAAGGAGTTATTCTATTCAATTAACATTATCGTTATCTTATATTACATATCTTGCTTCAACTTAATTTTAATTAAATTAATTTTGCTTAAGTGCAAACAATTAGTCATGGTTTTTTTTTATCTAGTTTTATTTATGAGTGAAATCTGTAAATTTCTAAAACGAACATTTTTTGATTTTTTTTTTAACTTTATATTTAACAAAAACTTGCTCCTCGAAAAATATTAAAAATGCGTTGCAAAAAATCTTATTGTTCTCGAAAAAATTTCTTTTTTGATATCAAAGTTTTATATTACAAAAATGGACCTATGCAATTTTTTCAAATTAATTTTTATCTGCACACTGCTTGAAATTGGGTTTCCAAATTTTCCCCTAAATATTTTCAATTTTTTTTTTTAATTACCTATTTTGCAGGCGATATTATCAAATAAAACTCGTTCGCTGATGAAAACCTTTGTGGGTCTCACCATATTAACCAAATTTAAAGATGAATTAAACGTTTAAGTAAAATACCTGAAATGGACTATGGTGTAACGTTATATTTTTTAAGCTGACTCTAAGTAATGTACTCGTACATTACATGATATGAAAAATGTAACATAAATCCTGAACTATTAAAAATATTTATTTCCATTTCAATTCATTTGACTAAATTCATATAAATCCCATATTTGAAAATAATTTCATAAAATTAGTAGGCATATTTTTGTTTTCAATTTCCATTCGTATAAACTTCAAATTGAAATTCCAATAACCGAATACAGAGGGAATCCCTCATTATCATATAAAACATATTTAGCAATTATCATGCGTATTTTGTATCAATGAAGGCACTAATATTTATTATTCCGACAAAAAATTATTTTACCAGATACGTGACTCAGTATAAAAACAAACTCCAGCTTATACCTGATTTTTCTAATTAAATCTATTCTACTATGAGGTAAGGTAAACAAAATCTATAAGAACTTTCTATATCTAGCGCTGTAACTCTGACACATACATTTTGTGCTGGCGGATATAATCTATCTTTTGCACCCTCAATTTCTCATTCTCTCAATACCTACACTTCCGTATGAAACATCATATTTTCCACAGAATTCGACAATCATAATTATCATACAAAATATAAAGACAAAAGAAAAAACAAAATATCACAAAAGCTCTTGAAGAAAAAAAATAAATTTTAATTCTGATCGCAAAATCTATTCCGAAGGTGACATCACTTGGTGTGGTTGCGACTCAACAACGCACATACTTAGGTACTACTTAAAATATTAATCACGCACTAGCAACAAAAAAATATTTAGATACAAAAATGTTGTATCATCATCGTTCGTTGGTTGGCTGATGTGTTTTTGTCATTTTTCTAGATGGAAAATAGTAATAGTGGGGGTTTTTACTACAAAAAGCTTGCAACATTTCGCAAATATTCAAGCTCAATTCCGGAGTCAAGTATAAAAGATAGACTCTTAAGGATTGAATAAATCATTCGCATTTAACAATCAGTCTTATCGATACTCCCAACAACGAGTTAATTTTATTCTCTTTCGTTTGTGGTGAGTATATCAACTGGATTGACAGATTGATGGATAAAAATTTGTGTATCATATTTATTTTTCTGTTTATTTCATTTTTATCTTAATTTTTTTTCTTCCTGGTGATTGATAAAAAATTGCATGAGTTAAAAAATATAAAAATAAACCCATGCTCATACAAACGCGCTAATTAACTCGATCATAATTACGGGACACGTCGGCCGCCACCGTCACGCCACCACCGAGGCTGCTGGCAGTAAAGTTGTCAAGCATTAAATTAACCAAGCAATAAACAAGGCAACCCAACCGCATGTCATACCTCCTGCCTAAGTGTCCTTTTCGACGTGTTCTTTATATATATTTTTTTCACCATCATAATTGTTATCCATCGTAAACTTGTGATAAAATTTAAAAACAAAAATTTTAAAAATATCATTTTCTCTTTTTTTTATTTCACGCACTTTTCATCATATCAACACACACTCGCACGTCCTTTTTACACTCACACCCAAACTGACACAAAAATAAACACAGATTAACACAGAAGCAATTACCACAGAAATGTTGGACATCGGTACGCCATCATTGGACAACAACAACGCCATCGACACTGACAGCCCTGTCAAGCGTGATGAACTTCAAGAGGACACTCCACCCTCCGCCACTGAAGGATTGGACGATGCTGATGTTGCAGCCAGCCTGAGTGAGGATACTTCAAATTTAGCTGGCAATACAATAAAAAGCGAACAACTCTCAGAACTCGTCGATCCGGATAATGTTAATGAGGAAGACATCAAGACTTTGGCGACAACCTCGCTTTCAACCACCTCCACCAACTTTTCGGAGGAGAAGGCGGATGACGAAGAAGAAACTGATGGCACGGACGATAGTAACGATGAAATTAATGAATCAATCGTCGTAAATCAGAGTGACGAAGATGCTGTCGAGGACCTTGAGGAGCTGTTGGAACAACGGCAGGAACTACAAGACGCCATTGCCGAGAAACAGATACAAGCTTTAGTCGATTCGGTTGGGGAGAAGTTAACAATGGCCGACGCGGACGAGCAACGTTTTGCCGATGAAGTTGAAAAGATGGTATCGACCGACGACGATGCCGTCGCCGCCGAAAATGTCAATGAGGACGAAGACGAGGCAATTGATGAAGAAGCAACACAAAAGCCATACAATCAAGAAAAACATTCATTGCGCGAAGATGTCTCATCCTCAGATGACGAGGAATATGACAATGACGAGAAGAAGGAGAACGAGAACATTGACACCATCACCAAGAACGAAGGCTTAGAATCAGAATGGGGCAACATCGTTAATCTGGATGATAAGAATATTCTGACAAACGAAATCGATGCGTATGAGAGTGTTCCAATTGATTTATCAAATGACATTGCCATAAATGACATAATGGCTGATCAGGGAGCACCGGTCAATCCACATGCAGAATTATTCGATGTAGAAGAATTGACATCATCAGGACTTGATGGTGATCAAACAAGGAGACTTGAAGTTTTGGCTGATATCAAGTAGAAGAAATAAAACAAAAGAAAACAAAAAAAAAAAAATTAGGACTTACCTTTTTTATATATTTTATATAGAATTTATTATTATTTAATATTTTTATGAAATTATTATTTTTTAAGAAAAAGTGCGAATCATCAATAAGAAAACTCATTTTATAATACTCAATAAAAAAATAAAAAAAAAAAAATGTTGCCATATGAGCAATAATTATCATGACTGCGATTAAATAATTTAAAATATAGAATAAATAAAAAAAAAAACAAAAGTAACAAAAATAACAACAACTTTGTCAAAATTCTAATATTAAGTCTGATTTTATTAAAATATATATATATTTTATTTATAACCATAATTTATGCTTTGATCATTCGTTTTTGTTTAAAAAAAATATATGTGAGAGTTGAGAATTCAAATTAAAATAAGATGGCATACCTGCGAGTAAATCAACAGTTAATTTTAAAGCCAAACAGCCAATGATAAAAAAAACGTTAATAAAATTATTAATTTTTATAATTAAATAAATATTGCAATGAATTAAATATCGATTGAGATTGAGTTATTTATTTATAAATTAATTTAAGAATATGTTTATGATTATTATATTAAACAAATTAATGTATTTATTTATATTTATTTTGTAGTTTATTAAGGATATTAATAAAATTTCAAAATATAATTTTTATAATTTCTATATTTGGAATGAAGAATTTATAATCGTAGAAGGTAAGAATAAATCAGTTCGTAAGCATCATATTGCTATAAGGGCTGGCGCCCACATCCATCTTTCAGTCACGAAACTGTTTGGTTGCTAAAATGAATCAAAAAATGATTTATTGACCAATTTGGAATTAATTATTGTGATTGGAAGTGATTAAAAATAATCTTTCCGTCGGCTTTTTTTTGGTCACTGTAGTTTTTGCAATGAAACAATTAAGTTACATTAGCTTTCCCGACGTTTCGGCAGGGGTTGCTGCCTTCTTCAGGGGAACTTTATTTGGACAACAAGAAAAAATATATTGTTTACATTATAATAACAATAATTAAAACAATACAAAATACACTCACTTTAATAAAACTGTGTTTAAATTTAAACTGACATTTAAAATTATTGTATCTAATAATCGTAATATTATTTACAAAAGTAAAGAAATAACCACTTCAAACGAAGTTTAGTCTATGGAATTTAAACAAGGAGTAAAGAAACTGAAAGAATACTGTGTTATGATGAGACAAGAGAACAATAGATGGCAGAGATGTTTTGGGTGTCTTGTTTTCTGTTCATGTTGTTGTTGTTGTTGATGATGTGTAATGTTTCTAGGGTGTATCGTTTCGAAACATGTTTCTCTGTCTGTAGGACTTTGACACCTTCAAAATCTGGAGAGTGGCCGTTTTCGATACTGTGGCTCGCCAGGGCTGTCTTTCCAGGATTGTTTGATTTGATATCCGATTTATGGTTAGAAATTCGCTGTTTAAGAAATTGTTTTGTAGTTCCGATGTAACACTGGTTGCATGGTTCATTGGGTTTACCCTTACAATTTATTTTGTAAATGACATCAGTAACTTTATCCTTATCCGCTTTCGTTTTAAGTTTAGTGAAAAGGTGACTCAGAGTTTTATTTGATTTGAAGGCCAGGCGAACATCTGTTAGTTTTTGGTTTATCACTTCTTTAAAATTCTCAGTCAGTCTTGGGATGTAAACCATACTTTTGTAGTAACCATTATTCGGGTCTTTAGTGTCTTCGCTTGGAATTTTGCAATTGTGTTTCTGAAGTAGACCACGAATTATAGAATTTGGAAAACCATTGTCACTCAGGATTTTTTTGATTTTTTTCTCATTGGCAGAGTGAAATTGTTCATCGCTGAGTGCGAAAACTTTACTGACGAGATTGGATGCAGTGTTCATAACTATGTGCCTCGCTTGGTTAGACCGAAAGTTGACTAATCTTCCCGATGCAGTATGTTTTTTTTTTTTTTGGTACCAGTCAAACAATAGACGGTTGTTTTCACGATGGATTTTTACGTCCAAAAATGCTAATGACCTGTTATGTTCCATTTCCACAGTGAACTGGATTTTCGGGTGGAATCCGTTAAGGATCAGCTGCACTTTTTCAATGTTGCGTTTGTCCATCACGGCAAAAATGTCATCTACATACTTAGCAACAAAAGTTGGCCTTTCTTCCATTCCACTAAAACATTCATCTAGTACGTGATCAAGTACTAAATCTGCAATCGTGGGTGACAAAGGGTTGCCCATAGGCATGCCAAAAATTTGTTTGAAAATGTCATCTTTAAATTGTAGATAGTTATTTTCCTTGAGGCAGAAATCAAGGATTTCAAGAAATTTGTTCAGATTAATTCTAGTGTTTTCAATAATTATTTCCCATTTCTTTTTTATAATGGTGATGGCTAGTTGTATGGGAATGTTTGTAAAAAGTGACACTGCATCATACGAAACTAAAACATCATTGTCTTTTAATTTTATTTTTTTAGCCTTCTCAACAAATTCAAATGAATTAATAACCGAGTAGCTTGATTTTGCCGTCGCGCACTGTAAAATTCTGCCAATAAACCTCGAAAGCTCATAACATGGTAGTTTCATTGATGACGTAATGGGACGCAGGGGCATGTTTGCTTTATGAATTTTTGGCAGTCCGTATATGGATGGAAGCTGCGATGTATACGTTGTCATCTTCGCCTTTTCCCCATCATCAATGCAATTGTTGTTGTTTAGCCATTTGACTAGATCGTTGTTGCGAGTTTGTAAAGTTGTTGTTGGGTTATTCCTTACCCGTCTGTAAGTATTGCGATCTGACAACAATTCAATCATCTTATCGTCATACTCCACACGCTCCATCGCCACGGTGACGTTACCTTTGTCAGCTGGTACAATAACAATGTTTTTGCGCTGCCTAAGAAAATGGATTGTTTGCTTATTTACATTAAGCAAATATTTGGCAAATCGATCATTTTGTTGGTGGCGTTGAAACGAGTGTAGCATGTTGCTATATTGTGCCCTCATAAGCTCTTGCTCTCTTTCGTCTTGCACACTTCGAATTATTTCTTCTCCATCAGCTATCAATTGAAAAAGAGGAAAGCTATGTTTATCCACTGGGAGTGCAAATTTCTTGCCCAACGATAAAAGCCATTTGACCTCTAAAGGGAATTCAATGTTAGTTCGATTTTCAAACCATTTTTCATGCATTTCTATATTGAATTCCTTCCAAAGCGATGATTTTAGGCTGTCAATTTTATGTGCGTTCGATTGTTGTTTTTTATTATATGTGTCTTTAAACATCTGTTTTTGTTTTGTTGTGAATTGTTTGTATTCGTTTTGGGATAAGTTCTCTTTGATATGTTGGTCGTGAGACAGAGAAACATGTTTCGAAACGATACACCCTAGAAACATTACACATCATCAACAACAACAACAACATGAACAGAAAACAAGACACCCAAAACATCTCTGCCATCTATTGTTCTCTTGTCTCATCATAACACAGTATTCTTTCAGTTTCTTTACTCCTTGTTTAAATTCCATAGACTAAACTTCGTTTGAAGTGGTTATTTCTTTACTTTTGTAAATAATATTACGATTATTAGATACAATAATTTTAAATGTCAGTTTAAATTTAAACACAGTTTTATTAAAGTGAGTGTATTTTGTATTGTTTTAATTATTGTTATTATAATGTAAACAATATATTTTTTCTTGTTGTCCAAATAAAGTTCCCCTGAAGAAGGCAGCAACCCCTGCCGAAACGTCGGGAAAGCTAATGTAACTTAATTGTTTCATTGCAAAAACTACAGTGACCAAAAAAAAGCCGACGGAAAGATTATTTTTAATCACTTCCAATCACAATAAAATGAATCATATGCATTTGTGTCGTTGATTATCAAACAGAGGCTACAAAATTGGAACATGTAACCGAGTAAAAGGGCGAAAACCTGTAGTTTCTGAAATATTCAAGATAATTTAATGCAGTAAATTTTGTTTGATTGATGGACGTATTTTGTATAAGACTGACTAAAAAAAATATTTATTTTCGTCCTGTAGTGAAATGATTTTTTGTTTAGCCAGTTTTGTTTGTTAAAAACATTTTTAGTGCATTTTGAAAACAAGTTTTTTTAAATAGTACCTTTTTGATTCTAAAATGCCTGTAAAATAAAAAAGAAAGACAAAAATTAAGTAACGAAAAGTTTTGTTTTATTGGTATTCATTTAAACTTTTATATATTAAATATAATAAATAATATTAATAAAATAAATAAATAATACTTTTTCTTCAAAAACTTTAATACATTATAATAATTCACAGCAATTTTGTTTTGTTTTCATAGGAACTTTGGAACAAAAAGTAAAAATTTAGGGAACGACTAAACGCAGCAATACTGAGTTTTTTCAAGAAACTCACAGACTCTATCTGGTCCTCAGGATCTTGCGGAACTTCTGTATCTATAATTTCCTTGTAAAATTTAAAATCTTCGATTTCTCTCCATGTTTCTCCACAATGGTGTTTAAGAAGTTTGTTAACATCATTCTTTTTAGCTTCTAAAAGAGGAACTCCTGAAGGCAATAATCTTAGATACATCATATCAATTCTTTTACCCGGGCGCATAATTGACCTTGAAACTCCAACGTCAGATTTGTAGCTTATCTCACCTCCCGTTCTTATAATGCCACAAGCTCTTGTGATTATAAACCGTTTAGTTGGCTTGAACTTAAAATGCCATTTATTAGTTGGCTTTAATTTTTCTTGGGCAGCCGCCTTCCAGTCCATTACTGGACACTCCGTTGTTCCAAGTTTTTTTCACAGTTCCATGTTCACTGAAAATTTGAAAAACGTTAGGAAATATTGAAAACTTATTTCGAAAGTGCGTGCTGTGTAGCCCAAATAGTTTGTTTTTTGGAAAGAAGTTCGTTAACAAACAAAATTGCCGCATCTGGGTCTCGAGAGTTACAGAGAGTTATAGTTTGGTGTGGATTTGTGAAGTAGTGGCATCTTTGGACAATTTTTCTTCGAAAATGAGGTTTTTAACAACGTTTCGGTTAACAAAGCTAGGGCTGGCCACTAGACGAGACTCTGCGAAACTTTTGTAGGTCTCGTCTCGGTCTCGCTAAAATCAAAAATTTTCATACTCGTCTCGGTCTCATATAATTTATTCTCGTCCCAGTCTCGTCTCCGAGAAAAAACGATTTCCGGACAACCTGTTGATTATTGGAACAAAATATTTTCGATTATAGTTTGAATATGTGCAGGAGAAAATAAACATTTAAATGAAATTGGATTTTTTTAATTTACTAGACTCTCTGTAAATTTCGGACCAAATATGCAGTCTCGTCTCGGTCTCTTCTCGGATGCTTAAAAGGCAGTCTCGTCTCGTCTTGTCTCGGTCACGTCAGGCGAAACCGAGAGCGAGACTTTTCTCGTCTCGTGGCCAGCCATAAACAAAGCCATGTTTATCGACTTTTTTTTACTAGAATTGAAGACATGGATTCGGACGACCTCTGATTTATGCAGGATGGTGCGCTATGCCACACAGCCCACAGCCCATGTCTTATTCGATCTTTTGCGCACAAAATTCCCAAATTGTGTTATCAGCCGTCTTGGTTGCTATATTAATTGGCCCACCTCGGAGCTGCAATTTGACTCCTTTGGACATTTTTTTTTGTGGGGAACCGGGAAGGACCGATGTTATGCCAACAATTAAGAAACGATTCAAGCACTTAAGGCCAATATCATTCAAGCAATCCCTGGGCTACTGCCCAAACCATCAGCAAGGTCTTGGAAAATTGGAGTGACAGAATGCGCTACTGCGAAGCCAGCCGAGGCAGCCACTTGAACGAGCGACACGACGTTGATGTGTTCCATAATTGAATCGATTATTTTCAAAACATGTTAAGTCCATTTTATTATATCGATTTGAGGCTTCCAAGCTCAAATTTACTGCTTAAATTATGTGCTGATATCCTGACGCAATCTTGATTATTTGGTTAAGCGGTCAATGCATTCGAAAATCACAGGTTTTTGTGATTGTTACGAAAAATGTTCAGAATGGACTTAATATTTTTTCAAAATAATCGAATCAATTATTGGGAATAAGAGTGCTCTTAGATATAAAGCCATAATAGATGGAAAAACTTAAATTTTGTTCATTTTATTGCATTTTTAAGAAGAAACTTGTAATTGGCCCACCCTGTAGTACTAAACACTCACTAGTACGTCTTTGTACTTGCTTTTAAGGCGAAAAAAACAACACAAATTTTACAAAAATTTGAAGCTGCAGTCCCTAGGTTAAGGGTTTACCACTACAACTTATTGGATAAATTAAACAATTCAAAACTTTTAATGTTTGTCCTTTTTAGGAATCAAAAGTTTAAACGATAATTGTTTTCAGTTTCAAAGAACGAATTTTTTTAAAATATCAAACTGTCGTTTCGTGGGATGTGTTTGTGGACATCGTTAAAGGAACGTAATACTGACTCTTTAACACGCCAACAAAATTGACACGACACAAAGAGAATTGTCGTTTTAGAAAAACGCCTATTATAATAGGGTCAGTAAAAACTTAAAAACAAAACTCTCTGCTGGGAAACGAAAATGCAAACACAGACCGTAGTACTTAAAATATTTTCTTTTTTATTACCAACAATGTATTAATATTGAAAACATTACATAAAAACATAAACAATCAAATTATGTATAATTTAAATGGCAAAATATAAAAATTACTACTTGAATATTTATAGAAGGTAGTAAATTTGTTAGCATTAGTGTTAAACTCAACGACTTTATTAGTTTCTGTGTGAAGAATCATTTTATTTCCGATAACTGTTATCATTTTAACCACTGAATGATGTGTTCTCGCTTCAGCAACCTCACACCAGGTATAATTCGTAAAATCGAAGCGTTTAAGTATAAGTTTTCCATAAAAAATAACCACAGCCATTATGATATTGTTGCTGAGAATTAAAAAAAGCATTAAAAAAAAATCACCGTCAGCAACAATCATAGACTCTTCTACGCTATCATCTTTTGGCTGCTCTTTGGAAGTCCATTGATTAGAAGAAATATCATAACAATGCACCCAGCCGGAACAAAAATCAAAAACATATATAATACAGTTGTGTGACCAACTATTTTCTGTTGACTTGATAATTCAAATGGTGGTTGTAAGTCACTCCATTTGCGTGTTGAAGAATTGAAAATCTCCATTGAAGGAATAAAATGTCCCTCATCTTTCTCGAAACCACCAAAAACACACAAATATCCCTTTGAATTTACCAACTGACTATCGTATCTGGCAATTCGCATTGGGGGCACATCAGTCAATTCCAATGTGTTTGGGTCGAAGCATTCAACGCAGTTTATTCTTCTTCCCTTGTTGTTGTTGGTGGGAACCAACTAGAAATAGTTTTTCATCAATACAAATCATAGAAGAATTCCGTGTCTTTTTCAAAATCGGTTTTGACTTTTTCCTGATATTCCAAGTCAGCGATTTTTGACTATAACGCAGAATTTCAGCTTCGTTGTGGTTACACTTTTTCAGGAGTAAAAGTAAACTTTTGTTCTTCAATTGTTCTTGACTCAGGCCACAGATGGTATTGAAACCAACGGTGAACCAATTCAGAGTTTTCTTGAGTCTTACAAACTGAAAGGCAGTTTTAGTGATAAACTTTCGGTTGAGAAATTGATAGTGAGCCATTGATAGCAATTCCGATAAACGATGTTGCCGATCTGCTTCTTCATACTGAATCCAAGTCGTCAAACTCAGAAACACTTGCTCCTCCAAGTCTCCACGACGAGCAGTGTCGTTAAATAGTAAGGCCTTTAATTCATCAACGTTCAGAAGCAAAAACTCCGGCTCCATGGTTACATCTTCAAAGTGGTTGTTAATAAATTTCAAACATTTCTCTCGCAGTCCATCAGATAAGCCTAGTTCCATGGCCAAATTTAACCAATGCAAGCAACAACAACCATCGATTAATGATTTCATTTTTAAAAACACTGCACTTCGCATCACTGTCTCAATATTTTCGAGATTTAGCTCAATCCAACCCGAATACATGTAATCGAGAATCAATTTTAGCGCAGAAGCTTTGATTTCCTTCAATTCCACTTGATTGGTGTTTGAAATTGTCGGCTTGCCATTAAATATTTCCCAAAAATACTCACTCAATGCAGACAGGACAATTGTATGAGCTTGAATACTGATGCAATCGTTGCTAGCAATGAGAGTTGTGTCGAAGAAGTCCTTTTCTTGATAGAATTTATGCAATTTGTCGGAGATGTTTATGGAATGTTGATCGCATTTGAAGATGAATTTTTTATTTGGAGATAAACATAGAGAAGAACTCGAACTCGACATTGTAAAACTGCAAAAAAAGTTATATAGTTGAATATTCAATTAAAGTTCTCAAAAAGAAACTTGCCGTTTTGTAAAATTAATTTCTTGTTAATATGTACATATATATGTTTGATCACGGTTAATTAAAATAACTGAGGTGCCTTTCGTTGTACAAAAGAGTGTTAATTGGTTTAATGAAGAACTGTGAACACAAAAATCTCAAAAAGTTCAAAGTGCACAGTGTTTTAAATTTAAAACATAAGAAATATTGATGAAATTTTGAAAATTGATGCCCAATAAGTATCACTATAACTTCATGAATAATGAAATGTTAAAAGATCGTTTCAATTATGTAGGTACAGCGGTACTGATTTATTAAAATAAACTGTATAGACCTACATTAAATTATTTCTTATACCTACTTAGATTTCATTTATCTAAATGTATGTATATTTTCTTAACTTATCTTATCTCTAGTTTGTTATTATCCTGACCTAACATTAACAAGGTTACAAGGTGGATAACGACGATGTGACGCATCCCTTGTTCATAAAACATAATGGTCAGAGATTTGTTTCATAAATACAATCAGCGATATCATTAACTGTTTATTTGGAAAGCATCGCCATCATAAAAGTACTTATGAGTAATATGAATAAATACATATATGTAAAAATATAGATAACTAAACAATAAAAAAAAATAAAAAATATCTTCGGAACCAGACCTGCTAGAACGTTCTATGTAGTTTTCGGCTCCCAACCTTCAGCACCTCATATATGGGATAATAGAAAAAAAAGTATGCCATCTAAAAGGTCAGTAATTGGTCAAAAAATGTCAACTTGTTTGAGAAATTGGTCAGCCATAGGAAATTTTTTAGCAATGGTTAAAGTTTTTCACCAAGTCACCCACTATTTTTGGCACCTCATTTATAGGATATTCGCAAAACAAGTGTACTTGACGAAAGGCCACCGACTTGTGATAAAAGGTCAGCTAGTTTGGTCAGCCATACATCTTTTTTAAATAATAATTTATTTTAAAATTTTCAAAAACTATTTTTAGCACCTCATTTATGGGATATTCGAAAAGAGTATACACCATCTGAAAGGTTACCTAGACCTCATAATAGGTCAACTAATTTCAGTAATTGGTCAGCCAATAGCTTGTGTTTAATTGAATTTTTGAAATTTATTTTTTCAAGGTCGTATAAGACTTTTAGCGCCTCATTTGTGGGATATTCGCAAAAGAAGTATACCATTTAAAAGGCCAACGACTCGTGATAAAAAGTCAGCTTGTTTCAGTAATTGGTCAGCCATAGGTTATTTTATATGAATTTTTGAAGTTTTTTGTTTTTCAAGGCCGTATAAGACTTTTAGCACCTCATTATGGGATATTCGCAAATAAAGTATACGAATTGAAAGGCCACTGACTCGTGATAAAAGGCCACGTAGCTTCAGTAATTGGTCAGCCATAGGTTTTTTTTTTAATGATGACTGTAACCTTGAAACAATCTTTAAAAATTCATTAAAAAAAACTTATGGCTTACTAATTTCTGAAACATGTTGACCTTTTATGAGGATTTTATAACCTTTCAAATGGTATCTTTTTTCTTGGAATTCGGTAAATGAGGTGCTAAAAGTCTTATACGTCTTTGAAAACCAAAAACTCCAAAAATTCATATAAAATAGTTTATGGCTGACCAATTACTGAAAGTAGCTGACCTTTTTTGACCAACTCCTGATCTTTTAGATGGCATACTCATTTTATTAATTCTATAAATGAGGTTGTAAAAGTCTTATACTGTGACCATGAAACAAACTTTAAAAATTCATTAAAAAAAATATATGGCTGACCAATTACTGAAACGAGCTGACCTTTAATCACAAGTCGGTGGCCTTTCGAATGGTAATTTTTTTTTGCGAATATCCCATAAATGAGGGGCCAACAACCAATTTCTAAAACTCTGACCTTTTTTGACCAATATCCCATAATGAATATCCCATATATGAGGTGCTAAAGGTTTTGAGCTATGGAAAGCTCTTACAAAACTGATTAAGAGTTTTAAAAACCGCAATGTTATCCGCGGCTTATTTATGGAGCTGTAGGCATCCAAAAATATCAAGGGTTTAAAAACTCAAAATCAATTTATGTACATTTCAATGGGTTCCAGAGACTTTTGTAAAAATAAAATTCCTTTTTCTATATCGCAAGTAAATATGGAATTAATCATAATAGAGTGCTTGGTGGTCGAAAACCGCACCATTGACGAATGTGAGTTGTGTGTAGCGGATAGAAATCGCACGCTACCAATAACAAAACAATTTTATGCTGTGTCCTTAAATTTTGCATTTAAAATCTTTTTTATAATGTGAATCATTTGAAATGAAATTAAATTCTCCTCCAAATGGTCACTAACCCTCATTTTTTTCCATCATACAAAATTTAAAACGTTTCCAAAAACTTCCTCCACAATCTTCTTATCATTATAGTATAGCGTCTTCGAGAGAGTGCTTAAGAGTTTTTGTGTTAAGTCGGATTAAAAGATTAATTTTATCATTATTTGCGTTCTCCAAACACAAGAAATAATCACAAGGGTCCTTTTATTATAATTCAAATAAAATTTAAGTAGGTTTAGTTTTTTTTTTATATATTTTATTTCTATACTTTTCCTTTCATAAATGTTTACCACAATACCATGCCACCCGCATTTAATATGATTCATAAACCTGAATAATAAGAACTGGGAGCTAACCATTCATTTTCGTTTTGTTTTGATTCCTGATGATGGGCATGGCATGGCAAAAAAGGGTTCCTTGGCGTCGAAAAATTAGAGGTTTGCTGAGTGTACATCTTCCTGCCTCTCACGTCACTCTCTCTCTCTTCAAAGGAATTAAATCATTTGTATGCTAAATAGTAATCCTTTTCGTGCGTGTGTAGGACATTCATTGCTATTAGCTACAACAAAGTACCTTAAAAGTTTCTTTACTAAAGCAGCATGAGCCATCATAAGTAGCAAGAGTAGGTATATAGCAACGCAGCGCAAGTACGATAAGAAAACTTTTCATGCTCTGCTTTTTATTGATAAAGTTTCTGTACATAGATAGATACCCATAAGCTATAACTGTGTATATAAGAGCATCCTTTTGTGCTTTAGCATTTAGGCCGACAGACCGACCCCGTCGTTCAGTTTTAATCCAGTTTTAATGATGGCCCTATTAAGAGGGAAAATTGTCTAAAGAATTTCACTCACCCACACACACACACACACACACACACACACACACACTAACAAACCCAGAGTAAGCCTTTATTAAATTCTTAAATGAGACTTAATGGAGCGCAACATCGAACACGTCTTGAGAATAGCGAAAAGTTAAGGATTTCCATTTGAGAGCTGTTTGTAATTGTTTTTGATGATACCGAAAGGACCAGAGACTATAAAATAATAGCTCTGAGGAGGTTATGATGTTGTTTTAACTTTTAAAATGAATCGATTGAAAGTTTTTGTCAGAATAGAAGTCGAAAAATTTAAATTAATACAATTTTATTTTGAAAGTCTAGCCACACCATCGCCTTCGCCATTTGTTTTGTAATTCAAGGTCGTGTGTCAATTGGTTTTTAAATTGCGTTTTATTTTGACTTCAAGTTAATTTATTTGACACAAGGGTGAAACAGTCGATATTAAATCTATGGATTGAAAATATTACCAAAATTTGTATTCTTACACGCGGTGGCGTTATTAGCTAACAGTTTTAAATACACTTGCCTATATAATAATATTCTCTTACAATTTATGTGAAACTACTTTAAATTCTTTTTGCGAATAGATTAATAGGCCATGACCACCCCTTGGAACCTTGGACCAACTTAAGCTGGTACTGTAGTGTACAAAAAAGATGCCATGAGCACCCTGTTCAAAAGGCAATAGCACAAGACGGTCCAAAACTATCGCGGAAGAACGGCAGGTGCAAAAACTCCTGGATGAAATAAATGCAACGACACTTGCATTTAGTTGGCGTCAGACATGGAACAATCCAAAACCGGAAGGGCTGTAGACGATTTCTAAGGTCAACCCCGCGAAGCCCGCAAGTGGAACCTTAGGTGAAGCAGTTGAGTGGGAGAGTTGTGGTCTCCCCCAGACCATGACAATCCCCGGTTAAATGAAGAAGAAGATCCCCCCTTGGATCCGCTCAACGCAGAGTACCCTCAATGAGTTGACGGATGCGTTGACAAATATTCATGCCACGTCTCATGTGGGCTGACCTTCATCCAAATCAAACATTTTTTTTTTTTTTTTAATAATAATTCTAACAAAATGGGAGTTTTTGTGGTTTTTTTTTTCATCCATTATCACTGCATCCATATTTCAATGGAACTTGGCAATTCATACCCTGATATATAGAGTGTCCCTTAATTCGTCAAGAGATAGGCCCATCTCCAATTTTGATATCATTTATCGGGAATTTAAAAAAAGTATTACTTTGGGGTACCCTGATCCATGTTACCGGTAATTGCGCCGTAAGTACTTATGATATAAACTTCGTTTAGGCCTTTATTTTTAGAAAATATACCAGCCTTTGTAATTGCGTTAAAATACCTTGTCTCAGTCTTAAAAAACACCACAACAAGAAAAATGAAACAGGCTAAACTGGATATCTTAAGACTGAGACGAGGTATCAAATTTTATTTAAACGCAATTACAAAGGCTGGTATTTCTTCTAAAAATAAAGGCCTAAGCAAAGTTCCTACCATAATTACTTACGGCGGCGCAATTACTGGTAACATGGATCAGGGTACCCCAAAGTAAGACTTTTCTTAAATTCCCGATAAATGATATCAAAATTGGAGATAGGCCCTAACTGTACAACAATTTTTTTCTTAGAATATACCCCAGAATCATACCCTAAAATACTCTTGACGAATTAAGGGACACCCTGCACTAATATAAATTTCGACCTTCATAGAATATTTCCTGTGCAAAAAATGAATTCTCAAAAAAAATCAGTTTTTCTTGTGGTGTTTTAATGGATACGTTCAGTAGACATAAGGGACTTCTTTATTATCAAGAAAACTTGTTTTTTATTGACATTTCATTATGCCAAACTTTACTTTAGCACCTAGTCATATAAAAGTTACCTTTTCAATCGATACACGCTCGAAGTTTCATGAGAATCCTTGACATCATACAAAAATCCGTCGCACAGAGGAGTATTCTTGCTCAAAATCAAGTCAAAAACCACAAATAAAAAATTAACAAATAACACTCAATTTGCATAGTATGTACACCTCACATATTGAGCTAACATAAACCGTTTCTTAAAAAACTTTGTTACCCCCCGCAACAAGTAGGTAGAGGGAATCTTGTTAATGTTAAGTAGAAATGTCTTTTTTACCATGCCCCGCCATACATTTTAATAACCTTGCAGTTTTTGTTGTGAGTGGTACTCCTTAAAAGTTTTCATTGGATGGGAAAGCTCAGGGTATGTACTTAATTCTGATACCAAAAAATGTTGTTGTTTTTTTTAATGTTAGGTTTCTTTTTAAGGGCTTAAATGACTAAAATATTGTTATAAATGATTTTATTTATTTTATTTTTTTTTTAAATGATTTTTTTTTCTAGAAATAAAAACATCCATTTTGAAATATGATCCTTCTTTACTTTTTGTTTTACTGTTTTACATTTTATTAATTTCATTTGTCTTCAATTCAAAATGAGATTTTGAAAATTGAAAATTAAATGTTTGTTTTAAGGCTAACGGTTGCACACTTCTTACTTCCTCTTTCCCAAGATGGTAGCCAAATTGAGGGGCGGGGTGGGATCTGAATCTCTAAAGTTTTTTTTAAACTCACTCTTAACACCTAACAAATCAAAAGAAAGAAATGTTGTCCTACCCAAAATTTACTGAAATTTTAGGTACCTAGCATATGAATGGACTAGGTACAAAAACGCTTGAACTTAGGGATACCTAACCTAGTTTTGGTAAGAAGGCTGTGTTGAAGCCGACACTGACACCGATGCACTTGAATTGTGTGTTTCCCTCTGAAATGCTTAAATTAAACTCTTTAGTTAGGTACTTTGATCATTTTTTTTTTGATCTCAGAATATTTTGTAAGCTTGATTTATAATTTGTTTTTAAAATATCGTTGAATACGTATAGGGTTGCTATGCGTCCTCTTTTTGGAGGACATGTCCTCTTTTTAACCCCGGTGCAGAACGTCCTCCAATTTTTAAAGAAATTGTCCTCTTTTTTTCCCTAACAAGTAATTACGAAAATTAAAAAAGTCATCAAACTCTGAATTTAAAAGAAAAACATAGCCAATACAAATCTGATAGAAAAAATAAAATGAAACAGATCTTATTTCAACTCCCATGTGTCAATCCTTTAAATTTAGGTAAACGCGACCATTTGTTCGGCTTCTGTTATTTATTTTGTTTTTCCCCATTTCACTAAATAATAGCTACATAGACCTACTTTTTGCAAATGGTACAAAAGTGTGAAATAATCATGTTTTCGTCGTTAAGCCATAAGTTGCAAAATACCAAACTTTATTTTATTTGGTGGTTCAATTTATTTACTCTAATATTTTTTACAAGATCGTTTTAACACCATGCCAAAAAGAAAGTGCTTATTGTAATGATCCTTCATTAAGAAAAGGAAGATATGATTCCGAAGCAGATTGCACAGTTTGTAACTCCAAGATTTCCATTGCAAGCTAAGGAAAATACGCGATCCAGGACCCCATAACATCTCAATTGCACTTAAATAAAAGAAGATTGGGTACGTCAAGAGTTTTGGAAGCTTTCATTTTAAACAAGACACAAAAACATATCCAGGCTACCGAGGCAGTAATTTCGTTTCACACTGGTCTGTCATCAGCAATCGTTTTATTCTCTCAATTTGACCACTGAGTTAAACAAAAAAATGTTTTTCGAATCGGATTTGGGTAAAGTAATCTCATGCGTCAGGACATAGGCCACTGCCATAGTCACCAGTGTAATCGCTCCCCTGATGCTTATCTCTGAATCGGTGGCGGATCCAGAGGGAGAGTCATAGGGGTCAAACGCCAGAGAGAAAAATAAAAACATTTAAACTTCAACAAAACAAATTCTTTTAAAGTAGGTAGACATACTTAAAAGAAAAAGAACTGTAGAAGCAGAACCTCACGAATTTTGTGTTTACGCATTAGAAACTAAAATTTTGAAAAATTAAATTTTAATTTTAAGGTTAAGTAATTCTTAAAAATAACCGGAATTAAATAATTCAAATTTCACTTTTCAAATAATCTTACCTTTAGTTTATCTGAAAATTTTCTCTTTAATAAACTAAAAAAAAATTCAATCTGAAAATACAATAAAAAGTACATATATAAAATTTTCTTTTTAAATATAAGTTATTAATTTTTTGTATTTTAATTTATGTTCGTGGACCTAGTTTTTGATTTCTTTTTGTCCTCTTTTTTAAGGTAGATAATGTCCTCCAAAGTCCGGGATTTTAAAACTTTTTGTCCTGGGTTAGCTTAGACAGCCATGGCAACCCTAGCTATGTATATGTTTTTCTATGAATAAAAACACATATCTTAATATATATCCTGATTTTAATTAGGTTGGTCATAATTTGCAAAGAACAACAAAAAACTTAAGTAGTATGGAGCACAGCACCTTTAGATAGAATATGTATTAACTGTAACCATCAGGAAGTAAAAGCAACTCCACAGATGTCCTTCACTGAATATTGGATTGAATGTTTGGGCTGATGCAGTCGAGTCCCATACTTAAATTATACCCGCACATAAAACACCATAACTCCCTCTTCAACCCCACCTTCTTTCACTGTTGTTCATTGCTGTTGTTGTCTATTGTACAACACACCAAACAGAAGTACAATTATTCTATGTAAATGCCCTTAATTGCGAAATTCAAATTAAAATGTCTGCCCTCAGACGGGATTATTGGTATATGAAGGACCTCTCTTACAGTTGTATATTTTGAAGCAGCAGCAGCGGAAGCACACGAGCACCATATGTTTAATTTCGTCCAGTTATTTTTGAAACAGAGTTGCCATGGTGCGGAGAGCAGGGGTTAAGATGGTGGTGCACAGGATGTCCGTTTGTCTGGCACAGGCAGTGCGTCCCTTGTTTCATTGATCCTATACATGAAGTGTTGATGGGAGCATCATCAGCCTTTATGTTTAAATGAAAATAACAGCAATATAAAGTTAAAAAACAAAAGCAAATGAGGGTTATTTGATTATTATTAAGGATTGGGCTATTGGAACGTCAAGTTTTATTCACTTGCATCAACTGCCGTGAATCCTCAATGCGAATTTTAATTCGAGGTTGGATGCGGACTATTTAAAATCTATGTCCTCTTTTTATTCATATATCGGCCAGGTGTTACATATTTAATTAAGTGTGTATTTCCACATAAATTTGGTGATAGTTCGTTGCACTACCTTACGGGTTGTGGGAAAATTCAAAATTCTCAAACCCGACAAATCTGAAGATCAAAAGTCCCAAAAACCAAAAATCCAGAAAACCCAACGTTTTCAAGCCCAAGACCTAGACAAACCAGAACCCTGAAAACCCAAAACCTAGATATCCGAAAGCCCCAAAATAGAGTCCTGAAAAATAATATAAAATAAAACATTTGGGCATTATTTTGGAGATCATTGTTATGTTTTGATTTTTTTTTTTTTTTTTTTTATATTTTGGGGTTTCTTGTGTCTGTTTTTTTTTGGGATCGTAGTAGTTTTGTTGTAGTTTGAGACTTTGGGTTTTCTGGATTTAAGGTTTTTTAATATTCATCTTTTCTGGATTTATGATCCAAACTCAAATTCGCAAACTCAAAAATCTCGGCGAAGTAGAGTCTCGAAAATATAAAATATAGAAAACCCAACATTTTACAACCCAAGACCTGGAAAACTCAGAATCCTGAAAACCCAAAATCCCAAAACTCAAAATATCCACACACCCAATTTCTTAAAGGACACCAGATCATTTACATTTTTTTTCCCGGGATTTTGGGTTTCTTGGGTCGGTTTTTTTGGGATTTTGAGTTTTCGGGATCATCGGAGTTTGGTACTTTGGGTTTTCTGGATTTAAGCTTTTATGGGATTTTGGTTTTCTGGATTTTCAGATTTGAGAAAGAAAGGTATTTATTTACCCTTCTTATCATATCAGATGCTAAAAAACTAAGCCAAAACAATATTTTTAACAATTTTAGTTATGGTATCTTGGGTTTTCTGGATTTTGGCTTTTTTGAGTTCTGGATTTTTGGTATAAAAGAATTTTGTTTTTTTTTTTTTTGATTTAGGGTCTCATGAATTTTGGGTTTTTGGAATTCTGGGTTTTAAAAATTTTGGGTTTGGCAGATTTTGGGTTTTCCAGGTTTCGGGTTTTCCAGATTTAGGTTTTGGGATCTTGAGGTTTCTAAATGTTAGGTTTTCTAGATTTTGATTTTGGGTTTTCTGGATATTGGGTTCGTGGGACTTTGAGTTTTATATGTTTTTGGTTTTCAGGCTTTTGAAAATCGAAGAAACAAATGAATGTGCATATTAAGTTTCATCACAAAATAAGGTATGAAAAGAGGGATCTAATTTTGAAGTAAAAATCCCCACAGATGATTGTAAGGAAACATAATCGTTCAGACCGTCACAATTTTGTCACCATTGACAATAATTCTAGCACCCACACAAAATAAACGTAATTATTTTTATCAAATTTAGTAACGGTATTTCGGGTTTCGAGATTTTGGTTTTCCGGAGTTTGCATTTTTGTTTTTTTTTTTTGGATATTGATTATTTAGGATTTTTGGGGCTTATGAATGTCCTAGGGTATACGTATAGTAAGCGTGTTGAGAGGTATAATGGGTAAGAGTGGAAATGAAGGTATGTGGTGCCTTAGAGAACCAATCTGAATTTTGAATGGATTTCGTTATGTTTCTTTAGTAGTTGAACTGAGAAGACGTCCAGTTAATCAGAAAATTATTCTCCAAGGTTTTTTTTTTTGTGATTCTGCCTAGGCTGGGACGTTTATAAAGAAGTTCAGATGAGCTGGATCTCTTCTTGGTCTCTTCATACAGATACCCTCTACTAAATCAGATGTGCTGATGACAATTTTGCTGATGATCCCATTGAGTTCTCACCCGATTCCAACGTGCTCTGTTTTTCTAAAAATGTCTGGGCCATAATTTCCCTGAAATACCATCACAAGTATCAGTGTTGTTGACCACCTGTCGTCTGCGGCTTTAAGAAAAATCTTTTGCTTTTTAGGTAGGTACCGGGGTTCCGGATTGTCTTGACGCAAGAGATGACCCATTTTCGGGTAATTCATCCACCATTTCGTTAGCGTATATTTCAAGGGGTCTTGGTAGATTGGGACTATTTGAAGGGTTACTATGATAGTCGAAGATATTTTTTCTCGTTTGCTTTCATTCAATTTGAAAAGACTCAGAGAAAATTAGCCTTTAGGGGGCTTGTAGCAATTTTTTTTGTCATAATAACCCATTACATATTATAAGGTAATTCAAAGAAACCTTGAACAAAGAGGTAAATAACAACCCCAAACCTCTTCCGTAATATACAAATGAAAATCCGTTCATTGGTCTACCATCTAAAAGCCAAATTTTATAATATGTATCTATAATTAAATGCACATTGCACACCCCAATTAAAACGTTAAAGCACTTGTCATGTTGTTCAAAATCACATACAAAAGCTCAAACGTTTTTCGCAAAATACAAAATGTAAGAGAGAGTGGGAGAGAATGAGATGTAGTAATAGAAGCCACTTCAACAAAAACCACTTGACCCAAAATGAAAACCCTTCTAAGTGCACCCAATATTGACGTCATAACATGCTAACGTCAGCACAAGTACCTCATTAAGAGAATTACCATGAAATCCGACCCTGTTTGCCAATTTATTTAACCCAATATATGTACCTACCAGTAACAGAATTATACACCATGCATCTGCTGTTACTGCTGCGTTTACGTTCACGTGCAACTTACCCACCAGAGTCCTCTAATTAAGTCCCACACACACACACAGCCAGACCCGCACCACACACACACACCACCGTAAACATATTCTGGGCTTCCGCGTCTCCACGTTATAATATGGTTAGAGGTTTTTACTTTATTTTTGTTGATTCGTATACTTCCTGAAGTCCTCTGATTATGATGTTGGGTTTGGGGGGGGGGGGAGTGTGTTTTGGGTGGTTAGACTGACTGCCTTTTACTGTCTACTGCTGATGCGGCAGAATCCTCTTTGCGAAACGCTTCACCTGGTCCTGGATGTCATTACACACAGCGTAGCGCAGAAAATGGCATATGCTCCCCTGCTGATGCTTTTATGCTCCTTACCTCTTTCTTTTTTAACCATTCATGATGCTTATAGAAAAGGCACGACGTGTGTATCGTGTACGAACACCAGAAGTGGTCTTATTTTAAGCTACATGAGCTAAATATTACACTTTATCAAGCAGTTACTAAAAGACCATTTACAGGGTGTAACTAAATAATGTATGTATCTATATATGGATGTTTTTATTAAAACTTTGTCATTATTATAACTAAAAAGTTTTTTTTTCAGGGCTACTGCCTGTTGCGAGGAATTGACAAATCCTCCAAGAGTATCAATTATCATGAATAAGTGCTTCTCGTTTAGTTGTTCGAATTCGGCATAAAATTGTAGGTCCCCTCCATTCCTGTCGACACGCACACAAAGGAATGGTTGCGAGTTGTTAGTCACTAGGCCCTGCTTCTTCACGAGCCGTTGCGCCACCCAATTTATTTTTAATTTATATTCATTATTATAACTTGGCAGACGGCGAGGTCTCTTTTGTACGTACTTTCAAAATCAATGTAGTTGAAGGGGACCTACAAATTGTCTGTCAATCTCAAACTGCTAAGGTGATAAACAGATTTTCATGACAAGGAAAATAACATATTCACTTCTAAAAAATTCCGGCAAAGCTGAGTTTTGGAGGAGAGCTGCATTTTTTATATCCTACACATTTTCTAAAAAGTACCTTCAATTTGGAGTAGAGCAAAATGTTAAAGAGGGTAGATTTCCAAATTACTCGAAAACTATAGGATCTTTTGAAAACAATTGTAGGTGAATACTGTAGCTTATGTAATTCTAAACAAAAAAAAGATTACATTTTTTCACATCTGCAAATAACTTGAAGATAGTATAATTATCTACAAAATGACTTATTGACGACCTCTGTATGTTAACTTGTACTTAAATTATGGCGGTCAAACTTGCATTGAAATTGTAGGCTACTTGTTAATTAAATTCTTACTTGTGATATATGTACGTAGTATAGGGCAAGTTAAGGATTCGTGCAGAAAAAAAATCGAGATAATAATTTTCCCTAACAAAACGACGATAGAGAACGCGAAAAAAGTGGGTCTCGCAATTTTGCCTGTCTGTCCATCTGTTCGTCTGTTGGTCTGTCTGTCTGTACTAATGGCTAAATGGCTGAAGCGATTTTCTTCAAACCTTCGACTTAGGGTTCTTATGGTAAAAGAAAAATATAACGGTGATACCTGCCATACAACCAATATACAAAAATTAATTTATTTCACAAACGGCTCTAAAGATTTTGAAAAAAAAAAAAAAAAAAATACGAGCTATTACTACAATTAATATTTTGTTAGACAGAAAAATTTCTAACGGTTATTAACGGTACCTGTCATACAACCGATTTTTTGGTTTTCAAATTTCTCGTTAACGGCTACACCGATTTCAACAAACATTTTTTGTAAGAGGTCCTATATAATTTAAACAATTTTGCATATAGAATTTTTTGAAAAAATAATTTTTGGATTTTTAAAAATATGTTGAACTTTTTTTTTTGAAAATTCAATATCTTGAAAACTGGTCGATGAATATTTTTTTTTTTATTTTGTGTAAAATTGTATTTTATTTAATTCTAAAAATTGGCATACCAAATTTTATTTTTAAAAATGTTCAAGAATTTTTATATCTATATAAAAAATATTTTTTTAAGAAAACCGCTCTAAAGATTTTTGAATTTTGTGTTCATAAATTCATATTTATCAAGCAAATCAGATGGCATAGTTTTTGTTTAGCTCTATCTGCTTTAGACAAAGCAGAAATTTATATTAATTTTAATGTAAGGGGTCCTTTGTTTTTAAAAATGTTTATAACAATTCGGCTAGACTAACGAACGTTTGTTATTCGAATAAATTTCACACATTGGGCTCGCTATTTACAATGGGGACAATCTTGTAATCTTGATCACTATATGTACCTAACCTATCTTCATCAAAGCAAGAGTTGTACTAATATGGGCTAGGAAAGATAAAAACTTTAAAATGGGTATAGGCGGACAAAAATTAATTCATGAAATTTTATTGAATCCTTGTTTTAATATAATTTTAGCATACATAACATATGATTTTAGAGTACTTTTTAACGCTTATTCTACAAGATACATGTTCCGCAACTAAAAATAGTGAAATAATTCAAAAATTAACATTGTTTAATTGATTATTTTAATTCTTAGCAAACGTCAGGTACAGAAATATTAGAATAAACATAAGTAACAAACAAAACTCTCTCCCAGGAATTGAATATACAAATGAAAAGAGTAGTACTAAATATTGTTTTTATTACCAAAAATGTTTAAACATTAAAAACATTACATTAAAATATAGAACAAAGTAATAATTAAAAAGACAAAATACAACAATTACCACGTCTATATGCACTGAAGGTAGTGAATTTGTTGGTTGTAAAATTATACTCAATGATATCGCAACGTGCTGTGTAAAGAAATATTTTATTTTCAATAACTGTTACAATATTAGATACTGAATGTACTTGCCACGATTCAGCAACCTGACACCAGGTATAATTAGATAAATCCTCAACATATAAATTATCAACATTAAAACTTGCATTGTAAGCTCCTCCATACCTAAAAAAAGCATACACACAATTATCGACAGCAACAGTTATAAATTCTTCTACGCTATCATCAATTGGCTGCTCTTTGGAAGTCCATCGATTAGAAGAAATATTATAACAATGCACACAGCCGTAGAGAAAATGAAACTATTTTCTGTCGGCTTGATAAATTAAATGGCGGTTGTAAGTCTCCATTTGCATGTTGAAAAATTGAAAATCTCCATTGAAGGAATAAATTTTCCTTTGTCTTTCTCGAAACCACCAAAAACACACAAATATCCGTTTGAATTTACCAACTGACTTTGTTATTTGCCGATTCGCATTGGGGACATATCAGTCGATACAAAAGTTCTTGGGTCAAAGCACTGAACGCAGTTTGTCGTTATTCCATTGGTATCATTCCCTCCCACTAGAAGTAGTTTTTCATCAATGAAAATCATAGATGAATGCCGTGTCTTGTTCAAAAGTGGTTTTGACCTTTTCTTAATATCCCAAGTCTTCAATGTTTGATTATAACATCGAATTTCAGCTTCCTTCTGGTCATTTAAATAAATCGCTTCAACTTGACTGTGTTTTTCGTTTGATTTGACTTCCTTCCTTGATTCCACTTATTCAGAATTTAAAGTAAACTTTTCTTCTTCAATTGTTCTTGATTCAGGCCACAAATGATATTGAAGCCAACCATACACCATTTCACAGTTTTCAATTGATGTGCGATTTTGAATGTTAAACTTGGGCGTGAGAAATTGGTAGCGAACCATTGATAGCAATTTCGGTAAGAGATGTCGCCTATCTGCTTCTTCATACTGAATCCAAGCCGCCAAACTCAGAAACACTTGGTCCTCCAAGTCTCCACGACGAGCAATGTCGTTACACAGTAAATCCTTTAATTCATCAACATTCAGCAGCAAAAAATCAGGCTCCTTGGTTACAACCTCAAGGTGGTTGTAAATAGAATTCAAATATTTCTCTCGCAGTCCATCACATAAGCCTAGTTCCTGGGCCAAATGTAACCAACGCAAACAATTGCTATTGTTCACGATTTTTTCAAGAAAATCACAACACCCATCTATTAATAATTTCATTTTTAAAAACACTGCACTTCGCAACACTGTCTCAATATTTTCGAGATTTAGCTCAATCCAACCCGAATACATGTAATCTCGAATCAATTTGAGCGTAGAATCTTTGATTTGCTTCAATTCCACTTCATTGGTGTTTGAAATTATCGGCTTGCCATGAAACATTTCCCAAAAATACTCACTCAATGCAGACAGGACAATTTTATGAGCTGGAAAACTGATGCAATCGTTACCAGCAAGAGAGTTTTGTCGAAGAACTCCTTTTCTTGATAGAATGTATCCAATTTGTCAGAGATATTTGTGCAATGTTGATCGCATTTGAAGATTAATTTTTCATTTGGAGATGAAGATAGAGAAGAACTCGACATTGTAAAACTGCAAGAAGAAGAAGTTAATTAATTAAAATCCAACTAAAGTTCGCAGAAATAAACTTACAGTTTTGTTAAATTTATTTCTTGTTAATACGTACATAGATATGTTTGATCGCGGCGAAAGAAAATAACTCAAGTTTCTTTGATTTGTACCAACCAACGACCACGACGTACTTATTATTATGTTACAGAAATGTAAATCAAACAGGTAGAACAATCAATTATTTATACGTATATCCCGAAGAACACTAAGAAAGAAAATAATCTCCAGGTACATACATAGATAGAACATATGTAGATAATGTAGATTTATAAGGTCATGAGTGTTACAGAATAATAAAATAGATGAACAAATCCAAAAAGCAATTAAGAAATAATAAAAAAGGAATCAGAAATAAATCAATAATTAGGAGAAGATCATTTTGAAAAATGACAACTAATACAATAAAATAAACAACTGGTATGCACACTTTTGCAGAGGCCAAGTACTTTACTCTTTATATTTGCGTGGTTTATGTTTAGAAACTTACTGTATGTTAGTGGCCAATTATAACACGATTAGGAGAACACATCTGTGGAAAAATTGAAATACTTTGAAATTAAATATTTTTTCCTCATGGTCTAATCTAAACAAATAAATTAGAACCGTCAAGCTGCGTCGTCCACAACGGAAATTCCAAATTCTAATAATGCAGGAATTAAGAGCCTTTTTGGAGCTAATTTAGTACCCTAATCTGGGTGGAGCACTAAAATGCCTTCCCACTGAAACCCGTGGACGACTCAGCTTGACGTTCCTCGCAAGAGGCAGTAGCCTCTTTTTAGTTTTAAGGTGTAAGAGGCTGGGAAGTGAACCCATATCTCCAGCGTGACAGACGAACGCACTTACCATTATGCTACGGGCTACTACGACTAATCTACGACCCCTAATTTAACTGAATTTGTTTCTTACGCTTTAAATTCAATTGAACAAAAAAAAGCTCTTCAAATAAAAATGAACATATTAAGACTCAGCACCACACAAAGAAGTCTGATGATCGGGTTGGCACTCGTGAAATAGCTATAACTTCAGCTAAATAACTTGGTGGTGGTACACTTTAGTTGTTGTTGTTTCATTCAAAATGCTCAAAAAAAAAAAGAAGTTGATGTTATAGCCACGGACTTTAGTAAGGCCTTTGATAAAATCTCACACAAAATTATTTCATTTAAACTAAATGCTCTTGGATTCCCTCCTGTTTTCGTTCAATGGATGGAATCATACCTATCGGATCGTAAATATCGAGTCTTGTTTAGATCTTTAACGTCAGATCCTTTTATATCTAAATCTGGCGTCCCACAAGGTACTTAGCTTTTCCCAATGTGAGTGATTGAACACTCAGTACTATGCGGATGACATGAACATTTTAAGAGTTATTTCCGCTCCTTATGATGCCTTATACTTGCAAAACGACCTGAACTATTTCACTGCTTGGTGTCAAAAGAACAATCTAGAGCTTAATGTTGGTAAATGCCAAACAAACACATATTTTCGCAAACTTTTCCGCCCACCCGCTCGTGACTACTTTATTAATTATAACCTTGTTTCCAGAGTAACGAACATTCGGGACTTGGGTGTTATCTGTGATAGTGAGCTCAATTAAAGATTACATTATCACAACATAGTGTCTAGGGCTAACTCTGCTCTTGGCTTTGTTAAGCGCTGGTCGAAAGAATTTTCAGATCCTTTCGTTACAAAAGCACTTTACACGATATTTGTTGAATATGCCAGCCAAGTGTGGTCGCCTTATCACCTTGTTCATATTAGAGATTCCTCTGTTTTGCTCTTAGGGGACTTCCCTGGGCTGATAATTATAACTCACCCCCTTATCAAGATCGGTTGCGACTTATTAATTTACAATCTCTCGAAAAACGTGGCTGATATTATTTTTACTCGTCAAATTCTATCTGGTATTATTGATTCTCCCTCCCTTCTTCATGCCATGAGATTAAATGTCAACTCGGACGCTCTTATACCTCTTTTTCATCAATCCCCTTACAGAACTGATTATGATGGCAGAAACGAACCAGTTACAAGAATGTTGAGGAGGGAAGTAAATGCTAATTCAAATGTTTTTGACTATGATCATAGCAAGATCACACAAAGAAACCTTCTACATACATACATATATAGTTCATCATAACAACTCTAGATTATATTATGTATGTACATTAGGGTGGTACTTATAGAACTCATTGCCCTATTTTGAATAACGAACCCCCCTAATTTGTTCTAAATAACTTTTATTATTATTTTTATTTTATTATGGGGAATTTCCATGTATTTTTGTACATCCAACTTTAAAAATTCATAACTTTAGTAATGATTGACAAAGAGAATTGAATTTTTGCACACATGCAGAAACTATTGTCACGTTTGAAAAAATTTATTAAAAAATTTTTACAACTTTTATTAAAACTAAAATTAAATAAAAACAACTTTTTTTGTTTAAATGGCTATAAGTAGGGAAATAACTGTTGTAAATTTGTTTCAGATACATTTTTATAAATAAGACAGAAGTGACTACATGTGTCCCAAAAATCAATTTTTTTTTTATCAATCATTAGGTACCAAAGTTAAGATTTTTCAAATTTGGATTTACAAAAATACATGGGATTTCACATATTAACTTCAGACGTCTTGGGGGCCGGGTTGACGTTAATATAATGAACAGGATTTGTTTTTAATTATTTAGAACAAGTAAGGGGGTTGTGTCATTAAGACAATTACCCTTATAAGGACCACCCTAATTTATATACATGTAACTTATTATTTATCAATCTAGAGAGAAACTGAAACTTTACAATCTTCACAATTTTAAGAAATGCCTTAGCATGCTTAAAACTCTTTTTTCCTCATTTCTAAATTTTATATTTTTTTTTTAATTTATATTTTTGTATTTTCTGAATTGTTTGTCTTGTTTGACTTGACATTCAGGTAGCCTTTGTTTCATCCTATTTTCTTATTTTAATTGTTTTGTTTTCTTTGTTTCTTAGATCTTTCAATTCTTTCATATTTTGAACTGCTTACATTAAGTAACCCGGTCTTTCTTTACTTTCAATTTTACTAGCATCGTTCATTGAAATTTTTACATCATAATTCAATTTAAGTAAGTACCGATATGACTTGCAATCATTATTGCCGTCATTCTTGGTGAAAATTGATGATGATAACACAAGAAAATATTACCAAGCCTTTTGTGTTTTTGATTTCATATAATATCTTTGATTTATCTGAATAAAATTTTATCCAAACTTAAAAGAAGTTTTACGGAAGCTTATCTTTCCATAATAAATCCTAAGGGCACAACTTCTTTCTTCTTCTTCTTCATTTTACCGGCGATTGTCATGATCACGAGAGGGACCACAACTCTCCCACTCAACTGCTTTCTTTACAATGACAAAATATATCAAAAGCTCTCTTTCACTACTAACTATCAATTCTTTCTTTTAAACAAATTTCTTCTCTTCAAGTGTCATAATTTCATTTACCAATTTAAATACCCTCCGTAAATTCGTTTAAGCTTCTTATTACTTCGTATTGTATAAATTACTTCATGGAATCTGTTGAAGCAAGTTAAAGCTTCATTTGACAATCTATTTAAGCCAAAGCTAACGCAATCTTTTATGCTTTATACAATTCGTATGCAAGCAAAACATACCTAAATCATATTTTTGGAGACTTTATCGAATCAGAGAATTCGGTTAAAATTCTCTTCTTACAAACAATTTGATATTAGGTCCTTGTATGCCGAATTCAGTCTGCAAATAAAATCAACACCCTGTTCTTAGTATTTACGAAATAGGTAAACATAAGGATAGCTTGAAAAAATAAAAAAAAAATCCAAAAAGGAGTACCGAATTAATACAAAGCTGTGGACACACGTAAAAGCCCTTCTTTATAATTTTTAATTTAATTTAACCCTTTCAGTTAAAATAATATAAATATGCATACGGTTGGATGTGGTAACGATCTACGGTGGCCATGGCACGCGTCATCGTTGTCGTATTCCAACATCCTTGTGCTTTCTGTGACGATGTGTATACTGTGGCGTTTCGGTGCGGTGGTGGTGGCCCTTCTGAATCACCTGGCTTTTTACTTATTTGAGTTTCAAATTCACATGTGGTCCAATGGCCACCATCTGACTGTCGCCAACGAGCCACTAGCTGATGATTGAAATGCAAAGCTCCTAGCGTTGTTGGTTGGTACTGAGTTTTAAGTTAACACCACTTATAGTCCTTAATTATATTGTTGTAAATGTGAGGGACAGCAACGTTGACAACAACAACAACGACATCAACGAAGGACATGAATTTTGTTGATTTTCTTTGCTGGAACTGGGTGTACTACAACACATTAAGTTTGTTATTTTTTTTCTGTCCTTTGGCGTCGTCGTCCTGATGTAGTTGATGTTGTTGTTTCTGTCCCTGGATTAACCAGGATGGCATCATAGGGTCGTCCGCTTCCTGTTCTGTTCTGCTGTTTAGGGCTGTTGCTATCTTCATTAATTTTAATTCGTCGCATTTTCCTGTCGTTATATCCTTCTGCGGGTTGTTGGTGTTTTGTCTTTGTTTAACCTCTTTTACAGTTTTTTTTTGCGCGGGAGTGTTTCTATTTTTTCACGGTTATGTTAATTGTATGCCAAAAGATATTTTGTTTCATATTTTCTGACAACGAAAACGAGGAGCAAAATTTGATGGTCGTGTGACATCGTGTGTAGTGGGTGTGTGTGTCGGGGGTTACCTGCGGTTGCTCATTTTAATATTTAATGCGTTTACTGCTCTTAATTATGACCCCGAAGTAGATTTGCAGGATATTTTTAATCAGGTTCATATTTTTTCGTGTTTTTTTTTGTCCTTCTTGATTCGCCTTGTCAACTCTTAACTTTGATTGCTATATTTTATCCTCAGAGACTTATTTAACGACAATGAAATTGAAATAATAAAATTATAGTTTTGGATTTTTAGAGGGGACTATCTGAGACATTGAGTCAAGTTATAAATGGCAGAGAGAAATGTTTATAACGAATTTTGTAATTAATTTTTGTTTTTTAATTAAGTATTCTATAAACTAAATTGAAAGTTAACGTTTTTTTTTCAATTTCAGAAGTGTTAGGATCCAAAAAAAGCCTTTGCGCTATTTGAAATAAAATTCTTGTTTCTAAGATCAGTGTACAATTTGTATACAGCTTAATGCTTATATAGGTCTTCCACCGGGATATAAAGGTTGAAGTTAGCTAGGCGTACACTTATTCTTTTCAAAATACAAACATTATGAAATGGAGAGAATATTGTGGTGAATATGGCCATTTATGCAAACAACGACATCGTTTATTATTCTATAACATAATAAATTAGTACTGAATTGCGCGCCATCTTTGAACAAAAGATTAACTAATGTTATCCAATAGATAAACCATTTCATCGTTATCCAAAACTTAAACCACTCTTATCCAATGCCTAAACCACTGGAACTGCTATAATTATAAAATATCGAAAGAATTGAAAAATCACCAATTGCAAAATTTTAGGTTGTAATTTACGAAACTCTTTTTTTTTGTAAATCAAGGCGCTTTTATTAAAAAATAACTGAAAACTTTGTAACTTACTACTCAAATCATCGTAAAAAGCAAAATTTTATAATTCGATATTTATTATCAAAACTTTTTGAATCGCAATCTACTACTTCAGGGGAATAATTTAAATTTACAACTTATTGATCTTGTTTTGCGAAATTTGAATGGTGATTTACATTTTCTCAATGCTCAAACCAACAAAATGTAAGTAGCTACGATATAAATATTGACCCCAAACTATCGCAATTTACAAAAATAGTTATTTGCAAAACTATACAGTAAATTACAATTTTTGTATGCGTAATCTAACTCTTGTAGGGGAATAATATAAATATTCAAATGGTGATTTGAACCAACGAACAAGTAAAAAAGTTTTTAATGTGATTAAGCTTAAACATAGTCCCTTTATGTCATGCGATGGCCTAGGTGGTAGCGTATTGGATTTTGTTTCCAAGTTTTTTTTAAATCTTTCTTGGGAAAAATAAAACCAGGATAAGATATTAATTTAAGTAGTTCGTAGGCCGAAAAGCGTTAGCATTAAGTTATTGTTTAATTTAGAGCGCCCGCTTAGGGCCAGCAAGTTATTTTTAAGATATTGATAAGTAGGCTAGTTTTTCATGAATTTTTGTCTAGCTTTAAGATATTTATAAAAAAATAAAAATGAATTAAAAAAAAAAAAAAAAAGCGTATTGGATTGATATGCGAAAGGTGCCAGGCTCGAATCCCAGAGAAATTAAGTAATTAAAATAAAAGTCTTTTTATATAATATATAAAATTGTATATACATTTCAGAATAAAAAGGAAGCGGCTGCAAACACCCCTGTTGTGGACAATAATAACAAAATAAGAATACACGCAAATCAACATTTCGACCACAATTCGTAGATTTGAAAATTTTCATTTTTTTCATTTTGACAACGAAATAATAATTATAATAATTCGATTTGTATGCCTGTAATAAAAATAAATAAAAAAGAAATGCTACCTAGAGCAGGGATCGAACCCGCGACTCCAGCATAGCCAGCAATCACTATATCCAAATTGATACAAATTTATATCAAATTGCGATTCGCTAATGGCACTATTTTCTTTCCTCGGTCGAATTATTGATACTCAAAAGTGTTGAAATATAATTTTTGAGCGACAATATCTTCATTTCGCGCATTTTTTAATATTGCAAACAAAAAGTCTTAATTTAGTAATTTCCAATCCAAGGCCCAAAACTGGATTAATTTTTCGTGATTTGTAGCTTATTTTTCTTGATCTGATCTAAGAATTCTTTCGGTGATACTTGTGGAGGAGAAGCACATTCCAGTACCCTAGAAGATACTAGTAGCTTTTTCTCTCATATAAATACACGGCCACCAGTCCGAAAACCACAGCTTGATTTTAAAAGCGAACGTCGGTGTGAAAAAAGTGAATTAAGAGTTACATAAATACTTGTGCTGTTTAAATTAATAGTATTAGAAGTAAAGTGTTTGAAGTGAAATAAAAGTGTTTTATTTATATAAAGCAATTGTTGTTCAGTTTAAATAAAATAAATAAGTTTTATTTGTGAACCCTTGGGAAAATATTACTATATTTAAAAACTATTAAAAATGGTCGGTCTATATCGAAGCTTAAGAATGAGCCAGTTAACATTAAGGCCCAGTTTTTACAGTGCTGAGTTAAACCAGAGTTTCCTAACTCCGGAAATATATTTAGCTTCAGTTACGTCAAGAAGCAGTTTTTAAGTGGGGGTGAATGCAGAAAGCCTAAAAAAAACAAGGAAGATAAAATAACGAAAGCATTTGCTGAGTTAATCCAGAGCTAAATCACCAAATTTGGTGAGTTAACTCGGGTTTAACTTTAACCCCGCACTGAAAAACTGGCCCTAAGTCCTTCTGTAGAAATATTTCTATTTGGAATGTATTTTTTCCAATTTCAAAATGGAAAAAATTGGTCTTTGGTCATTGGTCAAATCTTGGTCGCATTTTCAGAGTATCCACTTACATTAAGTTCATTCCATTGATGTCACCTGAGAGCAAATGTAAAAAAAAATTACCTAACATAAAGTTTCAAACAATAAAACAAATATGCAGGCGCAAAAGTGGCCCAAGTGGTAGAAAAACATAAACAATAAAATTTCTATTGTTGAGGTTTTGTCTTCTTAATTACCTTTGCCAGACCACGGGCATAACATCTATATCTATATATATATATCTAGGTGTCTGAATGTAACCATGTTCCCCTAGAAAAATATAGTTTGCAGTGTGTTAATGCTGTAAATTGTATAAACGTCGGTTGCCATCGACTAAAATTTTGCGTCTTAGAAAGGTAACAATTACAGCTCTAACTGATGAGGTCCACTGTAGTTGTTATCAGGACCGAAACGCATTTGGACTAAAGGTCGCTTAATTTTAATTGAATTTCATTCAATACAGTCCACTTAAATAAAACCATAAACAATAAAATTTCTATTGTTTAGGTTTTGTCTTCTTAACTAAGCACTGAAGCTTTTAATATTTTTGTGTTTGGCCTAAGTAAAAAAAGTCCCTCAAACTATGGCATACAAAAAAGCTTAAATTTAAAAAAAATAAATGAAGAAATGTTGGTTAGTAGGAAACTCAATTTCGTTAAAATTGCAGTTAAGCGAGTATTGCACTCACAGCCTGATATGTAGGTCCTTAAAATTTTAATTGCTAAATGTGCCTGTGGAAGAAATTTATTTTTCACATTGAACTATTTTATACAAAATTTTTAGTTAAGAAACGTGTTGAAGACAGGAGTATTATATAGGAACATACTCTTCAAAATTTATTTATTCATTTGTTATATGCTATATTATTTTTTCCTCTAATTGGTTAACTGGTTATTGAAAAATCGGTTCTTAGAAAATAAAAAAATGCTTAAATATCTATGAATACAAATAAGAATGGCTCTTTTCTTCAATTGTGATAAAGTGATTTTGACAAAACGTTTTTCGGTCTTTTGATCTGTGATGTATGTATACATGGAGCCCAATGGATGGATCTATTTGATTCAAGTTTGGTGTGAAACGTTTTGATGTGATTCCCTAGTTTTCTCAAAAACAGCTGTGACCATTTTGATGAAACTTCGTACATGAGATGTCTAGAGCAGTTTTAATAATGCTGCACACTAGGTTTTTGCCAAAAGATTCAAAAACGGAGTTTTAAGGTTTTAAGAAAATTAAATTTTTTTTGGTAATTCATGAATATCTTTTCACTGGAAGTAAAAATGCATAGGTACTGTTGGAGTATATATTGACTTGGAAAATTGATACAAACTTGAATACTAAGCGTGTATCTATAAATGTTCGTATGAGACTCCCAAATGACTCTATACCTTTTCAGTTGTAGTTCTATAAGTTAAAACATTCTAATCCACTACATTTTGACTTTTCGTCTAAGGCACTCGCTCCTACTCCGGTGAGAATTAGCATAAGGCTAAGGTTATTAATAAAAAGTGGTACCAATAAGGTTTTCTTATTATCTTCATATTGAAACTTTAGGTACTTACTATGTATAATTAAATAATAATTAAGAAATTAAACATCTTTTAAAATAAAGTACCTACCTACACTTAGGTAACTAGAAAGTGTTCTCCCTAAAATTTTCCAAATGCTATATAATAACTCTTACTCATTTATTAACGGCTTTAAATCGTTCAAGCATGTTATTTTGTTCAAACTTAATTTAAGCTAAAGTCTGTACTTAGTTCGATATAAATGATAAATATTACTTCCAACGACACTCCTGCTAACTTTAAATTATGGTATAAAGTAGTATCTAATCATATAGTCATTAAACATGTTTCCTTGTCTCTAAACTCAATTATCTACCATCCGCTACATCTACATACCGCATTGTCTTGCAGGACAGAACTTTCTTGTAGAAACAATACAAAGTTTTCTTATTATTTTATAAAACCTTGCCATCAAGAGGCTAAGTAATTCTTAAGTTATTCTGTGTTGTGTATCTTACCCTTTTACAAAACATTTACTTAGCCTCGGAAGGTAACTGCATTAACTTCAGTTTGTCTCTTTGGCTATTTTTATCCAATAAAACATCCTATAACCACTTTGAAAACAATAATAGAATTCATTACTTTTTCTTCACTTTTACGGTAACAAAAAAAAAAAAAAAATAAAAATAAAAATAAAATAAAAATAAACTCAACAAAATGCAATGAGTAATAATTAAAAGCTAGACAAAAATATGAAAGCAAGAAATAAAAACTAAATAAAATCAGTCCGGTGAAAAGAAAAACACCATAAAGGCAAAAGGCAATTAACTTGGCCAACGATAACTCAGGGACTTCTACTGCATCTTCTTTTTCCACGTCACGTCGTCACTCATTTTTCCATTTATCTATCTATACCTTGCAGCTACCACCTATATCACCTACCGACACAGAAGCAAGTGGGAGTAAGGCAACACAAAAAATTCAAATATTAAAATTTAAAAATTAAAGTGATTCCAACAACATCAAAGGAAACCCAGGGGCGCAGTTGGTTGCATCTAAAAAAAAAAATTAAAACACCAACACCCCCAACCAACTCTCTTATGAAAAGAAAGCACTAGCCAATCGCCCAAGGGGAAAAAGATTGTTTTCCAATTTATGTTTTCACACCAGCACTAGAACAGCAATAAGGGCTTTGGGCGGTAAAATAAACAAGGTGAAACACAGAGAACAAGAGAAACTGAAGAGAAATCCGCAGCAAGCAAAACTAAAAATAATTTAAAAAGAAGACAAAAATATAAATCTAAAAGGACGATGTGGCAGACCGACCTAACCGGAAATAAAGTGGGAACTTTTGATTTTATTTTTTTTATTTCTTTTGTTGAATATTGGGTTCCATTTTAAATATAGGTAGGTAATAGGCATCCAACTACAGTGAAATCTCCCTAAGGCGA
Organism: Melangyna quadrimaculata; assembly: GCA_949320155.1. Classification (NCBI taxonomy): domain Eukaryota; kingdom Metazoa; phylum Arthropoda; class Insecta; order Diptera; family Syrphidae; genus Melangyna; species Melangyna quadrimaculata. The sequence continues at coordinate 145,611,597 of OX439485.1, read as the reverse complement.
ACACAGTCTATGACATATTTATTTTATTGAAGATTTATAAATTATTTAATTTTTGTTATGAACTTGAATAGTACCTACGTGTCTGTGTGTAGACATTAATAAACAGCGCTGATTAGGTAAATTAAGTAATGTAACTAAGGGGCCGAGGGCCCTTTACGGGTGAGTAAGCATGCTTGCTACGATCACCCAAAGTTAGTGCGACGATACACGCATACAAAATTTTAGCACTGAAAAAGAGTTTTAGAATTAACATATTTCGAGTCTTATTCATTTAATAAAACAAATAGTATGGTTCTTTAACAGATTTCTTTTTATTTGTAATAAAAAGTTTAAAATTCAAAAAATCTTTTTTTATGAATCTAAAAATCGCTGCAACATACTAAAATATTTTTTTTTAATTGAATCTGGGGGTATTTTTAAATGATTTTTATTTAACTTTATTGATACATAAATAACTTACAATATCAATAATTTAAAAATATACATAGCTCCACCAACCAGGGCGTTGAGATAAAATTGTTTTTAAAAACTGTAATATGACGTAATATGTTGTATTGGCAACACCCAAATATTCTATTATTGTTATGTCACTAATGACATGTGACCATGTGATATATTTGACATATTTTTTATAATAAAAGATTATTACTTTTCTTAACCTTAAACATGGTGGCAGCGGTGAAACAAAATTGATCCATACAAAATCACAGAAAGGACAAAGGAAAAATTAGTTGGAGATACTAAACTAAAACAAAAATCTAAGGAAAAATAATTTTAAAGGAAAAAATAAAACATCAGCATAATAAAACAAAACCTCTTAAACAACCGCATGCAAAACGTGGTATAATTTCACAAATAAAAAACTATGACCAACGAGGACCACAAGGTTACAAAAGAAAAAGGAATCGTCCCACACAAAGACCAAACACCAGGAACATCGAATACACCAAGCATGCAATTGGCTTTTGCTGCTCCAGAGGAATTCTCGTACGTTCCATCAGAATGGGAAAAGTGTATCCGATGATTTGAGCGATACCGAATGGGGAATTGATTGCACGAGTCAGACGAAAAAATAAGGGAAACATTTTAATTTTCTGTATGGGGAAAAAGCAGAAGAAATTTTTGCATCGTTCACACCATGCCTGATAATTATACTGCATGTGTCAAAAAATTTTGCGAATATTTTATACCGAAAAGAAATATTATTTATGAACGCGCAAAATCCTTGAGAAGAAAGCAAGGTGACGAAACTGCCGGGGAATTCATCAATGATCTGTACGCACTCGCGAAGCACTGTGATTGGGGAAATTTGCAAGACGAGATGATTTTACTAACGTTGGTGGTGGGTATGAAAGATGAGAATCTAAGCGATAAGCTTCAGCCAGATCCAGCTCTTACCTTAGAAAAAGCTATTTTTTCACTTGGGCAGGTAGAAGAGTTTTATCGCCAGAAAAAAGGCCATCAACCCAAAGCCGAATCATCTGTTTGCAAAGTTGATCGCTCTGTTGACCAAAAACGGAAAACTACTGATAGACAGAAGAGGGGATTCGACAAAACAAAACAACGAGTAGAAAAACGAAAAGATAAGTGCATGCGATACGGGTTTGAAAGACACGAATACGACAAGTGCCCAGCGAAGACTAGTATTTGCAAGAAATGTAAAAAAAAACGGTCATTATGCTAGAGTTTGTAAATCAAAGGGGGTGTTGGAGGTAAGGGAGGATGACATTCCTAGAAGAGAGCAAGAAGAATACTTCGTTGGGGCAGTGATGGATAAATGGTCTGTAGATTTATGACTCAATACAAAAAAGATAACATTCAAGGTCGATACAGGTGCTGACGTAACTCTAGTGCCTTGGTCAGCGGTGGAAGATATGGGGAAAATACACATTGAAAAAACGGAAATAAAACTGTACGGAGTAGGGCAACAAATAAATATTTTGGGAAAAGCTAAGGTAAGTTTGAAATAAAGGGAACGAGAAGTAGAAGAGGAATTGTTCATAACACAAGACACAAAAACACTATTGTTAGGGAAAAACGAAATTGAGAAACTGGGTTTGATAAAAAAATTATTTGAAGTTTCATCAAGGAACTGGTTGCATGAATTCAAGGATGCTATCGAAGGCTTAGGGACATTCAAGGGAGAATACAAAATCGAATTAAAAGAAAAGGGAGTTCCGTACGCTATACCTACACCAAGAATAATACCTGTGCATTTAAGGAAACAGGTGCAGGAGGAAATAAGTAAGATGGAGAGGGGAGGTGTTATAGCTCCGGTTGAAAGTGCAACAGATTGGTGTTCACCTATGGTTATGGTAGCGAAGAAAAGTGGTATAGGCATATGCGTGGATTTAAGCGAGCTAAACAAGATGGTTAAGAGACAGGTTCATCCGATTCCTGGTATAGATTACTCTTTGTCGCAATTAGCAGGGGCGAAGTTTTTTACAAAATTGGATGCCAAAAGTGGGTTCTGGTAAATACCCCTATCTAAAGAATCACAGGATCTTACGACTTTTTTAACACCATTCGGACGATATAAATTTCTACGGCTGCCTTTTGGTATAACATCGGCACCAGAGTTCTTCCAAAAGAAAATGACACCACTCTTAGCTGGCATGCGGAATTGCATAGTGCACATGGACGATATCCTGGTATGGGGGGAGACATAAGAGGATCATGATCTATGCGTAGAGGCAGTATTCAAAAAAACACGATAGGCGCGGCTGACACTAAGCAAAACAAAATCAGAGTTCAGAAAACAAAAAATTACGTATCTAGGGCATACTATCGTCGAGGGAGAAATAAGACTCGATGGTGAAAAAGTTAAGGCTATTTCCATGATGGGCAGGTTGGCCCAACGGAAGTCCAAAGGCTCCTTGGAATGGTTAATTTTATAGGTAAATATAAATAAATATGTAAATAATAAAAAATAAGTCGATGATACTTGAACCTATCACAAGCCTCTTATCAAAAAAAAAAATGCTTTTCTTTGGAGACAAGCTCAAGAACAAGCATTTCAAAAAATAAAGGAACTCCTTATATCACCACCAAATCTTAAAATGTATAATCCCGAGAAGGAAACCATAGTGACGTGCGATGCTTCCAAACTTGGATTAGGGCGTCAAATTGTAAATATTATTTTGTTCAATAAACATATATCTATCTATCTATCTTGGATTAGGGGCCGCACTAATGCAGAGGTATGACGGTGATTTATATCCAGTTTCATTTATTTCATGTAGTAGCCCGAAGCGTAATGGTTAGTGCGTTCGACTGTCACGCTGGAGGTCTGGGATCGCTTCCCAGCCTCGTCCACCTAAAAACTAAAAAGTTTTTTTTCAGGGCTACTGCCTCTTGCGAGGAATTGACAAATCCTCCAAGAGTATCACTTGTCACGTATAAGTGCTTCTCGTCTAGCCGTTCGGATTCGGCATAAGATTGTAGGTCGAAGGGCGCACACAGGAATGGTTGCGAGTTGTTAGTCACTAGGCCCTGGTTCTTCATGAGCCGTTGTGCCACCCGATTTATTTATTTTTATTCATTTATTTCAAGAACCTGGACGGACTCGGAAAAAAACTATGCGAATGTAGAAAGAGAGGCTTTGGCGATAGCTTGGGCATGCGAAAAATTAAGAAATTATCTTATAGGAAGACACTTTATTGTGGAAACTCACCAAAAGCCACTACTTCAACTTCTTAAAACGAAAAGTCTGGATGACCTTTCGCCCCGGTTACAGCGAATACGTATGAGAATGATGGGGTATGATTTCTCAATCACATACATATCAGGGAAAAATCTTGTTGCTGATCACCTATCCAGAACACCTATTAAAAACACTCCTGATTCACAGGAACTAGAAGAGGAAATAAGATGCATACGTTCACGGGATATCCTTGCAAAGCATATCGACCAATGATGTGAACATAACAGATGTTATAAAAGCACAGACAAAAGATTCGGAATGTCAATTGCTGAGGAGTTTTCTGAAAAATCAATAGCCAGATTGGAAAAAAATTACTTTGGACGTGGAGCCCTATCACTCAGTGAAGGATGAGATTTCAGCTGGCGATGGCTTACTTTTGCGAAGAAACAGTATGATAATACCGAGGAGTCGAAGAATATGATGCTTGCCAAGTTACACGAAGGACATTTGGGGATAACCAAAACAAGAATGCGGCCTCAGATGACCATGTGGTGGCCGGGGATCTCAAGGGAGATCGGGGAAAAAATTAAACGCTGCCCAGGTTGTATTCAGGATTCAAAAAATAAACATGAACCGCTTCTAGCAGCTGAGTTTCCAGATTATCCTTGGCAAAAGGTGGGAATGGATTTGTTTAAATTCAAAGACAAATGGTATGTGGTTGTAATAGACTGTTTTTCGCGTCATATTGAAGTAGAGATTTTGGAACGGCTGCGTATGGTAGACATCATAAAATTTTGTAAGAAAACTTTTAGTCGTCACGGTATTCCTCAATTTATTAACACGGATAGTGGTACACAATTTCAGAACTTGAGCTCATCGGATTTTCGAAAGTTTGCAAAAGAGTGGTCATTTAAAATTGTTACCAGTAGCCCACAATACCATCAAGCTAACGGTGCTGCAGAGGCTGCAGTAAAAGTTGCAAAAAATTTACTGAAAAAAAAACTTAGACTTCGATCTGGCGTTGTTGGTATACAAAAAATCCGCCAATTTCAAATGGCTTTAGTCCAGCAGAATTGTGTTTTGGGAGGAGAATACGGGACAACCTGCCTAATACCAATCTGCAGGTAAAACCAAATCTACAAAGTCTAAAGAGTAGGGAAGCTGCATATAGGAGTTGGTATAAGGAAAACTATGATTAGTCTCATGGCGTCAAAAAGCTTAGTGAATTGAAACCAGGTGATCTAGTGTGGATAACTGACCTTACACGAAATGGGAAGATTAAATAAAAACACAGTGCAGATCATATGAAATTGAAACTAGCAAACGTATTATTAGAAGAAATATAAGAAAGAATATAATATATATAAAATATAAGAATATAAAAGAAAAGAAAAAATATAAATATAATAAGAAATAGAAGAAATCACCTTATTAAAGCTTCTTATTTAGATTCGTTACAGCCAAATTAAAATAACACAAATGAGATACTAGATGCTGATCGAAGTGAAACTTCAAGGGTAACTGAAGGATCCGGCCGGAAACGCTGTACTGATAACCCAAACCGGAGACGACCCTCAAGTGAAGCTTTTATTATAAGATCCGGAAAACGAGTATACGGGTTGATTGAAAAAAAGACTTATTTTGAATTTATTTTTGTAAATTATTAACATGAAAGATTTTGAATTAAATTACGAATTTTGGATATATGAATATGATTTTGAAAAAAAACTTAATTGAAAATTTGTCAACAATTGTTATGGAACATTTTAAATTAAATTATTGAAGTACTATTATATTAATTTTGAACACAATTGTAAAGTAAATATTAAAGTAATAAGAAGATGAATTGTAATTATTAGAGTTTTTTTAAAGTTTAATATCTAGAAGGGGATGTTGTATTGACAACACCCAACTATTCTATTATTGTAATGTCACTAATGACATGACCATGTGATATATTTGACACTATATTATAATAAAAGATTATTACTTTTCTTAACCTTAAACAGTTTTTATATTCTGTTGTTTAGTAATTGTTTGTATTCATAAATCGTGATATACAACATTTTTTTGTCACAGAACCCCAGCCAAAATAATAGTTTTTACAACAAAATAATGTTCAAAAGGATAGTTATGTGCATTCAAGAGGACACAAGCGTCCACAGGTTTTTCTCAAATCCCACCCTCTGTCTACCAACTCCTACTCTCACCTCCTAGTGTTGAACATCGGGTGTCTAGTACCTCAGCTGGAGCCGGGGTTTTAATCCACGTGGAAAGCTGTTGGGGACAGACAACGAGAGAGGGGGGGAGGAGTGTTCCCACTAAGGTACTTCTCCTTTCATTGAGGCGGCAGCGGACGAATTCTCCAGATGGAATCAACGGTGGCGTCTACAGTTTCAGTTAGATTGAACTACTTTTTGAACACCTTATATGGGCTACTACGACATATATTCGTAGCTCAGACTGACCTATAAGGAGCGGTTTATCCGGCTCCCTACCCTTGGAGTTATACGAAGGGTCTGGTCCTCCAGGTCATGCGTCATGATAAATTCACTACCACTTCTCAGGACGAGAAAGAGAGAGCACGAGAAGCGGTTGGTCGAGTCGATTGAGGGTTGAAGCGGCAGGGGAGATGTTCGCAAATTTTTTCAGAGGGCGAAACGATCCACCCAAGGATACAAAGCTAGAACAGAAGCCTGCCGAGATGAAAGTGTGAATATGGTAGTAGACACACAGTCAGTGTTGAGCATCTGGAAAGAACACTTCTCTAGACTGCTTAACGGCGAAGTCAGGCAAGATTCCACAAGTACGCAGAACACTCCATTCAACTTGGACGATGATGGCCAACAGTTCCGTCCACCCGACATAACCGAAGTACGGCTGGCGATATCCAAACTTAAGTCGTAGAAGACTTCTGGTGCGGATGGCTTACAAGCCCAACTATTTAAATCAGCGGGAGATGAATTGGTTAGGAGCATTCACTAGATTATCTGCAAAATTTGGTCGGATGAAAGTATGCCCGATGAATGGAACGTCGGTATAGTGTGCTCCATCCATACAAAGGGAGATGCTCTGAAATGCACCAACTACAGAGGAATTAGTCTCCTAAACGTCGCTTTCCTATGTGACCGCCTAAAACCTTTTTGCAACAATCTGAGCCAGGCAAGTCAACCGTCGATCAAATGTTTACACTCCGACAGATTTTAGAAAATTCCCGGGAATTCCAGATCGATACACACCACCTCGCGTATGATAGCGTGAAAAGGGACGAACTATACAGAGCCATGTCATGTCTCGGCATCCCTGCCAAACTCGTCCGCTTGTGCAGGATGACGATGGAGAAATCTCGCTGTTCCGTCAAAATTGGCAAGAACACGACCACCGATTCCTTTGATGTTGAGAAAGGATTGAGGCAAGGCGACGCGTTAGCATGCAACCTATTCAACATCGTTCTTGAAGCAATTGTACGCAACGCACATGTCAACACCAGCGGCACAATCTATCAAAAGTCCGTTCAATTTCTTGCGTATGTAGATGACATAGACATTGTCGGCAGAACGAAGCGAGCTGTGGCAGGGGCAATTGCGAGCATTGAATCAGAGGCACTTAAATTGGCGGTTAACGAGGACAAGACGAAGTATATGCTGTCATCGAGAGAGGAATCTCAACATCTTCAACTCGGGCAAAATGTCACGATGGACTGATATAACTTTGAAGTTGTCAAGGACTTTGTCTACCTGGGCTCCACTATTACCTCGCAAAATGACATCAGTGCAGAGATCAAGCGAAGAATTACTCTCGCTAACCGCTGTATCTTCCGTCTAAGAAGGCATTTAAGTAGTAAGGCCCTCCTCAGAGAACCAAGTAGACTTTATACAAGACCCTTATCATCCCGCTCCTGCTCTATTGCTCAGAAGCATGGACAATGAGAAAATCGGATAAAAATCTGCTAGGGTGCTTTGAGAGGAAGATTTTTCGTGTGATTTTCGGTCTGGTGTGTTTGACCTGGTCAAAAAGCTGAAAATACAGCGGCTGCGATGAGTGGGGCACGTGGAGCGTATGAACAGCAACGCATCTGCCTGCCGAGTCTGCGGATCTAACCCCGATGGGCTACGCAGCAGAGGAAGAACCCGTAACAGGTGGCGCAAACAAGTGGATGACGACAACAAAGCACTCGGTGTGCGCAAGTGGAAGCGGCTACCTGGGGACAGAACTGCCTGGAGGAGCTTGTTAGTTGAGGCCGAAGCCTGCAAATTAAAGTGGAATCCATAGCAAATGAACGCTGAATCATTATGATTTAATGTTAAATTAATACGATCATCATGCTGAATCGCCATGACCATCATGATAAATCATTACTTTCATCATGTTAAATCACCACGATCATCATATTGAATCAAAATGCTCATCATATTGAAATACCATGATCATCATGTTTAGTCACAGTGATCATCATTTTGAATTAATATGACCATAATGTAAAAGCACAGCGATTATCATGTTGAATCACCATGTTGAATCACATATAAAAAAATATTATTCAAGGAAACCACTCTTTATAAATTTATATTTACTAAGAAAACCAGATGGTTTTAATTTTTCTTCAGCAATGTTAAATCACAAATTTCTAAAATCTTGCTATTGCTTTCACTTTAGGTCCTACCGCTCTACCAAATTTCATCATTCTGCAGTGCTCATAAGTGTTTCAAATAATTTGTATCAATTCTATGAAAATGCGGGCGGGTGCCATGCCCCCTGAATGGAAATTCTTCAATTTTAAATTTGATTTCTTTGTATTCACCATAAGGCATTCCGTTGTGCGAAATCAAATGATTCTAAGATGTCGGGAAGTGGTCCATAATTTTGATTATCTGTCAGTGAGTCAGTGAGTTACGGTTTCTGCGATTTTTGCAGTCTTATATCTCCGGAACCACTAATGCTATAGAATTGAAACTTGGTGAGTTGACTAAACCTGGTGAGCATAGAAAATTCCAGTACGCTTCCGATACGCTTACGCTACGCTACCGGTATGCTTACGCTACGCTTCCGGTACGCTTCCAGTTCGTTTCCGGTACGCTTCCGGTTTTAGAAAAAAAAGTTATAAGTAAAATATTTAGAACACTTTGTCTGCTACCGGGAACTCAAATCAGAACTTTTGATTTAGAAAAATGTTTGTTTCTAAGTCAATGGAACCTTAATTTGGCCTAACTTTTCCAATTTTGCCTAACTCTTTCTCAATCCTATCAGGAACTCTAGAACTCTTGATTTCAAGTTGAAAAGCACGCTCAGAACTGTTTTTCTCAAAAAGATCCTTACTGCGTTAAGTTAGAAAAAAAAAAAATGTTTTTTTCAAATTTTAAGACTTCATTCGCCAGAGCTATTGAAAAAAAGTATGAGGAACTCCAGAAGTCTTTGTTTGCTACCGGGAACTCGCTTTTTATATTCAATTTTAAACAAATCTTTTGCTTCACAGGACTAAGAAAGCACTGTTATTACGAATTTACGAACTAAATGGGTTCTAAATTTCTTTTATATTTATTAAGCCAGCATTACCTGGTCTCACTAAGGCTTTGACAATAATTTGAAACTGGAGAAAGACACCTTCGAAACAAAACTTCTCTAGCAAAAGATTCGGTTCGCGAAAAGGGCAAAATAAGGTTAAGTTAGAGAAAACCCTATGATCTGTACAAAACAGTGAATTTTGTTCAAAAAGATAAATACGTCAACTTAATTGGTCAACCATATCGAACAAGTGTACAATAAATTTCCAGCTAGGAAAAAATCTTTGAATTCCACCCCAAGGTCCTGAATTTGAAGCAACAAGGAAGCCTGAACCTCCAACATATGCCAAAGTGCTTTGACTGAAAGATTGAAGCAGCGTTGGAATAAAGAACAGCTGAAAACTCTTCAGGGCTTAGTTGTTTTTATTTATACCGAAAGTTTAAAACCCTAGAATAATATCAGAATTTCTTGAACATAAACTTTTAAATATTTTACTTTAAAAAATACTCTTATATCACAATCTTCAAACATTAAACGTTTTAACAACAAATCTTCTGCTAGTTTGAACTTCTTTTTTCCTGATAAAACAAAAATAATTGTCTTTCCTGTGATTAAAACTCATCTTTTACATTTTCCTCCTACGAAAAACAACACCCAAGATCTTATGGGGAAAGTATGGGAAATCTGTATTTTTTAATCAAAATCCTTAACTATTTTTCAGTCTCAAAAATAAATTATTAAAAATGGCAGTAAACTTTTTATGTCAGAAAAATATACACAAACATCACCCATAGCTACCGCCATCGGATGTGGCTAGAACAAACCAAAATGGATTTCCTAACATGAGTTATGATGCTCGCAGGCAACAAAAAAAAAAAATACAAGCCAGAGTGAAAAAAATATTTATGCAAAATTATTGAGCGTTTTCCTACACAAGCAAACAATGATATAAAAAAGAACACAAATAATAAAATCATGAATTTTATTTGCTAATATCATCAAGTTGCCAGGTGGGCACAGCATAAGCATTTCCAATTATGCACTCAGATGTGATGTATGTCTATTAATGTCTATCCCACCACAATACCCCAATACATTCCTTCCTTCCTCCAGCATCGCCATTAAACTCCTTTTGCAATAGTAGTCGAGTTGCTGCGTATACATAATACCCAATCGCAATTGACGCGCTAACAATCACCTCGGGATCTCATGCATAAATTATTTTTTTTTGTTGTTGTTTTATTGAATGCTAAATTAAAGTAAATAAAAAACAATAATGAAATATTTTTCAATAAATTTCGAATTGGCAAACAGTTTGCATACAAAGTGCGTTCGTCATCGCCCGACATTCAATTCACAAAACTTTTTTTTTTCAAAAAAAAAATATAAATACAAATAAAAAAAAAAGAACAAAACAATAAAAATGAGGGAAAAATATTTCAGAACATTTTTCAGGACATTTATCAATTTGTATATAAATTTGTGCAGAATGGTGGGGGAGTATTGGGGTTGAAAAGTTATGCCGGACGGACGGTTTGCTTTTTGCGGGTGGTTAAAAGTACCTCACTAAAGAGTTTGGGTAAGTGTGTCGTGTGTGAAATGAAAGTTTATTTTCATATTGGTATTGGCACATTCATACTTTAGAAACTGGGAGATAATATTTTTTGTTGCTGCAATTTTTTCACACGGGAATTAAATTTAAGAGAAAACAAATTTTTTTTTTTAATTCAACTAATATTGCTACCAAGAAATTCTAACTATTAACACATTACCTATATAAATTTGGAGCCGTTTTAAATTTTATAAAGTAGAAGCGGGTGCAATGCGTGTAAATCCCGGCTTCCTGGAATTTAAATTCAATACCGCTTTCCAATCCACCTGGATGGTTTTAAGGGACAGGTGAATATTAGGACTGGCCACGAGACGGGAAAAGCCTCGACTTTGGTCTCACATGACGAGACCGAGACGAGACGAGACGAGATATAATTTTACGACACCGACAGGAGACCGAGACGAGACTGAAACTTTTCGAGTTTAACGAGACCGAGACGAGACGAGTTGAGACTTATAAAAGTCTCGCAGAGTCTTGTCTTGTGGCCAGCCCTAGTGAAAACATCAAGTTGATATCAACCTCGGTGTCTACAGTTATATAAAAATAAAGATCTAAGCAACCCTTGAGTGGGGTCTTCCCAAAAAATGTTCTCATCTAAAATGTCATTAATCGTTTAAGAAAGGTCAACTATATTCATTTACTGGTCAGCCATGATTCTTTTTATGAATAAGTTTTTTTTTTTTTTGTTTAAAAAAAATATGTGTGGTGGATTTATTTTGTTTGTATTCTTCATCAGCTTACACTTTATTTTTTGTTAAAAAACTAAATTCTGGAAAAGAAAAAAAAAAAATATTGCTTATTATTATTTATCCAGTGTAAAATGCCGAAAGCTGATTGGCTTACTATATTTTGATGGTTTGAAAATATTTATTTGTAAATTATTTATGTAGCTTTAACCCTTTCGGTACGGATGTGGTACAGGTCCATATAAATGTTCTTTGTCTTGTACCACATCCGTACCGAAAGGGTTAAGTAAATAATTTAAAAAAATGGTTGTGAAGAATTGTAGAATTATGATTGGGCTTTTTTGATCAATTTTGTTTAATTATGCAAATGAAAACACGTACATACATTTTATCCCGACGTTTCGCTGGAGTTTCTCAGCATCTTCAGGGGTCGTTTATTGTGTTTTAATTTATAGCATATTTAAATTTGTTTTAAATTGCACTTCACTTAACTTTAAAACGACTTCTTAACACAAAACATAAATATCACAGTATGACAATGTTGTGGATTGTAAATTCTTTTAAAATTTAAATCTTGTTGTAAGTCCAATACATGAAAAAAAAAAATATTCCATCTAAAAGGTCAGTAAATGGTCAAAAAATGTCAACTAGTTTCAAAAATTTGTCAGCCATAGAAAATTTTTAATCAATGGTACCAAACAGTTACTCGTTGAGGATGGAGAGGCTTTTCAACAATAAATATTAGGTTTCTCGAGCCCCATATGCGACAATTTTGCTTTGTGACATAGCCACCGAGGTGGAAATAGGCCTCATGAGTCAAGGTGATTTTTCGATGAAATTCCGGATCATTTTCATGCATTTTTTTAGTGAACTATAATAATTTTAATGCGTTCTTGAAGCCTGTATCTTTCCATTTTTATTAATAGCGTAGTTTCAAATGTCAAAAAATTACAGCTTTAAAAGTAACATCTACCAAACATGCGGGCTATTCAAAATAACACCTCTTATTGGAAACTTATACAAAAAACTACTAAGACATTGGAAGGGAAATTGCTCAATTTGACTTCAGTTATCCAGATATCAATTAATCTTTTCCCATCAAGCCCCTCAGCCAAATACATTTTCAATAAGAATTCAAATGGAATTTTTCTTATTTGCCTTGACCTGAAAGAATATAATGTAGGTATTTTTTTTCTTTTACAAATACATCACAATTCATGTAAACATCATATTATTCATGACATAATAAAATTCGATGTCAGAAGCAGTAAAAGGGACAACAAAACTCTATATATGAAATCAATCCCCGCAGCTTAAGGTTTATCATTTTGTGATATGCTGTTCATTTTTAACAAGAAATCTCTGTAGATATTTCTTTTCAAACTATTTTACATGCAACAAAAATACAACAAAAACCAAAAAAAAAGACAAAAATCTAAATAACAACCATCATCCTTGGTATTCATAGCAATAAAATACATTTATCCTTGGGCACAATGTCAGCAGCACATCCAACAGATTTTCGTCTTATTCAACAAATAAAATAAAAAAAAAGTGGAGAGAAAAAAGAACAACAAAAAATAAACAACATTAAGTACATACATACCTACACTGTTTATTTTTTTATTTTCATTTTAACAATACATCTCTCTGGCTTTATTTTCTTTATCTTTTAGTTTTATAACCCGTAGTAAAAGTGTCCTTTGCAGTGAGCAGCAAATCGAAGGCGAAGCATATCCTTTCACATTCGCATCCAGATCCAGTGTAGTTGCAGGCGAGAGAGCACAACCGAAACACACACAACATCTAGATAAACCGACATTACTTGAGGCAAACAACAAAAGAATTACGATTTTGCCACCAGGCGTTGGGAAATCGCAATTGATTGATTTAACCAAATTTAAATAAACCCACACATCCTTTCCTATACCCACATCAGAATCCCTAGCCAAATACCACACAAAACATCCACATCCATGCCGTGTGTCCTCTCTTGAAAGACATTCAGCATTATATTCAGTTGGTTTATGAAGAGAATGAAGTATGTGTGTACCTCCTTTTTTTGTATTCATCTCTGCTTGGTGGGAGTCATGCAAAGGTTTTTTTTTTCTATTTTTTTTGGCATCCATGCAAAGCTTTTGTGCATGATGAATTCCTGACAGACACAAAAATTATTTGTTTCCTTGGGTATTTTTCAATTTTTCGTTTATTGAATGTCAACAAATTCATTGTGTGTATAGTGTTGTAGGGGTCTTCTGTAGTTTTTGTTTATTGTATGGATTACAGTGCTTGGCTTAGTTAGAAAGCCACATGAAGCTCTAAGGGATTGGGAAAGAGGAAAACATACATATATGTAAATATTTTAGACAAATTCTTATATTACAATGAAGTGGGAAATAGTTACTTTAAAAAAAGTTACGTATACGCCAGAGTGTCCGAAGCTGCAATATGGTTGTATAGAGGTAAAACCCAACGAGGTTTTTTTTAGATTTGTTTTTAAACACATGAATTCATTTTTGGCCGCTTACCCATATACTAAATTACCCATCTAAAATATTTCCTGTACTATACTAGGCTTAACCAAAAAAACAATCAAACACTTAAATACAAAATGCATAAAACAACTTTCATAGCAATGTCATCAAGCATTTAAATAACAAAATTATAGTAATTTTTATGTAAGAGGTCCTTTGTTTTTAAAAACTTTTACAATGATATCATAATTTTATGGGATACACATTGTCAATTCCAAGCTACGTTAAAGTTGTTAGCCACGAAAGCAAGTTTGTGCGATCCAGCCGTGTCCATTTTTTTTTTCTCAATTATTTTGAGATAATCTTTTCAAACACATTTGGTATACACGAAAAATTGGCAATGCCTCTTTTTTTTATTTTTTTTTTTTATTATTTAACGCTTTAACTCTTCTTATTTTAATAATGTATTATAATGTCACAATTTAATGCATTTTTTGTGCCAATAACCGTTAAAACCATCTGGCCCATCAAGTCTTAACTACTTGATGTCACTGAAAATAATATTTGTAAAAAAAAATGCACTAGATTGTGGTATTAAATTAATTTTTGAAATAAGAAGAGTTAAAGCGTTAAATAATTAAATGTTAAGTACGGTTTTCCAATAGCGGTCCATATTTTGACGGGCAAATTCCAATATTTTTTGTTCGTGGGATGTTGTCAGATTTGGAGCTGGCGCCATTTTGCCCCGAACAATCACTCCACTGCTTCTTAAAGTACGAAAAACCGTCCAAAATGAAACGCCTAACCCCAATTTGTAACGAATGTCCCTCTAAAAATGCACCGAATTAGATGCAACATTAATTGTTCCGCTATTATTGCGGCGTGTCAGCATCTGCGGGCCCCCGGGACTTATTTTCGTTCCATAAGATTCTGGATCATGTATGAAATTACGGAAAAACGACACAATCTCGAAATTTTCCTAAAAATAGCCCTATATCTTAGGATACCTGAACGAAAGTCTTGAATGTTGGCCTTTTCCGTATCGCTTAAATGTATACCACGCGGCTTTGTTGTTTGTCATCTCGAAACTCATAATTAAATGAAGCTTAAACAAGATTTGCATAGTGCGTTTATACTTCTGCAATAAGAAAAAATCTGTTTTTATTTTCTAAACAACGCTAGAGAAAATAACGGGCCTTTTTTTTGTTCAATTCACTTGTTTACTGATGCCATTAAATAAAAAAAAACAGTAAGGTGTCGCTCCCATTTCCAGTTTTTTATAAAATGCATTTTTACAGGTGCGTTTATACTTATGCAAAGCACTGTAGTTCCAGTGTGTAGTTTTTATCACAGATGTTTCCATAGGTGTTATCACAGGTATTAGGCTTTTTATAAACGCTTTGGAAAAAGTTAGAAAACAAATCACATATTGTTGTATTATCATATCATAAGAAGATAAATCCTTATAGGTCATCACAGCTGGAAAATTATTCCACTTTCTTTTAATGTTTACAAAATCCCAAAACTTCCTGGGTCATTACGGATTTCACCCTTAAGATTGCTCAAGCACAGTTGATAGCTTGACCTCTTTTTCACATGGAGTTTTCTCCTAGCTGATAAGTATTTGGTGTAGTCAACAAAAGATTTTGATGCTAAATAGATCTTGTAAAGTTTGGCTTTAGTATTTCTCAATTTATTTATTTCTTTTGTAAACCATCTTGGGCTTCCACTTTCAGCAGAAGCTTTTTTTTGAACGGAGCACAGAGAGATAAAAAGTTTTTCAGTACATCGTAAAATAAACCACAGCTGTGCTTTGCATCAGTTTCTTCATATATATTATTCCAGTTATAATTCTCCAAAAGGTTATGAAATCTTCGGTCATCAATTTTTCAAAAATCTGGAACTCTTTCACTGTAAAATGAAGATTTTGAGCTCCCATCAATATAAAATTGAACGTCAATCGCAGAATGATGAACAGAATTTTCAAACAGGAAGTTATCGGCTGCAGAAACCGAGGTAAATTCAGGAATGTACATCTGGTGAAGACCAAATCAAGGACTTTCCCAATTGTATTTAGAATGTGATTTGCTTGATACAGTCCAATACTTGTGCATTCATCCGTCAATTTTCAGTTCCCAGATCATTTTCCCATAAGTCCACAGGAAATATGGGAGACAAAAAGGAACCACCTTCAGGATACATCCAATTAACGCGAGATGAGTTGAAGTCTCCAAGAATAATACATCATCGGCGCGGCGTGTAGAAGTAAATTGTACCTATATACTTTGTGTAGAAAATGGAGGGATATAAGAACATGTAAACAAAAATTGGCGTTTCATTATGGTTGCATCAACAAAATATAAATTCAATTGAAGCGAAATTTGGAAGAGTTCCACTTTTAGAATGAAAACATGAGCGTATGGTTCAAAAACTTATATATAGGTCTGGACATTAACGTTTAGGTCTGTATAGGTTATAGGTCAACCCTTATGAACCCCTGTCGACATTTCATTTGAGAACGGTCATTACTTAACATTCTTCTTTTGTTAAAGCCTCATGTAAAAACTAAACACTAAATAACACAACTTAAAATATGCAGGAATTTATTTTGCAAACATTTTACTCCACCTTCAAAAAAATAAAAAAAAGAAAACCCCATAACATCAGTTAAACATTATCTCAGCATCATTTAGTTATATCACTCTCGTTCATAATTCTTTTCAAAGATAATCTCTCAGTAAAGTATTTATCATCGCGCTACAGGCGCGAACGCAGGGGGGGGGGAAATATATGAATTTAACTTCCTCGCCATACAATTTTACTCTTAATTTTGAGTTTTCAGTTTAAAACCCCCCCCGAAATTTTTTCCTGCATTCGCGCTTTAAATTAATATATCTACCAACCATAACCTAAATGGGAAAATAAACAAAATACGCTCTTATACATGCCTGATGAAGAATGTGACAATAACGTTAACACTTATAATAGCACAGCACAGAAGACACCAGACGCAAAATTAATGACACCCCAAATTTTTTCAAACCCAACTTTCAACTATTTTCAGGATACCTTACCTTTAGCCGTCCCATATTTCATTATCCATCATACATTATCTTGGAATTGGACTTAAAAATGGAGATACGACAACAACTTAAACAACAACAAAAAAATCAAAACCCATTTCTAGTCTATATAACCATCACTTTAGGCTATTTGTGCTAGGGCTGGCCACGAGACTTTTGTAAGTCTCGGTCTCGTTAAAATCGAACATTTTCAGTCTCGTCTTGGTCTCGTGTCAGTCTCGTATAATTAAGTCCCGTCTCGGTCTCGTCTTCGAAAAATACGATCTCCGGCCAACTTATTGATTATTGGAACGATATATTTTCGATTATAGTTTGAATACGTGTAGAAGAAAATAAATATTTATCTGAAATGGATTTTTTAATTTATTAGACTCTCTGTAAATTTCGGTCCAAATATACAGTCTCGTCTCGGTCTCGGCTCGGTTGCTTAAAAGCCAGTCTCGTCTCGGTCTCGTCATGCGAGACCGAGATAGGGAACGAGACTTTTCTCGTCTCGTGGCCAGCCCTAATTTGTGCATGAGGTGCAAACTCGTTAACGCCCGATTCGCCGCAATCACCCTCTAGAGCCAATATAACTAATTAATCCAAAAGATATATGATTGTTGGTTCAACACCACACTCTGGAACTTTATAGTGCTATAAAACACCTGTTACTAATTTTGTGTGTGCTTAGTTGATTTTGAAGTTGAAGCCTGGTCATTTTACGCTTGAATGGTCTTTCTAGGACAATTAGATACCCAGATATAGCCAAAACCGAAAAATACAGATTACAGATTATGGTACATTTTTTTTTTTAAAGTGGTGCTCTAACGCCAACAGGGATTTTTTGGTAGCTTACACAAAATTATTGTTGGTACTTTTCTGAACATGTCCACAAAATTTCAGCTTTATAATAAACTAGCTGACTCGTGCTTGCGTTGCTTCGAAAACTTTCAAAAATAATATTTTTTTTGCTATAAGTAGGTACATAATATTAAAGGAGTTTGTTTATATTTGCATACAATCCTACCTACATATGTACGTATGTTTTGTTTTTTAAAGCTTCTAGATACACAATGTTTTTGCCGTGTAACCATTTTGTAAATATGTGAAGCGTTTTTTAAGACTGAACTCATTTGAATTTATTTATAATAATTTCCGTTTTAAAACATTCGCCAAGTACCATTCAATTGCTTTAATATTAACTCTACCTCTTTCTTTTAATACACACGACTGTTTTTCCCGTCATTTTAAGATCTCAATCTTGAAGAGACTATTAGAAGTCAACTTATACGCTTTTACTCGAACCAAATCATTTTATTCCACCCGTCACATGATAAAATACACACACACGCACACACTTTCTTGCAATGGTAGCTTTACATTGTGCCGCTACATATACTATTTTTTCACCTTTGTACAACCACACCATTGTGCTCAGCCAGCAGGCATGAATTCAGTTTGCGGAAGAAAAGCACAAAACAAAATTACAAAAAAAAAACAAAGCACCTACCAGTTGATTGCTCTTGAATAACATTTCTGGATAGAAATTATTTAAAAAAATTGATAACTTTCAAAAGTTTATATATTTATTGCTCCAGCTTGTAAGTATAATTAAAAAAAGATATAGGTCTTAAAATATATTTGGTATTTGGTACAAACTCTCAGAAAAAAGGTGACAAAAAATTAAAACACAATAATATTATGAAAATGTAAGCAAATTAAGAAATAAAAAATAGCCTAAAACCATCTCATAGACATAAAGAATATTATAAAATTTGTTTTACATAAATCAGTTAGTTATTTAATGAGTTATGCGCGAAGGAACAAAATAACTCTTTCGTCTTTATATAATAGTTAAGATAAGATTAAGATATTTATGGGACATGGGTAATTTTTTCAAATTTGCACTGCAATTTAGTCTGTTAAATTCATTTAATTTAAAACAGTAGGCATGCAGTACTTTTAACGAATTTGTATTTTGGCTATTTAAGCCCGTCAATTTGTAACTTAAATGGTCTTTATAGGGCAACAAGTTCCAGAGATAAAGCCACAAACAACGAGTGCAAAATGGCTGCATTTTTTCAAGATTGTGGTCGTACGCCAAGCCGGATTGCTTGGGACTTTTAACAGTTGATTAAGGACAAGGACACTGTTGTGAACATTGCCACTAAAAAATGTACCAGCAAAAAATTTTGTCCGGGTTATAGCTTTTTTTCTGTCTAATTTGACTGGGCTATAAGTAGATTCTATAAAATAAAGTGTACAAAATGATATTGTTAGTTTTATTTAAACAATATCGCAACAAAAATGTACAATAAATTAACAAAACCAACATTATTTACTGTTGTAATTAATTTTATAAAATATTTTGATAGCCAGATTTCAACACCTCAAAGATTTTAAAAATAAGCGCCCCCCTAATATCTATCTACATTATTATTGTGTGTAAGTCAAAGTAACATTCCGATACTAAACCACCCTTATCTAGGCTCTATACGACCTCCAAACGCGTTTAGCTTATGTTGCCTCTATTTAACATTGCATAAGATTATCAATAAGGTTTTTGCGTTCAGAGCGCTATGCACTCGCTATAATTCGTTTATGCATGAGGCTGATAATATATAAAAAAAAATGTATACAGTTTTATGGCTTAGTGAACTCTGCATCATATGAAATTTTCAAGTTTTCTGAAATGCAGCGTTTTATTTTTTTTTTATTATTATTTGAAACTTTTATATTTATATTTGTTCATGGTTTTTAATGCATTTTATTACAATTATTCAAGATTTATCCACAAGAAAAACTTCAAAAATATCTCAAGCAGTGTAGAATTTAACAATGAAAAAAACTATTGCGCAAAATTTTAGTCGATTTAGTACGATGTTAAATCATTTTAAGTGTAATACTAGGTTAAAAAGTGTATTTTGCTAATTTTAAACGAGCTTAGCATCATACTATCTCCTAACATTTACTCAAGTTAAAAGCACCAAATGGCTATTTTATCTTTTTAGTATCGTACTAAATCCATATGACACTTTGACGTTTAAAATTGTCAAAATCAGGGGTGTTTGTGAATTTTTTGCACGAGCTGTCACTTTTTTGGACGTGTTCAGCTGAATTTTATGAAGGAAATTAGTTAGTATATGATACTAGTTAAAAAGTATTTAAAATTTAGAAAATTTTAGTAAACTGTTAAAGAATCAGTAACATGTTAAGTAATATCATATTTAATCCTTAATAATAGGCTGTTTAAAATGTTGCGCCTATGTTTTTTGATTTTGTTATATTTTGTTTTCAATTTCGATTTAACAATAAATACTGTAAAAAAATTGTTTAAAATGTTCACTTTTTTAATTTTTTATACAAAATTGACAGACTTAACGGTACATACAAAAATAAAATGTTTACTCTCTTGTTCTAAATTTAATTCTGCATTTTTTGGGGTATTTTATAATTTTATTAAATAAACTGTTATATTTTTTAAATTTAAACCTTAATTTTTGTTCGTGATTTGTCTTTAAATAAAATATTTTTTTTTTGCAGAAGGGTACGCAAAACAAGCTTGTAAGATATATAAAACGTCGCAGAATTGATTGGTTCACAAAACTGTATTTTTAGTTTTTATTTATATTTGTAATAAATTGTCTTTTAACGTAAAAAACCCAATAAAAAAGGTAAAAAAATTCAATTTTTAAACTGTGAGTACAATTTTGATTCATTTTTTGGGTTTATATGTGTACAAAAAAATTTCCATCATAAAAAATGTAATTATGTATTTGTTTGTGAAATTTACCGTTAGCTATACATATTTTTTTTTTCTGTCATCACCAATTTTTTTTTTCAAATGCTGACTACGCGTATTGCTCAACAGCTAGATGCGGGGATAATTCCACAAATACTCCTATTAAATAGCTCTTCAAAATCCCAATCCTTTTACCAACATTTAGTATTTTTGCACAAAGTTCCTGATGGGCTATATAGCTAGCGCATCACGATGTAAAAGCTAACGCGAAACATCAACTCATTAAAATTTGAACTTTGCATTTGTATATTACAAGGTGGCCTAGTGGAAGTACGTACATTTTTTTTTTTTTTTTTCAATTTAATTAAATTCTATACATTTCAGAAAAACAAACATGATGTTCCTAGGCCCCCCCCAAACGTTGAGAAAATTATGTAAATAAAAGATAAAATGAAAGTAAGCTCGACATTTTTTTTATTTTTTAACTGTTTAAAAACTGTTTTATAAAATCTTGTTTTATAAAATCTTACACAAAAAAAACTTATTAGGCTCTTTTAAGACCTTATTATACAAGTTATTTTTTTTAATCGCATAATTGCAGGTGAAAGTCATTTTTAAACCTTATTATACAGATTATTGTTTTCAGTATTTTGTTTCTTTAAAGCCCTATTATAATGTTCGTGGATAGGTATTGATTTGCATAGCACGTTTGATGGAAGTTCTTATGGGAGTTAGATAGCTTGTATAACCTGCGCCGAAATTATTTGCATAAGACATGTTTTCTTGTTACTATACAAGGCAGCAAATAGCTGGTATTGAACCTACCACAAGCTAAATTGTTAGTTGGGCATAATTCTCGTCAAAACTTCGTTTATATCGTTTCGCTAATTTCCTTTAAAACTTCAGTTAAATGTTAGTATTCATCCTGTCACTAATTAAGAAGAAAACCATATTTTATACGTTCGAATGAAACAACAACCACTTGAGTGGGCTACCTTCATTGCTTTTGGCTGGAATTATATGTAGGTATTTGAGTTTAGTCACTCCGATCATCAAATTCTTCTTATGTTGCTATAATCTTTATGTTCAATTTTATTGCTGTCAACTGGAATTGAACCTAGATCTAGACCAGCCACCCCTGAAGCCTATGCACATAACCTGAACATGCCAATACAATGTAGGGTTTTTGTTTATAAAATGCATTTTTCATGAGAAAATTAATATTTTTGAACACTGTTTCAACCAAAAACAAACATCTCAAAAATTCAAAACTGCCCTAATTTTTGTAAACCAAGAGGGTTTACCACCACTTTAACAGTAAGACTATAACACTAAAATGAAACGAAAATAGCTTTTATTATTAAGACTATTTAGAGTGTATTTTTTTTTGTATAAATAATCTTAACCTTATTACACTTTATTAATTTTATAACAAATAACAGAAGGTATTTTGCAACTACCTTATAAGTACACTTGCGTTGATTAACAATATTTTTGTGTAAACTTATTTCTTAAATTAATTTAACTATATTTATTCGTTAAATGTAATATTAAACACAAATGTATAATAAATTCAACAGTTTGTTTTGTTTGCTTTTTAATTTGTTTCATTTACTTATACTTTTAAATATATTATGATCAACGTACATAATATTTAATTTTTTTTTTGGTAAATAGTATAATATAAATTTGTTATAATTTAGTAGGTAAATATTTTTTAAATTAATTTAATTAATAAAATAAAATAATATTTATTTAATAAAATTAAAATAAATTATAAACAGTAATTTTTTTTGTTTAATAAAAGAAAAATATATGAATAATATTATATAGATGGTAATTGTATTGTTACATAGAATTTTTTAATAAAATTATAAATTTTATGAATAATACATGTTTTTTTTAAATATTTTAAATAAAATGACTTATTAACATGAACTGGCTATTTTTTCTTTGATTTTAAATCGATTTAAAAATTAAATTGATTTTAAAATTAAAATCTAGTTTAATTTTTTGTTTTTTATTTGGTTATGTTAAATTTTTTTTTTTTTAATTTTAATTTCTTTGGTTTGAAATATTTTATTTCATTCAAGCACATTTTTTTCTTGCGCATTTCAAAAGTATAAAATATTTATTTTGTATTTTTTTTTTTTTTTATTTATAAGTCTGCTACCAATCAAAATTAAATTTCCGAATGTGCATTATCATATGTAAAAAAACCAAATCATTTGGATAAATTTGTTTGTTTATCGATGAAAACTTTTGCTGACAAAACATTGCCAAAGGGAAGAAATGTTGAAGCGAGATCGGTGTCGTTGAATTCTTGAGGTAGGTGGTATATGAAAAGATTACTTCCTTCGGGCCCTGGAATATGCAAACATAAAATATTAGTTTTAGAAATAATGCTAATTTATGATTTCATTTAAAGAAAAAGGAATTTTGCTTTGAGGAAATATGAGTAATTAAGAATTTTCAAAAAAATCCTTTCAATAGTTGCACATTTTTTGAAGAGCAAAATATTTTATTTTTATTAATACAAGTTTCTGAACAATTTTTAAACAAACATTTTTTGCAATGAATTCCATTCTTCTTAACAAAACTAACCTTCAATTTGCTTACCAGCTACTCCTGCCGCTGCTACTGAAAGTGCTGATGCTGTTAATGGTGCTGTTGCCGTTGCATATGTGCCATTAGTCAAATGCGTCAAAGACTGAGCATATGGATTAGTTAAAGCATCAGTTCCTGCCCCTGTGGGAATACAAATTATTAATGCGATTTGAATATATGTAACCAAGAAATAATTCTCATAAATCGTATATCGTAAACGTATATAATATCGTATATCTATAATAGTACAGCAAATAAGTTGGAGAAGTTTCTACTCTTTTTTTGCGCGCATAATTAATAGACCATTAATTGTGTGCGGAAAAGTGACATATTTGAGTTTGATTCGTGTTTGTATTTGTTGTATAGGATGGATTTTCGTCAAACTTAATACTTTTTTTTTTTTAATATATTTTTATGACCGAAAATAACGGTCCTGTCCTGCAATTATTGTAACCCAGTACGGAACTTTTATTAAGCTCAACAAATGGCTCCTACGATTTTGATACAAAAATACAGGAACTACAGAAAAATTAAAAAAAAATTACTACAAGAAATGGTTTCGTATTTGTCAAGAAATCGGTTGATGACTCCGAAATCAAAATTGAATCTATAAAACAACTCTAAACCGATCTAAGGCGACTATCATCTGTAGACGTTCATCTGTCCTAGTTCATGTCATCACCTAAAACATTCATTTTTTTATATAATGAATATTGTTTCTTTCTTTCCTATTACTTTAACTTATTATTTATTGATTTGTTTGTTTTTATTTTTTCATGCATGTTTCAATTTTATTTTCGTTTATGTTTTAATTTTTATTAATTTGTATTATATTTTAATATTATTATAAAATGATTCTTATTTATGTATGTAATTAAACTTGTTTAATAATTATTGTAAATTGGTGCAATACTGTTTCTTTTTTCTCTATTTTTGTTTAAAACAGCTTTTGGCTATTTATTTTCAATTGTGGATGTGTGTTCTATAATCTGTGGTTGATATGGATGGATTATCTGTGCGATCAGTAATAAAGATTTTGTCTGCTGCATGTGATGGGTTCAAGGTCTGCCATATTAACGCACGTAGCCTTAATTTAGCCAAAATTTATTTCATGCTATATGTGTTTGTTTCTTGCGGGGTTGATATAGTAGTCTGTGTAAGTGACTGACATACCTGATACGTTCTATAACATTTCTGGCTATAACTTGATTAGAA
The DNA here is from genome assembly GCA_949320155.1 of Melangyna quadrimaculata. Classification (NCBI taxonomy): domain Eukaryota; kingdom Metazoa; phylum Arthropoda; class Insecta; order Diptera; family Syrphidae; genus Melangyna; species Melangyna quadrimaculata. Next base: position 145,587,051 of record OX439485.1, on the reverse strand, counting down.
ATGATAGAACAACTGAAACAACAGGAGGAGGCGTTGCCTTCTATATAAGTATATCTCTAAATTTCAGAGTTATAAAGAAGTCTACTGGAAGTGGAATTGAATTTATTCTTTTTGAAGTATCGGATGGTAATACTAAATGTATTTTAGGTGTTGCATACAATCCGAACAAAAGCTGCTCCCCTGAACCACTATTCTCAGTTATTCAAAAATTCTCCTCTATGTATGAGCACATTATTTTAGTTGGGGATTTTAATACAGATCTACTGAAAGTTGATACTAGATCTATTCAGCTTCGAGATTCAATTGCATCATCAGGACTTACGTTTGTCAATAATTATCCTACCCACTTTGGACGTAATACAAAACCTAGTCTTCTTGTTTTAATTGGTGTTTCAGATCCATACAGTGTTCCACTAAATGACCAATTTTCGATTGAAAGAATTTCTGACCATGATAAAGTGTTTTGTATATACAATATTGAATTTGTGCGAACTATTATCCCAACAATTTTTGAATTTCGAGATTTTAAATCCATTGACAACAATGCACTTCAGCTTGGAGCAGGTTTAGTGGATTGTAATAGGTGTCAGTATTTCTCAAACATCAACGATAAGATTGGCTTCCTCCAGAATTTAATAAACGTTTTATTTAATGATCATGTTCCCTTGAAGTCTGTGGTAGTGCGTAACATTAAATGTCCTGGTTCACGGTTGAAGTTCATAATGCAATACACAAACGCAGAAAACTTTATCATAAATGGAAATTTTATAAGACTAGTTATTTTTGGGAGTCATACTGCCAAGCACAAAATAAAACAATTTTCTTGATCAGGAGTGCTAAAAGAAGATTTTATTTATCAAAACTGTGTGCGAGCCAAACAACAAAAAAATTCTGGTCAAACTTAGGTTCTATTGGGATAGGAAAATGCAATGTTTCTAACAAAACAACAGATCCAAATGAACTTAACGATGCATTTGTATTAAGTACTGTTACTGACACAAGCTTTTTACCTAACAATCTAAATATATTTCAACCGCATGTGGAATTCGAAGTTGTACGTGAAATTGATGTTGTTAATATTATTCGAGACATCAAATCTGGCGCTGTGGGTGAGGATGGAATACCTATTTATTTTATAAAAATGATTTTGCCGTACATTTTAGGACCCCTCACTCACGTGATTAATTTTTGTATCATGTCCTCTTGTTTTCCTGATAGCTGGAAAGTAAAAAACGCAAACCCAAAGACTTGTACGGATTTTCGCCCAATTAGTAATTTACCATGTCTTTCCAAGGTTTTTGAAAAAATTCTTGCAAGGCAAGTGAATGGTTACCTTGACCGACACAGTCTTTTAACCCCTTATCAGCCAGGTTTTAGATTTAAGCATAGTTGTGAAACCGCTATCGTAAAAGTTTTAGATGATATTAGACTGAATTTTGACTCGGAAAACGTGACCATTCTATGCCTTCTTGATTTTTCAAAGGCTTTTGAAAGTGTTAACCACAACATTCTGTGTCAAAAACTTAAGGCCTAATTTGGATTAAGTGATAGAGCATCTTGTCTAATACATAACTATTTAAACAATCGTAAACAAAAAGTGGTAGTTGGTGGAAATTTTTCTGAATATAAAAATTTACTTGCAGGAGTACCCCAAGGATCTATTATGGGTCCTCTACTGTTCTGCATGTATATTAATGACCTTGTAAAAGTTTGTTCAAATGTTTACCTACATTTATATGCTAATGATGTACAAATTTATCTTTCTAGACCAATTGGGCTGGTGGAAGATTTAGTGTGCCGAATAAATGATGACTTATCTGCTATTTTGAGGTGGTCTATCTCGAATGGACTTTCTCTCAATCATTCTAAATGTCAATCCATTATTATTTCTAAAAAAAAATACGACTCTGGAATTGTTCCAGAGATTTATCTTGGGGACACTCAGATTAAATTTTTTGATAAAATTACTAGTCTTGGATTCAAAAGCAATTCCTCCTTATCAGCTTCTGACCATATCAATTACATTGTAGGGCAAATATATGGTGGCTTACGCAAACTTTGGCTGTGTTCCAGCTTTACACCAGTTAACACAAAGTTTAGGCTAATTAAAGCGTTGCTCTTGCCTTTTATAACTTATGGTCCAGTTATTTACTGTAAGCTTGATCCCTTTCATATCATAAGCTTTAGGTTGCCTTTAATGATATGGTAAGATATGCTTTTGGCATTCAACGTCACGAACACATATCGCATCTTCATAAAAAAGTCCTTGGTTGCTCGTTTCAGCAATTTTTAGAAATTAGATGCTGCATATTCATGCACAAAATTATCCAAACAAGAACTCCATTTTACCTGTATGAAAAACTACAACAAGCTAGCTCAGTTAGAACCTTGAACCTTATCACTTTGGACTTTGGAACACTCTCCCAACAGTAATTAAAAAGATAATATCAGTTGCAAAATTTAAAAACATGATCTTTGATTACTTTTCGAACAGCAATGTTCAAATTTGACTTATTTATTTATTATTTTTATATCATTTATAGACTTTTCAAACATAAAAAAAAAAAAAATAAAAACAAAAATAAAAAAAAAACAATAAAATAAAACAAAAACAATAAAAAAAAATATATGTTAGGTAGATATCAGACTTAGCATAAACTTTTTATAATCATAAATTAAAATCATTTATTGATTTCTCATTGAAATGTTATCATTACTTGTGTCTAGTTATTTATTTTTTTAAATGTTATTCAATTGTAAATGTTAAATCTGTTAATATTTGTTTTTTCTTTTTTTTAACAAATCCATAACTATTTTTCACTTATTTTGTGTACTATAAAAGAACAACTTGTCTTACTTGTATACTCCCGTTGCGCTTTAATAAACTTAAACTTACTATTGGCGTACATCTAGTATATCTTTTTTTTTGTTTTTTGATTTTCTCTAAAACCATTCAGTTTATTCTTATTTTTCACGGACCATTCGCACGACCAGACGCACGATTCTCCTTTAACAACCACTTTTTGTTCATTTGGTTGCTTTTCAGAATAATTTGTATTAGCTTATCGTGCGTCGGTTATAACGTCTTGATAAGATATAACCCATATAACGACGATTTTCAGACAAAATATACTTCGTTTTTGCCACTTACAACGACGGAATGCAGAAAAATAGAAATCAAAAGTTATTACTGAGAATTCAAGCCTGAGAGTGTTCGAAAATACCTACACAAATTCCTTTCTTTGCCAATTATTAAAATAAGTTCTTTATTATTCTGTTCCTAAAATTTAAAAGCACATACCTTATGTATGCTTCCCTTTTTGCTTTTCGATGGTTTTTGTGGTAAGTCTGATATAACGACCGCTGGCTATTGCGACTACATTTGGCTGGTCAACTTTAGGATTGTTGACAAACAATTTTTCGAAATTAACTTTTGTCTGGAAACTTAATTTGTATTTCTAAAAGGAAACAGAGCCGATTTGTTTTTTGAAATTTGTAATTTAAAAAGATTTTTTTAAAAAATTTATTTTTTAAAAAAATTAAGAAATCTTGTTGAGCCCTTAAGAAAAATATTTTTTTTTTTCCTGAAAACGATTTCAACGATTATGATAAAAAGAAATGTGTAAGTCCTTTATTTATTGCATACTACTTTAAAGAACAAAATAATTCTACTTTCAATGTTTTGACTTGAACATTATTGATGGGTGAGCCGATTCAAATTATTTTTTTTTTCCGGACAGAAGCTTATAAAGGTCTTAAATATTACTTTTATCAAAATTTTCAATTTGTTTTTATTAAAATAAAAATAAATTTTTTTTTGAAATTTCGATTTTTTCTAAAAACGAGTTGAAGTTTTTTTAAATTTGTATTTGTAAATCAATATTTTTGTGACCTCAAATTTTGTACTACACTTGTCGATTATAAATTTCACTCGTTCTTTAACATCCATGTTTTGAAGTAATACTCTAACTTTTAGAAACGAAATTGAAAATTTTATATAATTGAAAGTATGCACCTTAAAAATATATTTTCTTTTTAAAATAATATTTTAAAAGCTTTTCATACGTTTCGTATTTAACAATCACAGTAATTACGAAATTCGTATTATTAAGTCGTATTTGGTCGTATTTTGGGCTTGTAGTTTCCTTAATGGTAAAATATCATCCTTTTTGGTGCAAAGCTATTGAGAATTTAAGAATAGAGACATTGCGATGCTGGTATTTAAGTTTAACAACATAATAATCAAAAGACATGGCGAAAAGAACAAACATTGTTCGAAAAAACCACAAATTGATCTTGTCTCTATTCGTAAATTTTCAAAAGCTTTTCACCAAAAAAGGAGATATTATACCTTTAAGGAAACGACAATCCCAACATACGACCAAATACGACTTTATAATACGAATTTCATAATTGAGGTGAATATTTACTTTTACACATTAAAAAAAAAAATAAATCGGGTGGCACAACGGCTCATGAAGAACCAGGGCCTAGTGACTAACAACTCGCAACCATTCCTATGTGCGCCTTTCGACAGGAATGGAAGGGACCTACAATTTTATGCCGAATCCGAACGGCTTGACGAGAAGCACTTATTCGTGACAAGTGATACTCTTGGGGGATTTGTCAATTCCTCGCAAGAGGCAGTAGCCCTGAAAAAAACTTTTTAGTTTTTAGGTGGACCTCCAGCGTGACAGTCGAACGCACTAACCATTACGCTACGGGCTTCTACATTATATATTTCACATTTAAAAGCAATGCTAAAAAAAAATTCATCAACCCGCATTCTTATAATGTTTAGGCTTACCACTAAAAATCTCAAAAAATATAAACAATAAAGTTATTTATAATTGGGTATATTTAGCCAATTTTTATGAAAACATCTATTTTGATCCATCATCCATCCATTGCCCTGACTGTACCTTCATGATTTTTTCTCGAAAACAACTCCTATGATTTTAATAAAGACCTTGACTCGTAAATGATAATCCTGTGCAATATTATTGGATTAGCCATTTCAAACTCATCGGCAAAAAGTTAAAATAATAGTAAGTATACATACTTCATTTTTTCATATTGAAAATTCAATATTTCAAAAACCGGTGCCATTGAATTTTTTGAAATCTATTTTCCACATGCACATTATTAAAATTATAATAATGTTATTTGTTATTAGTATTCTTGGAATGAAGATGCTTCTTATGCAGGAGTGACAAAACGTGATCGAATAAGATGCAAGAGAATCCGAGCAAGCCTACACGTCAAAAATACCATCTTGGACAAAATACATCATGACCAGCTTATGTTGTACTGTCATGTACAAAGAAGATGTCGTGAGAACGCAGTTCAAAAGGCAATAGCACAAAACTTTCCAACACAAACGCGGAAGAAAGGCATGCGCAAAAACTCCTGGATAAAACAAATGCAACGACACCTGCATTTAGTTGGCCTCAGACATGGAACAGTCTAAAAGGCCTGTCGACGTCAGGTCAACCGGGCGAACCGGGCGAACTCCACAAGTGGAACCTTAGGCGAAGCAGTTGAGTGGGAGAGTTGTGGTCCCCCTCGAGATCGTGAGAAGCACCGGCGCCGGTTAAATGTAGAAGAATGTAGAAGATCAACTCCAATTTGCAACCCACCGTCAGCGGACGTGTGCGTGAGTGGAGGAAATTCCTTGCTAAATACCCCCAGTCTTTTTCTATAATAACTAAATAGTTTAAAACAAATATAATAGTGTTTTCCTTATTTGTCCCTCTCAAAAAAAAAAATAAACAACAATAGTGCAAGTGCAGTCTGCCTAAATCATTACACATATAATACAAAAAAAAAAATCAATAACATAAACCTACTAATCGCGCCGCGAATTAAATAAAAAAAAAAAAAAATAGCCCAACTTAAATACCTAACAACAACAATAGTGCAAGTGCCAGTGCCAGTGCGTTACCCAAGCAAAAATCAAAAAGAAAAAAAAAATGCACCCGTGTAACTCAAATGATGATACATAAGCAACGAACACCATAGCACAGCGGTAAATTTCCTTTCCTCTCCTTCCCACATCACTCACAGTGCTTTGGCTTCATCACTATATGCAATGTGTTAGTAATCGACTAAGCCATAGCATATCAGATAAATTGCTGTTATTGATTTTGTGTATCCAGGGGCGGATCAGTACACTGCTTTTTTAGGCATAACACTAGTAGTATTGTACTGTGAAGTCATTTGGGGCCCAAACTTGATATCAGCATAGATAACTGTCTGATTTGTTTTTTTATGTCTGTTTATTGTAATGGTGGGTGAATTAAGGGTTGACTACAGCAACATTCGGGGACTGAGGCAGAATTTTTGTGCTGCATATGTCCATACTGTAAAAAACAGGCCAGCTGTTTTGGCACTAGTAAGTAAGTAAGTAAGTAAGGTTCATTTATTTTGTCTAATGAAATCAATATATTCACATATTATAAATGAAGTTTTAAGCTATCGCATTGCCGTCAGCTCGCTTGGCAATTTTAACAAAAACGTTATTTTATTTATTATTTTACAATATTCAAAATTCAATTTTTTTTTTTTTTTTTAAGAAATGTAATTTAGTTTAGATAGGTATCGCATAACTATTTAAACTCACTAATTAATAACAATCGATAATTATACGCACTTTTAAAAAAACAGTAAAGTTTTTTCCAGTTTTGGCCATTAAGAAAATCGATAGTTTCCTGCATCGTCAAAGTTTTCTTACCAAGGTATGTTTGTCTTTGCACTTTGTAAATTGGACAGATTGCGATGACGTGGAAGCAATCCTCTCTCTCTTTCAAATTACAATGAGAACAAAATTGGTCAAAGCTTCCGTAATACGGTGTTCCATTAAGTCCAAGAACTTCGCACCTGGCTTTAAAAATCAGTGAAATTTCTTTGTAGTTAAAAGAGTCTCGGAAGTAATTGTCATCCATTAAATTCTGCTTGAGTTGCGAATACAATATTCTACTCTCCGATTGTTGGGCTCCACTTCAAAAAGTATTCTTTGAGTATCCTCAGACTTTTGAATCGTGAGATATAAGCGTTCTTTTATGAGGTTAAGATCACTAGGCATGTCATTTAGATCCACACCGTACACTTGACCAAGATTCTGCCATTTTGCCATCCACCAGTCCTTGTTTCTGATTTCATAGATCAGCATTTTCTTTGTTAACCGTGTATCAGGTAGATCGAGTACTTTTAAAATAAAGTCAGCTTGCAGTTTAAGTGTGCTCACAAGAAATTTCGCCAACCCTGTTTCAAGATAAATTGCATAGTTGGGCGTTTTTATAGGCAAATTAAACAATTTCTTGACGAAGTTTCTATTGAACTTTTCCAAGTCTTCGAATTCTTCTGAGCCCCATACTTGTGCAGCATAGAACAAGGTTGATTTTACCACTGCATCAAAGACCTTCTACTTTGTGGAGAGCAGTATGTTTTCATTATAAAAAATATTTTTCCAGGTGGAGTTAATAAGTCTTTGCGAAACCTTCGATTTCTCCATGATGTGCTTCTTGAAATGTTTTGGCACTAAGTGAAACCCAGGTAGGGGAAAATACCGATCACTCGGAATTCATCCTTCATGGTTATAGCATAGTGCCTCTATTTTTTCCACATCATGGACCGCCGTGTATGTTCGAAATGATGTTGCTTATCAGCTTCAACCACAATATGGTTCATATTTGAATACGAACTTTAATTTCATGTGGTTTAAATTCACCATCCATAAGGGCATCATCCATACTTGTTTTATTTATCGTAGTCCTAGTTTGGATAGTAATTCGACTTCCAACGAATTCGATGCACTATCCGACTCCATCCAGAGAATTATTTCCCATTTTCCGCACAGTGAACTCGATGTTACGGGCGATTTCAATGTACATAATTCTTCGTGGCTACGCTATTCGGGTCAGACAACACCCGAAAGAAGGTATGTCGAGATTTTTGCTGAGATAAACAACCTAACTCAGCTGGTCGACGAGCCTACTCGGATTCCTAACGTTGCAGGTCAATCCGCCAACACTCTAGATTTGTTTCTTACCTCTGACCCTGATAAATACACTATAAGTGTATTTTCGCCTCTAGGCACATCAGACCATTGTGTCATATCTGCGAATTTCTCGTGCCACCAAAACACAGTTAAAGAAAAAACTCACAAGAGAACCGTTTGGCAGTACGAGAAAGCCAACTGGGACGGTCTCAATGTTTTCTTCAGGAACTTTAACTGGTCACTATGCTTCCTCGATAGTGATGTAGATTCCAGTGCAGATATGATTAAAAACTTAATTCTTTGTGGAATGAGAAATTTTATCCCGAACGTAACGTACATATTCGACAAACCAAATTTTTACATGATCAACAATTACGACAAAAAATTCTACAATGTCCAAAGTAGTACAAATTTTTGGTCATTTGTAAAAAACATACGAAATACCACCTCGTCCTCGGTTCCAACGCTCGTCTACAACGATACTCGTTTTGTCAGCTCAATCGATAAAGCCAATTTGCTTGCAGCACAGTTTGCTGTTAATTCGTCGCTGCCTGAAAGTGTTATGACTCCTCCTGTACTTGAGAGCGCAAATGATTCTATGGGACAAATCTTCTTCCGCACTCGTGCAGTTGCCAGAGTTCTAAAAGATCTCAATATACACAAATCGGCTGGCCCGTATAGTATCCCTCCCATTGTTCTGAAGAGGTGTTCTTCAACGCTGGCAAAACCAATGCGTAAGCTTTTCCATCTGTCCTACTCTACTGGTCTGTCTCTATCCGAGTGGATGGAAAACAGCATTTGTCCAGCCTGTCCCAAAAAAAGGCGTGTCTTCTTCCCCCTCTAACTATAGACCAATTGCGCTTACGTCCCTTCTTTCTATTATGCTGATTAACTTCCAGCTCAGGAAATATCTCGAAGAACGAAAGCTTCTTAATGACCGGCAGTACGGCTTTCGTAGCAATAGATCCACTGGTGATCTGATGGTATATCTCACCGAACAGTGGCACAAATCTTTACATCGTTTTGGAGAAAGTATGATTATTCCGCTTGATATTTCTAAAGCATTTGATAGAGTTTGGCATCAAGCTCTCTTATCGAAAATGCGTGCATTTGGTATCGATGAATCTCTTCTTCGTTGGATTAGAAATTACTTTTCGGACCGTTCAATACAAGTTGTATTGTATGGTTTCAAATCTGAAATTCACAAAATAAATGCTGGTGTGCCCCAGAGCTCCGTTCTGTCTCCGACTCTCTTCCTTATATTCATAAACGATCTTTTATCTGAAACTTCTAATCCATTAAATTGTTTTGCTGACGACAGTACCCTCAGCTTTTCATATTCGTTCTTAGATTCACATCCATGTCCTTCGGATGTGGAACTCGAACGGCAGCGTATGATAAGCCCATTTAATTCTGATCTCGACAGCATTGTTTAATGGGGAATCAAAAATCGTGTAGAATTTAATGCTTCAAAAACTCAATGCTGTCTACTGTCGTTAAAACGAAACCCACCCCCAATGCAACTATCTATGAGTGGCACTTGCATTGAGGAAACCGAAAAGCTTTCAGTCTTCGGTATGTGTGTCACAGACCACCTTTTATGGAATGACCACATATTCGACATCGCCAAAAATGCTTCTAAGTGTTTAGGTTTTCTCCGTCGATGCAAGAAATTTGTCTCCCCTTCTGATCTGGCTGTGATCTACAAAGCCTTAATTCGTCCAAAACTTGAGTTTTTTGGATAGAATTGAAAAGAGAGCTCTTAAAATGATAGGTTAAAGAACTATAACGGAAACATTCTCATCTCTTGAGCACCGTCGAAATGTTTCATGTCTTTCGTTATTTTACCGTTATTTCCATAAACAATGCTCTACTGAAATAGCCAGTTGTATTCCTCCCCTTAAACAATTCAACCGTAATACACGTGCTTCTAGGAATGCCCATCAGTTTATCCTTGAGCCCGATCTCGGACGTACTGTTAAGTACAGAGATTATTTCTTTAGTCTTTCCACGAATGTGGAATGCTCTACCCAGCTCAATTTTCCCCTCCCATTGTGATCTACAGACGTTCAAAACCAATGTGCATCGGTATCTTCTTTTAAATACCCTCCAATCTACCTAATCGCTCGTGCTGTGTATATCATCTTAAGGGTAGTCACAACCCCTTTTGCACGCTTAAAGCGTTAAAAAAATATAAAAAAAATCTGAACATGTCTTGTTTCCATTTGCCATAAAATAATAATTGTTTTATTTTATAGAAAAATTATTTTTTTTAAATTACGACCTTGATGATTTTTTAAATTTTGTTGGCACTATTAATATAACGAATTTCATGATTTTGAACATTTTCGATACATGCGCTGTTAGTTGTTACTAGTTATTAGTACGAAAACCTAACATCAGGCACTGGACGCAGAGGGGAGAGGAGTGGGTTTGGTTGTTAAAACGAATTTTCGGCTCTACCTCGAACTGAGAGAAACTGAACTGAACTGAGAGAAATTGTTAATTTTTTTTAACTCCAAAAATAACGGTACCTACCACACTTCCAATATACACACAAATGTATTTTAAAAATGGCTCTAACGATTTTGAAAAATAAAAAAAATTACGAACTTCTATAACTTCTTGCGGGTGGCAATGACACAATGAATATATTGTTGGACTACTTACCTGGACGTGTGGGTTCGAGCCCCAGTCTATGTAGCATTCTTTTCTGTATTCCTCAGTTTCAACTGGACGCCACGCGTGGAATTTCATGAGATAGTTAACATCTAATTCTCAAACCACTGTGCCAACAAAAATCTTTCCTCTCCTGCTATTTCTTCAAACGTGCATTGCATTTAAAAGACCTGAGGTCTTACTGGCAAATAGTTAAAATTATTATTATTATTATTATTATTATTATTATTATTATTATTATTATTATAAGGAATATAATATAGTTAATATTTTGGTGGAAAACAAAATCATTTTTAACGTTATTAAAGGTACGTGTCATAGAATTCCAACCAATTTTTTATAAAAGAGTCCTAAGTTAGTTTAAACATCAGACTCACATTTAAAAATGTTCAAAAAAAAAATATTTTTTTTTTTGTTAAAAAGAATAATTTTTTTTTTTTAAACGTGTAAGTGATTTTTTCTAATTTTATGTAAAATTGCTTTTTAATAGATACTAAAAGTTGGCATACCAAATTTAATTTTATAAAATTTGAAAAAAAAATCTTATATACAAAATTAACTTTTAAGCAAACCGCTGGCATTTTGTTTATAAATTTATATTTATAAATCAAATCATATGGCATACTTTGCTTAGGCTCCAGATATTTTGTAGTTTTTTTAACTACTTAAGAAACTAATTTATAAAAAAATATATAATAATTTATATTTAAACTTTGTATTTATTTAACACTTAACATTTCATATCAAAAACGTACATTGCAAATTTTAAGCTGTGTTAAAGTTATTTTTTTCCTCCTTTCGCGCCTGCATAGCATATAATTAAATTCTACATTCATAAGTCACTCAAGACTCAAACATATGAGTTACCAAGTCGTCTATTCTATTTTATTAGTTATCATTTTTCAAAATGATCTTCTTATTAATTTCCAGATGGTATTTTGAAGTCCAGAGGCATGGCATCTCTAAATCCATTCATCGATTCTTACGGAATTATTCGCGTCGGTGGAAGACTGAGGAATGCTAACCTGCCTTACGACCAACAGCATCCAATCATTCTGGAACCAAATCATCATTTTACCAAGCTTATTCTTCACGAAGCACATGAGAAGACACTTCATGGAGGTATTCAGCTCATGATGGGTTACCTTAGAAAAAAATATTGGATTTTTCAAACAAAACGAGCGGTAAAACAGTATATCCATAAGTGTACTATTTGTTATCGATTTAGGACTAAGCCAGCTCATCAATTAATGGGAGAACTACCATCGGCTAGGGTGACCATGTCAAGACCGTTCTGTCACACAGGAGTTGATTATGCCGGACCGCTTACTATCCGAGCTTGGAAAGGCCGCGGAGCAAAAACCTATAAAGGTTACTTGGCCATTTTTGTTTGCCTAGCAACAAAGGCCATTCATCTGGAGGCGGTAAGCTACCTTACCACTCAAGCTTTTTTAGCAGCGTTTCGACGTTTCACATCACGCCGAGGAGTTTGTAGTCAAATCTACAGTGATTGTGGTACTAACTTCAAAGGTGCCGAAGCCGAGTTGTACCGTCTTTTGAAGGATGCCACACCCGATTGGAAGGAGATTGCTGAAGTGTTAACATCACAAGGAACAAAGTGGAATTTCATTCCCCCTGCTTCTCCCCACTTTGGAGGATTGTGGGAAGCCGGAGTAAAGAGTGTTAAACACCACTGCAAAAGGAGCACGGAAATTTAATAATTTATCCATTGATTTTTGACGGTTATAGTCACAATATTAAATTAAATACAAAAATGTAGACTTAATAGAAGTAAAATATACAAAAAAATAAAAAAATAAATGGAAAAGTGTCCTAACATATAAAATCTTCATCCCAGGCCTAGAGAGAGAAGCCGAAGACGCACTATATTGTCCTCAATGTTTGCCGTCTTGTGATGACATCCAGTACAAATCTTTCCTTAACAGTTTACCACTATCTGATTTAAAAATAACTGACTTGTCGTCAAAAGAGGAAAACGATGTCACTGTGTTAAGGGTATACTTTGCTGAGCAATATACAAAGTATTACCGAAAGATTGTAACAAATTCTTGGTTCGAGGCGTTTGGTACTATCGGGAATTACTGCGGTATTATCATTGGATTTTCTTTGATTATCTTTTGTGAGGTGGCTTATTTTATAGGGCAACAAATTGTTTAATGAAAAAGCACGTTGGTTTTTCTGCACAGACTTTTTATTATAAAAATAGACAAAGGCTTAGAATAAAATAATATAGATACTACATTTGGTATAATACATAATGTTGGTAATACTGAGCTTAATAAGTACTATACATGTTATAATATTTGTTTCATAGATGGCATTATCTTAGGGTATTGTGGGGTAGTTTTGATATATAACAACACCCCCACTATATCAACGTATTACGATTCAATAATACCCAGTTTTTTAATAAATTCGTAATGCTTTTTAGTGCATAAACTCTTGGTAAGCAAATCAGCGGGCATGTCAGCTGTGGGCAAATACTTAATTTCAATAATTTTGTTTGCAACAGTTTCTCTTACAAAATGATGTCTTGAATCTATATGCTTGGATCTATTGTGAAAGACTGGATTTGCCGACAACTTCTGTGCGCTCTGATTATCGTTATACAATTTTACAATACATGAATCTTGTGTTATTTCAATTAACAAATTTCTTAAATATATAGCTTCTTTAGAAGCTTCAGATATAGCCATATATTTGGCTTCAGTGCTCGACAAGGCAACTGTTTTTTGTTTTCTACTTTCCCATGAAATTGCAGAATTATTCAATTTAAAACAATAACCAGTATATGACTTTCTGTCTACTCTATTACTTGCCCAATCAGCATCTACAAAACATTCTAAATCTGCATTTCCACTGAAATATTTTAATCCAAAATTTTTAGTTTTTTGTAAATATCTTAAAATTCTTTTAGCATAATTCCAATGTAGCTCTGTAAAACAATTATTAAACTGACTTAAAAAACTAACTGAAAAAGCAATATCAGGCCTGGTCAAAACGGCTAGATACATTAGACTGCCAATAAGTTGTTGGTACGGAAATTTAGCTTCACATTCCTTTCCTTTAGCAATATTTAATTTTGTTTCCATTGGAGCTAAAGCTATCTTGGAATTAGACATATTAAATTTATTCAACAACTCATGGACATACTGTTCCTGATCTAACGTTATGACACCCTGTTTTTTATCAATGTTTACTCTCATTCCAAGACATTGTTTTACTTGACCTAAGTCTTTTATGTTAAATTTTAAATTCAAAATACTTTTTAAATTATTTGTTTCGGTTTCATTGTTTGAAAAAATGAAAAAATCGTCTACATACAATGCTACGATAGTTTTAAAATCTTTTTCAATTTTTGTAAATAAACATGGTTCTAATTTTGATTTTTTATAACCTAAGGCTTCAAGATTCTCATCCACCTTTTTATACCATGCTCTTGAGGACTGCTTTAGGCCATAAATTGCCTTTTTCAATTTTAAAACCTTTTTACAGCTGCTTGAAACTTCAAGACCTTCAGGTTTATACATATAAACATCTTCCTCAAGGACACCATTTAAAAAGGCAGTTTTTACATCTAAATGTGTTATATTAAAATCTAATTTAACTGATAACGCAAATAATAATCTTAATGTTGAATGTCTAACTACTGGTGAAAACGTTTCATCGAAATCAATACCTGGTTTTTGGGAACATCCCTTCGCCACCAACCATGCTCTGTAGCGAACCTCGTTCTGACAGTCTACTTTTTTCTTGAAGACCCATTTACTCTGCACAATTGTTGCATCTTCAGGTGCATCAACCAGCTCCCATGCATCATTTTCGTCGAAAGACATCAACTCGTCTTTCATTGCACGCATCCAATTTGTCTTATCTGGTCCATTCATGGCTTCACTGAATGTAATACAGCCTCCTGGGGCTGAGGCAGTCGCAACACACACGTTAGTAAAGCCAAATCGTTCAGGTTCTCGCCTCGGTCTTGTCGGTCTCGTACCCTCCGTTATAGTTGTAGTTGCAGATTCTTGCAACTCTGATGAATCTTCTACCTCGTTTGCATCATTCGGTGAATCTTGCGGTGTATTAAAACATTCAGCATCCTCTTGCTCTTTTTGTTCGAATGAACAAAATGAGCTTGACATCAGGTTTGCTGACTTTTACGTCCCCCACTGAAGGTGAATATTCTTCCTTCGGTGCCTCTTCGTCGATGTTGATGATTGTTGTTTCCTCAACAGGAGCTTCCATGATTATAACATCTCGGCTTGTAATCACTTTGTTGTTTTGAGGATTATATACTCGATATCCTTTTATATTTTCCGAGTATCCAACAAGTATATGTTTTTTGGATTTTTTGTCCCATTTCAACCTTGTCTCTTTCGGTACATGCACCATTACACAGCTACCGAAAATTCTCAAATTACTCACATTTGGCTTACAGCCCGTCCAAAGCTCAAACGGTGTTTTATCTCCTAGTCCTGATGAAATTGACCTGTTCCTCAAATACACTGAAGTGTTGACGGCCTCCGCCCAAAATTTCTTGTCCATCTTGGCATCAAACATCTTGCCTTTTCTACGACGGTACGGTTGAGCCTTTCACAAAGCCCATTTTGTTCTGGCGTATAAGGGTTGGTTTTCTGATGAATAATCCCTGCGTTTTTCAAGAAAGCATCAAATTCCTTTCCACAGAATTCACCACCATTGTCCGTTCTAAAAGCCTTAATTCGTTTGTTCTTCTGGTTTTCAACCATAACCTTGAATTCTTTAAAGACATTAAAAACATCCCTTTTAGATTTTAAGAAATAAACGAACGCCATTCGACTGTAGTCATCTACAAGGAGAAGAAAAAAGATGGATCCGCTAATAGACTTGGTCTCCATCGGACCACATACATCTCCATGTATAACTTCTAGTAAATCAGTACTCCTAGTACCAACATGAGAAAATGGCAACCTTGACTGTTTTCCCTCACAGCACACCGCACATGTCTTCTTACCTATATTGGCATTATTCGAGTATGACATACCTTCAACAGCCCCGCTTCTCATCTTGTTGATTTCTACTGTGTTTATGTGACCTAATCTTCTGTGCCAAACTTCGGCAGAAACCACAGTTGAAGTTAATAAGCAACCATAATCCTTGCTGATATTCAGTTTATATACACCATTTGCTAAATTAGCTGAAGCAACAAGCTGATTTTTCTGGTTGTAAATATAGCACGCATCAGATCTAAAATTTACTTTGTTCCCATTCCTTATCATCTGGCTAACAGATAATAAATTTGTTGTAAGTGGTGGAACACACAAAACATCTCGCACTGTAATATCGTAGGAACATTCATCGCCTGTAGTGATAATCTTGACATCACCAGCACACAGCACTGGTACCTTTGATTCATTCGCAACGATTATCTCTCGCATGTGATTCTTATAAGAGGCATTCTTAATCCACTCTTTGTTTGCGGTCATGTGCACACTAGCACCAGAGTCGATGTACCAGTCTTGCTTACTAAACCGTCCATTAAGAAATACTGCACTAAAAGCATTGGAGGATTTTCTCTTGCTGTCTAAAAACGAAGCATTTGGACATTGACTCTTGTAGTGTCCAGTTTGCTTGCACTTATAGCACTTAATGAGCTTAGCATTGGAACTAGTGGATGAATCATTCTTCCCTACTTTTTTACCTCGCTGCTGCCAGCCTCTACTCGCAAACGCATTACTCTGTACCCCACTGCTTTCTGGCTCCATATCTAACCGCTTAGTTTTTATGGAATCTGTAGTGTATGTTGCTCCAGAGTGTTCAAGCGCCATAATCATTGGTGAAAATCGTTCGGGCAGACCTGCCAACATCAATGCTGCTATCCATTCATCATTTATGTTGAACCCAGTACCACTTAGTTTCTGTCCAGTCTCTATGATCTGTGTGACGTAGCTCGTCATAGAATCACAATTATCAAATCGAATGGAGATGAGATTTCGCAGCAAACTTATCCTCCGCGAGAAGCCTGAATCATCAAACATTGTTTTTAATTTCCTCCAGAGATCTATGGATTTAGCAGCATCTTTAATATGAACATATAAGGAAGGATCAATTGTTAAAATTAATTTAGCCTTAGCTTTTGCATCGTCAGCATCTACAACTGCTTTTCCAGCTATAATGCAGTCTAGCATTCCCTCTAAGATGAGAAAGTTCTGGGCAGCAAAAGCCCACTCATCGTAGTTCTCTCGTCCCTTTAACTTAGGAACGTTTAATAAGTAATAAGCAGCCATTCTTGTGCAACTCAACTTTCAAAAAATTTAATTTTATCAAAAATAAAATTGGGTCTGGGCCCATAACCTAATGAAAAAGCACGTTGGTTTTTCTGCACAGACTTTTTATTATAAAAATAGACAAAGGCTTAGAATAAAATAATATAGATACTACATTTGGTATAATACATGATGTTGGTAATACTGAGCTTAATAAGTACTATACATGTTATAATATTTGTTTCATAGATGGCATTATCTTAGGGTATTGTGGGGTAGTTTTGATATATAACAACATTGTTTTGGTTATGAAACGCGGACATTCCAACAGGAGAACGGGAATCAACATTCTCAATGCCGTCAGAAGATTCGGAACGAGTTAAGACGCTTGGTGTCCACTGGCTTCCTAATGTTGACAGATTTTCTTTCTGCTATTCTTCTACCACTACTCCACAACCGACAAAACGATTTGTTCTATCAACGATAGCACGTCTGTTTGATCCAATGGGTTGGATTGCTCCCTGTATCATAAAGGCGAAGATGTTCATGCAACAATTATGGGCGAAGAAAATGTCCTGGGATGAAACACTTGAGCCATCACTTTTGGAATCTTGGAATGCCTTTTACGAGAATTTACCGGCAATTAACAAAATCCAATTTCTAAGGTGGGTTCAAACGAGTGGTGATATGTCTCGAGTTGAGCTGCACGGTTTCAGTGACGCATCGGAAAAGGCATATGGAGCAGCAGTCTACTTACGAGTTGAAGACAACGAAGGCCAGGTGAAAATGCATCTACTTATCGCCAATCCAAAGTTGCTCCCGTACAGCCAGTTAGTCTTCCTCGTTTGGAACTTTGCGGTGCAGTTATGTTGGCTAAGCTTATGGACCATGCCACTCAAGTGTTAGGAGACACCAGCATCAAGCGATTTGCATGGACCGATTCAACGATCACGCTTTCTTGGATACGAGCATCACCAACAAAATGGGATTCATTTGTACGGAACAGAGTTGGAGAAATCCAGCGATTGGCTCCCATCAACATATGGAGACATGTTCCAACGCAACACAACCCTGCAGACTTGGAGGTGTTTTACCATCGGCCTTGCTGGACAACACGTTATGGTGGAATGGACCAGAATTCTTACGGGATTCTTTGAGTTTTCAGTATCCTAACCAGCCAACGCTTCAAGTTCATCACATAGAACAAAAGGTTCCTCCAATTAATGAACTGATGTATCGGTCATCTGAAATTAATAAGTTAATACGCATTGTCGCTATGGTTTTACGTTTCACAAACAACTTGAAAAAGTATATACCTTATTGGAAAATTGGACCCATCGCAACAGAAGAACTCGATAGTGCAAACAAAATATTGGTGAAAACATCTCAATTGGAAATATTTCCAGATGGTATTTTGAAGTCCAGAGGCATTGCATCTCTAAATCCATTCATCGATTCTTACGGAATTATTCGCGTCGGTGGAAGACTGAGGAATGCTAACCTGCCTTACGACCAACAGCATCCAATCATTCTGGAACCAAATCATCATTTTACCAAGCTTATTCTTCACGAAGCACATGAGAAGACACTTCATGGAGGTATCCAGCTCATGATGGGTTACCTTAGAAAAAAATATTGGATTTTTCAAACAAAACGAGCGGTAAAACAGTATATCCATAAGTGTACTATTTGTTATCGATTTAGGACTAAGCCAGCTCATCAATTAATGGGAGAACTACCATCGGCTAGGGTGACCATGTCAAGACCGTTCTGTCACACAGGAGTTGATTATGCCGGACCGCTTACTATCCGAGCTTGGAAAGGCCGCGGAGCAAAAACCTATAAAGGTTACTTGGCCATTTTTGTTTGCCTAGCAACAAAGGCCATTCATCTGGAGGCGGTAAGCTACCTTACCACTCAAGCTTTTTTAGCAGCGTTTCGACGTTTCACATCACGCCGAGGAGTTTGTAGTCAAATCTACAGTGATTGTGGTACTAACTTCAAAGGTGCTGAAGCCGAGTTGTACCGTCTTTTGAAGGATGCCACACACGATTGGAAGGAGATTGCTGAAGTCTTAACATCACAAGGAACAAAGTGGAATTTCATCCCCCCTGCTTCTCCCCACTTTGGAGGATTGTGGGAAGCCGGAGTAAAGAGTGTTAAACAGCACTTCAAAAGGATCGTCGGAAATGGGACACTCACGTTCGAGGAACTCTCCACGCTTCTGACCCAAATCGAAGCGTGAGGCCTCTTTGTCCTTTAACAGAAAATCCCGAAGATTTCCAAGCGTTAACTTCAGCACATTTCCTAATTGGAGCAGAGATGTATACCGTTCCAGAGCCGGATCTTACAATAGGAAAGACAAATTATGTAGATCGATGGTAAAGTATTCAATTTAACCTACAAACCTTTTGGCAACATTGGCAATCAGAGTATTTATCGCGCCTGCAACAACGTCCAAAATGGCTCTAGCCACAACCTCAACTACAAACGAAATGGAATCTAGGCCGAATTTTGGAAACTTTTCCTGGGAAAGATAACCTCACCAGAGTCGTTAAGCTCAAGACCCAACAAGGAGATTTAAAAAGACCTATCACGAAGCTGTGCCCGTTACCAATCAATAGCAATCAACAAAATGTAGCAAATCAAAGCTAAACCACACACACACACACACACACACACACACACACACACACACACACACACACACACACACACACCGCACACGCACACACATATGCATCATGTCATCTATACGCATCATGTCCACATTAACATCATTTATTTTATCACAATACTGCGAAGGCTAAATTTTACAGCAGCTCTTTCGCACATCACTTATGTTCCATCCTTCTTCAATTTAAACAGACTCATTTCAACAGAAAGCGCAAATAATTTATATATAAAACGCTGAAATTTTGCTCATTTCATTCGAACACGCAAATAAATTTATATATAAATCTTTAATTTTGCTCACTTCAAAGGAAAAACGCCAATGAAAACAAAGAAGAACACTAAGTCGATTATTAA
This sequence comes from Melangyna quadrimaculata, assembly GCA_949320155.1. Lineage (NCBI taxonomy): Eukaryota > Metazoa > Arthropoda > Insecta > Diptera > Syrphidae > Melangyna > Melangyna quadrimaculata. The sequence continues at coordinate 145,567,080 of OX439485.1, read as the reverse complement.
ATTAACAAAATGCACTTAAATATGGAATGTATTCAAGTAAAAATGCTCACTTTGTACTACAAAAACGCATTACAACACTTTATCTATACATGCCACATCATGACAACAAAATTTTATAAATATCAATCATTTAAATTTCATTCACACCAGTTGAATCATCAAAAATAATACTATTTCAAATTAATCAATTTTCAAAACTAATTACACCGAAATAATACTATTCTCCGACCAAAGAAAAAATGTCCGAACCCTAAACATGGCTACACAGGGAATATGTTTTTCAATAAATCACTTACCTGCCTCATTCGCCATCCACAACGCTTCATTTAACTCATATTTTTCATTTAAAACTACACAATTAAACAATTTCATCTTACACATAAAAAACACAAAACACTACTGACGCCGTAATTCATGGATTTTCCATTGACAAACGAGTGAACTATAGAGTTGTTGTTGTTTGCCTCCATCCTAATAGTTTTCATTCATAAACCAGCCAATGAAAACCAACGACTCTCTACATTGGATTTACACCAACCATCTACACGAGGATCGTCTTAGGTTGAAAAAGTCGTTAAACTATTATGTCTATGTTGATTTCTTTTTCATATTACACCTTGTTATTTATCAATGAATAATCAAAATTGTTTCTTTTCATGTTCACAAAGAGATGAAAAAACACAAATTGTATGATCTTTCTGGCTATTTACTCCAAAATAAGCATTCCAGTAACACCACCTCTTTGGCCCGGGGAGAATGTTCAGCACTTGACAGTACCATGAAAAACCCTACATATGACAGCAGCTAGAAATGCCGATCAGCCTGACAGCGCAATGCAGCCACCCTTCAAGCAAGCGAGCTCGTTTTCGGTCCGCAAAAGTATCAAACAACGTATGGACGGCTTCGCATTCGGATCCAAATACGGATCGAAAAACTGCGTTTTGCGGCTCAAATTAGTATGGAAATTAGAATCACCACGGAGCCATTATGTGAATGTATTGTGAGAGAGAGAGTTTTTCAATTCACCATACTCGGAGAACCGAAACCAAATGGAATCTAAAATGGTTCCAAAAAAAATGAATGAATTGAGGCATACCCAACCCAAATGTATTTAAAAAAAAACTTCCCATCTAGACCAGTTTCTCCATTGCCTACACAAATAAAACAAACAGATTTTTTTCATTTCAAGAGTTTTTTTTTATTTATCATTCATAAAAGGTTTTCTAAAAACTATTTCGCACTAATAAACATGACATATTTCCACAAGTATAAATTAACATTTAATAAATAAAAACTTGCATTTCTGATTGAAAATGTTTCAAAGTTAAAGAGATAAAATAGCAACCGTCTTCGCCACGCTACCAACGAAACTGAACTAAAAAAAAAAAGTGGTGGAAATTAAGGCAAAATGATTGTATACTTCGCCTATACTCTCTCTATTTCTCGTTGCTTAAAAAAAATACTCTCGATTCTCTTTCTTTTTACATGCGTTCACAGAAAATTTGTTATTGTGTGTGAGACACTCATTTTTTTTGGAGTCCCAAGTGAACCGAGAAATTTGGGTCCGTGATTTTGCTTGAAGGGCATAGACTATATAATATGGTTACTAATCTACATTGTCAAGAATCTCCAATTGTCATTCCAAAACAAATCAACAAACAGAGAAGCAACAAGTAGAATAAAAAGTGTGTGAAATTAAAGTTGTGTTTTTCTTTTATTTAAAGTTTTAAATTTATAAAATTAACTTAAAGGCATTAACGCCAAATCAGATTTATTTCTGCTACCTTTATTATATGTACCTAATTACCTACTAAATTGCTTTTTGGATTTGTTAATCTTTTATGTTGTTCTGGAACAATCATAACCTTAAAAACCCACATTACCTATGCTCTATGTACCGGGAGATTATTTTCTTTCTTCTTGACCTGTAGGATACAGGTATACTTAATCGCTTTTTCTACCTGTTTCAAACATTTCTGTGACATAATTTCTATAATTTTGTGACATGTTGTCATTAATATAAATAAACTTTTTCATCGGTTTAGTTTAATTGAATTTAGTACGTTGTGGTCGTTGGTTGGTACACATCAAAGACACCTGAAATATTTTCTTTCGCCGCGAATATATCTGAATATTAACAAGAAATAAATTTAATAAAACGGTAAGTTTCTTATTTAGAACTATAGTTGGATATTAAATTATGTAACATCTGTTTTGCTTTTAGCCTTACAATGTCGAGTTCGAGTTCTTCTTCAAATAAAAAATTCATCTTCAAATGCGATCAACATTCCACAAATATCTCCGACAAATTGCATAAATTCTATCAAGAAAAGGACTTCTTCGACACAATTCTCATTGCTGGCAACGATTGCATTAGTATTCCAGTTCATAAAATTGTCCTGTCTGCATTGAGTGAGTATTTTTGGGAAATGTTTCATGGCAAGCCGCAAATTTCAAACACCAATCAAGTGGAATTGAAGGAAATCAAAGCTTCTACGCTCAAACTAATTCTCGATTACATGTATTCGGGTTGGATTGAGCTAAAACTCAAAAATATTGAGACAGTGTTGCGAAGTGCAGTGTTTTTAAAAATGAAATCATTAATTGATGGGTGTTGTGATTTTCTTGAAAAAATTCTGAACAATAGCAATTGTTTGCGTTGGTTACATTTGGCCAAAGCACTAGGATTATCTGATGGACTGCGAGAGAAATATTTGAACTATATTTACAACCACTTTGAAGATGTAACCAAGAAGCCGGAGTTTATGCTTCTTACCGTTGATGAACTAAAAGATTTACTGTTTAACAACAACGCTCGTCCTGGAGACTTGGAAGAGCAAGTGTTTCTGAGCTTGATGACTTGGATTCAGTTTGAAGAAGCAGATCGGCAACATCTCTTACCGGAATTGCTATCAATGGTGCGCTATCAATTTCTCACGCCCATGTTTATTACTAAAAACTGCCTTTCAGTTTGTAAGACTAAAGAAAACATTGAATTGATTCAACGTTGGCTTCAATACCATTTGTGCCCTGAGTCGAGAACAATTGAAGAACAAAAATTTACTTTTACTTCTAAGAAAGTGAAGCCAGAGAAGGAAGTCAAATCAAACGATGAAAACAGTCAAGTTGTAGCGATTCATTTAAATGACCAGCAGGAAGCTGAAATTCAATGTTATAACCAAACATTACAGACTTGGAATGTCAGGAAAAGACTAGCTCTTTTGACAAAGACACAGAATTCTTCTATGATTGTGATTGATAAAAAACTGTTCCTAGTTGGAGGAAAATACATTAGCAACGCGAAAAACTACGTTCAAAGCTTGGACCCAAAAACTTTTGAATTGACTGATATGCCCCCAATGAAAGTCGCAAGATACAACAGTCAGTTGGCAAATTCAAAGGGATTTTTGTTTGTTTTTGGTGGGTTGGATGAAGCCAAAGGAGATTTTATTCCTTCAATGGAAATTTTCAATTTTTTAACACTCAAATGGAGTGACTTACAACCACCATTTGAATTAGCAAGTCGACACAAAATAGTTGTTCACAACGGTATTTTATATGTTTTTGATTTTCATTACGGCTGTGTGCATGGCTATGATATTTCTTCTAATCAATGGACTTCCAAAGACCAGGAAATAGATGATAGCGTAAGAGAATTTATTACTGTTGCTGTCGATAATTGTGTGTATGCTATTTTTAGTGCTGAGAAACGAGTAGATGTAGTGCGTTATTCTTATACAAGAATTATACTTAAACGCTTCGATTTATCTAATTATACCTGGTGCAAGGTTGCTGAATTAATAGAAACACATAATGATTTAAAAATAGTAGCAGTTATTGGAAATAAAATATATCTTCACATATCATCTCCTAAAATCATTGAGTATAATATTAATACCAACAAATTCACTACCATCCCTACATTTTTATATAGTAATTTTTGTATTTTGCCATTTAAATTATAATTTCATTGTATGTTTTCATGGATTTTTTTTTCAATTTGTATACATTGTTGGTAATAAAAAAATCATGTTAAGTACTGGGGTGGAATCGGCTAAGGTGATAGTTGACTGTCGCTGATTTGATAATCAATTTTGATTATCAACTTTTCTTTGTTCTGCGTAAAGTGATCGTTAAAAAAAGCAGAACATTTGTAGGGTTTGAATTTGATGAACACAATTATTGTTTTCATGCGTTGTAAATTAATTATATGTTGCTGGAAACCCATCATAAGCTTTAAATAAATACGCGATATTTATATTTTTATCATTTTAACTTCATTATTTACAAAAAAAAAAGAAAAAAAGAAAAAAAAGTTGGGAACCAGCAGGAGTCGAACCTGGAACCTTCGGGTCCATCCTATACCTAGAGTAGATTTCTCAAAATTTCTCATATGGATTAAGTACGATACTAAAAAGATAAAATAAAGAGTTGGTGATTTTAACTTAAATAAAATGTAAGGGGATAAGTACGATGCTAAACTTGTTAAAAATTTGCAGAACACAATTTTTAACCCATCTGGAGAAATACTATCTACAATGCTTTGTCAAGCTCTAGGCGAACATCCCAAAAGCATCAAAGGGACCGCTGGAACTTTAATGCAAATGGATTGCCAATAAAACTATTTTCTTTTTAAACACTTTATGGTATTCGAATAAAATGCTTTAGAAAAGCAAACGATTTTTGTGAGTTTCTTTTTTTTTACTTAACAAATATTATTTGAGGTATCATAGGTAGGTACATTGGGTAAGGATGTTTCAGAATAGTTCCTTCATTCCTTGGTTTCTTTCTGAGCAATTGAAATTTTGGCATAGAAACTTTCCTTTGGAGTACCTATATATATTATACAAACAATACTGTTCACTTATATTTTATTTTAACTTTTTTTAACACTTTATAACACTTTTTTTCATTTTATTATCGATTTATGGCGGAGCTTAGCTAACACAACTTATCTTTCTCAAAAATATTAAGCAAAATGTATGAAAACGACACCTAAATAGCTGTCACCCACAAACTATAACAAAAAAGTGATAGTCAAAGTGATAATCACCTTACGTGGAGCAAAAGTATTTATTTTGATGATCAACAATCAACTATCGGCTTTGCCGATTCCACCCCAGTTGGACTGTGTCAAACGTAAAAACTGAACGTGGGCTCTATCATAAACACAATGGGGCATATTTATAGTCGCAGATAAACCCAGGTTTAACTTAACCACAGTTTTAAACAATTTTGGTTCAATGAATACAGACCGATTTTAATTACAATTTGTTGGATTTATATTTTTAATAAGATAAGAAAATTAACTTGGTATACTACACAAATAGCTTTTATTTTGCCTGTTTACTAACGAAAATTTAAGGGTCAAAGAAAACAAAATTATGGTGGTGAACAGTTCTCCTGGCACACTACGTTCAATGGCTGCAATAAAAGGAGAAAGACTAAGTAAGATACAAAAACTTCTTGAACATTTCAGATAGTTTTAAAGTTTTAAGTTTTCTAAAGCGAGGCAAATCTTAAAAATTTGAAAATGTGCTGAACAAATAAATACAATAATTCAAATCGAATATCCACTGAGAAAAACGGGATTTTTGCTCACTTTTAATATTTGTTCTCCTAGTTTTACATGATCAAAAAAAAAAATTGGCAACTTCGGAAGAGGCATCAGAAAATGATCCAGATTTATTAGACGAAGAAGATAACCTGATTAAAAATTTCAATACTTTATTATTTAATTGATTTCTTTCAACTAGTATTGCTCACTGGCCGAAATTCGACCACCCACAGTGATCGGCAGTGCAAAATCAAAAATGGCCCACACTGTGTTTATGCGTTCCTCAGGTATATTCTGCACATCTCCGCACCTATGCTGCTGTCCTAAGTAAAAAGGGCACATCTCCATTTTTATTGTTTTGAAATAAATGCGTTTTAATGTTTTTGGTTTCTTTGAAAACCATACGAAAATGGATTTATGCCCATAAATTATGCCCATCGTGATTTTGAGCCATTTGCAGTTGGAAATATGATTTTTTTTGTTCGCACAAAAATAAGACACTGTTTAAGGATTCAAAATATACCTCAAACTCGATTTTTGATTTTTGGCGCTTAGTCCCTTTTTACTTAGGACGGCAGTATGGCTTTCCAACCATTAGGGTTGGCGAGACGAGACGAGACGAGGTTTGAAGAATTTTAGATGTTCATGATTAGGTATTATATTTTATCCTCAAAAGTTGAAATCTTGACTTGAAGGACAATAATGCTTTAAATCCGATAAAAATGAAGCATAAAATTGTCCTACTATTATTAAAACTTCCAAAGTTTATTCAAAAAAAAAAAATAAATATTTTTTTCTGAATAAAAAAATTACTTGCCAGCCTGAGACCGCACAAGAGTTTTTTTTTTTTTTTAAATTGACAAAAAGCTACATAATTATTTCATAATCATTTGCATACAAATCTTAATCAGTTCATTATTAAGAAAGTCTAAAATAAAAAAAAAAAACATTCTATTTAAGGTGCCAGTTATAGCTATCATTGGAAACCATCATTGAAAAAGATAGCTGTTGATTTTGAGGCCCTTCGAAAGTTTAATCATTGAATATTTAAATGCAGAAATATATCTTACGACTTCAAAATTATTTCTCCAACAAAAAAAATTCATTTTGACCCATATCTTCCCCATAAAGTAACTTTTAATTTTTTCAATGATCATTGGTAAGGAAGTTCATCATTGAAAAATTAAAAGTCATTTTATCAGAAAAGTTGTGCCATATTGAATTTCGTCTTACCTAGAAATAAATATTTACTCCATTTACATGACAGGATTCGACGATCGAATCGAATCGGATTGATATTTCGATCTAGGTATACGACCTCACTGAATCGAATTCAAATAGAATCGAAGTACACTTGAAGTGACACTTTAACTTTACTGTGTGCGTGCAAAAATAAGTTTATGAATATGGTGACTACGAGAGAAAAAAAATAACAAAACAAAACAAAGCAAATTAAAATACACACACACTTAAAACTCGATTCTTTAATTTTCCAATCCAGCTCTACTTGTATTTTTCGATTCGATTCAGCTCGCAAAGTGAAATCGGATCGAGAAATCCTGTTTGAATCCGATCGAGGTCTATATATGGAATTGAATCCGACTTCAAGTATGATTCAATTCTTCATGTAATCGAAGTAATTAAGTCAATTAGCTGTACTTTGGTATCAAAATAATCATTAGTTTTTTATTCAAAATCTCTCAAAATTGACAATTAATAATTTCAATGATGATTTTCAATGATGGCTTTAACTGGCCCCCAAGGTAGGTACTGTTAGAAGGTTGTTGCTTTCATTTAAATTGTTACCTGTCGAGAATTAGGCTGACGCTTTCCAGAAATAAATTATTTTGTTCACTTTTCTATGATTTGTGGTCCTTTAATGAGCAAAGGACAATGGGCAGTGGCGGATCCAGGGGGGTGGCTTTAGGGGCTAAAGCCCCCCCCCACAGCCGATTCCTAAAATAATTTGAGATATAGAAAGCAATACATTACAAAGTGTAGAGTTTTATATTCGTCTAAAATATTGTTAAGATGTGAAATTTGTTGGACAAGAAACCTGGTTGGGGCTGAACAATTTACATGCTATGTAACTTTTTTTCTAAGGTCTAAGGTTGGAACTAAAGCATGTAACGAATTGGACAAAAAACCGAGTGGGGGCTATGAATAATTGACATGTTTCATGCAACGACAATTTTCTGTAAAAACAATCCAGAAAATTGAAAAAAAAAAAAAAACAGCTTTGGACTAATAATGTCTGAGAGATTTGACAAAAACGTAATCAGGGTTAATCAACTAACTCCTTAAAAACTAACCTTATTTCAGAGAGCTTTTGGGGCTTAAGGCGCCAGTTATAACTTTCATTGGAAACCATCATTGAAAATTTTGTCTTTCAATTTTGATGCACTTAAACAAATAAAACTGATGGCGTTTTGGTACCAAAATGGTGGTTGTCAGTTATAAAATTTTTTTAGTGAAAAAAATGTTTAGTTTTCTTTACAACTTTCATATAAAATGATTTTTTGTTTTTCAATGGTGAAAATCGTTTTCAATGAACAGCTGATATTTTGTTCCCAAAAGTGGAACACATTCGTTCCAATGAAATGTATTCCTTTCTCTTCCTGTTCTCGTCTGTCAGTTTTTCGTTCAATGATCGACTTTAACCTCAAAGTTGTTTTTTGTAAGGGGAATGGAATTTTCAATGAAATAAAATTTCATGATAGCTATAACCGACTTGTCAGAAAATATTCCACTGTTTCACTGATTTGTGTTTCAATGATGGTTTTCAATGAAAGCTATAACTGGCGCCTAAGTCTAAGGACTGTCAAAGTCAAAATTTGGGGATAATGCTTGAAGATATAATTAATCGGGGCTTAACATTAACATGTCAAAAGCAACAACGGATTAGACTAAAAAATTAGCTAATTTAAGGAGGTAAACGCAATTGGGGCTAAAACAATTGGAAAACAACGGGGTGTTAAGCTTAGTGTAAATGTTTAATACAACAAGAATTGTTTCTTACGGCCTTGTCTGGGCTTAAAGAATTTTGGGGCTTAGCTTTCAAACTTGCAAAGGTCAAAGGCAATTGTACATACAAAACATTTTTGAGCTAAGCAATTAAATACAAATTCTCTAGTCAAGGAGCCAAATTCCTAAAGCGTGTGAACTCAGAAAAATTTTGAAGGTTTGAATATTTACAATCCCTATTAGACATATTTTGAACAGGAATAGAAAGTGAAATTCATTCAAACTTGCAGAAATGGGCCGTCTTGGTTATTTTTTAGAGCAGCTGTTTCTTTCTAATTCAAGAAAATGAGATCTCAGAGGGCTGATACTCTCAAAGCACAAATGAGCTTTTGCCAGGAAGACCACTTAAATATCATTTTTCTGAGCTAGCCAACTACAAACAGTTTTTAATTTTTTTCAAAAAGGCGAAGTTGAAAGCATACCTTCATCTAATTTAAACAAATAGTTGTGTACATAATGTAGGTAGGTACCGGGTACCTAATCAATTATTCAGCAATATAAATAAACTAATTTGCTCGTGTGGTTTGAGGCTGTAATGAGGCTGAAAATTTAAGTGATAAAATTAGTTATTCTACCATGTTTTGCTGAGCAATTATATTAGCTTCTAGCTCCGCTTAAAAAAAAATTCCCGTGTTTAACACAATATCAATTCCAAATTCTTGTTATTGAACTTTATTAAAAACATTTTAAAGCGCGATAGGAGCGGATATAAGGCAAACAAAATACGGCTATTATTAAAGGAAAAGTGATAATGTCAAAATTCGGTTTCTGTTTCATATGTTTTCATATGAACCAATTGGATCTCCAAACTCCAAGCCCCCCCCACAGCCAAATCCTAGATCCGCTACTGACAATGGGCAAATTGGGCCCATCACCAATAAGAATGGCCTTCCTATCGTATATAGATACATGTTTATGCATTCATTATCCGTTAACCGTTTGTCCCAATTCGCTGTGTGACAAAAGTTATTTAATTTTGATTAGAATGAGTTTTAGGGTCACAATTCCTTTTTTTATTAGTTTTACTTTAATATTTTGTGTATTTTCGGCTCGATTCAAGCCATTTTTTGTAATTAAGTTCTGACATGACAAACCACCTGAGTTTTTTTTTCAGATTTTTTAAATTATGTTTAGGGGTTAGGGCAAGCATTAATTTTATGCAAAAAACATTTTTTTGGAGTATTTAATTTTTAAAAAATGCAAATATTGGTTTTTAAATAATATTTTTGATGTCAAAATTATCTCTGGAAAAAAAAGCAAAAAAACAAAATTTGTACCTCATTTATCAGAATAAAAATAGGTATACACCCATATTCTGAAACTCGTATTTATGACTCGTATTCGACTACAGTCGTATGTTGGTATTCCAAAAGTCGTGTATCCGACTTCACTTCAACAAATATTGAGAAACGGACAACATTGCATACGACTGTTCATATTTTATCATTATTCCGAATCTAGTATTAACTCGAATTAAAGTCGTATTTGTGTTGTTTATTCGTCGTGTGAAATATTTTGAACGAGATATATAGGTTTTCAGTTATAAATGGACAAAAACCTAGTGTGTGCAATATGCATATATGAAGATATTTTGTTCAATATTCGTCCTATTTGTTTTATCAACCTGCGAGGGACACCACAGACCATCGAAATGTACTTTCAAAATGCAAACAAAAAATTAAAGATGTAAAAGATCTCTTCTCTGTGGAAACTATATGTTATCAACCTGGAAGTGATAGCGCGACTCAAAGACCACTAAAATGCAATATTAAAATGGAACCCAAAACTGATAGATGCAAAATAGCTTTAACCGCTCCGTGTAAACTAAAGGAGCGTTGGAGCAGTATAATGCTCTCTTACATACATATATCATTTTTGTATTGCATTTTAATGGTCTTAGGTCCACGCTATCGCTCTCAGATTAATGGTATGTGTTTTGTTCAGGTATGTGTTATATCTCATAAATGCATACAATACAATTACATACACATATGTGCATCAATTTTTTGTATTGCATTTTGACAGTGCATTTCAGTAGTCTTATAGACATGTTATTGCTTAAATTTGGAGCTGTATAAAAGACTTTCTTTCCTCCTGTTTTTTGCATTCCGAAAATGCATTTTGGTGTCTTAGGTCCGCGGTATCGCTGCCGTTTATGCAATCCTGTTTGCATTGATACAAATAGCATACCTATCCACCAAATATGAAGCGGTATTAAAGACTTTAAGAAAAACATTGAACAAATCTCGTACTAAAATAATTTGTTTTATGACATTTAAGACCGTACTTTGTTTTTTAAGCTTCTATACAACGTATACGACTTGAAGAATAACGATTTTCATGCGTTACGAGTTCAAATTCGAATACGAGTGCGAGACAAAATACGACTTGCAGAATATGGGTGATTGTTTTTAAGGTTCGTTTGCGATTCGTAAAAGTAAGACAAAACAACTCACAAAACTACCCTTTATATATTATTATTCGGTCCTGATAACAACTACAGTAAACCTCATCAGTTAGACCTGTTACAGGTACCGTTATAAACCGCTATTGGTAAAATTGGTTTTCATCAAAATATACCTAGTAAACGCATACCTTTTTATCAAAATTCTTGAAGCTTTTTTCTAGAAAAATAAGTTTTTTCTGAACGGTTGTCCAACATTTGTGTATGGAAGGTACCGTTAATTTTGAATTAAGAAACATGATTTTTTTCAGGTATTATACAAAATAATAAAAAACTATTTTACACCTAGTTGTAAAAATATCGACCAAGTCGTTTTCAAAATATTCAGTTTCCAAAAAACAATGATTTTCTTATTTAAAAAAAAATTAATTTTGGTTCACAATAATCTTTATACTTTTTAGAAGTCTTACCATTAAAAAAATTAAAAATTTCAATTTAACTGTTTTTGAGATAATCAAAAAAAAAATGACTGTAGGTACTGGAGGTTCCAAAAATATCTTACTTACTTAGGTCCTCGGACCTATTACGTCCGTGATGTTTCCCTTACGGGACATAGGGCCTCCACTACACCTACGCGCCATCGTGTACGATTTCTTGAAATATATTTCAGCTCTCTCCAACTTTTCCCCAGTCGTACCGATTCCTGTTCGACCGTTCTTTGCCATGTACTTCTAGGCCGGCCCACTTGTCTTCCCCCTGTGTGAGCGGGTTCCACTGCATGGCTTGAGATGCAATGCACCGATCGGCTTTTCGAAGCGTATGGCCAATCCACTGCCACTTTTTTCTTCGTATAATAGAGTCTATGGGCTCCTGACCCGTTCTCGCATGAAGTTCGGCATTGGAGATACGGTTGGGCCAGAAAATCCTCAAGATGTTTCGTAGACATCTATTAACGAAGGTTTGCAGCTTTCTAGTGACAGTTTCAGTGACTTTCCAAGTGCTACAGCCGTAAAGCAGAACGGATTCAACATTGGAGCGGAATAGTCGTAGCTTGGTCTTGAAGCTAAAAGAGTTGTTTCTCCATATTTTTGACAGCATTCCGAACGCAGCCTTTGCTTTTCTGATTCGGCTGTTTACGTCCTGTTCAGTTCCGCCACCCTTAGAGACAATACTCCCAAGATATTGGAAATCCTCTACCATCTCTACCGGTTGTCCAGAAATATTTACTTGGATTGATGAGGAAGTTCCAAGGCTGATCCTTTTAGTTTTTGCCGAGTTGATCTTAAGCCCTACGATTTCTGCTTCTCTCTCCACCCTTGTTGTCATTTGATGGAGATCCATGATCCTATGAGAGAGTAAGCATACGTCGTCCGCGTAGTCCAGATGTTTGAGGTGAGATTGCAGAGTCCACTGAATTCCTCCATTTCCATTTGACAAAGCTGCGTGAAGTACGTCACTTATCACCAACAGGAACAGTATTGGTGACAGTATACAGCCTTGCCTAACTCCACTTTGGATTTCAAACTCCTCTGACAGCCTACCTTTGTGCAAAACGTGACACCTGGATCCATCGTATGTAGCCTTGATAATAGCAATCAATTTATCTGGGATGCCCCTCCTGCGCAAAGCAAGCCAAATATATTCTCTATTGACACTGTCGAACGCCTTTTCAAAATCGATGAACAGCAGGTGAAGTGGTGATCGATATTCAACGCACTGTTCGATGATAATCCGCAAGGTGTTGATGTGATCCACACAGGAAGATCCAGTGCGGAAACCTGCTTGTTCGGCGTCGAGTGTGTCTTCGAGGTGGTCTTTAATTCGGTCCAATACTATCCTTGCTATTATCTTGGCTACTGCAGGCAGAACGCATATTCCTCTCCAGTTTTCGCACTGTGTGAGATCTCCTTTCCTTGGGAGCTTGACAATGATTCCTTTTTTCCACTCTTCAGGAAAGCTCTCTGTTTCCCAAGCTCTCTTAATAAGTGGGTGCAGTAGCTCGCTCGATGTCGTTGGGGCTGCTCCTAAGAGCTCTGCAGGAATACCGTCAAGTCCAACCGCTTTGTTGTTCTTCAGTGCTTTGATGGCGGTGATAATTTCTTCTTTACTGGGGGGTACGGTGCGTATTCGGGAAATTGTTACTTCGGGTAGCTCAGTGGGAATAGGGTTCACTTCACTTGCGAAAACGCGGTTTAAAACCGCAGAAAAGTGTTTCCTCCACCTTATGAGCTGGTCCTCATCCGAAATTAGCAGGGATCCGTTTGTGTCTTTAACCAGGTGTTGTTTAGAGCTCTGGACACCAGTGAGCTCTTTGGTAATTCTGTAGACGGTCCTACTGTCACACCTAATAGCGGCTTCTTCTGCTTCTGTAGCCAGTAAGTTGATGTAGTTACGCTTATCACGTCGCACATTACGGTGAACTTTCCTCATCTTCATGCGGTACGTAGACTCAAGCTCGTTTCTCCCTGCTGTTGGGGCGTAACACTGTATGATGGTGACGCGACGTACTCTAGTCCGGAACCTGGCTTCCTGAAAGCCACCTAAAGGCTCCCAGGAAATTAAGCTTTTGAGAGCTGTTTTGGAAAGCAGCAATCCAACGCCAGATTCCCGAGCGCTTCCAGGTGTTTTTCCGGAATAGAATAGTACAGTGTTACGGGTTGGTGACTTAAACTTCCCCGAACCCAGCCATCTAACTTCACTTATCCCTAAGATGTCCATCCTATACCGCATGAATTCCTTCTCTAGTTGCAGGAATCTGGCATTCTGAGGACCTTCTTTTCCATTGTAAAAAAGCGTCTTCACATTCCAGGAACCAATCTTTGTCCGGGTACAATAGCCAAAAGTCGTCAACGAGTTATCATTAATTATCCGAGGCGTAGTGTTGGTTTCGGTAGCGGGTTGATTTCAGTAACGGAGAATGCTAACCTCCGTAACCTATCCTAGAAAGCTAGGCCTTTTCGCACTTGTAATTTTGGCCTATTTATGTATATTGGGATACACAAATAGTTGCCCGGGGACCACCACGAGGAGGTAAAACAAGCACTTCATCGTGACTGATTGTTGCGCTACTGGCCCAGACCAAGTTCTGAGCAATCAATAGTTTCCCGATCAGGCACGATGCAGGTCGCCCAAATATCTAATTTTTGTAAATTAAAAAAAATATCAAAAAGTAGTTTTTCCTTATTTAATTTTTTGAATTTTTTTCAACTTAATCCTCGGACCGATTTTTGAGATAAAAATCATTTTCCTTCCTGGTGAAAAAAAAAAAAAATGTAACGGTGCCTGGTTATTTTTGGTCCTAAAAAATATTAGTCAAAGAACACTATGTACCAAGTTTGAAGAAGTTTGAGGACAGAGAGACAGACAGACAAAATTGCGAAGCCCACTTTTTTCCCGTTCTTTATAATCGTAATGTTAAGGAAAATTAATATGTATATCGCAAGGTAAAAATATTAAATTAGCATAAAAATGTAATTGTTTTTGAATTTTTGTAGAGTAGTGCGAATCAATTCAAAAGTAGCATCAAATTATTTCTTCTCTTATTTAGATTTTTTTTATGATATTTATATATTATATATTTTGTAAAATATTTGGAATTACGAGTAAATATGATAAGTATGTACCTAATTCTTAGGCGTTTACCTGATAGGTATATGCGGGAATAACCCAAAAAACTCAACAAAAAAGACGTCAAGATCCTGTTTCCGTGCTGGGGGTCGATTCTGGTTCTGCGAAAAAGTGAAATGAAAATCTTTTCACTCTTTCACACTAAATTCGATTCTCGTTCTGTGAAAAAATTAAAGCAAACGTCAAAAACTTACATATGAATATTTTTCTTTCACGTGCTCAATCGTTTGTGAATCTTGATGTGAAAAAGTGAAAATGGATGTTGAAAAAATATATTTAAAGAAAAATAAGATTTTCTTATTAGGGTTTTAGAAGTTAATTCTGAGACAGCGTGTGATAGGAACACAAACAAATACTATTTATATATTTATTCAATTTGTTGATGATTTTTGTAGATTTGTGTTAGTAAATGGAGTGGGACAGCGGGACAATGCGTGGATATCTTTAGGCAATGATTTGAATGCATAAGGTGGAGCCCACAAAGCTGCGGAGCTCCACCACATAGTGACAGAGTACAAATACCTTGGAAAACTTTTAAAATCTAATATGAAGTTGTCCACATATCTCGAATAAAAAACTGAATGCACCAAAAAGCATGATTAACGCGTCATGGAAAAAAATTATGAGTCGTAAAGATGAACCAACATCAGCTCAGCAAAAGGTATTTGACGCCGTAATGCGCTCCGTTATGTGCTACAGCTGTTAATCATGGTGATATGATAACAGTCACATGAAGAAGTAGAAAAACTTCAGTGCTCCTTTCTTAAAAGACTTTTCCACTTACCCTCCAATATACCCAACTATGTTCTCATACTAGAAACTGGTCTTCCCACTCTTTTTATTCATACTCTCAAGCTCCACTTTGATTACACCTTGAAAGTATTTGCATATACACCAAATAGAAATCAGCTGTCAATCGCTAAGTACGTCTTTGATAACAAAGTGGAGTGGCTAGGAGAATGGAGACACTATGGGCAAGGAAGTGTGGAATTGATCTTAATTTCCAATATACTAATTTAATCTTGCTAAAAGAACAACTCTATGAGTTATAACAGGCTGTCGATATCTTCCAGCGTAATGAAAATTTGCAAAAAATGTCTTCTTCAATCAACAGAGTTATTTACCCTGATTTAAAACATGATCTCATAAATAACTATTATAGCGATGAATATAGTACAAGAGAAATTTCTTTAATCTGTAAGGCAAGAAGCGAGAAACTTAATGTAAACGGCTCGCCCTTTAGAAGTTCCTTCACAACCCACTGCACCCTTTGTAATTTAAATTCCAAAGAGGATACGTTTCATTTTTAATCAATCTGCCCAATTTATAAAGAACTTAGACTCCTTTACTTTGGCAATTTAACTCTAACTATGGAGCAAACTCTAACTCTTTTAAATGTTGAAAATTGGAAAAATCTAACACATTACCTTGAAAAATCAATATGTTACAGAGAAATGATTTTAACTGAATTCTATTAATACTCAATTAAAAAACAGGCAATTATGTATATCATGTTTCTCCGAATTAATGCTGTATAATATTCTTTTATTGATTATTATTTAATAATTCTTATTTTATTTAATGCAATTTGGTTTTAACTAAACTTAAAGTCTATACTATACTTTTTTTTACTATATACCCATATCAAAGTTGTATGTACATATCTATTAAGTTATTTATTTTAGTTTTAGCTAAACTGAAAGCCCTATTAGCATCTTAATTATTTTGATAAATAAATGTTTTTGTTTATGCATATAATTTTTGTACATGTTCAATAAACGGATTCACGATCCGTTATATAAAAAAAACGTGAACGCCTGCCCCCCGAGGGGCCGGCCTCACTGTTTGACTTACTGAAATGATAAACAAGGTTATATTTTAAATATATTACTTATTTATTGAATAACGGAACCGATTAGTTCGACTGTCCAATCAAGACTACCTTTTACTTAACTTAATTACCTATACCTCACATAACCATTTGAGTCAGCGACCTTCAAGGCTCCCGTGCATTTACCCCAAAACGTGCCGATATATGAAATCATAACTGGCTCGTTCATGATTTGCTGACCTGGCAATTCATAATAAGAAGTTTTTAAGCGACCTTTAGTCCAATGCGTTTCGGTCCTGATAACAATAACAGTGGACCTCTTCAGTTAGAGCTGTAATTGTTACCTTTCTAAGACGCAACATTTTAGTCGATGGCTACCGACCATAGAAGAGTATTTGCATCAAAAACCTGGCTTAAATTATTTTTCGTTATTTTTGTTATCATTTCTATTTAAAATTAACATTTATAACACAAAATAAAATATACAGTTGAATTTTTTATTTTACATATATGTTTTGATGAAAATAAATGCCAACAAATCTGTTATGGTAAACATATTAGGGTACTTAATGTTTTTTATTCTAATTAAATGAACCTAATCGCTGAATTCTCCCCACGAATCTTCCTCAAATGAATCTTCCCTACTTTCATCTTCACCCAAGACATCAAGCTCTCGTTTGTTGTATTTGAGTCCTCTGGAAGAAGCAGTTCTAGGGTCTCTTGGGAAAATGACCGTTTCGTTTTCGATGGTGACTTTCTGAGGCAACTTATCAGTGGATCAGAACTCAGTAGCAATCTGTTTAGGACATCCATATTACAATCTCTCCTAGAGAACTTCCTGGCATAATTCAGACGGTAGAGTCTGTAAGATCACATTTTATTATAAGGTTAAGTTTACCTTGGTTTTTTTTAATTAATTATTAAAAAAAAAAAAAACTTACCTGAAGTGTTTATTTGTAGGGTACCATTGGTATAACTCAATATAAAGCCTAGCTGTATCCATGGTGTACAACCCAAATTTTCCAGCATTAATTTTGAATCCACTTGAAATCGTCTCTAAAATGATTTTAAAGCGGAAAATTAACTGTAAATCGATTCCTGTTATTTCAGCAGCAAGTTCTGGATGATTAAAAAATCTTCGACTGGTGTTTCCGTCATTTGTGTTGCCAAAACCAGCTCCTGGAAAATCCACAATAAGTCCAAGTTTGTTCCTAAATTCTCTCTGAATTTGAATTTTTCGAATTTTACAGGCCTCTTTGTCCTCCTGTGTTCGTGATTGCCATTTTTTTATTGGTAGCTTATAAGCAATGTGCAGAAGGCTTTCAAAAAGTCTGATTCGGGCATGTAGGATTGACAACCCAAACTCAATAGATTAATTGTTTTTGTTAAAATCTTTAGATGTTAATCCGCATAGATAGCACTTCTGTGTTGATGTAGTCTCAGTTATTGCATTACATATTTTTCCATCAACCATAATTAAAAGTAATATATGCTTTACCTCCATGTTAGTCATAATAGTTTTGACTAATGAATCGATTTTGGCCTGAATATAGTTAATTTCACTTTTTGTAATGTCTGTGCTTTCTTTCACAAAGTTTATTCGAATTGGTCTGCAGAATCGGGGAGAAGATGGAGTTGGATTTTGCCAAATGGTTTTTGAAGCACAAACCAACCGCAACGGAACAAGTGAGCTTTGAAATATAAATGCATCTGACTCTGAACTATTTTCAAATTTTTGCCTGTATTGCGATTGCAGCGATCCGTCACAACCCCACTTTGTAATTAGCTCTAGAGACTTGCATTCATTTTTATTCAAGCTGTCTGTTACATCTTGCAAATACACAAGTTATCGAGTTGTAGTGTGATCCAACAAATTCCGGAGATTTATTTCGGCCAAGGTTTCAGTTACAGTGTGAATAGGATAACAATCTTTTTTGGCTTTTTGATAAATAAACATGGAAGGTGCTTTTAGTATCGACAATTTTTCTTTATTTTCCTTAAGGCTATCGTAGTATTCTTGCCTGTACTTCTGAGCTCTTTGAGGTGTTTTTAAAATTTCGATTAGTACTTTTGAAGCAAGATTCTTCCCAGACTCTCTTAACTTCATCTGAGTCGCAAACGCTAGTTCCTCAGTTTGAAAATTATCCCGTATACTTTCAGTTTTTCTCCTTTTACTCCTATCGCTTAATTCTTCAAATGACTTTTCAGGTCTACCTGGTCTGACAGTAGTGATTGGGATCGTAAAAGTTCCTTCAAGCCAAGATTTATTTCTTTCTAAGAAGAAATATTTTTTCCTACTTGATTCTATCCATTTTTGCTTTAGGTCACACAAAAATTTTGATACTTTTGGCTTAAAAATTGCAAGTTGTTCTTTTCAACAAGATGAAATAGTACTTAGTAAAATTAATTAATTTTGTCATTAATATTCTTCTGGCAATTTTCTTCCATCATATAAAATAAAAATTGTTTCATCACAACTCTGGAACCTCATGTTCCTAATAGGAAAATGTGCTATGTATTAACATGGTGCATACATATAACATACATACATATAAATACATACATACATTTATAACATAAACATTCACGGCATAGAACATTGTCATTAAATTAGTTTAATGACTTATTTCCACCTGTCAACATCTAATTGGTCACTTTTTTCTACGTTCCTTATAAGTATAAGTTCTCAGTATTTTTTTTTCTTTTCATCCCAATTTAAATTTAGATCACACAAAAAAAAATATAAACAAATAACACCAGTAAGATTCATTTAAAAAAAACCTTGCATAACGTATGAGTGCTTTTTAAACGAAAGTGAAAAACTCATTGACCCACTGTACTGTAGATCGCGCGTAGGAGCAACCAATTTTTGTTTCATTAACTTGAGGTATATTCAAACAAACTTTTAAACTTCGATTCATTGCAGAATAGGGTATAATAAAACAAAATCATTAAAACTTGAAAAATAACTTAAACAAAATATTATCTTTTAAACATTAGTTCTAAGCCCGAATTGAAACAAAAAAACAACGACTTAGTTTTCAAAATTCAATTGAAATTGTAAATACATACCTGAAGCAGAATTCTTCATTTAAATTTTTTTAGCTTCTTATCACAACACTTCGATATCACTTATTGAATCACACCTACCAAGGTATCACGCTTTAAAATAAAAGTGCAGTAGATGCAACTGTTAACTTTGAACTCATTTTATCACAACACACGATCAACAAAAAAAAAAAAATAAATACAGCACATTGAACCATGTGTATTTAGCACCCGCTATACCAAGCTTTTAGCTGTCAATTTTACTTTTCAGAAAATCGACTTTTGGCCAGATTTTTAGTGCAAATACTCCTATGTGACGTTTATAAAATTTACAGCATAAACACACTGCAAATTATATTTTTCTAGGGGAACATGGTTACCTTCAGATTACTAGATATAGATATTATGCCCGAGGTCTGGCGAAGGTAATTAAGAAGGAAACAACCTAAACAATGGAAGTTATATTGTTTTTGTTTTTATTTTAGTGGACTGTATTGAATGAAATTCAATAAAAAGTATTTAAGCGACCTTTAGTCCAATGCGTTTCGGTCCTGATAACAATTACAGTGGACCTCATCAGTTAGAGCTGTAATTGTTACCTTTCTAAGACGCAACATTTTAGTCGATGGCTACCGACGTTTATAAAATTTACAGCATAAGCACACTGCAAATTATATTTTTCTAGGGGAACATGGTTACCTTCAGACACCTAGATATAGATATTATGCCCGAGGTCTGGCGAAGGTAATAAAGAAAGAAAAAACCTAAACAATGGAAGTTATATTGTTTTTGTTTTTATTTTAGTGGACTGTATTGAATGAAATTCAATAAAAAGTATTTAAGCGACCTTTAGTCCAATGCGTTTCGGTCCTGATAACAATTACAATGGACCTCATCAGTTAGAGCTGTAATTGTTACCTTTCTAAGACGCAAAATTTTAGTCGATGGCTACCGACGTTTTTAAAATTTACAGCATAAGCACACTGCAAATTATATTTTTCTAGGGGAACATGGTTACATTCAGACACCTATCTATATCTATATCTAGGTGAAGGTTTGGTTGTTCAACTGTATCGTTTTGTTTTGCATTTTTTGTATGATGAAGGTTCCCTCGAGAGAACCCCGGTTATTGTAAGATTTGACCTCACCCTTAAAATTCATCAGGAAGATAGTATCGGAATTGATTTTCTCAATAATCTTCTTTGTGTTTGTACGGTAAGTACAAGTTGCTGAACCACCTTTCAACAGTTTTGCCACGTAATGATTTTCAGGAACTTTTTCTCATACTGTTTTACTGCAAACTGTCGTGTTACTTATTGAAAGGCAATCATCTAAGATGCCGTACGTCTCTTCATGGTTGACTAGCATTTTGTTAAGATTGAGATAAATAAGCTTGTTGCCTATGATCGATGCTCTTGTTTGTAGGAGGTTGAATTCGTCCTTTCGCACCTTAGGCATCGATAGTATGTAGAGCAAAATCGTCTCGTTGGTAAAAACTGCTGGTGTTCCATACTCTATTACTTCGATTTCGTTGGCATAGGCTAACGTTTCAATTTTATTGACGAGTCTAGCTATTTCTTCTTTATCGAGTAGATTGGTGTTAATCAGGCCTTTTTTTGCTATCTGGCAAGCACGAACGATTTCATTTATTTCTCCTTTAACGACGAGTATTTCAATTAGGATGTCCTGTTCAATTCTGCCGAAAATCGTGTCTTTTATGCCATTATTGACTCTGTTTATAAGAAGATTGATATTCCCTATTATCTCTGCAGTGATGCCGAAAATGTTGTTGTTAATCTTGTATTGCTGGTTATTGTTCATTGCGATTTGTTCCTCAGTTTGGGGGATCTGATCGCAATCTGCTGCGTCAGGGTTGCCCGTAATCCACTTCCAGGCACTTCCTTTCCAGTTTATCGATCTTATTTTGCGAAGCGATATGCCTTTCAACAGATCTATGCGCTCCCTAGTTTGTTAGAGGTGATACTGGATTAATGGCTTGCAATCCTGTTCTTTAAGATTGTTGTCTATGATTTCATCTAGTTTCCCAAGCATTTTCTCGAAATTCCCAAGGTCAATCACGTGCAATAATTTGAAAATACCGTCGTTTATCCATCCTCTGCCTTCTTTCAGGGAAATGAGGGGCGCCTTGTAGTTGAAGAGGTTTATTCCCTCAGCGATTTTTGCTAGCATAATGGTTAGTCTTGTTTATGCAAGGAAAAGATAATTGTTAAATTGAAATAATTGCAAACATACCAGCTAGGGTATACATTATGTAATATATTGATTTAGTAGAAGTAATTTGTATATTAAAATAAGAAAATATTTTTGTAGAAATAATTTATAATTTTATGAATAATGCCAAAAAAGATTAAAGAAAAATTATTAATAAGTTTTAATTTCCTTTAAGGAATCATGGTTTTAGGAATTTCGTTTTAGAGGCTAAGCCATCCTGTCCCTTTCCTTTTTTTTTTTTTTTTTTTCTTTCACTGTGGAATATACATAATTATTAGTTACATATTGTATCTATAATGTGCTTTGTTACACATTTTTTATTTTATATTGAACATATTTCTTAAATTATACATTCGTGTTCATAATACGTGCTTTGTGCTTGAATATGTGTGTATTTAATTTGCATATCTGTCTTATAACTTTATACGTGCTTAACTTATGTCTTGTGTATTTTGCGACCTGTATCTGTTACTATTGTGACCTTATTATCCTTAGCCACAACTTCCTTCCGATACAGTGGCTTATGCTTGACCTGTATCCTCTTGAAGGAAGTGTGCCCCCGTTACAACAGGAAATTTCAACAAGGCTCCGTCCTTAGTTGCGTACTCTATGTATGGTACGCTGGATGGCCTTTTGTCATTTATCTGCTCATCACACGCAGCCTCTTCTGCAGAAGCGGAGTATTCATCTAACTCCTGTTCATCTTCTACGTCTATGTTATATAGACGTTGCCGCTTGTTGGGAAAATTTTCAGAAGCCGCCCCACGTTTGAATGGATTTGGTTTTCGGCGATTCACATAATTGAACTGTTTGCTTTGAATGCTTCGGTCATAATCCATTTTCTCTAATGGCTTCGGCCCAGTCTTTGGTGGAAGACCATTATCTTGGGGAGCGCTCCAGGTGAATCTATTATTTTTACCCGCAGAATTCTGTTGCGGCCTTCTCGGAGCAATATATGGTTTAAACTCCAGCTTTTGAAATTTTGATTAAGCGGAGCCGTAATTGTGTTCGAGTAGGAATAATTATGAAGCGAATTGTTCCTATAGTTGAGATTTTGTATCTCTAAACAAGCAGAATACGCTGTGGGGATTGTTCTGGGCCTCTGGATCATGAGAATTCGCGATATATCGCCGTTAAGGCCACGCACAAACACATCCAGAGCCCTACTCCTGTAATTTTCCACAAGAGCTCTTATAGTTTCTTCTCTATATGTCTCTGTTTTAATTTTGTTAACCTTCAGTGACAATTGATGGTTAACAGCCGCGTAGAATTCATCCAGCTTGCTGCCCTTCTGAGCAAACTGGTTGAGCTGGTGCTCTAGAGTTCTTAAGTCTCGCTTATCTGCGTAATGCAGATATAAGCAAGAATTCATCTCAACCCAGTCACCATCAAAGATGTTGTATCTCACTAGAGCAGCGTCGGCAGGACCCCTAATCTTACCCTTAACATGCTGGAGTATGGCCCTGTAGAGGGGCTTCGACTTTACTATGTCATAATCCTTCTGTATTCCCTCTACAGCGTGTATCCATGATACGTAGTGCGAAGGGTTACCGTTAAAAACTTGCAGCTCCTTAATGCAGTCGGGAAATTTACTTATCTTCCTGAGTTCAGCCTCCGTTAGTGGAGGATTGAGCTCACAGCCACGACCTACACCCGGAGCTGCCACCGAAAGAGCAGTTGAACTTTCCGACGTGGCATTATCCTCGATAAGTTGGATACGCCTGTCGAAACCCTCTAACTGGCTTATCAAGTTACTGACAGCGCCAGTCAATTCCACAATTTGCTGTATTACTTGGTCCATTTTATTTTAAAATTTAATTATGTAAGCTTACCTTATGTATATAAGAAAATATGTATATATGTATGTATTTTTTTTTGGAAAATTTTGACCATGCTCTTTTCACACAATATCAACAGATTTTTTTTTTTCTTATATTTTCTTATTATTTTTTTCCTTTCTTTGCTTTTATTGGCAATTTTTAACTGCTCCTTTTTTTTATTTGTTCAAACACTAGCACGTTAACGATTTTATGAAATGTTTCATTAAACTTCTTTATTGGCTTGTTCTAATTTAGCTTTTATTATTGCACAATAAACTGAATATTTTTTCTTTTCTAATTTTTTGTAATTTAATTTAATTTGAGAAACAAATTTCTTTTTTTCTTCTTTTTTTTATATAATTTTTTCTTTTTCTATTTAGTTTATTCACATGAATTTGTGAAGTTTTTTTTGTTTGTTTTTTTTTTTTTTTCTTCTTTTCTTCACTCACAATATGAGCATTTCTCTTTTTTCTTTAAACGTTTTTCTGGAGCGATTGACAAAAAAAAGAAGGAATCGTTATAGCACTGCGTCGGGTCGTTTAATACGTGGTTCAAAACGTGAGACTGGCATGAAAGGATCGTGTTATCCCGTTTGGACTTTCAAGGAGTCCTACTAATGGCACGATTTACTTCACACCACATCCTCTAGCCCGTTGGAATATTCACCTGTTCCCATGGTTATGTGAAAGTTTATGTGCAAGTATGGAATGATAACTATGTTCCCATGGTTATAGTTATGTTCACTTCAAAGAAGCGTACCAAAATTGGCATTGATTCCTGGGCGAAAAGGATGCAGTTTGCCAGTCCCTGCTCGGGCGCCAATAAACGGATTCAAGATCCGTTATATAAAAAAAAACGCGAACGCCTGCCCCCGGAGGGGAAAGATAGGATCGGACCAGGGACAAATAAATTCATGAAATTTTATTTCTGTTAACGACGCAGTATTTTATCCTCAGCAACATATACAAAGTCCCCCAAAATCCCCGCATTGGCTTTTTGTATAGGCGTATTTTAAGAGCTGGAGAGGGTGGGAGGCGGGAGTTTTTTAAGCTGACAAATTTGTTGTAATACAATCTAATCATATGACACTTGATTTTAGGGTGCTTTTCAACTCAGATTCTAAAGAGACCAAAACTGGAAAGATACATGTATCCTGTGGAAAGTTAATGTCATTTTTATGGAATGATCACTTTTATTTAAATTACAACAAGTACTATATTACCAAAAACCATTTTTAAAAAATGGGATTTTAATGAAACTTGGTATAAATGTTTCATTTGGCATGTTAACTAAGAATCAAAAGAGTCCCCAAAAATATCTGTGGTGAAAGGGTGCTTTTTGAGGGCGAGATGTTAGTGCGCCATTATTACCATAACATCTATGAATAAGATTTGACACTGATGAAATTTGCTAAAAAATATTAAATATGCCATGGTTTCCAAGTATCAAGAGTGTCCATCAAAATAACTTGATCCAAAAATACGGAGCAAAATGTTAGGTCTTACAAGAAATTGTATTTTCGTGTAATCGAGATGGTACATATGACATATGATATATGATTTAAATGTATTTTTTAACGCCGAATATAATACAAGAAAAATCACAATGATACAAGCACCCTAAAAAAAGTAATATTAATTTTGAAGCAGAAATGACTGTTTTTTTCACTAAGCAGGTCAAATATTACACCCCCAAAAACCACACTTGGACCCTAGATATTTGTACGGACTCTTTTGATCCTTGGGTGCCAATATAAATTTAATATTTTTAGCAAATTTCATAAGTGTAAGAATTTGTTCATGAATGTTATGGTAATAACATGCACTTGCATCTCTCCGTCAAAAAAACACCCTTTAGCCAAAGATATTTTTAGGGACTCTTTTTATTCTTGGTAAGCGTGCCAAATAAACCATTTATACTAAATTTCATTAATATCCCATTATTTTTAAATGGTTTTGGGTAATATATTACTTGTACATTAAAAAAAGTGATCATTCAATAAAAATGACATTAACTTTCCACAGGATACATGTATCTTTTAAGTTTTGGTCTCTTTAGAATCTGCGTTGAAAAGCACCCTAAAAACATGTGTCATATGATAAGATTGTATTACAATAAATTTTTCAGCTTGACAAACTACCGCCTCCCTCCCCTCTCCTACTCTTAAAATGCGTCTACACAAAAAGTCAACTCAGGTATTTTGGAGGTTGAGGATAAAATTCTGCGTCGATACCAGCAATAAAATTTCATGAATTAATTTGTCCCCGGTTGCCCATTTAAAATTTCCTATCTTTCCTAGACTATAAACAAGGTTATATTTTAAATATATTAATTAATTTATTGAACAACGGAACCGATTAGTTCGACTGTTCAATCAAGACTACCTTTTACTTACCTTTGTTTTAATTAACCTATACCTCACATAACCATTTGCCTTGCCGCTGTACGATGCGATGGTTCGCTGAGTCAGCGACCTTCAAGGCTCCCGTGCATTTACCCAGCGTTCGGACTTTACTGCGAAAGCAGTAGATCTACTGCGCTTTTTTCTAAATTTTCAAATCTACTGAATCATTGCGCTTTTCCTACAATCTACTGCGGTTATTCTTTTCTGGGTTCAATAAATAACATGAATAAACAATTATTCCAATCGGATAAAACCATAGTACATCATAGTGTTATTGTAAAGAAAAACTCTTCAAAATTGCTAAACAATTTTATAAAGAAAGTGTTTATTAGTGAGTAATTTTATCTTTGAAATAAAGACTATCATGTTCCTGTAATAAGAATTGTTTGTTGTCTTAGTTTTTTATATACATGAGCGCAGTTTATCAGATGGAGTAGAAATCAAATATTTTGAATTATTATATTAGATAGGCTTTACAAACAAACTCAATCTACATAGATTTTCATTAAAAGGTACATTCCTTCAATTTTGAAAATAACTAATTCAATAAAATAGCTGTTGAAATAATTAATGATAATTTACGATATAATAAAAGTGCATTGAATCCAGAGGACATTGTTAAGTTTTTGTATTCTTTGAAAGAGCAGAAAAATGTCGTAGAAGAATAATTTATTTTTCAAAATAAATGCGATCTCTTATCTACGATTTTGCCCTTAGTTTTATTTGTGTAAAAAAAAGACTGAAATTTTATTTAATTAATGATTTAAAATAAAGATTTTTTATATTAATTATTATATAATTTTGGTTTCACTGCGATTTTTATTTCAATTTGCGATTACTCAAGTCCGAAACCTGCATTTACCCCAAAACGTGCCGATATAACTGGCTCGTTCATGATTTGCTGACCTGGCAATTCATAATAACTTACTTACTTACTTAGGTCCTCGGACCTATTACGTCCGTGATGTTTCCCTTACGGGACATAGGGCCTCCACTACACCTACGCGCCATCGTGTACGATTTCTTGAAATGTATTTCAGTTCTCTCCAACTTTTCCCCAGTCGTGCCGATTCCTGTTCGACCGTTCTTCGCCATGTACTTCTAGGCCGGCCCACTTGTCTTCCCTCCTGTGTGAGCGGGTTCCACTGCATTGCTTGAGATGCAATGCACCGATCGCCTTTTCGAAGCGTATGGCCAATCCACTGCCACTTTCTTCTTCGTATAATGGAGTCTATGGGCTCCTGACCCGTTCTCGCATGAAGTTCGGCATTGGAGATATGGTTGGGCCAGAAAATCCTCAAGATGTTTCGTAGACATCTATTAACGAAGGTTTGCAGCTTTCTAGTGACAGTTTCAGTGACTTTCCAAGTGCTGCAGCCGTAAAGCAGAACGGATTCAACATTGGAGCGGAACAGTCGTAGCTTGGTCTTTAAGCTAAAAGAGTTGTTTCTCCATATTTTGGACAGCATTCCGAACGCAGCCTTTGCTTTTCTGATTCGGCTGCTTACGTCCAGTTCAGTTCCGCCATCCGTAGAGACAATACTCCCAAGATATTGGAAATCCTGTACCATCTCTACGGGTTGTCCAGAAATATTTACTTGGATTGATGAGGAAGTTCCAAGGCTGATCCTTTTAGTTTTTGCCGAGTTGATCTTAAGCCCTACGATTTCTGCTTCTCTCTCCACCCTTGTTGTCATTTGATGGAGATCCATGATCCTATGAGAGAGTAAGCATACGTCGTCCGCGTAGTCCAGATGTTTGAGGTGAGATTGCAGAGTCCACTGAATTCCTCCATTTCCATTTGACAAAGCTGCGTGCAGTACGTCACTTACCATCAACAGGAACAGTATTGGTGACAGTATACAGCCTTGCCTAACTCCACTTTGGATTTCAAACTCCTCTGACAGCCTACCTTTGTGCAAAACGTGACACCTGGATCCATCATATGTAGCCTTGATAATAGCAATCAATTTATCTGGGATGCCCCTCCTGTGCAAAGCAAGCCAAATAAATTCTCTATTGACACTGTCGAACGCCTTTTCAAAATCGATGAACAGCAGGTGAAGTGGTGATCGATATTCAACGCACTGTTCGATGATGATCCGCAAGGTGTTGATGTGATCCACACAGGAAGATCTAGTGCGGAAACCTGCTTGTTCGGCGTCGAGTGTGTCTTCGAGGTGGTCTTTAATTCGGTCCAATATTATCCTTGCTATTATCTTGGCTACTGCAGGCAGAACGCATATTCCTCTCCAGTTTTCGCACTGTGTGAGATCTCCTTTCTTTGGGAGCTTGACAATCATTCCTTTTTTCCACTCTTCAGGAAAGCTCTCTGTTTCCCAAGCTCTCTTAATAAGTGGGTGCAGTAGCTCGCTCGATGTCGTTGGGGCTGCTCCTAAGAGCTCTGCAGGAATACCGTCAAGTCCAACCGCTTTGTTGTTCTTCAGTGCTTTGATGGCGGTGATAATTTCTTCGGTGCGTATTCGGGAAATTGTTACTTCGGGTAGCTCAGTGGGTTCACTTCACTTGCGAAAACGCGGTTTTAAACCGCAGAGAAGTGTTTCCTCCACCTTATGAGCTGGTCCTCATCCGAAATTAGCAGGGATCCGTTTGTGTCTTTAACCAGGTGTTGTTTAGAGCTCTGGACACCAGTGAGCTCTTTGGTAATTCTGTAGACGGTCCTACTGTCACACCTACTAGCGGCTTCTTCTGCTTCTGTAGCCAGTGCGTTGATGTAGTTACGCTTATCACGTCTCACACTACGGTGAACTTCCCTCATCTTCATGCGGTACGTAGACTCAAGCTCGTTTCTCCCTGCTGCTGGGGTAGCTGCGATGCGAGCTTTAAGGTGTTTCCTTTCTTCGATCCTTGCCCAAGATTCGTCGGAAAGCCAAGCACTATTTCTCCCTTGCGCCCGGCCGACTATACTTTCAGCACCGGATATGAACACATTTTTCACAGCACACTAATGATTTTCGATGGATGTGGTTTCCGTGCTGCTGATTGCGTTCAATCCTTGTGAAAGGTGGTCCCCTAGTTGTTGGCGCACTGCGGGATCCTTTAGTCTATCTGTATTAAACTTGGGCATTCGAGTGTTTCCTTGGGATCTCCGAACTGCAGCTGTACGCAATCTTACGGTAGCAACCATCAGATGGTGGTCCCGGGCCATTCCCATGTCAGCACCTCTTCTGTTACGGACGTCCTGGAGACTGCTTCTTAAACGCCGGCTGATCGCGAAGCGGTCAATTTAGTTAGAAGTTGCTTGTCTGTCAGTCGACACCCAACTGACTTTGTGGCACGTCTTATGCTCGAACATGGTCCCTCCAATAACAAGGCCGTTAGCGTTGCAGAAATCGACAAATCGTTCGCCATTTTCGTTTCGGTTACCAACACCATGTTTTCCCATGACATGCCTTAGCCCAGAGTTGTCATTGCCAACCTTGACATTTAAGTCTCCCATCACCATAACTATATCACCTCGTGGAACGCTATCATAAGCAGCACTCAGCCGGTTATAAAAGGCCTCCTTCTCCTCGTCAGAAGAGAGCAAATTTAGGGCGTAACACTGTATGATGGTGTCGCGACGTACTCTAGTCCGGAACCTGGCTTTCAGGATCCTGTCACCTAAAGGCTCCAAGGAAATTAGGCTTTTGAGAGCTGTTTTGGAAAGCAGCAATCCAACGCCAGATTCCCGAGCGCTTCCAGGTGTTTTTCCGGAATAGAATAGTACAGTGTTACGTGTTGGTGACTTGAACTTCCCCGAACCCAGCCATCTAACTTCACTTATCCCTAAGATGTCCATCCTATACCGCATGAATTCCCTCTCTAGTTGCAGGAATCTGGCATTCTGAGGACCTTCTTTTCCGTTGTCAAGAAGCGTCTTCACATTCCAGAAACCAATCTTTGTCCGGGTACAATAGCCAAAAGTCGTCAACGAGTTATCATTAATTATCCGAGGCGTAGTGTTGGTTTCGGTAGCGGGTTGATTTCAGTTACGGAGAATGCTAACCTCCGTAACCTATCCTAGAAAGCTAGGCCTTTTCGCACTTGTAATTTTGGCCTATTTATGTATATTGGGATACATAAATAGTTGCCCGGGGACCACCACGAGGAGGTAAAACAAGCACTTCATCGTGACTGATTGTTGCGCTACTGGCCCAGACCAAGTTCTGAGCAATCAATAGTTTCCCGATCAGGCACGATGCAGGTCGCCCAATAATAAATAATTCATAATAAGGTACATATAAATGTGACGTGTTAACTTGTTCATTTATATTCTGTTATATAGTAAATATTTTCGTTAAACTTAATTTGTAAACACATAAGTCAATCTGGCAGACTGCAATGCCAGCGCTAAAACACTTTGATTACCAACAAAATGTAATTGAAACCATTGTAAATAACATTTATTTGTAATAAAAATCATCTATCTACTAAAAAAGAAAATCTAATAATAATACTTTAATAACGGTTATGTAAGAATCGAGTAGATAAGAAATAACGAATTATAAAAATTTCAATAAAGATAAGAGAAAAAACGAGTACCTACGTTTTTTTTTTTATTAAACTATGACTATGACTAATATTAACTGATATATGTAATTATAAGACCTTTCGTTGGTTAAGTTTAGTTTAATTTAGTATGATGTGGTCGTTTTTTGGTAAAAATTAAAGACACCTCAGTTATTTTCTTTCGGTAAGTTTCTTACTGAGAACCAGCGTTCCCAACCCGTATAGGCAAAATAGAATTTAAACACTATTGTAACAAGAATAAACATAAACATTTCTTTATTAGACAAAAAAAACATAAATATATCACAGAACCAATTCTTAACTTATTGAAGAACTTTTAAGTAATTTAGAAAAGATGATTAAATGCATAGGTATTAAGTCAAAAATAAATAAAGTTTTAAATTTTAATTTAGGTCGTCGCATCCTGATCCTTAAAATCGTACATGGATTTCTTATAATTGAAACTCGTAGCAGTTACGATTTTTTAAAAGCGACTTTGCGTGAACAATTCCACTCATTGTATTTCTTTTTGTTTTGTTTAAATTAATGCACGAAAAAATTCGTACAACTGTACCCGAGGAATGCAGCAGGCAAAGAATATAGTTAACTAATTTAGGAAGAAAAGGAAATGTTTTAGAACCATCTCTCTTTTTATAACACAGTTTTAATACTTTTTTCCTAATTCTTTTTTAGAATGTTTTAGAAAATAAAAAATAAATTTGTTTAGTTAAGATAAAATCTAGTATACCTAGAAGAAATGAAAAAAAAGCCTTTTTGGTAAAAAATAAGCCTCAAAGCCTCAGGCATTAAAAAAGGCCTAAAAGGCATTAAAAAGCCTCAGTTGGCATCGCTGCTGAGAACCTGAGTTTGATATTCAATTGAGTAACTTCTTTATTTTTAGTTGTCCAATGTCGAGTATGAGTTCTTCTCTATGTTTATCACCAGATGAAAAATTAATTTTCAAATGCGATCAACATTCCACAAACATCTCCGAAAAATTGCATAAATTCTATCAAGTGAAGGGCTTCTTCGCCACAATTCTCATTGCTGGTAACGATTGCATCTGTATTTCAGCTCATAAAATTGTCCTGTCAGCCGACAATTTCAAACACCAATCAAGTGGAATTGAAGGAAATTAAAGCTTCTACGCTCAAATTGATTCACGATTACATGTATTTGGGCTGGATTGAGCTAAACCTCGAAAATATTGAGACAGTGTTGCGAAGTGCAGTGTTCTTAAAAATGAAATTATTAATCGATGGGTGTTGTGATTTTCTTGAAAAAATTCTGAACAATAGCAATTGTTTGCGCTGGTGACATTTGGTCAAGGATTTAGACTTATCTGATGGACTGCGAGAGAAATATTTGAACTTTTCCTACAACCACTTTGAAGATGTAACCAAGGAACCGGAGTTTCTGCTTCTGACCGTTGATGAATTATGGGATTTATTGTTAAACGACAATCCTTGTCGTCAAGACTTGGAGGAACAAGTGTTTCTCAGCTTGATGAATTGGATTCAGTTTGAAGAAGGAGATCGGCAACATCTCTTACCCGAATTGCTATCAATGGTTTGCCATCAATTTATCACGCCCAAGATCAGCACTAAGAACTGCCTTTCAGTTTTTAAGACTCAAGAAAACATTGAATTGATTCAACGTTGGCTTCAATACCATTTGTGCCCTGAGTCAAGAACAATTGAAGCAGAAAAATTGACTTTTACTTCCGAAAAAGTGGAGCCAAGGAAAGAAGTCGAATCAAACGCAGAAATCGGTCAAGTTGTAGCTATTTATTTTAATCACGAGAAGGCAGTTGAAATGCAATGGTTAAATAAACAAAATGGCATGTCAGGAAGAGACTATGTTCTATGATTTTTATTGATGAAAAACTATTGACGGTATGCAAAAGACAAGAAAGCAACAAACTTCGTTCAATGCTTAGACCCAAAAACATTGGAATTAACTAATATGCCCTAAATGCGAGTCGCGATATACAACAGTCAGTTGGCAAATTCAAACGGATATTTGTGTGTTTTTGGTTGTTTACAAAAATACAGAGCATTTTTTATTTCTACACTCTCCGAAAAATATCCTTGTGACAAGAGTTATGTTTTTCATACTGTTTACTTCTAATAGAAATAGTTGACTTCTAATATTAATTTATGACGAATAACGATATACTAGTACACTCAAGAACTTTTGACTCTTAAAACATGTTTCGTGAACAAATTGTTTGTATGCATGGAGTTGCACTCTAGTCAACAGAGTAAAAGTTTTGTTCATGAATTGCAAAAGTTATAAACAAAAACGTTAGTAGCTTTTAGTTGGTAATTCGAAAATTGTTTGTCACAAACGTTTTACTGTGTTCAACAAAATGAAAAAGTTTTGTTTACGAGTTACCAAAAATTAATTAGCCTTGTAAATTCGTAAACTGTTTGTTACAAACGATATTCGATGTGGGGTCAAACAGACTTGTATATGACCCAGTCTGAAATGTACAGTATCACTTTCAAAGTGATTAAGTTTCGACATTGTTCATACATATCGTGCGATGGTCTGGTGGTAGCATGTTGCATTGCTGCCCGGAAGGTGCCAGGTTCAAATCCCAAAAAAATCAAGTAAGTGAAATATAAGTTTTTTTCAAATAAATACAATTGTTTACATTTCAGAATAAATAGAAGCGGCTGCAAAACCCATGAGGTGGACAAAAATAACAAAATTAAAAAAAATAAAAAAATAATAAATTACAAGTTAAAGAAAAAGATTGTTATTTGTGAAAAACACTATTCGCTTGTGGTTAATAATTTGTTTTTTTTGTAGATAATAAATATATTGTTTGTCACGAGAACTTTTCTTTTAGCTGTTCGTAGATTAACTTTTTATAAGCAGGAACTTTTCTCTAATAGTGAAACCTTAAACCGATAGCTGGAAATAGGTAAAACGCTTGGGGCCTTTTTTCTCTTGCGGCTAACAGTTTAATTCTTGTGGGAATGAATTTTTTGGTTCAGTGTACGATAGAGATTTTCAGTTTTTCAACAAACAAATGGAGTGACTTACAACCGCCATTTGAATTAGCAAGTCTACATAAAATAGTTGGTCTTAATGTTTTTGATTTTCGTTACGACTGTGTGCATTGTTATGATATGAGCAGCCTTTAGATGATGCAGTAGAAGAATTTATAATTGTTGCTGTCACTAATTTTGTGTATGCTTTTTTTAGTTCTCATAGCACAATTAAACTTAAACGCTTCGATTTATCTAATTATACCTGGTGTGAATTTGCTTAAAGGAGAACAAACCAATCAGTGGTTAAAATGGTAACAGTTATTGGAAATTAAATGTTTCTTCATACAGCAGCTTCCGAAATCATTGAATATAATAGGAATACCAACAAATTCACTACCATCTCTACACCTGTATGCGGTAATTTTTATATTTCCCCCGTTAAATTATAATTTAATTGTATGTTTTTATGTAATGTTTATCATATTTTTACATTGTTGGTAATAAAAACAATATGTTAAGTACCTACTACTCTCTGTCTTTGTATTTTCGATTCCCAGGAGACAGTTCAGTTTTTTAAAGTTTTTATTATAACGGTATGCGAACACTAAAACCGAATAATCCGCCAATTTGGGTTTGAAATAATTCGGAAGGTTCAGCACAATTCAGACAATTCTGCTTACACTGCTGTCGTTCTCGATCGATACCCGTTTTTAGGGCTGACGATTTTGAACAATGCCAGTCAAAGTGTGAAACGTGGAAAGTGAAGAAAATTCAT
This sequence comes from Melangyna quadrimaculata, assembly GCA_949320155.1. Lineage (NCBI taxonomy): Eukaryota > Metazoa > Arthropoda > Insecta > Diptera > Syrphidae > Melangyna > Melangyna quadrimaculata. The sequence continues at coordinate 145,532,844 of OX439485.1, read as the reverse complement.
CCCAACAGAGGATAACCCTTTATTATTTAAAATTTTACGAATAGGCCGTATCTCTACAAAAAAAAAGTTTTCGTCAGCATCTCGAAATTTTTCTTGGTTTTCGAGTTTTATGCAAGAAACCAAAAGCGTTGCGTTTACCACCCTCAAAATAACCCCCTATCTCGTTTAATAGCACTCCGCGGTTTTCTCATCTTCAATGACCCATTGAATGATTTTTATACAATAAAAACCTTTGAACGTTTTCTTTCTATATGACATAATATATAGCCTAAGTTGATACCGAGTTAAGTTGGTACCCAGATAGCTCGGTTTCGACTCAGAAACTGGGATGATCTCGCACTGAAAAACTGGGCTGAAAAACTGGACATTAAAGAAAGTTTGAAGTCATTATTTAATTATTGATACGCACATAATAATTAAATTTAGTAAACCTGTCGAATTTTCCAAAAAAATATTTTTTTCAAAATCAAGTTATTTTTTTTTTTAAATTACGATGTACAATATTTTTTTTTTATATTTTGTATGATAATTTTAAAAAAGAAAATAATTTAAATCGGTTGATTTAAAAAGGAAAAAACGCTGGGTGCAACCCACACTAGTAACTTCCTATTGGTGCCCTTGAAAAATTGTTTTCAAAAATCGTTACTGCAAGCAAGATTTGTTGAAATAAAAGTGTGTGATTAGCAACACTTACCAAAATTTTGTATGATTTTCTTCGAAATTCTTATAAGTTTTACATATACAAGTACTTTTGGCAACATTTTGATTTTAATATTTTCAAGCGGGGTGGTGTTAAAAATTTCAAAATTACACAACATGGTATTTATATATTTTTTAGTAGAAATTTAAAGTCAATATCGTTTTTTGTTCTGAAGATAGCGTAACGAATACAATTATTGGCACCCCAAAATTTTGACCCAACTGTTGGCACCCCATCATTCAACAGTTATTTTCTCAGTAACCCGTTGTCCGAATAAGTCAATTTATTTTTATTCTCCGTTTTACAAGTAAAAGTGAAAAAAATTAAAAAATCTTCGAAATTTCCATTGTTTCGGTTAAGGACTGCCAATAATTGTATTTTTGTGAGTGCCAACAGTTGTATAATTCAATCGTTATGGATTTCAGTTTGAACAAAATACCATATTAAATGTTTAAAAGCGATCAGTGTCATGTTTCTTCCAATTTCTTCTTGTAAGGTTTGCATTTTAAAAAATATTTAAGTATATTTAACTTAATATAATTTACTAAATTGGCAATGAATTAAAGACTAGTATTTGTTTTTTTTTCCTTTAAATATAGTAAGGTAGGTACTATATGAAAGTAATTATTCAACTACGTCAACTACTAATTAAATTTTCAAAGCGCAGAAAAACTGATTTTGACCCCTTCCTTTAAAAATATTATTTATTCATCAGTATTTGACAAGCCTACAAGGTTTTGTTTAATGCCGTTAGCGCTTTTTGATATTTTCTTTATATACTTCTATTCCCTTTTCTTATGAAACCTTAATTCGTTCTCTAAACAACAGCTAATATTTTGTTGACAAAAAATAAATCTAAAATTATCAACAAAATTAAACGTAAAAAAGGAAATTCAATGAAATTTAAATTTTTGTTTAAACGAAATAAAAACTACGTCTAAGCTACTGAGTGCTAAAAAGATCTAACGCCACGTTTAAACAGAAATAGTAAACTGTTAAGAATCCTATCTTTTAATCCAACATTCAAATTTTCTTGAATTTCCTTTTTTGTCATTTTTAAAATTTTAAATGTATTTTGAAATATAAAATATAACAATATAATTAAGCCTAAAGATAGCAAATTGGGCATTGCAAAATAAGTTACTTATTAATATGTGTTTTGTACAAAACTGATATAAAAATTGAAAAAAAAACGCACTTAAAAACCAGACGAAATGGGTTTAAATAAACTGCGTTGCGGGGTGAGTAAAAACTACTAACTGTTATGGTTTAAATAATAAAAAATAAATAAAAACTGTTATACGTCGAAAAGGTAGAGAAAACGAGAAAATTACCTCTTAATTTTGTCTACTTTAAATGGCCTCAGAAAACCATAATTTTCGTCTAGGCCGATGACTGTGAGACACCCTCTATATTTATTTATTAACTTATAGATATCTACTATCTACTTTTTAATTTAAAATAGGTAAAGTGTTCTTAAATCATAAAAATGATTTTATAAACCATTATCACATGTACATGTTCTTGTATTTTAAAGAGTGCCAATAATTGTAGTGCCGGGTACCAATAACTATATCAGGGTGCCAATAATTGTAGTTTTTGATAAGCTTTTTTTAAATTGGCATTACAAATATATTTCAAATAATTAAATCTTTATTTATAAAACTTAATCAACGCGGAATATATTAAGGTACATTCTAGAATATAACATACGCAAATTACTCTACAAATAAAGATTTCCTTAAGGGTGCCAATAATTATTGTAGTCGTTACGCTATTTGAAATGGAAAACATTTTTTAAGAGTTTTTAGTAGTATTTTCTCGCAGTTGTATTGCTCTAAAAATACTATCTATTGAATATTTTGGAAAAAGTGACCTGTTGTTCACTACGTCGTTATGTGTAGAAAGAAAAAAAAAATAAACGTGGTTCGGAATCTTATTTTTTTCTTGAAATATTTGAGACGTAAATTACTGTTCAACTGTTTTCTTAGTTTAAAAATAAAAATGTTCGTTGAATATTTTTTGATTTTGTACCAATTCCTTATAACGTATAATTATGTGTAGAATAAAATAAATCCGAAGTTGATAATTTTTTCCGTTCTCTAGATATTCGAAATGAAAGAAATTTTACAGCTCTTTTTTAAATTGCTGCAGTGAAAAAAAAAAAAACGGTTAAATGAATTTGTTAGAACCTTTTCAGCACGTTACGACGTTATTATCTATAAAATAAAATTCATCCGAAGTCGATATTTTTATCCGTTCTCGAGATATAGTGGACGAAATAAGTACCCCAAACGTATATTCTTATACACACATCTTCCAAAATATGACGAATTCTGATCCTAGAGAACTCAAAACGTGAAGATATGTCAAAATTTTCAATTCGACAAATCGTAACAATAACTTCCAATAGAAATTAAATTTGAAGAAAATCCATTCAGCCGTTTAGGCTGCAGTTTCCCTCGCCTAAATTTTCGGTACTGAAATACAGCAAGGGCTTGTCAAGTATCTGACAAGTTTTCCTCTTCTAGAGTTTCCCTACCGAAAACTTTCTAGGGCCTTGCCAAACTAAACAGAAACTTTGCATTTTTTAGCCGGGTTTTTATGCAACAGACAAATCCTGTTGAAACATAATATCATTGAGAATTTAATTTCTCTATTTTGAGACGGTTAGAAAGGTAATTTAGTATATATATATTTGTATGTCACCTTTATTCTGAGTTTGTCTCATTAAGTTCATGGAAGGTTTTCGAATTCTCAAGATACTAATAGTAGTTCTCTTCAAAACTTCGTTTAAATCTTTTCGTTAGTTTCCGTAGAAATTTCAGTTAAATGTTTTTATGCATCCTGTCACTAATTTTTGGGTTAAGAAACAACGCGAGATATTTTTTTCAGTTTCGTTCTTCAAATAAGTTAAGATTTTTACATAATACATGTTTTCATATTTTCCATATAAAACCATATTTATACGTTTGAATGAAAGAAGAAACAAAACCACTTGAGTGGGCTTCCATCTTTGCATTTGGCTGGAATTTATGTGTAGGTATTTGAGGTCAGTCACTCCGATTACCACATTCTTCTTATGGTGCTATAATCTATGCTCAATTTCAAATTTTATTGCTGTCAACTGGAATTGAATCTAGATCTAGACCAGTCACTTCTGAAGCCTAATGTAGGGTTTTTATTTATAAATATCATTTTCCATGGGAAAACTAATAGATGGTTTTGAACACTGTTTCAACCAAAAACAAACATCTCAAAAATTCAAAACTGCCCTAATTTTTGTAAACCAAGAATTTTTACCACAATTCGAATGAACTTAAACAGTAAAACTATTACACTGAAATGAAACGAAAATACCTTTTATTATTATAACTATTTAGTGTATTGTTTATTTGTATAATTAATCTAAACCTTATTACACTTTATTCATTTTATAGCAACTAAAAGAAGGTATTTTGCAACTACCTTATAAGTACACTTGCGCTGCATAACAAATATTTTTGTGAAAATTTGTTTCTTAAATTAATTTAACTATATTTATACATTAAATATGTATAATAAATCCAACAGTTTTTTGTTTAGTTCATTTACCTATACTTTTAAATATATTATGATCAATGTATATAATATTTTTAATTTTTTTTTGGTAAATAGTATATAATTTATATGTGTTATTATTTAGTAGGTAAATATTTTTTTAAATTTATTAAATTAATAAAATAAAATAATATTTATTTAATAAAATTAAAATAAATTATAAACAATAATTATTTGGCTCTCTTAATTGTTAGTAGCAGACTTTTATTTTAACTTTTGCTTTTATTGCTTTTTTTTGTTTAATAAAAGAAAGATATAATAATAATATTATATAGATGGTAGTTGTATTGTAACATAGAATTTTTTAATTAAAATATAAATTTTATAAATAATACATGTTTTTTTTTTTAAATATTTTAAATAAAATGGCTTAATAACATGAACTGGCTATTTTTTCTTTGATTTCAAATTGATTTAAAAATTAAATTGATTTAAAAATTAAAATCTTGTTTTCTTTTTTTGATTTTGTTAGCAATTCAATTTTATTCTATTTGGTTATGTTTTTTTTTTTTTTTTTTTTTTTTATTTAAATTTCTTTGGTCTGAAACTTTATATTTCATTTAAGCACATTTTTTTCGTGCACATTTTAAATGTATAAAATATTTATTTTGTTTTTTTTTTTTATTTATTTATAACTCTGGAACCAATCAAAATAAAATTTTAATAATGTAAAAATAAATTTATTTTTATTTTCTTAAATGCAATATTTTTGTTTTAATATTAATATTCTTTCGCATAAGTTATGATTCATATTTATGCAATAAAATTAACAAAAAAAAACACTTTAAAATAATACAGACTAAATAACCACGCCTTTAAATATTATTTTATTTACTTACTAAATTTATGTATAGTTTTTTTTTGTTTTAATTGTTTTACTTTTTAAACTATTTTCTTAAAGTGTAAATAAATTGCTACCATTTTTTTTTGTTTTTAAATTGAAACCCTTTGTTTTTTTTTTTATTATTTGGTACCATTTCTACTTCTTAATTCTACAAAATTTTAAACAATATTTAAGTTTTCATTGTTTTTTTTTTTATTTCAAATTAAATTGTAAATATTTATAACAATTTTGGTTATGGTATTTCCCCACAAAGTTGACATAGTTGCACACAATATTGTTTCTTATATGTACAAAATAAAATAAAACATGTATATTTACTTAGCTATAAGGTTTTTCCTTTCATTCTTCTTGCTTTCTTAAAATCTAGCCTAAGGCACAATGTACTTTGGAATTTTCTAAAAATTTAACTTAACTCGAAAAGAAAAAGAAAAATATTGTTTAATTTAATTTAATTAAAATTGCTACGTTAATTATTTTTTTTTTATTATTTTTTTTTTTAAAGTAACGTAAAAACAACGCAATGATGACATTTTTTCAAACTCAACTTAACATTTTGTGCTTATTTTAAGTTTTTTTTTGTAAAGTCCTTAATATGGCTTAGCAGCATCCTTAGAGCGTTTCAATTGAACTTTCAATCTTTTTGTTCCAATTTGAAAGCCATGCATAGCTTGTATGGCTGCATTTGCCGAATGTGGATTATCATATGAAACAAAACCAAAACATTTGGATAAATTTGTTTGTTTATCGATGAAAACTTTTGCTGACAAAACATTGCCAAAGGGTAGAAATGTTGAAGCGAGATCGGTGTCGTTGAATTCTTGAGGTAGGTGGTATATGAAAAGATTACTTCCTTCAGGCCCTGAAATATCCAAAAATAGAATATTGATTTAAGAATTATGTTACTTTAGGATTTAATTTAAAGAAAAAGGAATTTTGCTTTGAGGAAATATGAGTAAGAATTTTCAAAAAAAAAAATTAAATAAATGAAATATTAAAATCCTTTGAATAGTTGCACAATTTTTGGAGAGTAAAATATTTAATTTTTATTAATACAATATCTAAGTATCTGAACAATTTTTTGAACAAACATTTTTGGCAATAAATTCCATTCTTCTAAACAAAACTAACCTTCAATTTGCTTACCAGCTACTCCTGCCGCTGCTACTGAAAGTGCTGATGCTGTTAATGGTGCTGTTGTCGTTGCATATGTGCCATTAGTCAAATGCGTCAAAGACTGAGCATATGGATTAGTTAAAGCATCAGTTCCTGCCCCTGGAGGAAGAAAAATTATTAAAGAATTTCATTAAAAAAAAAAAATATATCTATAATCGTACAGGAGATTAGTTATTGGAGAAGCTTCCACTCTTTTTTGCACGCATAATTAATAGACCATTAATTGTGAGCGGAAAAGTGACATTTGAGTTTAATTCGTGTTTGTATTTTGTTGTACAGGATGGATTTTCTTCAAACTTAATACCTTGTGTTTTTTTAAAATTATATTTTCAGGTTCGAAAATAAGGGTCATGTCCTACAATTATTTGAACCCAGTACGTAAAATTTTATTTAGCACAAAAAACGACTCCTACGATTTTGATACAAAAATACATCAACTACAGGAAAACTAAAAAAAAATGGTTATTATTGCCGTACATCTAGTAAAGTATTTTCCAATAAGAGGTGTTATTTTGATATGCATTTTTTTAGATAAATGATCAGATGTTTATTTCAGTGCAAAGAGCAAAGTATACCATTAATAATGAAAAACAATATCAGCCAAATGCCCGCCACGGCTACGCTTACACGACCATATCCTTTTCATGAAATTTTCCATCACCAAATCGCAAAGTAGCTGCTGTATGTCTCAATAGCTTCACGAATTCCATCTTTGAGGTCTTGAATCGACGCTGGGTTGTTGGCGTAGACCTTATCTTTCACGTGGCCCCAAAGTAAGAAGTCGCAAGGTGTTAAATCACAAGATCTCGGTGAACAATTGTTATAACCTCTTCGAGAGACAACAGAGTCCGGAAACTTTCACCGTAAAACATCGATGGTTTCGTTGCTTGTGTGGCACGTAGCGCCGCCGCCGTCTTGTTGAAAGTAAACTTTGTCCAGATTAATACCATCCAATTCCGGCCATACAAAATTATTAACCTCTCGATGGCGCAATCTATTCACCGTAGCTGTTGCTCTAGCCTCATTTTCGAAAAAGTTAGGTCCAATGACCCCGCTGGGCCATAAGCCGCACCAAACAGTTACTCGTTGAGGATGGAGAAGCTTTCCAACAATAAATCTTGGAGCCCCAGATGCGACAGTTTTGCATGTTGACGTAGCCACCGAGGTGGAAATGAGCCTCATCAGTCAAGATGATTTTTCGATGAAATTCCGGATAATTTTCATGCATTTTTTATAGTAAACTTTAATAATTTCAGTGCGTTGTTGAAGCGTGTATCGTTCCATTTTTATTAATGGCGTAGTTTCTAGTTGTCAAAAAATTACAGCTTCAAAAGTAAAAACTACCGAAATAGCGGGCTATTCAAAATAACACTTCTTATTGGAAAGCTTCTTTTTTTGATTTTTGATTCTCCGAAAACAATTCAACAATTCTCGGAAACAAATTCAACAATATCAACATTTTTGACAAACAATTTTTCGAAATCAAACTTTTGTGTGGAAACTTAATAGGGTCAATGTGGGTAAATGTAAACAGGGGCAGATGTAAACTGAGCTCAAATTTCTTACAAATAATTCAGTCTTGAGCGCATCCACTAAATAAACCTTCGGACGCTTTCAATATCTGCCAGATACTTTTCACTCATTCGAGTGTTTTCAGTTTTCAGTTGTCGAATTGTGCTTTTTGTGGAATGTTCAAAAAAAAAGTGTTTTACAAGTTTAAACAAAATTCAGAGGTAAGGTTTTTTTTAATATACTTTTTATTCGTCAAATTTGATAGAGATTAGATTAAAAGAAAAAAAATCTAAAATCTAGAAGGGACTTATCGCTTTTTTTCGTGTTTACATTTACCCCAGAGAATGTTTTGATGATGGTAAATGTAAACATGATTTTTGGCGTAAATGTAAACATATATTTCTATTTAAATATTGCTTTTTTATTAAAGATTATGCTGTTTAATTTATTTTTAGCTGAAACCATTCCTCGAAAATATATATTAAAACGATCAACGTTGTCATACACAAAAGATGATGTAGCCAGAGCAGAAATTTCATGAAAAGACATCCCACTCTGTCACTTAAGACACCAGAACTGCTCCAGAAATGCTGAAAAGATGCAAGGAAGCCATGATTTATGACTTCTTAAAAAAGTTAGATAACCTTTCAATAGAGTATGGGTTGGACGTAGAAAAATCGTGCTTCGAATTTAACGCTGATGAAATCGGGTTTTGCAGCGATTCACACAAATTAAGAGCTATTATGGACAGAAAGGAGTTTCACTGAAATCGTTGTTTACTTTTACCCCCAGTTTTCCAAAAAAAAAAAAAATTATGGGGTTAATTTAAACATGCTATTATTAACCTTATTTATAATTTCTTTCAACAAATTTTGCAATTGTTTAACTAAGAAAAACAATAATTTTACATTGCCATTTAAGGTTCTTCGGTAGGTTTTTTAATTAAAAAAAATAAAATGATAAGGTTAGAACTTGAAGAAAAAACCAGAATTTGTTTACATTTTTTTTTTAAATTTGGTATTTAAATCATTTTTTTATCATTTATTTAAAAATTTTGAAAAAATAAAAAAAATCTAGTTGAGCCCTTAAGAAAAATATTTTTTTTCTTGAAAACGACTTCAACGATTTTGATAAGAAGAAACGTGTAAGTTCTTTATTTATTGCAATCTACTTTTAAGAACAAAACAATTCTACTTTCAGTGTTTTTGTTAAAAGAACTGCCCAGAACTGAACCATTTTTAATATTTTCGACTTTCGCATTATTGATGGGTGAACTGATTCAAATTATTTTTTTTTCCGGAGAGAAGTTTCTAAAGTTTTTAAATAATACATTTGTCCAAATTTTCAATTTGTTTTTATTAAAATCAAAATTCAAATTTTTGTTTGAAAATTAGATATTTTTAAAAACGATTTTTTTTTTTTTATTCATTCCGCGCAGTAAAGGGGTTCTTACTACCCTCAACTATGACAAGCACAGTGCGAACGTTAGGAAAATAAGGAAGGATATAAAAGGAGATACCGATGCACATTGGTTTTGAAGTTCTGAATATCAAAATGCGGGGGGAGGGGGGGAAATAGGGCCAGGTAAAGCATTCCACTTTCTTGTTTTGCGACTAAATAAAGAATCTCTATACCTAACGGTACGTCTGAAATTCAGCTCAAGAGTAAACAGATGAGCATTCCTAAAAGCGCGAGTATTACGGTTTAATTGGTTAAAGGGAGGAATGCAACTGGCTATTTCACTTGAACACTGTATATAAAAATAGCGATAGAACAGAGAGAGACAGGTGACATTGCGGCGGTGTTCCAGGGATGCTATTGTTGCCGTTATTGTTCTATCAACTTTCATTTTAGGGCCCTTTTTTGAATTCTATCCAACAAGCTTAGCTGATGGGTAATAGGAACAGCTGCCCATGAAGTTTTTTGAAATTTGTATTTGTAAATCAATTTTTTTTTTTGGGATTAAAGGAGAATGGGCAAAAATATATGGAACCTGGTCTACCTAGTTTGTTAGCCAAAAACGAGACCTACGACAATGATTAGGTACTATGAACTGTACCAAAATTTGAGTATTTTTTTTTTGTCCTAAACAATGGGAGTTGACTAAAATAAGCGAGCAAAAAAATAAGAAAAACACTTTGCAAATTCGAATAAACATAGACGAGTTGTTTTGTATTTTGTAAAATACTGCGCCTAAGCACCATGGATTACAGTTCTGTGTCTGTGAACTATTCACCAATCGTGACATTATTCGACTACCTAAACAAACAAATTTTAAAAGTCAACATGTGCAGGTTAACCCAGTCAAATTCGACAATAAATTCGCAAATTACGATGTAGTTCTGCATTTTTGATATGTTGTTGGGGCAAGTTAGAGTAGTCTGTAGCTAAGTTTGCAACTTCGAAAAACCTGTGCTCGCTGCAGGAAAAATGCAACAGTGAAAAAAAACGTAAAAATCACCCCATTTTTCCGACATTTTCCTTTATAACTTTGGAAATATCCAACTTAGGAAAAAACCATCCACTGTATTCTTGTTTGTTAAACTGTTTGAAAAACTAAGTAATTTTAAAGCTTTCAAAAAATAGGTCAAAAATTGTCCAATTGTGCTAAAAAGGTACAATGTACAAAAATACGTGCCTACTAATGCGTCCTACTTTGACCACAGCAATGATGCAAACATTGCTTGTTGCACTTAGTTAACATTATGTTTCTTGCCAAAACTATTTCACCGATTTGGATCGAATTTTGTCTTATAATTCTCTAGGCTATTTGATTGCAAATTTTGAGCACAATTGGACAATTTTTGACCTATTTTTTGAGTGCTCTAAAATTACTTAATTTTTCAAAATTTTTGTTTTTACTCATGGTTAGATAGTAACTCAAATAAAAACAAAAACGACCCACAGTGTGTTAATGCGTGACTTGTATATTCTGCACATTTTCTCACCTTTGGCTTGCCAACCATATAAAATTTATCGAAATCGGTTGGATACTTTTTGAGTAAATGGTACCACCAGATTTATTTAAGGCTGTTTATATATAGATAATCAAAAAATTTGACAAGTTTTTAACTCTAAAGACATAAAACATCATCGTATAACGAACACCTTTTAAATACTGATATTCTCTCTCTCTATCGAACAAAATGTAAATTTTAAATCACCCTGTTTTACATAGTTCAAAATGATGTACCAACAACTTAGAAATAAAATTGAAAATTTTATGTAATAGACCCTAAAACCTTAACCTTAAAAATATATTTTATTCTTATAACTATACTATAAAAGTTTTTGATACGTTTCACATTTAACTATGTACTTTTATACATTAAAAATCAATTAAAAAAAAAACCATCAACCCATATAAGGCTTACCAGTAAAAATCTAAAGGAATACAAAAAATATGGTTATTTATAATTGGGTATGTTCCGGCAGTTTTTATGAATACATCTTTTTTGATTCATCATCCATCCATTGCCCTGACTGTACCTATATGATTTTTTCTAATAAACAACTACAACGATTTTAATAAAGACGTAACTACGTAAACGATAATACTCGGATATTATTGGATTTTCAAATTCAAATTTATCTTAAAAGTTTAAATAATATACTTTCTAAACAAATTTTTCCAAACTTTTTTTTGATTAATGTTTCAAAAAGGGTTGCCAATGAATTTTTATAAATTTATTTTCTACATGCACATTAAAAACATTATAGTAATGAAATGATATTATTATTATTATTAGTTTTATTCGTTTTCATAAAACATTAAAAAATATTTTAAAAAAAATCTAGATATTGCTTGTTACCAGTTGCCTACCTGTCATAGATTTTTGTTTTTGATTTTCAAATTTCTCGTTGACGACTAAACCGATTTCAACCAAATGTTTAAAAAAGCGGCCTATGTTAGTTTAAATTTTTTTTCATATACAAATTTTCAACAAAGTAATTTTTCTATAAACAAAATTAATTCTTTTTTATTTGAAAATTCACTATCTTGAAAACGGGTAAGTGATTTTTATTTTATTTTTGTGTAAAATTGCACTTTAATGGAACTAAAAGTTGGCATACCAAATTTTATTTTATAAAATTTTGAAAAAAAACTTATAATACAAAATTAATTTTTAAGCAAACCGCTGCGCTGCCGTTGTAACAATGTTTGAATTTTTTGTATAAATTTAAATTAATCAAACAAATATGGTATACGTTTTTAGGGCTCCAGCAATTTTTAATTTGTTTTTGCTTACCTATTTAAAAAAAAACTAATTTATAAAAAAATATATGTATAATAATTTATATTTAAACTTTTTATTTATTTAACACTTAACATTTTATTTTTAACGACATCATTATATTATTTGATCAAAAACGTACATTGCCAATATTTAGCTGTGATAAAGTTTTTATAACAACAATTTTGTTTCCTTCGTTAGCGCCTGAAAAGCATAAATTAAATTCTATTCATTGGCCACTCAAGACTCAAACATATAAGTTAAGTACCTCTGCTACCTGCACATGTGGTGCCAAGTCGTATATTCTATTTTATAAGTTATCATTTTTTAAAATGATCTTCTCCTAATTATTGATTTATTTCTGCTACCTTTACTATAGGTAATTACAAAATTGCTTTTTGATTTGTTTATCTGTTATATTTTCCTGGAACAATTATAACCTTAAAAACCCACATTATCTATGTTCTATATCTACCGGGAGATTATTTGCTTTCTTCGTGACCTGTAGGATACAGTTATTGCTTTTTCTACCTGTTTGATTCAAACATTTCTTTGCCATAATTTCTATATTGTGACATATATATAAATAAGCTTTTTCATCGGTTTATTTTAATTTAATTTAGTACTTTGTGGTCGTTGGTTGGAATCAAGGACACCTGAAGTATTTTCTTTCGCCGCGAAAGTATCTGAATATTAACAAGAGATACATTTAATAAAACGGTAAGTTTCTTATTTAGAACTATAGTTGGATATTCAATTATGTAACATCTGCTTTGCTTTTAGCCTTCCAATGTCGAGTTCTAGTTCTTCTTCAAATGAAAAATTCATCTTCAAATGCTATCAACATTTCACAAATATATCCGACAAATTGCATAAATTCTATCAAGAAAAGGACTTCTTCGACACAACTCTCATTGCTGGCAACGATTGCATCAGTATTCCAGCTCATAAAATTGTCCTGTCTGCATTGAGTGAGTTTTTTTGGGAAATGTTTAATGGCAAGCCGATAATTTCAAACACCAATCAAGTGGAATTGAAGGAAATCAAATCTTCTACGCTTAAATTAATTCTCGATTACATGTATTCGGGTTGGATTGGGCTAAACCTCGAAAATATCGAGACAGTGTTGAGAAGTGCAGTGTTTTTAAAAATGAAATTATTAATCGACGGGTGTTGTGATTTTCTTGAAAAAATTCAGAACAATAGAAACTGTTTGCATTGGTTACATTTGGCCAAGGAACTAGGCTTATCTGATCAACTGCGAGACAAATTTTTGAAATTTATTTACAACCACTTCGAAGATGTAACCAAGGAGTCGGAATTTCTTGCTTCTGCACGTTGATGATTTGAAGGATTTGCTGTTTAAGGACAATACTCGACGTGGAGACTTGGAGGAGCAAGTGTTTCTGAGCTTGACGACTTGGATTCAGTATGAAGAAGCAGATCGGAAACATGTCTTATCGGAATTGCTATCAATGGTTGGCAATCAATTTCTCACGCCCAAGTTTATCACTAAAAACTGCCTTTCAGTTTGTAAGACTCAAGAAAACATTGAATTGATTCACCGTTGGCTTCAATACCATTGGGTGCCTGAATCAAGAACAATTGAAGAACAAGAATTTACTTTTCCTTTCGAAAAAGTGAAGCCATGGAAAGAAATCAAATCAAGCGAAGAAAACAGACAAGTTGTAGGTATTTATTTAAATAACCAGAAAGAAGTTGAAATGCAATGGTTAAATGAAACATCGCAGACTTGGGATGTCAGGAAAAGACAACCTCTTTTGACAAAAACTCGGTATTCTTCTATGATTGTGATTGACGAAAAACTATTTAAAGTTGGAGGGTATGGTACAAATCAAATAGTAACAACAAACTGTGTTGAATGCTTAGACCCATAAAAACTTTCGAATTGGCTGATATGACCCCAATGCGAATCGCCAGATACAAAAGTCAGTTGGCAAATTTAAACGGATATTTGTGTGTTTTTGGTGGTTTCGAGGAAAACCCAACAAAATTTATTCCTTCGATGGAGATTTACAATTTTTCAACACGCAAATGGAGTGACTTACAACCACCATTTGAATTAGCAAGTCGACAGAAAATAGTTGGTCACAACGGTATTTTATATGTTTTTGATTTTCGTTACGGCTATGTGCATTCTTATAATATTTCTTCTAATCAATGGACTTCCAAAGAGCAGCCAATAGATGATAGCGTAGAAGAATTTATAACTGTTGCTGTTGGCAATTTTGTGTATGCTTTTTTTAGTTGTATGAAAGTTAACTATTCGAAAGGCTATGATTATTGTAAAATTTTACTTAAACGCTTCGATTTATTTAATTATACCTGGTGTGAGGTTGCTGAATCGACAGAAAAACATTATAAGGTTGAAATGGTAACAGTTACTGAAAATAAAATATTTCTTTACACAACGGATTATAAAATTATTCAGTATAATATTAATACCAACAAATTCACTACCATCCGTACAACTTTTTGTAGTAATTTTTGTATTTTGCCATTTAAATTATAATTTCATTGTATGTTTTCATCTAATGTTTTTAATATTTATGTATGTATTGTTCGTAATAAAAACAAATGCTAAGTATCTGCCTGGAGAGAGTTTTGTTTTTAGTTTTTAACAGTTCGTGGACACTTAAACCGAATAATCAGCCGATTTCGGTTCGGAACTATGAGGAAGAATGTATCGGCTGATGTCTGTTCTTAACTATATATCAATTTTCAACGATGCAGTTGGAGTGTGAAACATCAAACGAGCTTCTCGGTTTCGGCATAAAGTTGGATTATTTCCTGTCGCCTCGCGCACACAGAAATGATTAAAAGTTATTAGTCACTAGGCCCTGGTTCTTTGTGAGCTGTTGCGGCACCCAATTAATTTATATTTATTAACTTAATGGTGTCATATGCTTTGATACTACCTACGTGAGATGAATTGAAAATGTTTATTTGCAGGTGCTTGATAGATTTAGTACACCACTGTAAAAATTGCTTGGAGAAAATATACAAAAATAGATTTGATACTAAAATGTAGATCCTCACCTTGATTAACTATTGTCCTATGTTACATTCGACTACTTTTGGGAAAACGCAATCAAAGTTCAGAAATTTTGTTCCCGAAAATCT
Organism: Melangyna quadrimaculata; assembly: GCA_949320155.1. Taxonomy (NCBI): domain Eukaryota; kingdom Metazoa; phylum Arthropoda; class Insecta; order Diptera; family Syrphidae; genus Melangyna; species Melangyna quadrimaculata. The sequence continues at coordinate 145,517,636 of OX439485.1, read as the reverse complement.
GACGGTAGATATTTTTAAAAACTACATGACATTGCAAAAAACATTTGTGAATTGAATGATGTTTAAATTATTTCAATCTAGAAACAGATAATAATCGATTTGCTCCAATATGCCGCTGTCGTATGTAACGACAAAATTATGGCACATACGATAAAAAATAAAATAATCAACCGGAATTTCAGTAAAATATTGTTGTATTGTTTGCCGAACTAAAAAATTACTGGCTATGTAAAAACAAATTGTTGTATGTGTTTACTTTGTCGTTTGTGTCGTATTTTGGTGCACATACGACAATTAACTACTGAAACGATTATGTAGAACCTTTACACATACGACAAAATTCAAGAAGGTTATCTCGGAAACTAAGACAAATATCGAAATACCGATTTCACAGGTTGGTAGAGAAAAATTAAAATAAGAAAACTGCATTTAAATCTCAAAACCTCAATTTTGCACATAGTTACGACAATAGTTTCTCCAGGCGACGAAATGGCATGATAAGTTTAACAGCTTTAAGATGTCTCGCTAACCCTAAAAACACACCCTTCCTTCCCAAATATTTTTATAAACTCTTGATTCTTGGTTCTAGTTACACTTTTTTTTAAAGATTTACATCATGTTTCAGGGGATAGTTTTTTTTGCCACAAGTGTTTTGGTAAAGTCCAATACTATTTTCTCCCTGTCAATAAAGCACCATTTTACGAAAGATATTTTCATCGAATGTTCTTATCCTCGGTTTTCATTAGAAATGCAACATTTATTCCAAGTTTCATCAACAGACCAATAATTCCAAAGAGTTTCCAGCAATATTTAAAAAGTACCTTGAAATCATGTGCCATATGCATAGATTGTATGAAAGTAATTTTTACCGTTTCAGTTTGATAAAAATCCTCAAGGTTGCCAGAAGTATACCTGGCATTATTAGATTCAGCACTCTTTTTTCATACTGATAAGCATCAAAACATTTTGTATTGTATTTTTTAAGAACACATTACAAAAATGGTGAAAGTTTTGCGAATATACAGTTCGCCAATTACGTCAAAGAAATACGGCCCAATTACTCCGCCAGCCCCAAAATGCACTCCAAACAGTTACTTGCGGATGCATTGGTTGTTTGAGTATCATATCAGGATTTTTAGCACCCCAAATACGACAGTTTTGCTTATTTACGTATCCGCCGAGTGGAAAATTTGCTTTGTATAAAAAATGATTTTCTTCGAAAAATCCGCATTAATTTGATGATGTTCCAACGCCCAATCAGCAAATTCAGCGCCGGCGCTGCACATGGTCATTTGGCTTGATGGTGCAATAAGCTAATCGAACCTTGTACGCATGTAAATGCAGATCTTGTACCAAATCCGTTGCATAGTGCTTCTGGAAATGTTTAATTGTTGACCACGATGCTGAATGGAAGTTCATACATTCTCGGCCACAGATGGCTGTATTTTCGAGTGACGAACAGGAACGACGACGAACAATGATTTTCTGATCCATCAGCGTAAATTTGGTCTATAGTTTTTGTAACTAAACGCCTCACTGTCGTTTCATTTGGCGCATAATTGCGATCGAAAACTTTACGTTATTGGCGAACGTTAAGTTTTCAAAAAACTTTCATCATTTTTGTAATGTGTTTTTACAACAACTTTATGGACAACAGTCCCCAAAAAATCGTCGTACAACTCGTATTGACAAAATGTCGGCAAATTTAAATCCGGCGCTCTTGTTGGGACTCCCTATAGATAACAAATATCGAATTGTTTTCTTAAAATGTTATCCCCGGGACAGGCCATGAACATAGTTTAAAACAAAGTGTTTTTTTCTAGTAAAAAGAGTAAAAATAGGCAAAAATAGACACGCGTTGTGGTGGATCCATATTAATAAAAAGATCCCCACAGGACACTAAGCCATTAAATGACGCTGCCTTTGTCCACAAAAAAGCGGTTATCAGCCATATTGTTACACTAAGTTTAATTCGATAACTAATAAATGAAATACTTGAAAACTAATCAGTGTCCTTTATAAAAAGTAAATAGGGTCTACATGAACATGACCCATGCGCCGTTATGTATAAATCCATCTCTCTCCTTTTCAAACTACATATCGATTTTTAATCAAAAGAAACTCGTTATTCGAATATTGCAACTCTGTTCAATCGTTGATACTGTTATGGGGACTATTTTTCAGGACGTTATTTCATATTTGATGCCTACTAAAAATGTGCAACCAAATAGTATAAGAGTTCTAACACACAAAGTTTCTAAAGGGCAATATTTCCAACGACAAAGCCTTAAAGGAATAATTTTCTTAAAAAATAAAACTACAACAGTTGCAGAAGTAGTACGCACGAAATATGTACAACTAAAATTATTCGCATACTGTCATACTTATGAAAATTGGGAAGTCTATGCCTTTACTATGCTATTGTTAAACTCCGAAATGTAAACGTTAATACTAAGCAGTTTTCAACGACCGCGTGGTAAATATTCCAAATGTTTTGTTTTTATTTTTACTAATTTTTTAGAGAAGAGTTCTTTCAATATACGCTCATTAAAAAGAACAACGTCATAACTCAAAAATCGTCAAACTTCAGAAATCGCAATTTTAAGATTGCATGGCTGTATTTCATAATCATCTTCATTTGTATCTACTTTTTTTCTTGGTAGATCTATAAATTAAAGTTTTATCGCAAAATATGACACTTTTAAAATATTTATTGAACTGTTTTCACTTCACCGGTCCCTGCACAAGTTAAAAAGTACATTAAATTCACAAAAAAAAATATTTAAAGGTGACAGTGTATATAACGACAAATGATGCTCTATAGCCTTTCATTTTTTAGCTCTAGAAATGACGTTTTGTCAAAAAAATAGGTTATAGAAAATGAGTTTGAACTGTATCATTAGGTCAAAAATGATGTTTTTTGAGTTATAACGTTGTTCCTTTTAATGAGCGATATATTGCTATCCCAAATTACAAGAGATAATATAGCATCCGCCACGGTTGTAACAACTTTTTTTTTGTCAAACTTTGTCTTCTGGAATTTTTGCTTTTTGAAACTTTGTTTTTTTTTTTTAATTTGTTTTTGAAGCTTTGTCCTTCAAAAATTGTATGGATTTCTATGTCTCCAGTAGATATATGGCTATGTTTTTTAATCGATATTCATTTTGTCTGTATTGCACTTATAAATTTTGTATATACCTATGTACATGAAGAACACCTTGCTAATAAAAATAAATAAATTGTCATAACCAATTTCGGGGATAACTTTTAAAGAAAAACATTTCATATTTGATAGCTACAAACAAAGACATCTGTGAAGTTGGCAGGGCAACTTTCACCTAGAGTAACGGTCCTTATTTTTTAAGAAATTAAAAAAAAAAATATTCAGTATGAAATTAGCAAGTCAAATTGTGTATTTCGAGAACTAATCATGCTAGGAATTTGCGGTTAGGAGCCAAATTTGCAGTTTATTTTGCATTTCAAGAAATGATAAAAACTTGAGGTGAAGTTAACAGGGCAGCATGACATTTTTTTCAAATTGAGGACTTCAAAATTTGGAACTGCAAAATAAACTGCAATTTTGAAGCCTTATTTCAAGTCTCTAGCTTGCTTAGTTCTCGATATACCCTCCGACCTGCTAGTATGAATTTTATTTTTTTTTTCAAATAAAGGACTGCAAAGTTTGGACCTAAAATTTCTTGAAATGTAAAATTTTGAAATGCAAAAAATCGAAATTAAAAACAAAACTTCCTCCCGGGAATCAAATATATAAATACAGAGAGTAGTACTTAACATGATTTGTTGTACTGATGATGAACATGTATATATGTAAATATTAAAAAAAAAATACATAAAAACATAGAATCAAATTATAATTTAAATGTCAAAAGCTTAGGTTAGGTTAGGTTAGGGTGTTTCATTTTTCCAAAGATGTGATTAAAAGAAATAAATACCAAAATTCAAGAAGATTGGTTAATGTTTAGAGGTTGATCACTTTTTTTCTAAAACTAGTGATATACCAAATATTGAAGTCTTTTGTACTAATGATCAGTAGAAGTAAAATGACAAAAAACGAAGTCTCACTATATAAAAATTCTTCTCATTTATCCTTCAATTGGGACAGTTAACTGGTGCCCTCAGTGCCCCATGGCAGAGAGTGTGTTAAAATGTTGTTTAATAAAGATTAACAGTTCTAGCGACAAGCTTATATTTTGAGCATTATAAGTAGGGCTGGCCTCGAGACGAGAAAAGTCTCGGTCTCGATCTCGGTCTCGCATGACGAGACCGAGACAAGACGAGACGAGACTGGCTTTTGAGCAACCGAGACGAGAACGAGAAGAGGATGTATATTTGAATAAAAATTTAGAGAGAGTCTTATAAATTAACAAAATCCAATTTCAGTTAAATATTTATTTTCTTTTGCACGTATTCAAACTACATTCGAAAATATTTCGTTCCAAAATCAACAGGTTATCCGGAAATCGTATTTTTCGGAGACGAGACCGAGATGAGACTAAATTATACGAGACCGACACGAGACGGAGATTTTAACGAGACCGAGACGAGACTTAGAAGTCTCGCAGAGTCTCGTCTCGTGGCCAGCCCAAATTATAAGCATGGCATACTACCTGTCGCCCTGAAATACACTGATGGTGTGAGCAGATGACAGAAGTAGTAATACGAACTGACCTGGGATACGTGACAGTGTCATGATGGATATGCATTTTGATAATACATCATCTAAGATATCTAAGGGTACGGAAAAAGGTTTTTATTATTGGATTTTGTCTGTGTTTGTTATCTTTTGATTGTTTGTTATCTGTCAGCATAAAATGTTGGATTATCTTTAAGCTGGTGAGGGAAATATGAATGGAAATTTAGAAACAAAACCTTAAACTAAAAAGAAAATGAAATTATTTATGGGTTAAACCTAGTTTTAAATGGAAAATACCATCGTTAGAAACCAATAAAACAAAGTAATAATAATAAAAGTTTTATAATAATAAAATTATTAAATTATTTTTATTATCATTATTAAAACAAAGACGTTCTTTGTATTGTTGGGGATCCATTACGCTAAAGAATATAGAAGTTATTCTTCAATTATCCCACAGATGTGCGTTTTCCCGATAGTAATATAACTGGCCACATAAGCAACGCAATAGGCGTGCATACCAATTGTTTATTTTCTTGTATTAGTTGTCATTTTTCAAATTCATCTTCTCCTAATTATTGATTTATCTCAGCTACCTTTATTATTTATTACTTAATTGCTTTTTCGATTTGCTTATCTTTTATACACTCCCTGTCACTTGTTTGAGGCCACTATTTTCACAAAAGTTTTTTCTCGATAAATACCTGTAGCATATATTTTTCCTGAAAATGTTTGATACCTGTGAGTAGGTAAATATATTTTGCAATTAAAAAATATAAATTTTAAGGGGTAACTTGGAAATTCCGTATAAAAAAATGCGTCACTTGATTGGACCACTTGAAAAATATTTTAAAAAAAGAACAAAATTATAAAAATGTTTTGAGATTGTATATGTGACCAATTATTTAAATATTATAGTTTTGTAGAATTGTTATAGGGCTTTTTTGGTCAATTTTGTTTTAATTATGCAAATGAAAACACGTACATAAATTTTATTCCGACGTTTCGCTGGATTTTCTCAGCATCTTTAGGGGCGTTTATTGTGTCTAAATTCGTATACAATACAAAAATAAAAATAAAATACATTTTTTCAATACACAATCTTCAAATCAAAAATTAAATTTAAAACTTAGTTTGTTAACAATTATTTTTAAACTTACTTTAATTTTATAGCATATTTAAAATTTGTTTAAATTGCACGTCCCTAATATCACCAACTTCACTATTTTAATAAATTAATAAATTATTATATAAATAAATAAATAAATAAAATTTACTTTAATTTGGTACAACTACTTCTTGACACAAAACATAAATATCACAGTATGGCAATGTTGCAAATTGAATTTGTTCCATCAATGTCTTCTTTTTAATTCATAGAAGTCATTTTCTTTTGTTGGATTCGCAGGCTCTCTAATGTATAAAAATGTTTACTTTTTTTTGTTTTTAAACATTAATGTATTATGTTTTTGTCAATTAATAATGAATATGCCCGCCATTTTTTGAAATTAGCTCTATTAGACGGTTTGGAAATTAATCAGTAAGTTTTTTGGAATAATCTAGTGAAATCTGGTTCCAGGCAACGCAGTCAGCTTCGACCAAGACGTCCTTATCTCCAAACTGTCTACCAGTATCAGAAACTTTTCGAGATAGCCGGGCCGAAACGTTTTCGATGATGTTTGAGTCCGGTGAATAGGGTGGCTATGGTAGAATTCCAACGTTTTCCGACTGAATCCAGCTTCTAGCTAGCCTGGAAGTATGGATAGGGGCGTTGTCTTGTTGGAATTATTATTATTATTAATCATCTTTATTTCCAACAAAACTTACAAAATATTTACAAGAATATACAATTTTAAAACTATATAATTTTTGTTGAAATAACTAAGTACAATCTGTTGCGGTAAGGCAAGAGGCGAATGTACATTACAGTGAAAAAAGTTAGAAGTTCTTAATTTGATTATTATTTTTTTTTTTTTTAATATTTTATATAATTAGAATTAACAAATTTTCTATATCTGAATGATTGAAAGAAAAAAGTAATTTTTTAACATTTAATAGAAATACTGATCTCTCTCTCACACACCTAAGGTTTCTTGGAAGTGAGTTAAAAAAACGGGCAGCTGTGACAGAGTAAAATCTTGAAAAATGCGTTTTGTAAATAGTTGGTATAGTTACGAAATTCTGAATATCCAAGGCAGAGGTTCCAGAATATTCTTAAGCTTTGGAAATACCCGTTACAGCAGGCATTTGTAACTATTTCCGTTCACTGTTGTAGTTATTAATTCAAATTCAATTGTTCCATAATAGGGTGATAGCTCCCCACACCATAACACCTGATGTATGACTGTGATGTCTTAACAAAATAAGTTCTTCTTCTCTTTAATCGTGAAAATATAAGTTGTAACTATCGGGTCCGTCAAGATTAATCTTTTTTCATCTGAAAAGACAACCTTTTTCCATGCGTTGCTACTGGCAAAATGCTCCCTGGCGAAATTCATCCGTAGTTCTTGTGTAGCTGCCGTAGAACCGGTTTCTTCTTGATGTTACCACTGGTTTTAATAATCCTTAAAACCGTCGAAACACTGGCTGATTTTGACCTTATTTAAGGCGCCGATAGTGTGGAATTTGAAGCTAGCCGCTGAATGAGTCGCTTTCCTCGGATTGTTGTTGCTTGAGATGTATGTCCTTTTCGTTTTTTTTTTTATAGTTTTCAGTGTCTGCTAGATAGTTGTTGACAATGGTCTTACTTCTGTTCGGTCTCCTAGCTATTTTTCGGCCTGAGGATCCCAGTTCTTTTAAAGCATCTATTGATACTCTTTCTGCTACTGTCGACGTGTTTCCAGAGCCCATTGGAAAATTAATATAAAATATATTTTTCTCTCCTTTCTTAAATATTGTAACTTTTGTTTGAAAAAACTCGGCGATGTTAAATTTTGCCAAGCAATTTTTGGAATGGCCTCAATCAAATGACGCAACTTCTTATGCCCATTTTTTGCAATCCATTCACATAATTTGGGAAATTTCTATGGATTTTCCGAGTCCTTAACTTTATCCTTTTTATTTCAAAATATATATACCTATACCTACTCACACGTATCAAAAATTTCCAAGAAAAATATTGCTTACAGGTATTAATCGAGAAAAAACTTTTATGAAAATAGTGGCCTCAAACAAGTGACAGGGAGTGTATATCTACGTTATCTATGTTCTATCTATGTACCTGGAGATTATTTTCTTTCTTCGTGATCTTCAGGATGTAGATATACCTAATTGCTTTTTCTATCTCTTTGATTCAAACGTTTCTGTAACATTATTTCTATAATTTTTAGATATAAATTATCTATTTCGTCGGATTACCTCAGTTTTATTAAGTACGTTGTAGTCGTTGGTTGGTGAAATTTGAAGACATCTCAGTTATTTTCTTTCACCCGCTATCAAAGATATCGCACATTTACAAAAAAAAAGTTTAACAAAACGGTTAGTTTCTTATTGAGAACTTAAGTTGGATATTCAATTAAGCAACTTCTTTTTTTAGCCGTAAAATGTCGAGTTCGAGTTCTTCTCTATGTTCATCTCCAAATGAAAAATTCACCTTCAAATGCGGACAACATTCCACAAACATCTCCGACAAATTGCATAAATTCTATCAAGAAAAGGACTTCTTCGACACAATTCTAATTGTTGGCAACGATAACATCAATATTCCAGCTCATAAAGTTGTCCTGTCTGCATTGAGTGAGTATTTTTGGGAAATGTTTCATGGCAAGCCGCAAATTTCAAAAACCAAAAAGGTTAAATTGAAGCAAATCAAATGTTCTACGCTACAATTGATTCTCGATTACATGTATTCGGGTTGGATTGAGCTCAACCTCGAAAATATTGAGACAGTATTGCGAAGTGCAGTGTTTTTAAAAATGAAATCATTAATCGATGGGTGTTGTGATTTTTTTGAAAAAAATCTGAACAATAGCAATTGTTTGCGTTGGTTACATTTGGCCAAGGAACTAGGCTTATTTGATGGACTGCGAGAAAAATATTTTAACTTTATTTACAACCACTTTAAAGAAGTAACAAAGAACGTTGATGAATTGAAGGATTTACTATTTAACGACAATCTTTGTCGTGGAGACTTGGAGGAGCATGTGTGTCTGAGTTTGACGACTTGGATTCAGTATGAAGAAGCAGATCGGCAACATTTTTTATCGGAATTGCTATCAATGGTTCGCTATCAATTTCTCACGCCCGAGTTTATCACTAAAGACTGCTTTTCAGTTTGTAAGAGTCGAGAAAACTATGAATTGGTTCACCGTTGGTTTCAATACCATTTCTGTACTGAGTCAAGAACAATTGAAGAACCAAGGAAAGAAATCAAATCAAACGAAGAAAACAGTCAAGTTGTATCTATTTCTTTTAATAGGCAGATGAAAGTTGAAATTCAATGTTATAATCAAACATTACAGACTTGGAATATCAGGAAAGGACTCCCTCTTTGGACAAAGACAAGGTATTCTTCTATGATTGTGATTGACGAAAAACTGTTTCTAGTTGGAGGGGAGAATGACTTTTCGAGCATAACAAACTACGTTCAAAGCTTGGACCCAAAAACTTTTGAATTGACTGATATGCCCCCAATGCGAGTTGCAAGATACGAAAGTCAGTTGGCAATTTCAAACGGATATTTGTGTGTTTTTGGTGGTTTTGATGCTTTTGTGAAGGACAATGAAAATTTTATACCTTCAATGGAGATTTTCAATTTTTCGAAACGCAAATGGAGTGTCTTACAACCGCCATTCGAATTAGGAACTCGACACAAAATAGTTGGTCATAACGGTCATTTATACATTTTTGATTTTCATTACGGCTGGGTACATTGTTATGATATTTCTTGTAAACAATGGACTTCCAAAGAGCAGCCAATAGATGATCGGGTACAAGAATTTGTAACTGTTGCTGTTGGTAATATTGTGTATGCTTTTTTTAGTTGTATGCAAAATATTAACATAGGAAAATCTATTTATGATTATCATAAAATTATACTTAAACGCTTCGACTTATCTAATTATATCTGGTGTAAGGTTGCTGAGGCGACAATGGACCACCGCTCAGATTTTAAAATGGTAACAGTTATTGGAAGTTATATGTTTCTTCACAATGGCACTCACATAATCGTTAGGTTTAACATTAATACCAACAAATTCACTATCTTTCGTGCACCTGTGAGTAATTATTATATTTTGCCAATTAAATTATAATTTGATTGTATGTTTTTATGTTATGTTTTTAATATTTATACATTGTTGGTAATAAAAAAAGTCATGTTAATTACTTCTCTCTGTGTTTGTATTTTCGATTCCTGGGAAAGAGTTTTTTTTTTTTTTAGATATTATTAGTACAGTTGGCGTACACCAAAAACAAATAATTAGCCGATTTCGGTTCGGCACTATTCAGAAGTAAGACCTTGATCTTAGGGTCTGCAGCTTCAGATTTTTGTAAAAATTTTATTGTTATTTGCTTCTACAAAGGTAGTACATTCAGTGAGTACAGTCGACTCCGCTTAACTGGAACACCATAATTGCAGAACATTTGTTTCATTAAAGCGGAGTTTTCAGTTATACGAACTTTGGATAACTGAAACTTGTTTCAAATAAGCAGAGTTAAGGTCAATTCGCATTGTCCAAAATGGCGGATTTTGTCAGAGTCATGGCTTCCCGAATACCCGTATATTACCTTTTCTAATAGCCCGCTTTCATGTATAAAGAAATCAAATGAGCAATATTTTGTTCCACGAAAAAGTCTATCTTTGCTGTAATTCTATCGGCTCAATTCATTTAGTAGTCAATTTTCCAAAAGCTCTAACTTTTGACTCCGGTACCGCATCATCTTCAAAAATATATCAAAATTTGGTAAACTTTGTGCTTTACAATTTTTATTATACAGGGTGTCCGGTTATTCGTGTGCCGTACTTTGGGATGTGATTCCTGGTCATATTCTAAGAAAAATATTGTTCTACAGTAAAGTCCGATTTTGAACTTTGACGTCACTTTTTGACGATTTAAAAAAAAGGCTAACTTTGGTGTACCCTGACCCATGTTAAGGTCAATTTCTCTGTCAGTCCCTACTAATGGTATGGACCTCGTTTTGAACATTTTTTTTAGAAGAAATACTAGCATTTAAAACTACGTTTAAATTGAGCTGACACGTTTTTAGGGTTACCAGATATTCAATTTTAAATAGTACTCAATTTTTCTTGCCCGAGCAAAATTTTGACTTTAAGGTCAATTTTTTTTTTCAAAAACTGCGTAATAATCATAGGGTTTTCTTATTATTACCTGATGAACAAAACAAAAATAAAAAGTACGTCATTAATAAGTGCACCCAAAAACCCATACATTTTATGTTTATATCATTGAAAACCATCATTGAAAAAGTTAGCTGTTGATTTTTAGACCCTTTAAAAGTTCGTCATTGAATATTTTAATGCAGAATTATAGCTTACGACTTCAAAATTATTTCTCCTCCAAAAAAATTTATTTTATCTTATTTATTTATCTTCCCCATAACGTTACTTTTAATTTTTTTCAATGATCATAGGTAAGGTAGTTTATCATTGAAAAATTAAAAGTAATTTTATGAGAAAAGTTGTGCAAAATTGAATTTTTTTTTATCTAGAAATAAATATTAAGTCAATTAGCTTTACTTTGGCATCAAAATAATCATATATTTTTTCTTCAAAATTTCTCAAAATTGACAATTAATATTTTCAATGATGGTTTCCAATGATAGCTTTAACTGGACCCTTACTTGGGAATATCTAAAACATGTAAAATTAAAAAAAAAATATTTTTTGCCCTGAGGTGCAAGTTTTAAGTAATTTTTTTATTTTATCTACACACAAATACAGTAATAATAAGTGCTCAAAGTGCCCTCCTGCGTTTTGAATGCATGCTAGCGCCCGTTTATGGATTTAATTTTGAATGTTTATTCTCCATAATGCCTTACTTTTAGTGATCCTTCGGAAATACGACGTTCTAATTCACTTAAAGTTTTTATTTCAGATGGGTAACCGATTTCTTTCGTTCGTGCCCATAAAAAAAATTCCAGTACAGTGAGAACGGGAGATCTTACAGGCCAGTGAATTGGTCCATTTCTGCCTATCCATCTATTACCGTATTCTTCATCATGCCAATCCTTAAGATCACGACCACAGTGGGAAGGAGCACCATCTTGTTGGAAATATGATGAAGCTAGTTGAAACAGTGGAACATCATCTAATAGTAAAAACTCAAGATTGTTAGTAGAATTAAGTCGGGTGGTAATTAGAAAGGCCCGATTAATTTATTTCCAATTACACCTTCACCTGTCCACATATTGACACTGAATCTGTGCTGAAATGAATGGATTGTATGAATGGAGATTATGGAAATTCATAATACCATCTCTTGTGAATTGAGATTCGTCTGTCCAAAGAATTCTGTTTTTTAACTGGTTGTCATCCAAGCTTCTCTCTAGCAACCATTTACAAAATTCGAGCCTCTTTTTAAAATGTGCTCTTATCCAACTGTATTCCTGATTAAACTTGATAATCTGATTAATTAATTTGTTTTTCTATTCTTTTGTACCACTTATTTAGTGAATTTACCCATTAAACATTTACACCCCAAATTTAACTCTCCTAGAGGTTTCGACAGCAAGTAAAGTACACTTTTAAACCTTTTCATGAGTGCACAGTCTTAAAATAACCTAAAAACTATCAATTCTTGGTAAACCACTTCAATTGCCAAGTGCTGCAATAAAAAATAGTTAAAAAACACAAAATTCGATTTTGTAGCTGTTTTAGATTTTCCCAAGTATCATAAAATGTATGGGTTTTTGGTTGCACTTATTAATGAATATTTTGTAATTATTGTTTTGTTCAACAGGTAAAAATAAGAAAAATTTTTTGCAAAAAATTACCTCAAAGTCAAAATTTTTTTCGAGCAACAAAAATTGAACACCATTTAAAATGGAATATCTGGCAACCCTAAAAACATATCAGCTCAATTTAAACTTAGTTTTAAAGGCTAGTGTTTCTTCTAAAAAAAATGTTAAAAATGAGGTCCATGCCATTAGTACTGACAGAGAAATTGACCTTAAATTGGGTCAGGGTACACCAAAGTTAGCCTTTTTTTAAATCGTCAAAAAGTGACGTCAATGTTCAAAGTCGGACATTACTGTAGAATAATATTTTTGTTAGAATATGACCAGAATAACATTCCAAAGTATGGTACACGAATTACCGGACACCCTGCATAAACATAAACAATTTGCGTAAGTTTCTTACAAAATGAGAGAAATATTATCGACACAGACAAAATTCTTGACTAAAAACAAAAGATAATTTTAGTTCCAACTAATTTTGTTGTAATAATTTTTCACCTCAAAAATCGATATTTTCGGAGATATAGGCCCTAATTGCGAGTGTCGTTTCCTTATCGATGAACGACTTTTGTCGAAAGTTGATCGTCTAATATTCGAAATATCTTATTCTATGGTTGCATCACATATCAGCAGCTTATTTTTCATAAAGGATCACAATAACATAACTCTATCCCAATAGCTTTTGGAAGCAGTTTTAACTCACCAAACTTTTTAGTAAGTTCGACTTTTATCACATCGAACGTTGAACGACACTCGCAATAAGAGCCATGCATACATTTTTGTTTTCCAAAATGGTGGATTTTCCCAGGGGTATATAGCGTCCCGAAAAACAGGACTTTAGTTTTTCTGATAGCCCTCTTTCTGGAACCTAAACAAAATTGAGTCGTTCTATATTTCGTTCCGAAAGACTAATTGTTTTTTGACTAATTAGTCTGTACTAGATATCAATTGATTTAATTATTAGATCATTTTTTTTTTCTCAAACGTCTATATGCTCCCCGTTTTTGATTTGTATGCGGTATGGGTTCTTAAGCCGATCAACATTGTTGATTTACATTGTCGATCAACTAGCAACTAGTGTACACGTGCTGAAGTGTATAATGTCATGTGTCCATGACATTGGCCACAGACAGCGCATGCGCAATACAAATGACAGTTGTGTTGGCCAATATGTTTGATTTCTATCCCTTTGAGTTGCGTCACCATAAGTTGATCGACTCATTTAGGATTTTCATTTAAATTTTTGTTTCATAATAATTTTAACTACATATATGCCTGTAAGACCTAAGGTCTTTAAAATGCAACCTAAATTGCACGGAACTTGTTAGAAGGAGTAAAAGGAAAGGAATGAATTTGTCGGTATTAAAAGGTGTTCAATAGTTTTCCTCTAACATATGTTTGTACCTACCTTACCTTAAAACTTAATTCATAAATGTTATGTCAAATAAAGACTTGAAATAAGCCTAAAGTATTAAGAAAAACTGTACCAAAATCATCAAAAAATTATAGCTCTGTGAAAAACTATATAATCTCGACAAAATAGAATTAAAAAAATATATGTATGGAACATGGATTGATAGCTACTACACAGATTCATAAAAAATAGGGTTAACATGCCAGGCACATTTTGTGGAACTAATATACCTGGTATGAAGCTACCTATCTACGGCCAAAATACAAATTTTTACTTTTAGAGATAATAACCTTATTTTTTTTATGATTTTTATGATGTAGCACAGCTTTGTATAAAATTGAATCTTTCCATCTCTACCAATCCGGCTTTTGAAACCAAAAAAAAAAAAAATAAATAAACCGAATATAAAAAGGATATTTCGAAATACTTCCATGAATTTGATTGTGTCCTTTTATAACCTCGTCATAAAACGAAAACGGAAAAGGTAACATCGAATTTTTTTGTCTTCTTTGTCATCAGTAGGACCAGTAGGTGTAGGAATGGTTAAAGGGGTTGGGGAAGGGCTCTGGGAGATGATAGAAGTTGGGCAGGGGTTTGGTGTAGCTTTTTATTAAAACAAGGAAGTTTTTTTGTTTTTTTTTTTGGACACACAGGTAAAGGTTTATGTATATGCAGGAAATTCAGCTGATTCAGAGGAATTTTTGTCTTTTTGTTTCATTTCTTCTATTTTCTGTTTGTATTTTATTTTGACTACATTCTGTATAAGAACCTTTATAGATATTTTGTTTTTGGGATAAACATTTTATTGTCTTTTGTTTTGTTGCCAGAGTTTAATATTGGAATTTTTATGATGAAAAATTCTTATCGAGACTATAATGTCTTGTTTCGGGTTCTGCTTTTGATGAGAACGTTTGTATCGCGCGTTGCACGGTCGGGTCGGGTCGGTTGGTTGCTTTGGTTTGGTTATAAGTTGTATGTATGTATATAACAAAAATGTTTGGATTAAAATGTGCTCAAGGTATGAATGAGTCTGTTTGTAAATGAATTTTTGGGCTATAAAAAAAACATTTTAAAATGAATAAAGAAGAGATTTTGGAATTCACTGCAAAAATTGAGGTTAAATTATTTCAATTGTTTTGTAAAAGTTGTTTAATTTGGACAGATGCCAAACATCTATTGTCACAATATAAATTCACATTTAGTTTAATATGACTCATTTTCGATGTTAAATGCCAGAAATCGATTTGAATTTTTACTGAATTTTTACAAACTTCATTACTTCATTAATGAAAATCGATTTTATTGGAAAAATATGATTCAAGTCCCCCTAGCGCTTTTCCCTTTGGACTTTTCTCTTTTAACTTTTTTATTTTGGACTTTTTTTAAATTGTTCATTTTTTCATCCACTTCTGAATAAACAATATCAAAAATCAAATCGATGGGTCTATAATTGACCCCCTTTAGTATGAAAATGTTTGAATGTTTCTTAGTAATATTTAAAAATTAACTAAGTTCATTATTTGGAAATCTGCGGAAAAAAAACTGCAGGGAATTTAAAAAAAACGAGGATCATGACACCCCCCCTCTCGAACGCTCCTAAACTTAAATCCTGAATCCACACCTACCTCTCGAATGATGTCATATTTCACATATAAATTATGACATTATTAGGGCTTTTGCATAAAAAAAACTAATTCGTTTAAACCTCAAACACAAAAAAAAAAAATAAAAATAAATGTTTGAGAAATAAAAAAATGGTTACCTACTCCAATATTGGTTTTAATTACTGTGCAGGTAAGACCTATGGAAGGTTGGTGGGCTGACACTTGGTCTTGTTACCGTCACACTTAGATCAGTTTAGATCCATTGTGGTACCCAAGGAATCTTAATCCCCATACAAAAATAAACCTATGATGAATTTTATGACAAAGCCCGTAATAGTCTAAGAGCCAACGACATATAAAGTCAAGTCATTTGCGTAATGTTGAAATCCAAACCAAAACATAGCTGTGGAAGGGTTAAACCAGGATAACCTTGTCTGCCTGCCCATACCCTTAACGAATTGGTGGGGGCGGGGGGTTAAAAATGGGGATTTCCTTAATTTTTTATCCGCGGTATTATCACTTCAATTAATTTTTTGAAAATATATCATGATGCTATGTCATTTTCCTTACTTCTAAACACCTTGATTTTGATGATCCGAATAGTAAAACTCAAGATATAAGCTTTTTAAGCGAACCTTATACTTGTTTTCTTGAAGATTTTTTAAACGCAAAAAATCAACAAAACAAAGTCTCCAAAAAGAATAGATTATGATTCGTTTAAAAAGCTTATAGCTTGAGTTCTACTAGTCGGATCATCAAAATCAAGGTGTTTAGAAGTAAGGAAAATGACCGAGCATCATGATATATTTTCAAAAAATTAATTGAAGTGATCATACTACGGATAAAAAATTAAGAAAATCTCCATTTTCGACCCCCCACCCCTTCCTCAAGGGTATGGGCAGGTGGACAAGCTAATCCTGGTCTTACCCTTCCAAATCTATGTATTTGTATGAATTTCGACATTACGCAAATAACTTGACTATGACTATGTCGTTGGCTCTCGGTCTATAAAGGGCGTCTTTGAAATTCTAACATGCTATATCCTGAAAAGTCGTAGTTGGTTTAAAAAATTGAAGGAGTGTCTGTCGCTATTATAAACAGGGGGTTGATGAGAGGTTGACGTACCATTGTCTTTTGGGGGCGTATTCCTTTCCCATACCCCGACTAGATTGATCTACCCGGCACGAGACCCGTAGGATCAATGGATCCATGCAACTTCTGGTGGGTGGGTTGATAGATAAGTGGTTGGTGTGATTGAAGGGATGTGCGTCGGCACAATCACCATGTAGGGGAAATTCCAGCCCACCGTAGTGTTTTAGGGCGTGAGTATTTCCCTTACCCCCAGCGGATAGATCATCCCTTCACCAGGCCCGTAGGAGCAGTGGCTCCATTCAACGTCTGTTGGCTAGGTTTGATAGATCCGTGGTTGGTGTATGTGGCTGCTTTGTTTAGTCGGTCCAAGGTGTAGGAGAGGTATCTGTGAGCGCATAATCACAGGGTTGAGAAGCGGTTAACGCACCATTGTCTTTTGAGGGCGTAATCCCTTACCTTACCCCCATCGAGTAGATCATCCTTCCACCAGACCCGTAGGAGCAGTGGCTCCATGCAATGTCTGATGGGTGAGTTTGATTGATTAGGAGTTGGTGCCTGCGCCTATCCTATATTCAGTCAGGTTTACCTACATGTTCTGAAGTGTACGTCGGCACAATCACCGGGTTTGGGAGGGCCAAACGCACCATTGTCCTTTAAGGGCGTGATGCACCCTTACCCTTACCAGTTAAATCATCTCCTTACAGGCCCGTAGAAGCAGTGGCTCCATGCAACGTCTGGCGGGTGAGTTTGATAGATCAGTGGTTGGGTCATGTGTTTGCTTTGTTAAGTCAGATTTAAGAATTGTCAAGCCATTTTTTAGCGTTAATAAATTTGAACATGTTACTGCTTGTAATGTCAGATAGTTCCTCTAAGTCATTGAAGAAGTGTCTCCCGAGGAGTCTGCTTCTTATATGATATAAAGCAGGACAGTGACACAGGTAGTGAGGAGTGTCCTCATGTATCTCCTCGTCGCCACATCCTCTACAGGATCTTATCGGTCTCTTGTTTTCTGAAATTTGGCCATAATCAATTGGTCCATTGGCAAGTATTTTTCTGAGTCTAGCTGATTCATTGGTATTCTCAATTTGACTGCAGAAGTTTTTCCATGTGCTGCGTTTGGCTCTTTGAGTTTCCATCTTGAATTTCTTTTGACTAGATTTGTAAGTTTCCCAGTCGATATCTGTTCTTGTGCGCTTAGCAACATTTAAAAGTCTTCTCGTAAGACCTATGGAAACAGGTCGTTATTTTGTATTCCAAAATTCTATAGAACCATGACTCTGTAAGTGTCTCAAAAATTCAGTGTGACAATAATTCTGTAGGTATACCCTTCTTCTGTAAATTTAAAATTCTGTTACAAAATTCTGTAAATCCAAAATTCTGTATCAAAATTCTGGATAATTTAAAATACTGCGTTGTAATGGGTTACACATTTTTAATCATGCGTTACACATTTTTAATAACAAACAAAATTTTTGACATATGTTGGCAAATCTTGCATAGTTAAATATATAGGAGTATATAGTCGGGGAGCCCGCCATATGATGATCTACCCTCATCTTTTTACCAGATGAGAGGTAAACAGTTTTTTAGATAGTGTCCAAAAAAAAAAAACAATTTGCGCATGGGTTGCCTAGAAAAAAAGTGGGCTCTTCATATGGTTGCCACGCTTTAAAGATCCATTTTTGCATCTGTATGGCAGAGAGTTGTACATACCTGTTTCCTTTGACGCAAAGATAAAATTTAAAGTGCGGCAGCCATGAGTTTTATCCAAGTTTTTGTAGAAATTCTTGAACTACCATGCTTATATAGGTGAATGTTTTCTGTATCTTAATCTCAACAAAATTTTTTGATTCAAAATTCTATGAATGATAAAACGATTGGTTTTTCATTATCAAAACATTTCACAATTCAATATCACTAACAGAATTTTGGCATACAGAATGTTGGAATACAGAATTTTGAAGTACTGGAATTTTGGAAAAGCCGAATATTGGATTTCCAGAATTCAGAAAATTACAGAATTTTGGATTTATAGAATTTAAAAATACATAACTTTCGATTACAGAATTTTTATAAACGGAATTTTGGCACATACAGAAGTATGACCCCAACCAAAAAAAAAATATTAATTTTTCTTTTGTAATATCGAAATTTCAAAATTTATAAATTTTATTGAAAAGTCCCAAAAATTTTTTGAATATTTATTCTGACAGGAAGAAGAAGAAGAAATTCTGACAAAATATCATCCAAATAATTTGAATCGTTTACAAGAAACAGAACATTTCCGGAATACAAAATAATAAGAAAAGTGACAGTAGGCGGATCTACAAAATCTATTTTTTAATTCATTTCTTGTTCAGAAGAATAGATAGAATAGAATTTAAATAGTTAAAGCTTAAAAAGTGGGCGTGACACTGGGGAGATTTTATTGAAACTATATTTGTCGAACTTTTATTGTTGTTCATAAGAACAGACTCATCTTGCTCATCCGATTCCTTTAAGTCGCTTGCAAAAGAGTCATTCCATATGAAGACGTCTAATCGAAAAGCCATCGCATTTTGGATTTTTTTCAAACTTTGTGGGAATCATCTTTAGGTTCCAAAAGATGGAAATCCAGCTGGATTTAATTTTCGCATTCACCGTTCCCCCTTTACCTCCCTTGAAAAATTTAAAAATCATCATTTTAATGGTTTTTTATTTTATTTTTAGGAATAATACATTTAAAGATATCAATACGTTTGAGGTGTCATTTTAAAGATAAAAAACGGTAGTTTTTGAAAAAAAAAATATTTTAGTTTACAAAATCATAGCCAAACAGTATTAACCAAAGTGCACAAAAAAACGTGTTTTTTTACTGTCTTTTCTTGATTTTTAACTGCCTCCCGTTTGCCGACTGTTAAATTTAACGCGCTAATATTTCTCAAATACTTAGAACACATACTTTCAAAGAAATAAAACCAAAAATTGACTCATTTTTCTCACCGTTTATATAAAATATCGCTGCTTTAAAAATCCATATTGTGAAAAATTGCATTTTTAAGGCCATAATATCACTATGTTTGACAAAATATATCGAGATGAAATTTTTAGCATTACTTAGCTTGTAGTTTCAGCTTTAATTTCTGAAAGTTTTGTTTTGTTGTTTTCATCTATAGCGTGAGCGCACTGGTTTAAAGAAAGCACTATTTTTCACATAATAACAAAAGTGATACTAGAATTTGAGAACCGTTTTAAGCAATATTCTGATTATTCTGATATTCGAATCCAGTTGACGGCAAAACAATTTATAAATTAAAATTGGAACTATAGACTAAGCACCACCAAAAGGAATCTGATGATTGGTGTATCAGCCACGAAATTGCAATAAATCCAGCCAAAATGTATAGTCGGTGGTAGCCAACACAAGTGGTTGTTGTTCATTCAAAACCTTCAATGTAAAACATGATGGAGCGAAAGCTATGCATCCTAGCTGCAAGTGTTATCACGAGAAAACAACTTTGAATATTCTGAATTTATTTTTCAATGTTGATGCCCTTTTTATGTTGAATCAAATGAGCTATCACTTATCAAAATCGGTCAAAAATTGTGAAAGCTATGGCTTTTTTATAAAATAAAACATAAGATAAATGAACATGAAAATAAAAAGAAAAAATCCATCACAAATTAATACAGTTTTTTTATTTCACATTTCCCATTTAAGAATAATTTCTTTCTGAGTAAAAATAATCGTAGCTTCTACAATTTCTAACCGATTTTAATAAATGATAGCTCATTCGATTCGATAAAAAGAGAATTAAAATTGAATCTCAAAAAAAAAAAAAAAAAAAAAATTCAGAGTATTGCCCATAACGGTTCTCAAATTCTTGTATCGCTTTTGTTATTATTTGAAAATTAGTGCTTTCTTTAAACCAGTGCGCTCACTCTATGGATGAAAATAACAAAACAAAACTTTCAGAAATTAAAGCTGAAACTACAAGCTATAAAAAAAGAAATCGGGTGGCAGAACGGCTCATGAAGAACCAGGGCCTAGTGACTAACAACTCGCAACCATTCGTGTGTGTGCCAAATCCGAACGGCTAGACGAGAAGCACTTATTCGTGACAAGTGATACTCTTGGAGGATTTGTCAATTCCTCGCAAGAGGCAGTAGCCCTGAAAAAAAACTTTTTAGTTTTTTAGGTGGACGAGGCTGGGAAGCGATGCCAGACCTCCAGCGTGACAGTCCAACGCACTAACCATTACGCTACGGGCTACTACAATCTAAGTAATGATAAAAATTTCATCTCGATATATTTGGTCAAACATAGTGATATTATGGCCTTAAAAATGCAATTTTTCAAAATATGGATTTTTAAAGCAGCGATATTTTATATAAACGGTGAGAAAAATGAGTCAATTTTTGGTTTAATTTCTTTGAAACTATGTGTTCTAAATATTTGAGAAATATAAGCGCATTAAATTTAACAGTCGGCAAACGGGAGGCAGTTTAAAATCAAGAAAATACAGTAAAAAACACGTTTTTTCAGCACTTTGGTTGATACTGTTTGGTTATGATTTTGTATATTTAAATATTTTTTAAAAAATTTATGTTTTTATAATTAAAATGACACCTTAAACGTGTTCATATCTTAAAAAATATTACTCCTAAAAATAAAATAAAAAACCATTAAAATGATGATTGTAAAATTTTTCAAGGGAGGTAGATGGGAATCGGTGAATGCGAAAATTAAATCCAGCTGGATTTCCATCTTTTGGAAGCTAGAGATGATTCCCACAAAGTTTGAAAAAAAAATAAAAATGCGATGGCTTTTCGATGAGACGTTTTGATATGGAATGACTCAAAAACAAAAACAAGCCGTTTCTGTGATATGATTAAACAAAGAAATAAGAATAGGGACCTAAACTAATTTTGAAATATTTTGGTCGCCCATAAAACTTAACCCTTAAAATTTCATTAAAATCATTTTCTAAGAAATCATTTATTCAAGAAAAGCTCGTTTAAAACAATAAAATAATAAGAAAGTCGGAAATAATAAAAATAAAATGCACGACTGGATCGAACGAACTTCCTCGTGTACTAATATTAATTTATGAAAACAAACATTTTGAAATTTTCATATATAAAATGTTGAAAAAAATTTGGAAGGAGAAAATGAAGTGATTATTTATATACATACAAAACTTTAATTTAAAAAAATTTGATTTGACTTTTTTTGAAAAAAAAATCGATTTTTCAAAAAAAAATTACTATAAAGTTATTTTAATATCTAAAACGGATAGAGCTAAAAAAAGTATGCCATCTGATTTTTTTGATAAACAAGAATTTATTAAAAAAAAATCACAAATCGTTAGAACGGTTTTCTTAAAAATTCTTGAACATTAAAAAAAAAAAAAATTGGTATTCCAACTTTTAGTATTTAATAAAATACAACTTTGCACAAAATTAAAAAAAAATATTAATTAAACCGTTTTCAAGATATTGAATTTTCGAAAAATATAGGTATGCAAAACTGTTAAAATTGTAAAGGACCTATTTTATAAAAATTTTGGTTAAAATCGGTGTAGCCGTTAGCGAGAAATTTGAAGACCAAAAAATCGGTTTTATGACAGGTACCGTTATTAAACGTTATAAAAAAAAATTGTTCCACTAAAATAATTTTTTTTTACAAAATCGTTAGAGCCGTTTTTAAAATAAATCAATTTTTGTATATTGGTTGTGTGGCAGGTACCGTTATTTTTTCAGCTAAACAAAAAATTTCAATTTCCCCTCTATGGAATCCCCTAAGAACCGTAAGTCCAAAGTTTGAAGAAAATCGCTTCAGCCGACAGACAGACAGACAGACGAACAGATGCTCAGACGGAGAGACACACAGACAGATCTATACTACGTATATCACAAGTGAAAAACCTTAGCGCAGGTAGGCACAGTTATGTTTGGTAATAAAAAAATGTAAAAACGCTAGAGAGAGAGACTCAGAAGTAAATCGACTAAGTCATTGAAATTGAAGTCGAACCCTAACGTAAAGTAAGTTATTAGTATTTTTGTATGAACTAAAGTTCATACAATGCAGTCACGCTGCGCAGACAATAATTAACATTGAAAATTTTGAATGAAACAACAACAACTAAAGTGTTCTACCACCAAGTTATTTGGCTGAAGTTATAGCTATTTAACGAGTGCCACCCCGATCTCTCCCCCCTTGTATCACCAACGAATTGTTGGCATATGAATCGGGTACGGAGAAAAAAGAAAGAAACCGAATGTGACAACAGCAAGCTTGTGTGCTCTAATAAAAATGCAGGTCGTTCAAATGCATTTGATAAGCAACAAAACCTGCACTGAGATGGAGCTTGGCATGTGGCTTCGGTAGCGCGATGGGTAGGCCGTCGGCTCCCGAATTCCAGTCACAGTTGATGTCTTAAGTTCAATCCCCATGACGGGCAAAGCTTTTCAAATAAAAATTAACATATTAAGACTCAGCACCACACGAAGAAGTCTGATGATCGGGGTGGCACTCGTGAAAAAGCTATAACTTCAGCCAAATACCTTGGTGGTAGAACACTTAAGTTGTTGATGTTTAATTCAAAATTTTCAAAGTAAAGACAGTTATCTAACTAAGTATCAAGTTTCATCAAAATCTCAAGTTCAATTTGTTAAACGAAGCCATAACTTGCAATAATAGTACTATCTACAGCAAGTAAAAATATTTTATCGAATTTAAAAAAATAAATAACTTTTAGGTATACCTTCTATTTTGAAAATAAATTATCTACTTCTTTTCATATCTAACCCTTTTTGACCTTACATTTGAATCAATATAAAATCCGCTTTATTTTTCATAAAACAGCACCCTTATTCATAAAGAAAAAATAGTTATTTTAGCTCCCGTGATGTTTAGGAAAACTACACCATGAAATAAGAATTTTCTGGGCTCAAATTTCAAACTAAAGGCAATTGCTTACTGCTCCATTTGAGTTCGGAACATCCTTATTCCGTTGTGTTGTTTTCCTAAACACGGGAGCTAAAATAACTATTTTTTCTTTATGAATAGGGGTGCTGTTTTATGAAAAATAAGGGAGCAGTTTAATTGTAGTTTCTTGGATTAGTTTGTTCTTATAATATTCCAGAATCCTAATGGATATACAAATTTTTCATAAATTTTCTACTAAATTGGGTCTATTTTTCAAACTTTTGGATATCATTTTTTTCAAGATTAAAAATATTTTTTGTTCAACATTTGTTTAAAGACTTATTTATTTATTTTTCGTGTAAAATATTTTTACCAAAAATTAATTTAAGCCACGGTCTGCGAAAACAAAATAAATTCTTGAAATAAAAATATTTTTTAAAGATAAATTCCCACTAAATGCGAAAATTCTTGTTTCGTTTTACAATCAAAAAAAAAAAAGAAAAAAACAATTAAAACGAAACCAAAAAGTATTTCATAGTGATTCGTACTATTGACAGTCACATAGGTGACAGCTTCATTAAATTTAAAAATAAATCTCCATTTACACAAAAAATTGAAATATGTTCTTAGTTTTCAACCATAAAATAAGTTAATGGCTGAGATACTACACAAGATCTCGTTAAAATAGAAAAAGGCCCCAAGTTATTACAAAATGCTGCCAAAAGAATCAAAAGCCATCATCATGTCAAAATACTGAAAATTAGCTTTCACTAAAATCTACAAAATTGTTAGTCAAAAATAAACTAAGTAGGTAAGGTACTCCCGCCTACATAATAATGAAAATATTTTTAATAAAATGCAAAAAAAAAATATATATTAAGTAGAAATAAAATGAAATTACTCACATAATGTTGTCGATCCAGGTTGTGTTGTTGCCAATTGTGCTGGAATGGGCTGTGTTGGACTAGCTGGAACAGCTGCACTCAAATGCTGATGCGTCAAATGCTGATGATGCGGATGATGGAATTGATGCTGATGTGACGGATTGAGAGCACTCAACGAGACCAAACTCTGCATGGACATAGGTGCAATAAGTCCGGTGGCAGCCGATAGAGCTGTTGCACTGTGATCCGGTGGGAAATTTAGTCCTGATATTTCCATATTTTTTTTTGTTTTTTTTTTTTGATTTTTTTTTTTGTATTTTTTTTTTTAATGACCACAGAGTCGCAAGAGACATTACCAAAAATCAACATATATAAAACATAGAAGAAAACACACACCCAAAAAATGGATTATTTACATTTACAAAAAATTGTTTGTTTTATAAAAAAATGTATTAATAAATAAAAAAAAACAACAATAACTAAAAAAATTCAAAATATACATAACATACATAGAGGTAAGACATAAAAATGCAAAAATAAAATAATACATTTTTTTGTTCAATTTTGTTTTTTTTTTTTTTTTCAATAACATACAGCAAAAGGATGTTTTTTTAATTAATTTTGTTTTGTATTTTGTTTTTGGAAAGGAAATGTAATATTAAAATGGGTGAAGGTTGGGGAAGTATTGTGAAGATTTTGGGTGTCACACATAGAAATTACATTCAAACAATTTTTTTTTTTTCAAACACAAAAACAATTCTATCATGCTTATCAGATCAAAAATCATTACAAAAATAAATTTTTAAGTACAAGCGAATTAAACAGAGTAAAGCAAATATATTTTTTTTTTTTCTTTAGCCTGATGTGATTGTCATAAATGATGATCATGCTTATCAGAAGTGGGATTGAATTCTTTAAAAACAATATATTTTTTTATATAAGAAACTACAAAAGTAGCTTTAGAGATCGATGACTTTTGTGTCGATATGAGCTAAATTGGCACCGGTTTTTTTCTACGATTACTGCTTACCACAAACGTATCAAAGTGTCGAAACATTGCCCTACAGAACGTATAAAGGGTTGAGATATTTGAAAGAGTCTTCAGTTTTAAGGATTGACGATCATTAAAAATACGTAAACAAATAAAGTTGCTTAAAGTCACTTAAAATACCAAAAGTAAAGAGAATACATTCTTATCGCTTCTATGCTATACCTTGTTCAGTTTGTATGTTCAGTACAGGCCTTATGGGAGAGCTTTTTTCAAACATACAAGTGCTGGCTGGTGTTTGCATTGCGCTCAGCTTAAGAAATTGCCTGTGAAATAAAAAGCAGAACCCCTGACTTTCATTGAAATTGCTTTTATAATATTCCATAAGCCCATGTACATCCCATCATGATCTGTCTGCTCCCTGGTTGTGAGGAGAGAGGTGACTGAAACAAGATTCACACAATTTGCCTCTCGCTCGTTTAATGTGTTTATTAAAAACAACACATTGATTCAGAGTTCTCATACGTCGGGGGATGGAAATTCTAATACCTTTTTCTTTGGTTTCTGCTATGTAGCTTTCAGAACTATAGCCTTATAAAAGCTTTTGAGAGCATATATTTTATGTTTAAGGAAAAAAGTGTTGCCACTTCGTGTTTTTCTGCTTACATTTTTTTGTTTTAACTTTTTCTGGAGAACGGTTAAAATGCTGCTATACAATATTTGTTGGGTATTTTTTTTTTAAGAAGAATTACTACTTGGGCAAGTTTTTAATGGAGTTCCGTTCATTAATTATTTGCAATTTGGAATTGCCAAATAGTTTTTTTTTTTTTTTATTTTTTTTAACCTTATCCCATAGAGCTTGTTTATGCTCAAGTGAAAGGATTCGTGGCAAGGCAAAATAAGTCTTTTAAACTGGCAGAAGTAAAAGATCTTCTAAAAACAGAACTTGCGAAAGTTGACGCTGAAAAATGGTAAAGGTGTAACACGTTGAGCAGGTGATTAAGCCAAAGATGTGGAAAATGGAAGTTTTTACTGAAAGAGCAGTGGAAAATTTAGTTATAAACTTAAATGAAGAGAGTAGCAGCAGAAATTAATCGTCGGAGCGACAAAATGTTTTTTTTAATTCAATTTATTTTTTCTGTGATTTATTTGTACGTAAAAAGAGATAAGGCCTTCTGGGGAACTCTTAAAAAACGTGCCTACTATCCTGCCAGCATTTCGTTTGGGGGGGGGGGGGCTTGATCTAAAGACTAAAACTAGGAACATAATAATTTAAATTTTTGTATTTAATAATTAAATAATGAATTTGTGGCACTTGTGCAAATCCGGCATAACTGGCTTGCCTTTTTCGAAGCCAGGAGTAGTTGTGAAGCAAGTAGAGAAGCAAGCGGACTCGTTCAGACTTGTTTAAAGAGCAAGCTTGATAGCAGTTGGTTAAAATTTTTGAATTAAATATTCTTTCTGCTACAACTCTTAAGGGGAAGCGGGGCCAAGAAATTGAAATATTTCCAAAACAGGCAACAAACTTTTAAATATGATTGAATGACCGCTATGATTTTTATGAACTAAAAAGTCTCTTAAAAACTCGATTTTGTTGGGATTAAATTTTTCGCTCGGGAAATATGCGATTTTGGGGCTTTCGGGTAACATTATTTGGAACACAATATTCTGTTACTAATTTGTCAAGCCATGTGCTGGAATGACATGTATCTTCATCTGCAAACATTAAGAAAAGTAGAGTGAGACAGAAGTATGTCAAAAAACAAAGTTAAAAAGAAAATTGTATATTTTGTATACCCTTTTTTTCTATAAGTTAGACGAAGATACATGTAAATTCACCAATAGAATGTCAAATTAAATTGAAGAATTTGAACGCCAAAATTTAGTTTATTACCTATCTGTCTAGGTATGAACTGTCAAATTCCATGGAAGGATGGCTTCCATGATGATGGTTAAAAAAACCTCTAAACCTTTTAGAATTATTATAGAACTATATTTCTTTCGTGTGTTGTGTTGCTGTGTAGCGTAGGAAATATATGGAATAACAGCGACACACGACTTTACAACATAACACACGAGATATAAGTGGTTCCGACTTAAGAGCTTCTCTCCTAGCTTCAAACTGGCTTCGAAATAGGCAAGCCAGTTGACGAGCAAGTTGCTCAAGTTTGTGTCTGTTGGTAAGAAAATGTGAGTGTATTGCCACTGGCTAGCCAGTACTGGCTCGTGTGGCCTCAGCATAAGAGAAAATTTAATCGATTTTCTAAACCACTTCACTCAAGGAAGGACTTATTTTCATTAAATGAGTTTAGATTTCAATTTGGAGTTGTGCTAAAATGGTGTTGAGATTACAGAAGAAGGATTTTGGTCAAATCATCAAATAAAATTAAATACACACATAAAATAAGTCCATAATTTAAAACAAACATGCGAAAAAACTGTTCATTATACATTTGTTTTTTAATTTTGACTCGACACTACTCTTTAAGTAGGATTGATTTCGCTAAGTGGTAATGAGATTCACTCAACATTCACTCAGTATTCGAACCAGCTTCGAGGTACAGACCGCTTCAGCACCACACAAAGTGAACGTAGTAAATAAAATAGATACATAATACCTTATTAGTGTCCTAATATTAAATATTATACCTAAATAGTGTCTTGTTTTTAAAACATGAGACTTTACCTAAATAGTCTCCTTATCTTAAAAGCTTTTAATTTATACTAAAAAGTTTAAACTCTTACTTTTTTTATTCAAAATCATTTCTACCTGCCTGGGGGTGTGGAAAAAGATAGAATTATTTTTATTTGCATTTAAATTCATTTTTTTTTTAGATTTAGTTTACGATCAACATTTTTCCTGTTTATGAAATCTTAATTAGCAGTTGGTAACCCTACTGACATTTGAATGAGAGAAAAGAGAGAAATATGCCAATTTATAATGCGCTATACGGCAAACCATGGAAAATGGAAAAGCCTTATAAGAAAAGAGATAGCTTATTGAAATCCATAAAAGTAAGGGTGAGAGGCAAACACCCTATCTTCCCTGTACTGAAAATACAAACTGAACAGAGTATAGTAGTGGACTAGAACCCTCATAATCTAAAAATTTATTAAAAAGGTACCTGAACTTATGGTATTTTATTACAAAAGAAAGGTATTAAAACACAGCAATTTTTATTTTTGTTCTTGCCCTCAGAAGTAACATGAGTATCAGAAGTAGGATTGTGTTCTATAAGTACAATATATAAATACACATTTCATTTTGAGTATAATAACACTTTATAGTTGTTGAAAAAAAGTATTTCCTGGAAAAATTGTTTGCTATAACATTCAAAAAAAAATTATAACCAACAATTTTTCACTCAAAACAATTTTTATATTTTCCACATAGGTGGTTTTCTTTTGATCTGCGTAGTTTTGTTAAGTCTTCAAAAATTAAAAAAAAAAAAAAACTAAATAAAAATTCAACGTTATGTATGTTAAACTCATAAAACACTTTACGTTAACCATCACCATATATGTGATATTAAATAAAAAAATAAAAACCAACCTTAATCTGCTTCTTTTGTTTTGAGTTTTTCTTGAGTAGTAAAGAATGCGGTTTTCTCAAAAGAATAACAAGCACTTCATTTCCTTTAAGCAATACAAATTTGCATCCCTTTTTTTTCATAAATCTCATGTATGTGGTTTTTGCAATTTTCTGCTGCATACATTGCAGCACTCTTTTGCACAAGAGTCAGGATCGAAAAAAATTGTAAATAAAAAAATTAAAAAAAAAAACAACAAACAAAGCTTTGGGCTTAAACCCTCTTCCTTCTCAAAAATATCCCAAGGATAACTCAGCTATATCTTTTACTAAAAAAAAATACTATGTGGAAGGCATTATAAATATTTATGCATATGATGATGGTCTATCTAGGTGTAGGTACTATATGTGGTGGTGGAGCATAAATACAACTCACAGTAAAAGTCCTTGGAAGAAAAGTGGATATATGTACCTAACCTACTCGTATGCATAACGTTTATATTATTTTCACTTGTCACACAAGCTAAAAGTGATGATTTTTAACTTTGTGAATTTCAACATCCTCTTGCGGTTAGTGAAGTGGAATTTATTTTATTTCTTTATAGTAACGCTTTTGAGGTAAGTTAAACGTAAGACTTGTGTATAGTTACTTTATAAATTTAAAAACTGCTTAAGGAAGAATGAAGGATTTTGCCCTGAAGAGACGAAATAAAGTGTGTGGAAATATACACATACAGGGTGATTCGCATAAGATGCAATAGAAAGCTAAATCGCGTAGGTTGGGCAGAAACAAGAAAAAAGTATGTGAGGTAAGGCCAGTAGCGGAGATGCAGTTTAAGACAAAAATGCAAACGATATCTGAGAGATCTCACTGGCAAAAGCTCATATGTGTTTTGACAGTATGAGCCCTCTGGAGATCTCATTTTGGTGAACTAGCCAAATCAACTAGTAGTAGTTCTCTGTTTTGTTTGAACTGTCACTGGAAAGCACAGAAAACAATATTTTGATGAATGAAAAATAAAATGTCAAAACTTCAAGACTTTAAGTCGGACATATAAGACAAAGCTTCTAAAATGGCATTCGGCCTAACTCTGCCAGCGTGAATGAATTTTCGGGTAACCGCGGCATACACTTTATATTCCTGGTCAAAAAATATGCCGATAAATTTTCACTTCACTCTAGAGTCCAGACGGATTGCAAATATTCATTTGCTACTCCATGATTTTCTGAGTGCACAGATAAAACTCACACTTGTGGAATTTGGTTCATTGACTAGAGATCTTGTATGTAATTGCTTAGTCCAAAAATTCATTGTGTGTATATTTTACTTCGACCTTGGAAACATAAGCCCCAATATTCTCTAGGCCCTAGCTGGCCGTAAAAAACCATACCTGTTGTAATAAACAATAAGGTACACTAAAATTGACACCTCGTTTTTCTCAAAATCTATAATCGGGTTTTAGTCTCTCATGCATTTTTTTTGTTAAATAAGCTATGTTTTTAGGTTAAATTGTTGTTGCGTTTGACATTATTCAGCCACGATCCGGTTTTTTTCAATTATCTCTTCAAGCTTTGTCCCTTCGGACTTTAACAGTTGCTAGAGTTAAGACCCAAAAACGCTTTGGAATAACTTAAATTTTAAGGGAATTGGTTGCTTAACCCCCACCACGTTTTTGTCCAATTCTTGAGACCTTGGTCCTGAGCTGGGTTTTTGTCCCCATTTTTTGGACTTTGTTTTTAGAGAATAATTGTCTTTGAATTAAACATGTCCATTATTCGTAGCCCCGAACTTAACCCCAACCAAATTATTTTGCGACTTAAAAAAAAAATTACATAACATATAAATTGTTCAGCCACAATCTCGATATTTAGTCTGATTTCATTCAAATTTAACATCCTAGCAATATTTTAGACGAGTATAAAACTCTACACGTTGTAATGTATTGCTTTTTTTATTTCAATTAATTTTAAGAATCGGTTGTGGGGGGGGGAGCCTTTAGCCACTGGGTAAGTCCAATTCTTCAATACATTACTTATTTATTTATTTGAATCAAGCAAATTAATATCTAGCGTGCAAAATATTTCTTATAATTAAATATTAAGAATTTATAAATTATAAAATATTATAAAATATTTTTTTTAAAACCAGTATTTGATACATCAGAAAAATTAAGTAATAAATTATGATTAACATTATGCAAATTAAACATGTTATTCAATGGTGAATTCTGCTCATAGTTGGTACGATAGTGTTTTATGTAAATTG
Organism: Melangyna quadrimaculata; assembly: GCA_949320155.1. Taxonomy (NCBI): domain Eukaryota; kingdom Metazoa; phylum Arthropoda; class Insecta; order Diptera; family Syrphidae; genus Melangyna; species Melangyna quadrimaculata. The sequence goes on along the minus strand of OX439485.1, from coordinate 145,486,378 downwards.
GGTCAGGAAAACCTCTTAGATTACGATTTGGAACATTAAAATTTACGCGAGACAAAAGGTTTAAAGCATCGATATTACCATCAATAAGATTAACAATAAAAACAAAACATAAATAAGAACGTCAACGCTCCAACGGCTGCTATATGAAGGAAGGTTCAATGGATTCTGCCAGTCTAAGCCTCTAATAGCAAATTTTAGAAACCTTTTTTGAATTTGTTCTATTCCTATTTTGTGGCAACTGTAATCCATACCTGGCAAGCATACTCTATAATAGGTCTGACAAAGGTGGTAAATAATTGTTAGATAACATAAGGATCAGAAAACTGACGTGATTCCCTTTTAATCCAACCTAATATTGAATTGGCTTCATTACAAGTCATATTGATATGCTGTGTGAGTTCAAGTTTTTTTATCAAATAATACACCAAGGATATAGACCATCATTTACATTTAATAGATTAACGCCATTGAAGCTATAGTTTAAAGATAAAACCGACAATTTTCTTGTAAAATTTATAATCTTACACTTGTCGATATTAAGCAACAAATAATTACGTGCACACCAATTGTAGAAAGCATTTAGATCAATTTGAAGCTTTTCACAGTCAAGATTGCTAGAAATGGTTTTAAATATGTTAACATCGTCAGCATACATAAGACAAGTAGAGTGCTTTAAAACTGACGCAAGATCATTTAAAAAGAACTGGACCCAAATGGTAGGATCTGTCAAGTAGATAAGATTTAAGCCAAGCAATGAATTTTACGCTGAACCCCAGTCTATTCATTTTATTAAGCAAAACTCTGTGCGACAGTTTGTCGAATGCCTTACTAAAATCTGTAAGAACACAATCTGTCTGGTTTTTATTTTTAAAAGAATCGACACAAAACTCCGCTAGCTAACTCCATGAGTAGGGTGACAGTCGAATGGCCCTTCGAGAAACCGTGTTGGTTATGAACAATAAACGACTTCGTGTTAAAGCTTAATGTTTTGCAAACAATTGCTTCAAAAAGTTTGGGAATAGCCGACAGTTTATCTATTGGACGGTAATTAATAATTTGATCCTTTTTACCTTTTTTACGAGAGGAATTATGAAAGATTGTTTCCATACATGAGGAAACTTACAAGTAGACATGAAACAGTTAAATAGAACAGAAAGTGGCATCGACAAATGATTGACACATTTTTTTAGAACTGAAGCTGGTACCCCATCAGAACCAGACGCGTCATTGTCATCCAAATTAGATATAAATTTCATAATATTGTCAATAGTTATATGAAAGTTTATATCAGTCAAGTGAGAATATGTTTTCAAATGACCAAATAATTTATCATTTTCGTCAAGAATATCACAGTTTAGATTATCACAGTTCGAATATTTATCACAGTTAGAAGAATAATTGATGTAAGCACTTTGAAAAAAGTCTGAATATAGTTGTGTTATGATACGTGGGTCATGGTCTGAGATATTGTTATGCTTAAGAACGGACGGATATGGACTAGATTTTCGTTTGCTATTGATAAAGTTCCAAAAGGATTTAGGATCCATTTTTAAATTACTTTGAACCTTTTGTTGATCTGTCAAGTGAAATGTCAGCATCAATTGTTGTATAAATTAAGTCGAGGATCTTGGCGTTGAAGTTTATGATGTCGTTTATTTGTTGAAGACCAAGTGACGTTAGATTGTCAATCGTTCGAGAGTCATCTCTTGAAATATTTCCTGTTGGAATCATTGCGTATGTATCGGGACAACGTTTCCAATATACATTGGTTAGATTGAAATCTCCAAGGCAGATAACTTCGTCATTATAGCTCATTAAGTCAAAAATGAAGTTCAAAAAAGTGAAGGCTTCATTGTAAGTATTAATTGGGCTCCCAGGAACAATGTATCTAGTGACAAGATAGATTTTTTTGTGTGGAAGAACCATCTTTACACATATAAACTTTTCATTCTGACAAACAGGAAAATTGACTAGTGACGGCACAAGACAATATTTAACAGCAATAAGGATACCACCGCCAACAGTATTAATACTCGGATCTGAGTATCTTTCACGTCTATCATTTATCCCGCCAAACAGCCATGTTTCAGTCAAAGATATGACATCGTAAGAAGAATTTGAAGTAATGTAATAGACCTTATTAGTCTTTGTCCGTAGGCCTCTTACATTTTGATAGAGTATATCAATTAGTTGCGACGATGGTGTGTTGGTCTTGTCAAAGTCTTTCGAAAAGGAGTATTCCTACTATTTCGCTTAACGAACTCGTGGATGATTATATTTGCCGGCCAGAAATGCTTATCCAATAAACGGTTGAATATTTCATGTGGAACGAATAGTTTGAAAGATAGTAGTCGATTCCTTTCGTTAGTAACTGTTCAGTTTTGAATTTAATGTTGGTGAAATGAGATTCAACATATGCAGATATATCATTGCAGGTAGTGTTAGCATCGAAATTTGATAGAAAAATGCATTTAAATCTATCAGCGGCTCTTAATTTAACTGCAGGTAATGTATCACCATTTAGTAAAGGTGTTGACGATATAAACGCAAAAGACGGGGACGCTGTGGAGAACTTTGGAATTGAGGAAGTCGTAGAAGAGGTATTAGAAGCCGGTAAACAAAACGAAGATGTTATTGATGCGAATGATGTGGTTAGTGGTATATATGAAGAGGATGCTGACGAAGTTATTGGTAAAGATGACGTGGTTAGTGGTATATATGAAGAGGATGGTAACGAAATTGTTGCTTAAGATGACGTAGATGGCGATGATGCAGAAGAAGCAATTGCATAAGGTAAAGATGTCGAATAGGAAGATATCGAATATGAAGATGTTGCAGTTGAAGAGGATACAGGTAAAGGTGTTGTTAATGAAGATAAAGTAGATGTAGAAAAAGATGAAGATGTATATGAAGAAGATCCCCCTCACGGGTTAGACTTTGTCGTAGTGAGGGGGCTTACACCTAGGCTTTCAGCAATCCAGCTGCAAGTCTAGGTAACTAACATAACCCAAAAAAACCGAAAACCGAAATGTTGAAAACTATATAATATGAAATGAGTACTAAAGAATTTAAAAAGCGAGTGGGGATATCCACTCAAAAGTCGGTAGGAGTCGCGACTACCGGCGATGGCTTGGCCTCTAACGAGGAGAAGTCGCCAGTGACAATTAGTACACCTGGTATAACGAAGTGCGGAAGGTCTTGCGAGCCGACCACAATCCATGGAAAGACTGATAAGTCATCCGTGGGGGGTGAATCGGCTCGTGAGCTAGACGCTACTGCTGGCGAAGAGGGCTTTGTCCTCCCCGCCAGTAGTACAAATCCTTCGTGCTCGGGGGGACCCCCCGCGACCATTGGCAGTGCTGCTGCGAAAAACAGCTCCACTGCCGTTGGCCGTGGGGGTCTCTCTTCGGGTTCGTTGGCTAATGCCCACCGTAGTGGTAGTAGTGGCGTGACGTACGCTGCTGCTGCCATTACCACTGCCCGTAAACAAGCGAACTCCGGAGCGGGTGCCTTCTCCGTTACCGGACGAGGCAGACCGCAAAAGAGTTCGCAGAAGAGACTCCAATTTGTTGGAGGTCGGCGTGCGTTAGCAGGTTCTACCTCCACCGGATTGGGGCGAAAAAATGCACATGTGCTCAACTCCGGGTCGGGTGTCTCGCCCAGTAGTGCAGCCGTTAAAAGCTTTACTACTGGTAGGAACATACCGACCCCCGTTGCAAAGAAAGTGCTACAGCCCGTTGGAAGTGGGGCTATGAAAAATAGTTCTGCTTCCATCGGGATGGGGCTCAACAAAGCCACGCCCCCGCAGATGAGCTCGGAGACGGATATCACATCCGGCAGCGCGTCCGTGACTTACGGATCCAACACTGCTGGGGTGCTTAAGCCGCCTCTGTATTCACAGAAGAACCCCCAACCCGTTGGAAGCACGGCCGCTGACAACGGTCCTCCCTCCATCGGGATGGGGCTCAACACCCCCCCAGGGGCGGGTACTTCTGCCAGCAGCGCGTCCGTGACTTACGGATCCTCCACTGCTGGCCGAAGTATACCGCCCATGGGCTCAAGGAAGATACCACAACCCGTTGGTGGTAGGGTCATGAAAAATGGCTCTGCTTCCACCGAGTTGGGGTGGAACCAAATCAACCGTAAGGAGAGGCGGAATGCCGAGAGGATCGTGAAAGCTATCGGTGACATTCCGGTAGCGGATCGTGACTCGCGACAAACTGCCAAACTCCAATGGGCCATGAACATTATGGCTCTCAGAAAGACCAGCGGGGACTACACGTCAAAGCGTCAACGGTCCATCGGGAGCACCATCCCCGATCCCAAACGACCCAAGGTGCAAGGCACCGACAAATCACTTCACGTGAATAAAGGTCTGCCCTTTAGTGACGTACTAAAGGACAAAATTGTCATTGCAGTCATCGACAGAAGTAATGCAGATGGCAGGATCTCTCCTGAGAATTGGTTGAAGGTCATAGTGAAGCTCTCAGCTGGCTTCATGAGTTTAGTGAGGGAGCATCCCGGACCTCAACCAATCACAGACGATGCAGGCTGGCACCAAGGACGTGTTAAGCTCATCGCCTGTGCAGATCAGAGATCATGTGATCTGTTTAAGCTTGCTGTTAGCAGACTGGGAGAGGTCTGGCCAGGTGCTAGTCTCGAGGCTGTTGCTAGGGATGATATCCCCTGCAGGCCTAGAGCTCGTGCCTGGATCCCGATCGAACCAGCCAGCAAGGATGAAATACTCCAGATGATGCAGTACAGCAATCCAAGCCTACCTACAAAAGATTGGGTAGTCGCGAAGCTGGAAGAGATCAGGGGTTCCTTTAGATCTGCTATCATAGTAATCAACAAGGAATCTCTGGCTCCTCTGGTGTCGACCGAAAATGTGATTAGGTACGGCTTCCACAAAATCGCCTTGAAGGTTTTCAAAAAAGATGAGGAAGTTGCACAAGAAGCCCCTCCACAAAACCCCCAGGACATGACCATAGACGAAGACCCTGTCGTCGGCATCGAAACTCCAGAGATGGAGATAGATGACATTGACACTTCTCCGGCTATGGTATTGCCCAATCTGCCAACCGAAAGGAAGGCTCCTTCCGTCGACCTCTCCGACATGGAGAGCGTAGACTCCCCTATCAACGTTCTTCTAAGCGAGGAAGAACTTTTAAGATCTTCCTCTGAAGCCGAAGACGCTGACCAAACGGTGCTGGAGGTTGATCTGACCGACTGTGGTAACAATGCTGCAGCTGATTCAGATTAATCTCCAACACTGTATTATGGCTTCGGCCTCCCTTCTTCTCCGTCTGAACACAAGCGGAGAAGATATTGTCCTGATCCAGGAACCATGGATTGCTAACTCCAGTGTTCAAGGACTCAGGACTCCGGGCTATTACACGCTGCATGCGCCAGATAAAGGTGAACCTAGATCTTGCATAGTAGCTAAATGTAATACTAATGTATTTTTACTCCCTGAATATAGCGATCGAGATGTAACGGCCGTCAGATTACAAACCGAAAAAGGGTTGTACTGGATAGTGTCCGCCTATCTTGGCCATGACGATCTTGGCCCTCTCCCCAGTGTAAAGCTAAGGAGACTGATCGCTGATGCAGAACGGCAGAATATACGCCTAATTATCGGGTGCGACGCAAACGCGCACCATACAGTATGGGGGAGTTCGGATATTAACGACAGAGGTGAGTCTCTTTTCGATTATATTCTTACTACTAACCTACTTCTAAGTAATGTTGGAAACGTACCAACTTTTGTAACTAGAAATAGACAAGAAGTCTTAGATATCACTCTTGTCTCAGATATGGTTCATCAATCGATATTGGATTGGAAAGTATCTTCTGAGCACTCGTTCTCAGACCATAGATACATTCAATTCAGTCTAAATGATGAAACTGAAAAGCCTCCTTACTTCCGGAACTACCGGAAAACAAATTGGCTCCTATATAGGGAAACTCTTAAAAAGTTAATCAAACCTGACCTTTTTAATCCTCCCCTGAACAAAACTGATCTCGATAATAAAGTCAAAGATCTAACAAATGCACTCAACAAATCAATGATCACTTCCTGTCCTCTAACTAAAATTAGGGGCAAAAAGAAACCTCATTGGTGGAAGCCAGGGCTCGAACCGCTCAGAAAAGAATGTAGGAAACTTTTCAACAGAGCTAAATACACCAGAGAGAGTTTAGATTGGGATATATATAAGAACTCGCTGAAAGTGTATAAAAAACAAATGAGGATAACTAAAAGAACTTCTTGGAGGAACTTCTGTGACAAAATAGAAGATTCTTCAGAAGCATCCAGACTTAGGAAAGTCCTCTCTACCAATCCAGGGATGCCAAGCTCTCTTAAAACAGCAGATGGCTCCTGGACCAAATCCTGTGAGGAATCACTAAATTTGCTACTTGATACTCACTTCCCAGGTAGCTCACAAATTGTCTCAAATACTGAATTCGCTCAGTCACATGACTTGGTCAATCAAATCCAAGGTCTGATTACAAGGGACAAGCTCCAATGGGCTATAGACAGCTTCCAACCTTATAAATCCGCGGGACCAGACGGCATTATACCTGCTGAACTTCAGAGATCCTCAGATATCATAATTCCTTTACTGGAAACTATACTGATCGGTTGTCTGAATTTCATTCATATTCCTTCAGTATGGAGAGAGGTGAAAGTTGTCTTCATACCCAAAGCTGGAAAATACTCCCAAATTAATCCAAAAGACCTGAGACCAATTAGCTTATCATCATTCATTCTTAAAACTTTCGAACGTCTGATTGATATCCACCTGCGTGACACTATAGAGCTTAACCTTATCTCTAAAGCACAACACGCTTACTGTAAGGGAAAATCGGTGGAAACTGCTCTTCACACCTTAGTAAGATCTATCGAATACTCCCTGCACCATAAAGAGTACACGCTTGCGGCTTTCCTTGATATAGAAGGCGCCTTTAACAACGTCAGCGGCCGTGCAATAGTAGGAGCACTGGAAAATTTGAAGGTGGACGGCCTACTGATTAAGTTGATAGACCATATGTTGGGAAGTAGGGTCATCAACTCTGCATTGGGAGGCTATTCCACTAGAAGATCTGTCACTAGAGGCACACCACAAGGTGGGGTCCTTTCACCACTTCTATGGAACTTGGTCATAAATGACTTACTGACTGTCCTGGAGGGTGAAGGATTCAAAGTGATTGCGTATGCCGATGATGTTGCAATAGCTATATCAGGGAAACACCCCCAGGTTCTTACAGAACTTCTTCAAACCGCTCTTAACAAGCTAATAAAATGGGCAGAACGCTGTGAGCTAGGTGTAAACCCCCGCAAAACAGAACTTGTCCTCTTCACAAGGAAATATAAAATACCACAGATAAATCCTCCAACAATTAATGGTGTTCCACTTTCCTTTTCAGATGAAGCCAAATATTTAGGTCTCATACTGGATAAAAAACTAAGTTGGAAACCTAATATTCAAGAGAGAATTAAAAAAGCCACTGTTGCTTTATTCTCCTGTAAAAAAGCTATAGGTACTAAATGGGGTCTATCCCCTGCCATAACTCACTGGCTCTACACTGCGGTCGTAAGACCGATTCTCACTTATGGGGTAACAATTTGGTGGACTGCTCTAGATAAAGTCACGTACTGTGAACAGCTGAGCAAGGTCCAGAGATCAGCAAGTATGTGCATAAGTGGAGCCCTCCGCTCGACACCATCAGCTGCACTAGACATACTCCTCAGCCTCACACCCCTCGATATATATGGCAAGCAAATGGCTGCGAACACAGCCGTCCGCCTTAAAGCCATTTCTCAATGGACCAACAACTCTATCGGTCATACTAAAATTCTAGACTTATATGAATCTATTCCTTGTCATTCCGACTACACCACATCCAAACTAAATTTCGACAAAAGTTTCCAGGTCACCATACCCTCAAGAGAATCTTGGGACGTTGGGGACCCTCTCAAAGGTGATTCAGTTCATTTTTATACTGATGGGTCGAAAACTGAGGAAGGTGTGGGTGGCGGAGTGTACTCAGACAGACTTAATTTAAGTCTCTCCTTCCGGCTTCCTAACCACTGTAGCGTATTCCAAGCGGAAATTCTGGCAATTAAAGAAGCTCTGTCTTGGCTGAGAGAAAACGTGATATCAACATCGGATATACGCATCTTCTCAGATAGTCAAGCAGCACTTAAATCTCTCAACTCTGTCTCTACCAACTCCGTTACGGCCCAAAACTGTCGATCGTCTCTTGAAGAGATGGCGGAACAGTTTAATATTCACCTTCTTTGGGTGCCGGGCCATAGAGATATTCCGGGAAATTGTAAAGCCGATGAACTTGCCAGAAATGGAACTCTAATGCCCGTTTTGCCTAACAGATGGAACATAGGTATACCGATCGCTACGTGTAAACTTTTGCTAAAACAAAACTCTGCAAGGAAAGCAAACTCTAGATGGACAAACCTTACTACATGTCTGGCCACAAAAGAAATCTGGCCATCGCTAGACCCTAGGCGCTCTAAAAGTTTGCTATCACTTAGCAGATCACAAATTAGCTCCGTAATAGGTGTCATAACAGGACACTGCCTTATAGGAAAACATGCCACAAGACTTGGCGTTTTCTCAAATGACTTCTGTAGAAGTTGCATGGACGAAGAGGAGGAGGAAACAATTCCTCACCTCCTCTGCACATGTCCTGCTCTTTCACAGAGGCGCAGACTCCTTCTTGGGGACTACTTTTTCAATGATCCAAGCGATCTAGCTAATACAGACATACACTGTCTCTCTCGCTTCATAAAAAGCTCCGAATGGTTTTCGTAATGAGGATAATCTCCTCATTCCTATCATGTGGTATCACAACGGACCTAATTATGGTCTAAGTGTGTCAGCCGTTTTCCTGACAGCCACTTTAACCTAACCTAACCTAATATGAAGAAGATAATGCAGATAATGTAGAAGATGATGCTTATGACGATGATCCATAAAATCAATTAATTTTGAATCAAAACGCGTCCAGGTCCAGTATTCACGCCATCATAACTATAACATTATCAGAACTGATTTGAGAGGACAAGGCACGAATTCTGACTTCATCCTGGTTTTTTTTAAACAAATTAAGTACGAGGCTGAGACAATGGACGAGTGGAAAACGATTATATTTTGTGCTCGTACAGCTACGTGGGCATCGGCAACACAAAAATTTAATTTCGAAACAAAAATCAAATCAAGACGTTTGTTAAAAAAAAAATAATATATCAAACTAAAGGGTGGTTAAATTTTAAGGGCCGATGTTGAATGTGAACCACACCTAAACGTCAAGTTTTCTTCTGCATTTCATTTGACATTTCTCAATTTCAGACTAACTCAATCTGAACCATGGAAAGATACACATACACAATCGAGCAACGCGTTAAAGTCATTCAGGCTTATTATGAAAATGGGCGTACAAATCAAAATGCGTGCACTTAGTGATTTTTCCTGTTAATTTAATCGTCCAAATGTGCGTACAATCGGAAAAATCGTGCAAAAATTTAAGCAAACCGGGTCTGTAGGAGATGTGAAAACACCAGTGCATGCTCGTACAGCTCGTACAGCAGAAAATATTGCTGCTGTTCGCGATAGTGTGGCTGAAGAGCCGTCCACCTCAACTCGTCGTCGTGCCAAACAATTCCACTTCTCAGGCTCGTCGTTGATGATGCATTATGCATAAAGACTTGCATTTACACGCTAACAAGCTAACAAGGTGCAATTGACTCGAGAACTAAAGCCTCTTGACCATTTCAAGCATCGTCAATGGTCAGAATGGTGGCAAGAAATGGCAACAGTGGATGCTCAATTTTCGAAGAAAATCATCTTCAGTGATGAGGCACATTTTCACCTCAGTGAATTCGTCAATAAGCAGAATTTCCGCATTTGGGCGAATGATAATCCAAGAGTGAATGTCGAAAAACCAATGCACCCACAAAGAGTGACTGTTTGGTGCGGTTTATGGGCTGGCGGCATCATCGGGCCGTATTTTTTTTTTCAAAATAAGGCCAGTCAGGCAGTTACTGTGAATGGTGTTCGCTATCGTGAGATAATAACGAACTTTTTATGGCCCAAATTGGAAGATATGGATGTGGATGATATGTGGTTTCAACAGGACGGTGCCACTTGCCACACAACTAACGAAACAATGGCTCTTTTGCGCGAGAAATTCAATGGTCGTGTTATCTCACGTGATGGCGATGTCAATTGACCGCCAAGATCATGTGATTTGACACCGTTGGACTTCTTTCTTTGGGGTTATTTAAAAGAAAAGGTGTACGTCGATAAGCCAGCAACAATTAAAGAGCTAAAGGATGAGATAACTCGGCACATTAACGGCATAGAACCTCAATTATGCCTCAGCGTCATCGAAAATTTGGACCATCGAATGGAGGTGTGCCGCCGAGGTCGCGGCGGTCATTTGGCCGATATTTTGTTCCATGCTTAATTGAACCATACCAATATTATCATAATAAAAAGAAATGACAAAAACATCGGCCCATAAAATTTAACCACCCTTTATTTGCCTCAAATCAGTTTCCAAAACAAATTCCAAAAAAAGAAAAAAACAAAGGGACAATTTTAAAAGTTTCCTTAAACGCAAGCGTTGTTGAAATATCATTTGTTAAACATCAATGTTACATTAAGAAAAAATTAAAATAAAAAACAGGAACCCCATAGCTTTTTTGGAACAACCAAATGCCCCATCAACAGAAACAATCATCACCGGCGCGGCGCGCAGCGCACACTTCCAACATTTCAACACCACTTGACTGATTCAATAAAATCGCCATTAAAATTTTACTGCATTACATTTCGCTTTAAATAAAATTCAATGCGGATACAACAAGGATCAGCAGTGAAATTTACATTTTGCTCCTTAATTCGTCGTCGTATAGTCGTCTGGCATCCAAGCCGGTATGTAACGCTTAAAAAATCAACCAACGATAACGATCATTACTGGCCAAAAAAAAAAAAATAAGGTGCTTTTCAAACCCTCGCCCTTCAGTCCAGAGACAAAAATATCCTGCAAACACACACATCCGTGCACAAACTTATACATATTTAAGTCACAGGACAATTGAAACTCTTAAAATAAAAAAAAAAAAAAAAAATAATAACAACCAGCAATGCGGACGGAAAGGTACTTAATATAATGCATTTTAATGGCTTCGGGTTTGGAATGACTATTTTCTGGAAAGGACGACGAAAACAACTTGGTCTCCTACTTCACGTTCCTCGACACGTCTGCAGAACCACTTGAGGGGAACAAAAACAAAATCCAAAACAATGGACATTGTTGTACAAATCATGGACGAAGTTGCGCTATACTGCTTATATTTAATATGTAAGTTCATATACAAACCTAACCTATAGCTACACTTTTAAGCTGGTTCTCGAGAAACTAGAGCGAAACGTGGGTTACACTTAAGCGTCCATAAGGTTGACTTAACAATTTGTGCCCTGCCCCTGCCCAGCACCCTCACCAAGTGCAACAACAGCCTACAGCAGCAGCTATATATTTCTAAACATAATAGTCACAGCTTTGCAACTAGGTACCTACTATATGTAGCTAGTCTGGATTGAATAAGTTGTAGAAACAACAAAACAAAATCAAGGATATGGTACTTTTTTATTAAGCGAGCGTTGAAAGCAGTTGAAAGAAGTACCACATTATTATTTTTTTTTTTTTTGAGAGATAGAGAGAAATTACAAATTAAAAACAGAAAATTCAAAATGCTCTGCTTAACAAAATGGAACTGAACCTGATGCACTTAACTTAAACGATTTTAACACCTAATCTTTCTTTGAAATATACGAGTAACAACTGGGATAGTTAGCAAACTGAAGTTTTTTTAAATTGATCAATTAAAGCTAAATTCAGTGCTTAAATGAGGAATTCCATGATGATTAGGGCTCGAAAAAAGGTATCAAAATGCTTATTATAGGGGTTCGCACTCCTCAAGTGTCAGCTAATCAAATACTTGATTTTTTGTTTTTAATAAATTTGGTATATAATTTGACTCTGGTGCTAATTTAGTGTAAAAATATTTTAAAATTACCCACTCAAGGAACTTAATAAGGAACTAAAGCAAGCTATGGATGTATAATTGTTGAATTCTTTAAATTATAAATGGAAGCAATTAAACTCTCGCAAATTAAACTCTTAAGATAGGAAAAAGGTTTACCTAATTGACGTGCTGTTTTTAATTTTTTAATATGAAATTGGATGCCACATTTTTTTTTAGATACATAGCTGTTCATAAAATAAAATCCTAATTTTTAAAGTTGAGTTTTTTTTTTAAGATTTGTACATCCGTTTTTTTGATATGTTCGAAAAAAAAAACTTTTTCAATTTTTATAACTTTTTTTAAGTCTTAAGTTGCAATGTCATAGTTAAAAAGTAACTTTTGGTTACTTTTCATTTTAAAACGATCAAAGTTAAAAAAGTTGTTCTATATGAAACAAAAGTGGTTGAAGAAAAAAACGAAAAACAATAAGAATACAAAATGGTGACTGCATTAAACTTATTGAGCAAGTGACCTCCAAAAAAGTAAATTAATCGGGTGACACAACGGCTCATGAAGAACCAGGGCCTAGTGACTTACAACTCGCAACCATTCCTGTGTGCGCCTGTCGACAGGAATGGAAGGGACCTACAATTGTATGCCGAATCCGAACGGCTAGACAAGAAGCACTTATTCGTGACAAGTGATACTCTTGGAGGATTTGTCAATTCCTCACAACAGGCAGTAGCCCTGAAAAAAAAAACTTTTTTTTGTTTTTTAAGGTGGACGTGGCTGGGAAGCGAACCCAGACCTCTAGCATGACAGTCGAAACCACTAACCATTACGATACGGGCTACTGCAAGTGACCTCCACTTCAGAAATTAATGTGTTTCGCTCAGATATGACAGTAGTCGATGGTTATCGACTCTTAAAATAATATAGCAACAAGATATACTGTGATTTTTGTATTCTAGGACAATATTTCCGAGCCCAAATTAAATTGGAATTTGAACATTGAAGAAAGGGTCAAGAAGGCTTGCATAGCCTTCTAAGCCTGTAGTTAAACCTTTGGCAAAATGTTGGGGCTCCAGTCGAAGATGGTCCTGTGGACGTACACAGCCTTGGTACGACCGATCCTTACATACGGTTCAATTCTATGGTGGCCTGCACTTAACAAATCATATATAACATTGATAAATTTAAGAAGGTTCAAGGAACTGCTAGCGTTGGCACGAGAGGGGCTATAAGATCCTGCCCTTAAGCGTTTTTCTGCACATTTTACTACTTGATTTACATATTCACCCCTATTACAGAATTCGGTGAATGAGCTAGAGTGACAATTTGACTAATTTTCAATTTTCCTGCTACTAGTGAATCCGCCAACAGAAAATTAAAGAAATGTCGGTAACATTGCCACCGACATTTTGTTCAACTAATTTGGTATTACTGAAAACGCTCTCCATACACTCTTCCATTTTATTTTCGCGCCTATTGTGTCACAAATTCACCGAAAATTGATCATGGCCAACAATATATTAGTTAAGAATAATTTATAATTCTGATTTCTTAAATATTTATTTTATTTTGTTTGTAGAAAAAGGACAACTAATTAGGAAAAATTTAAAGAAATTGTCTAAATAATAGAAGGGCAGCCTGATATTGCCAAAAAATTGAGCACAGATTTTTTTAGAATTCCGTAAATGGTTTGGGTCCTCTTTTTAAAGAGACTTCCAAAAAGAAAAAAAAAAATAAATACAAAAATGAACGATCAATTTGAAACCTTAAGGACTTGTTTCCGACTTTTATGCAGAATTGATCTGACTACAAAAATCCTCTTAAAAACAAAAAAAAATTGGCAAAAACAAGAGGTCCATCAATGCAACTGGTGGTGGAGAACGGGAAGACATGGCCCAGCTGGTAAATCAAAAGTATGCTGTCAAAGGTATTCCTGGAACCCGAACATGTGGATTGGCAAAAAAGTGAAAGGTAGAATCATCCCAAACTATTAGTTTTCAACCCACATGTAACGGTCATTATTTGTGCAGCTTTTTTTGGTGAATATAGTGTAGTTGGACCCCTACAATGAGTATCAGAAAGGATTTTAATGTTAAATTTCCATCCAGGAAGGATTGGAATGATGACGTCGCATAGTAATGAATGATTGCGACACATCTATCTTTATTTATGGCTCAAAGATGGAATGTGGTGTTGGTGCAGGAATCTTTTCTGAGCCTCTAAATGTCTCTAGGTCCTTTAGGCTACCTGACTTTGATAGTTTCTTTCAAGCTGAATTACTGGCAATCAGTGAAACATGCAACTTACTCAAAGAAGATCCAAACCGGAACCTAAATACAGCTATTATCACAGACAGTCAGGCGGCTGTTAAAGCCATTAGTTCAGGTACATCAAGCTCCAAATTGATCCAGCAATGACGGGTTGAGCTTGCGAGTCTGAACACTGACCTCGGTGTCACTCTTATTTGGGTTCTGGGTCACAGTGGCATTGATTGTAATGAACGGACTGACGAACTGGCCAGACAAGGATCAGCCCTTTATGGCTCACTTGCGGAAAGAGTTAACATTCCGCTTGGAGTTATGAAGGGAAACATTCTCTCAATTTTTCTTACTGAATCAAACCGCAGCGCAGGTGGAATAGTTTATCAAAGTGTATTTTATCTAGGAAGATTTGACCCACCTATGATAAACCCCGATCAATTGATCTAATACGCAGACCCAGGCAAGACAAAGCAAGGGTCGTTGCAACCTGCAGCAGACACTGGCCAATTGAAGAGCATGCAGCGAAGCTTGGCATAGCTCACAATACTCACTGTCGGAGCTGTGGGGACCAACAGGAATAGGAAACAGTAGTTCAATTCCTCTGCAAATGCCCTGCTCTGCCCAAAGCTATAGAGCATAATCAATCGGAAGGGCAATTTTTGATGACATTAACGAACTTTCGGAAATGAAGATCGAAGACTTGATTTTTGTCCTCAACGCGACGAAATAGCTCTAGGACAAATTTCAGATACTTCTGCATCACACCTTCCATCGATTCCCTATGATCGCGAGATAGCGGACTACAATCACTATTGTTACTTCATTATTCCACGAAATCGAATCATTTAACAAAATATTTACAGTTTTTTGTTTTATTCTTTTTATGAGCAACATCCTTTTTTTAATGAAGAAACTTACGGAGTCGGAAGCATAAAATTTCAATAAAAGTCAGTAAATTATATCAAAATCGATAGTAAAAATAATAAAGTTGAAAATGAATGGTAACCAAATTATTGAAAACAATTCTAAATCAAAATGAAAACATTGCAATTTCAGCTGTGGCAGATTAACCATTTCAACTCCTATATCATGCACATGAGAGTTACTCAGAGTTACTTTCTGATACTATTATTTTTTTTTTTTTAAGTTATAAAATCAAGTTTAAAATTTCATAGTAAAGGGTATGTTCACAACTATCACTCCAGAAGAAATTAAGGAGATTTTTCAAAGAAGCCATCAAAGGAAATTAACCGAACTGGGACAAAATTTCAAACTTCATCATACAAAAAACCTTACATACCCCCTCCCTATAATCAGTCATTTAGAAATTGCCCTCAAGGACTGGAACATGATTTGCATTTATTACATGTTATTCGTATTTCTCCGAGAAATCTCTTTTCTGCAAACATTTTATATTACAAGGTAACCCTTGTATAAAACTCTTAATAAATTTACTTTATTCTTTGATGCTTTGATGACATCCCTTACTTGATGATAAACAATTTAAAACAACTTGAAAGGTACCGCTGTTTTTATACTTGTAAGATCTCATGAGAATTTAAGTAATATCCTCAGAAAGCCGATTTAATCCTTTGATAAAATCGCATCATCTCCCACGAACTTCTGACTATGGTAGGGTTATAAATTGTCAAAAACAAAAACCAATTTATTTGTTAAACTTATATTTTCCTGTTGGACATGCCTACTTACCCTACACCCTAAAAATATAACAAATATTTTGCACGTCAAAATGATTTAGTATTCAAAGGACATGACGATTTTTTCGTGTCGTAATTTTTAACTATTGTCCTTTTCTCCTTCCTCATACATCCATACACAAAAACACGACTCGGTAGACTATCAAAATTCTCAAACGCCTATATCACTATAGCGCTCAAATTTCATTCCTTATAAACCATCATAATATCCTATCCACCATAAGCAAAAGTTAAAAGGACACACCGTACAAAGTTAAAATATGTAAATCTTTAAATGATTGAAGATAGAAACGTCGACAAGTCCATCCTTTGTCGTCGTCTCTTCGTCGCGTAGGTCCTATCTACCATATATACTTTTTTCAACGTTATTCCACAACTTTTTTTTATAACCCCAACATTAAATTCAACAACACTCTTTTATACGGGATTTTAAAGGATATGTGCAATTTTCATACCATATCTCTCTAACATAAACGATTGAAACATTCAGCCACACGACCTCAAAAACGAAATCCTGGACGAGCAACGTAAGCAGTAAGTAAAGCAGAGAAAAAGCAAGAAAAATTATCCTCATCACTCGTGGAAGTCCTGAGACAATATAAATAAA
The DNA here is from genome assembly GCA_949320155.1 of Melangyna quadrimaculata. Taxonomy (NCBI): domain Eukaryota; kingdom Metazoa; phylum Arthropoda; class Insecta; order Diptera; family Syrphidae; genus Melangyna; species Melangyna quadrimaculata. The sequence goes on along the minus strand of OX439485.1, from coordinate 145,469,728 downwards.
GTTGGGAATAAGCATGACATTTAAAATATTCTTCTACAATACGCAGGCAAGGAACAGGGCTACATATAACATAAAATGTATACAACAGAAAATATTATAACAAAAAAATATACATACATATGTATATGCAGGAAGGATAGATTCCACACATATGTTAAATGCAAACTAGCAGTGCAATTTATGCTTTTCTTTTGTCTTTTTAGAAGGACACAAGGAGCAACAAAGATTCAAATAAATTTTGTTTGTTTGTTTTGCATTTTGAAAGCCTCATTATTTCACACACTCACAGAAAATTACAATTACAATAATTATTAAGAAACAACATCCATTCAAAACATTTACGAAGTTAGAATCGAGATTGAGGTGAATTTCACAAGCCGTAAAGGTGTT